>OZ022499.1:45189217-45846436 GCA_963989385.1 Ctena decussata
CTTTTCTTTCTCCCTTTCTCTGGGATACAACTTAATGTAGACTGAAATACTGTCTCAAAGGACTGTTAAACCCAAAACAACCAACCATTCTCATTATTTTAGAAGCTAGTCAGCGTCCGCATCGGTCTCCCGCTTTTGGCATTTTTTTTTTTTATTTTGTTTATTTATTTTTATTTTTTGTTTAAGTTTTTATGTGATTGGCAAGTGCCAGTTGAGGCAAGCAATCACGTCATGTGACAGGTCTTGTTTAAGTAGGATATGCATCGGACTAGGCACCTATTAGCATACCCATAGAGAAGACTCAGATCAGTCTATGCATTCTTGCGATCCCAAAATAGTCTCTGAGTTTGCATAAAAAGTGTATGGATCCTAATAAATACCAATATATAGCAAATAGCCGAGGACACAAAAGACAGCATTAATGCAAAGGCTGATCTGCGTCTTCAATTTATGCACAGGCTATGCATACTATTTCAGTCTCTGCCATGACCCATTTCATATTTGCAGTCTGATCAAAGTTCCCATCCTGATATATGAAGAGTTGGATAAGACTATATGAAAAACCTTTATATTGTGCACATGCAGTGCCAAAATGCTAAACACTGATCAGACAGTTTAGACAGCTGATCTGATTATTCTTTTTTGCTTTAAATAGGTGCACACCAACACATTCTAATCACTTTTCCTTGTCTGCATATAAATCAAAATGGAGGAGGCTGATCAACAGACTGCCAGAACACACTGGCTGAGTTGAGTCTTCATTTTGCACACACTGCCGTTAGACTGCGTGACTGCCCATTCTGATCTGAGTCTTAATTTTATATGCATGCAATATCAGAAAGAAGATCAGTCAGACTTCGTAGATGTGCAGACTGATCTAACTCATTTTGTGCACTTGATGTAATAAGTACTGGGCCTAGCTTCACAATCATTCCTTAAACTTGAGGACAACCTTAACTTTAAGGTCCAAGAGTCACATGTTATAAAAGCTCACAAAAACAATATTTATTAGATATTTCTTTTTATTGCAACTCAGGGCATATTCTCAGAAGGATCATGCAAAACCTGTGGTTCTGAATATGATTAAAATATTGTTTTTCTAAGAGTGAAATTTTAGACCTTAACTTTAAGATTGTTCTTAACTTTAAGGAAGATTGTGAACCAGGGCCCTGGTGCTGTTTCTCGTGTCTTAGCTCATTTGATGTACAAAGATGTAAGGTTGACTTTATTTGGCTAGTAAGCAAAAGACAATAAATGTGTACAGTCTGATCAAAGTCTTCACTATGTTAGCTATTAACACTGGGATGATCAGACAGCTCAGATCTACAGATTGCATCTGATCATTGGTGTTTGTATAAGCCCTGAATGCCACAATGCACCTTTTCTATGGTATGCCTCATGTCAGTGTTTAAACGTTAATCCCAGAAAATGTTTTGAATGAAACAAGGAAGTGCTAATTTTATCGTCTGCAGGTAACATGTGGTCAAATTAGATGCGGATAATAAAATTCCACTCAGGCTCCTATGCTTAGACAACTGACCTGTGGTTACGACACAGCCTGTCAGCTGACTTGATAAATGTGAATTTGTCTCGGGAATTGGGGAATACCTCCAAATGTAACCAGTCGTTGTGTTTGTAGGGTAACTCTGCAATTACCTGATGAAAAAAATATTCCTTGTAGAGTTAGCTTTCTTACAGATATGCAATTAAAACACAAGGACTGGAGCCAGTCTAGGGTAAGATGTGTAACCAGAAATATTTTACGTTTGGATCATAGAGTGTCAGAAACTTTTATATTCTTAGCGTGCATGGATTTTATACTTTATTGTGTTCGTATAAACTACCTAGATTGTTTTATTTGACAACTGTATGATTTTAACGGGCTAGTACTAAAACCTTGTACCGCACCGCACCGGGGTAAAATAGCGTACCGCACCGCCGAAGATTTCCGGACCCTACCGAACTTTACGACCTCTACCGTAGGGAAGGGTATGTTACTTAGTAAATACTGATTCTGTAAATAAGTTTTATTTATTAGATATGTTAATGTATTGGAAGTATATAGTATTTTATATTTTGCCAAAACCTTGATTGCCCAACCTCTAAAAGGATTTTAGTATCGGTTATATTTATTTTGATAAACTTTCAGAATACCTATCGCATGATAGTCCCTGGCGTTTATATTTAGTTTGCTTTACAGATAAAAAAAAAAGACTGAGATAAACTTTCATTATACATATATTTTTATGTTGTTTAAAGGTAACTTTATCTGTATAAGTTCCTAGATTTAAACAAGTCACATGTACAAATATGTCTATCTGATTTTTTTTCCTACAGGGGTTGAGAATAATTCTTAAAGTATGCCTGTGTTGCAATCACCACAGAAATACATGTATAAATTTTTTAGAGAAAAACACATTGACGTTATAAAGTAAATTTGCCATATTTTCATGCATCCATAGAAGATATTCAAAGTATTTAAATTGAGAGTTTGCTTGCAGAAAACAGAAAGATGATCCGATGTACATTGAGATCGGTCCTACTAAAGACAGAAAAGGACTTGCTCCACCGAAAAGGACCGAAAAGAACTTTCGGGCACCGAAAAGGACTTTAATTTGCAGTTAAATGTCATATAAAACGTATGTTTTAGAACTTCTTATATCATTATGAGATGGATAAGTATTTTTGGTGACATAAATTCTACACAAGTTTAGCTTTTGAAAAAGCTTGAGAGGTTATCCCTTAGCAAATGAATCTATAGGATGCAAGTGGTAAAGCAGCAAAATGGCTGCAATACAAGTTAATTTTATTGTATTCTTGGATTTGTTGAAGCTGTAGGTAAGTGGCGAGTTTGACAGCTTTTTGTCTAGTGATTGCTTGTAACAGGTGAGCTTCAGCGCTATTAATTTTTGTTAGATGACCTGTACTGTTTAGTAATGGCTCTTCGTAAGTGGACTGTACTCTCTGGTAAGTGCTTGTATTAGGTGAGATTCTTGTATTAGGCGAGATGAAGTCTTCAGGATAAGTTTTACAGCTCATGTCTTAGGAAGGGACCCTGCAGCTTGGTGCGCCAAACTATGGGAGCAAGTACCGGTAAATAGTGGAACCTGCATTTAGCGTTAATCAAGTAGAACTCCTGACGCTGGTCAAGAAACGGAAACTAAGGTGGTTTGGCCACGTCTCAAGGTCTTCTGGTTTAGCAAAGACAATTCTTCAGGGCACAGTGAAAGGAAAAAGAAGAAGAGGTAGACAGAAGAAGAGGTGGGAAGACAATATCAAGGAGTGGACTGGAATGGATTTTGCCAGCTCAACTAGGGCAGCTGAAGACAGGACAAGGTGGAAAGGGATTGTTTTGAAGTCAGCTGTGGTGCCCCAACGACCTAGTAAGGTTATGGGATAGAATAGAATAGAAGTAGAACTTGCTATTGATCTGCACTGTAAAGTGCTAACTGAACTTTCAGGTAACTGTTTGTATAAGGTGACATAAAGGGTTTAAGATATAGGCTATAAAGATCATGCATTAGCGATGCTGGCGAGAACCCTGTAGCTGGGTGTGTCAAATGTAGAAGTACCGGGAGATAGTGGGACCTGTAGGAAACGGCGAAACACAGCAAAAGGAAACGGCGTACAATCGAGTACGAATTCCTATCTTAATATGGTTAGGGGATAACCAATAAAGTAAGTATTTATTGGTAAACTCATCAATATTTATTCTCACAAAGAAAGACAAGAACAAATCTGTATCAAGAGATAGCCTATAACTTGAGTGCGGAAAAGTTCGGAATTTACTCGACACTGAACGGAAATTTCCGTAAGTGCGGTACAAGGTTTTAGCCGGCGCGGTGCGGTGCGGTACAAGATTTAGTAACAGCCATTTTAACTGGGCAGGGTGAACTAATTATTTCTCCCATAGACCTCTATAGTGACCCCTACTGCCTGTGACAGTGTGCCTCCCTTTATACACTGTTACTTCACTATCCAGATTTGCTCTAATTTCAAGCTAAAATGTTGATCAAGAAGATGAAATAAGAGAAACACACCACCTTACCCTGCGCTTTCTACCTCTACAGGATGTTGATAGCCAGCAACTACCTAATAGTACCTATCCCGCAGAAAAGCGCAGAAGATTTGCTAAAAATCACCTGTCATTAATTTTGGCTCCACAGACCAAATCAAAAATACTTATTTCTTTACAATATCCATGATATCAAACAAAACTGATTTCTACATGTCACTAAAACATCACTTTCAACCTCATCAGCATTATTAACCAATCAAAGAGCACCATGTGACAATAATAGTCCCGAGCTTCCCTGCACCTTTTTGAATTTCTGCACCTTTTTGAATTTTGCGGTTTCCTATAGGAATTGGTTCCCGGTGCCCTAGTATTGTAACTTTGCAAATATCAACTTTTACTCCGTATGGAGGTGCGCCTTTAACAGGCGGGATTTACGACAGAAAGAAGAAAGAAGCACCCGCGTTAGAATACCGCGATGGAATTTTATGAGTCGATGAAAAAATATATGTAGAAGCAAAATCAACACCAGATAAACACAAAAATAATTAGATATAAGGCTTAACAGTTGAAACAGATCCAAGAACAGAAGAAGATGTCATTATGATTTAGAACACAAAACGTATAAACTATCAAGTATCTCGGCATAACCATTACCAATGATTTGAAATGGAACACACATATCCACTGTTGTCGAACTGCCCAGATGGAGCTCGGACTGGGCACAAGAATTCCGGATTGGAAGAGCTACAAAATGGCAGACGTAAGAGATTTTGGGTCACGGTGTTCCTTTTGATTATAAGTTTTAGTTTGGTTATAACGCATATTCTATTCTCTTCTATCCTGTAGCCTTACAAGGTCGTTGGGGCTCCGGGACGTCTCGCGCCAGAGACGTTTCATCCCATTTTCTCTCTTGGGACGTTTCGTCCCATATTTCCGGGACGGTTTATCCCATATTTTAAATATCAAACTACAGACATAAAAGATGATAGTATTGTGGAGTCCATTTGTTGATAAAGAACATTAGCCAGGGATTTTTTGTTCTTTCCACAAAAAAGCAAGGACTATACTAATTCTGTCCGGGAGGAGGTGGTGAATAGTGATAAAAAAAGACGGTTAATGATGTTGTTTATAGGTCCGCAACTTCATCTGCAGCAAATAATGAGAAGCTTTTTCATTCTATACATGGGCACAGTCAAAGAGATACTGTCATTATGGGAGACTTCAATTATCCGAGCCTTAACTGGGAAAATCTTCATGCAAACAGTGACTGCGCTGGTTTTCTTGATTTAGTCATGGACAGTTTCTATATCCTTTCGACGACCAGAGGTTTCACGAAAATCGCTGGAAAAGGGGGTGGGGTAGAATGTTTGCCCCTAAATTTTGACTAGCTTACTTGATGAGTGAAATCGAAAGTACAATCGATAGGAGACATATTTAGCTTCACAATAAATGACACTTATTTGTCTCAAGACGTCAGAGGTCACGGTGCAGAGGTTACCCTACCAAGAAAGATGTGCAAGGACATGTTTTTTTGTGTGTTTTTTTATTGTTTTTTTTTTTCGAATTCGCAACAGATCTTTCCCTTTTTTCTTCTCTTTTTCTCTCTCTTCTTATTTTCCTTTTAAATGCGCGTTTATCCCATATTTTAGTTTTGGCCCTGCTTGTTTGGTAAGATTAATAGGGCGGTTACAAAAAGTCAAGGTAAAAGCCGAATTTCAGAAGTGAATTTTTCAAGTTTTCTTCGGCATTTGAAAGCGTCTAGTGTCCTCCCAGTATGCATTTCAGAACTGATACTAAGAGCGTGCAATGCCATGGTTCTGGCATATACAGAGAAATCAAAATTAATAAGATGCTTGAATAAATGAGCTTGTGAGGGTCATTTAAAAAGTCATTGTCAGCATTTACGCATGAATACGCTACGGCCGTCGAAAGGATATCAACATTGCGCTTTCCAACAAGAGAAGAAAATATTATGTGAAAGAACTTATTCATGACACAGTATGTCGGTTTGAAATAAAACTGGGAGAGATAATGAAGGCTAAATTATTCTTAATCATTTCAAAAGTAGGCAAAGAGCAATTGTTCGTCACTATTCTATCCTATTGTATTCTATCCCATAACCTTACTAGGTCGTTGGGGCACCACAGATGACTTCGAAACAACCCCTTTCCACCTTGTCCTGTTTTCAGCTGCCCTAGTTGAGCTGGCAAAGTCCATTCTTGTCCATTCTTTAATATTGTCTTCCCACCTCTTCTTCTGCCTACCTCTTCTTTTTCCTTTCACTGTACCCTGTAGAATCGTCTTTGTTAAACCAGAAGACCTTGAGACGTGGCAAAACCACCTTAGTTTCCGTTTATTGACCAGCGTCAGGAGTTCCTCATTGGTTATATGGTCCTTGTACGAAATGTTCAGTAACCTTCGGTAGCATCTAATCTCAAAGGCCTGCGTTCTTTTCTCTAGCTCTGCTGTCAGTGTCCAGGATTCACAGGCATACAGAAATATGGAAATGACAAGTTTCACCTTTGATCCAAGAGATATGTTGTTGTCTCTCCAAATTGGTTTCAGCTTGGTAAGAGTTGAAGTGGTTGTGCAATCCTTGAGAGAACTCCTGTTTTGAGTCATCTGAGACAATTGCTCCAAGGTATTTGAAGCTTGTTACGGCACCCAGCTTCTGCTCTTTTACCTAGATCTTCCTCTGGATGCCATCTGCGCTGTTCGTCATTAGTTTGGTCTTCTCAGCACTGATCTCCATCTTATAACTTATGCAGCTTTGGTCGAGACTTTTAAACTAGAGCTTCTACTTCCTGCTCTTCTTCAGCTAGAGCGTCTATGCCATCGGCAAACCGCAGATTGGTAATGTTTCTGCCGCCTATGCTAACATTTTCGTCATGTTCTTCCAGAGTATCAGACATGACCCGTTCGAGAAAAATGTTGAAGAGGGTGGGTGACAGAAGACATCCTTGTCTTACCCCAACCGTTGTTCTGAACCATTCTCCTGTGCTGCCATTTATCAGGACTGCACTTGTAGCCTTGTCGTATAGCTGCTCAATGGTGCAAACTAGACTTGCACTAATATTGTACTTCAGCATGGTGGCCCATAAGGCTGCATGCCATGCTCTGTCAAAGGCTTTTTTTTAATCAATGAAGACATGGTTCTGATTCTGCTGATGTTGGAGATACTTTTCACACAAGATTCTAAGGTTAAAGATCTGTTCTGTGGTGCTCCTTCGTTCTCGAACCCAGCCTGTTCCTCAGCAGTTATCTCTTCTGCTTGTGGTTTAAGCCTGTTCAAGATGATTTTCAGCATGACTTTGCTTGACTGACTGATGAGACTGATGGTTCTGTATTTCTGGCAGTGCTGTAGGTTGCCCTTTTTAGGGAGTGTAATAATCAGCGACTGAGTCCATGGGGTAGGCAATTCTCCTGTTCTCCAGATCCTGTTACAGATATCTGTTAAAACATCAATCATGGTCTCGCCGCCAGCTTGAACAAGTTCTGCTAGTATATTATCAACTCCTGCAGACTTCCCCTTCATTAATGCTGCTACTGCAATCTCAACTTCCTCACGAAGGATCGGTTGTTGTCACCCGACGTAGGCGGAGGGGGACTATAGAAATGACCCTCGTCCGTCCGTGTGTGCGTCCGTCCTTCCGTCCGTCCGAAATCTTGTCCCCTCAACTCCTCCTACGTCTTTCATCGGATTGATTTGAAATTTTACAGATTGTATTCTTATGATATGAAGATGTGCATGTGTTTTTTTTATTTTTGTTTCGGCCATTTTTGATGGAGTTACGGCCCTTGCTGACTCAGACCTTCCGAAAGCTTGTCCCCGCAACTCCTCCTACATCTTTTATCGAATTGATTTGAAATTTTACAGGTTGTATTCTTATGATAGGAAGATGTGCATGTGGTTTTTTATTTTTGTTTCGGCCATTTTTAATGGAGTTACGGCCCTTGATGACTCAGACCTGGTCCCCGCAACTCCTGCCACATCTTGTATCAGATCGACTTGAAATTGTGCAGAATGTTTCAGCATGATCTGAAGATGTGCATGTGATTTTGGAATTTCAATCGTCCTATTTTTAGCTCACCTGAGCCGAAGGCTCAGAGGTGAGCTTATAGGATGGGAGTCGAGCCGTCGTCCGTCCGTCCGTGCGTGGGTGGGTGCGTCAACACTTTCAAACATAAATATCTCAGAGACCAGTGGGCCGATCGCAATCAAATTTTATCTGAAGCATCATTTGGGTGGGGGAAAGGCTGCATTAGGTTTTGGTGCCGATCAGCTCAGAACTCTGGTTTCCATGGCAACAGATAGCCCCCATAGGGTTATAATGGGGAAAATGGCGTCATCACGTTTTCTCGACTGTTTTTGATTAGATCCTTATCATACTTGCAGGTAATGATGACATACACAAGAGCTTGGATGAGTACGAAATTTGGCCGGATTCGAGCACAGACTACGGAGTTAGCTGCCCTTGAGCGTTTGAAAAAAATCCCATAGGGTTATAATGGGGAAAATGGCGTCATCACGTTTTCTCAACGGTTTTTGCTTAGATCCTTATCATACTTGCAGGTAATGATGACATACATAAGAGTTTGGATGAGTTCGAAATTTGGCCGGATCTGAGCACAGACTACGGAGTTAGCTGCCCTTGAGCGTTTGAAAAAAATCCCATAGTGTTATAATGGAGAAAACAACCTCATCACATATTTTTAGAAAACTTTGTCATCGCTCTATTGCCTACATTTCTCAACGGATTTTAAAATAACTTCACACAAATGTAGGGCATGACAATATCTCGAGCAAGTTCGACTTTCAGGATGCTGCGCCCAAGGTAAAGGTCACTGTGGCTATTTTTAGAAAAACTTTGTCAGCGCTCTAGTACCTACATTTCTCAGCAGATTTTAAAATAACTTCACACAAATGTAGGGCATGACAGTATCTCGAGCAAGTTCGACTTTCAGGATGCTGCGCCCAAGGTCAAGGTCACTGTGGCTATTTTTAGAAAAACTTTGTCAGCGCTCTAGCACCTACATTTCTCAATAGCACCTACATTTCTCAATGGATTTTAAAATAACTTCACACAAATGTAGGGCATGACAATATCTCGAGCAAGTTCGACTTTCAGGGTGCTGTGCCCAAGGTCAAGGTCACTGTGGCTATTTTTAGAAAAACTTTGTCATCGGCCTAGCACCTTCATTTCTCCATGGATTTTAAAATAACTTGACACAAATGTAGGGCATGACAATATCTCAAGCAAGTTCGACTTCCAGGGTGCTGCGCCCAAGGTCAAGGTCACTGTGGCTATTTTTAGAAAAACTTTGTCAGCGCTCTAGCACCTACATTTCTCAATGGATTTTAAAATAAATTCACACAAATGTAGGGCATGACAATATCTCGAGCAAGTTCGACTTTCAGGGTGCTGTGCCCAAGGTCAAGGTCAATGTGGCTATTTTTAGAAAAACTTTGTCATCGCCCTAGCACCTTCATTTCTCCATGGATTTTGAAATAACTTGACACAAATGTAGGGTATGACAATATCTTAAGCAAGTTCGACTTCCAGGGTGCTGCGCCCAAGGTCAAGGTCACTGTGGCTATTTTTAGAAAAACTTTGTCAGCGCTCTAGCACCTACATTTCTCAATGGATTTTAAAATAAATTCACACAAATGTAGGGCATGACAATATCTCGAGCAAGTTTGACTTTCAGGGTGCTGTGCCCAAGGTCAAGGTCACTGTGGCTATTTTTAGAAAAACTTTGTCGTCGCTCTAGCACGTACATTTCTCAACGGATTCTAAAATAATTTCACACAAATGTAGGGCATGACAATATCTCGAGCAAGTTTGACTTTCAGGGTGCTGCAATCAAGGTTTTTGATTAGATCTTTATCATACTTGTAGGTAATGATGACATACATAAGAGCTTGGATGAGTTCGAAATTTGGCCGGATTCGAGCACAGACTACGGAGTTAGCTGCCCTTGAGCATTTGAAAAAAATCCCATAGTGTTATAATGGAGAAAACAACGTCATCACATTTTCATTTTTCATCGGATCCTCTTCATACTTGCAGGTAATGAGGATATGCATAAAAGCTTGGATTAGTTAGCATTTCGGCTAGATCTCACTACTGACTATGGAGTACCTGCCCTGAGCATCCAAAAAATCAATGTCACCACTTTTTCTTGGTTTCTACTGATCTGATCCTTTTCAAACTTGCAGGTAATGAGGAAATGCACAATATCTTAAACAAGTTCAAATTTTGGCCAGATCAGGCCAACCACTACGAAGTTAGCTGCCCTTGACAGCTCTGTCTATTGTGCTCTTGATCGGATACTTTTTAAACTTGCATATATTAAATGAGGGCATACATAATGTTTGGATGAGTTTAATTTTCAGCCGATTGGACCACTGACTGTGGAGTTAGCTGCCCTCGAGCATCTTAAATATCCCTATAGGTTTACAGTGTCTCTCAGGTGAGCAATTGTTGCCCTTTGGGCTACTTGTTTACAAAGTTATGGCCCTTTGTCGTTTTTGGCATTTTTCCAACTTTTTAAGCATTTGACCGAGAGAGCTGAAATTTGTTATACTATTAGCATTTGGTAGATTGATTATTCTGATTATTGTTAGGATGTGCTAAATTATAAGTGACAGAGTTATTCCCCTTTCATAGACAGACATTCACTTAAAAGTAAAGTGATAACTCCAGAACTATTCATAATAATGGGCTGAATTTTCATACATGCATTGTTCATTTTTCATCAGATTTGTATTATCAGGATTATGGCCCTTGTTATTTTGTTACTGGGTATACAGTCTTGATGTTTTGGGCATTTTGTAAGGGCCTTAAATTTCAGTGACCTGATTTTACACATATATGCCCCGTTCTGACATTAAGTATTTTATAAAGAGGCCCGCCAGTAATTGGGTATATGTCTTTGCTTATGTTCAGTTATTATTTGCTTACCAGGTTCTGTAAAACACATATTTTCTGTTTTTGGCCATACAGTTACTCTGAAACGGAATAAAGGGCTGCACTTTGTGACACATTTTAAACGTCGGGTGACGCTTGGCCGATGACCTTTTATTGATCTTCTTCTGGGGGCTGATTGTAGTTCAGAACCGATTTGTCACCGTAAGTCTCATGGTTGTATAGCTCTGAGCAATATTCTGTCCATCTGCTGAGAATCTCTTGTTCCTCTGTAAGGAATTTTCCAGACTTGTCCTGGATAGTTGTGGATCTACCCTGTTTCTCTGAAGTTAGATCCTTCACCAGCTGGTATGCTTTCTTGCTGTTGTTTTTGTTCAGGCAAGTTTCGATCTCCTTGCACTGGCTAGTTATCCAGTCCTCCATAGCTTTCTTCACTGCCTTCTGAATCCTCTTGTGTGCTTCCCTGTATTCTTTTGCTCCTCCCGCTTTATACCGCTTCTTCTTCAAATTTCTCCTCTCATCACAGAGGTCGAGAACATCTCTGGTGACCCGGGACTTTTTCCTACGGCGTTCCTTCCCAAGTGTCTCACTGGCTGCATTAGTCACTACTGTATTGTAGGTGGTTATCATGGTATCTATGTCCATGTCATCATCCTCAGACCAATGCGTGAATTTCCCACCTATTGTTGCTTGAAAAGTACATGCCACTTCTGGGCCCCTTAACTTCTCAAGATCAAACTTTAGTCTCGGCTGGGTTGGCTTTCTAGCCTTCTTCAGACGAACTCGGAAGGTCATCATCACCAGGTCATGGTCACTTTATATGTCTGCTCTAGGAAAACTCCTCGTCCTATGGATGTTGACTCCTGATCGGAAGCGCTTCCTTACCAAGATGTAATCAATCTGATTGTGGTGTTTCCCATCTGGGCTGTGCCATGTCCATCTTCTTGATGGTTTGTGAGGGCCAAAGGGTACCAGGCTGTCACAGGTTGCAAACTCTAGTAGTCTGAGACCTCTCTCATTTATCTCGACATTGCAGTAGGGTCCACATACGTTTTCCCAGTCTGCCTGTGCATCCTTCCCAACTTTAGCATTCCAATCCCCTTGAACAACCAGAATGTCTTTCTAAGGTGTTTGGTCTACGATTTCCTGGAGTTGCTGGTAGAAGTGTTCTACATCATTGTCGTCATGCCCAGATGTTGGTGCATAAATCTCTATGATGGTGATATTGACAGGAGCTGCTCTCAGGCCGATCGTAATCAGTCTGCTGGAGACTGGTCGGCATCCAAGACAGCACTTACAAAGTCCTTATTTACAAGAAATCCAACCCCATAGTTAGTAATGTTTGTCCTCTTCTCCACTGAAATAACCCTTGTGTCTGTCAGCTGTTGACATCTCACCAAAGTTTTTTTCCAGCGCATCTCACAGAGCCCCAGTATGTTCCATTGACACCTGTCCATTGCATGAGTCAGCTCTTCAAGTTTCCCAGCTGGCCTCAGAGTCCCTACGTTCCACGTTCCAACTGAGATGTTCTCCCTACCTCTAATCTTCTTACACTTTGTTTATACGTCATATCTTTATCAAAACGTAACGGGACGAATCGTCCCGGGTTTTGGCCTGTTTGGGACGAAACGTCCAATGTAGGCCGATTTAATAATATCCCCTTTAATGACAGGTTGTGTCCACTTTGTAAGACAGATATTGAAACGGAATTTCATTTTCTGCTTGTTTGTCCAAAGTTAAAGGCAGTGAGAATTAAATATTTTTTCAGCAATCTGGTATACATACCCATCAGTTGATAATTTTATTCAATTATTATTCAATTATGTACCTCAAACAATGATAAACTTACATTAAATGTATCAAGATATATATTATCAGCTTTAAAAGTTCGAGAAAAAATTATATTCGGCACTGTAAATTAATGATCATTTATCCCGTTCGGCGCATAGCGTTGAGTCGACACTGGTTCTGACGTTGAATCAGTGTTAGTCCAGTGCTGATTCGACGTTTTGCGACCGCTTATATGATGCTCTATATGTATCGATATGTGAGTGAGTGAGTGAACTCGGGTTTAACGTCCCACCAACAACGAGGTCATATGGAGACGGGGTATCGATATGTGTGATTGGTAGAGCGTGAAATGGGGCCTATGGGTAAGTGCTTCAGGTGAAAGCTGGGATCAGTCTGTGCATTTGCGCAGTCTGATCGCAGTCTTTTGATTTTTTTTTGTGGACTCTCCGGGAGCCAAGAGTTGGGTGTGCGAATATAAAGGGCTCTGTTCGGGTTGTGCCCAGTAGGGCTGGGACGAATATCCGGGTACCCGATGTCGGGTCGGGTAAACCAATTACCCGGGTACAAATTTACTACCCGTTACCCGATTGCTTATTATTATGTAATGTATAGATATTTAATTTCAATAATATTCCAAGAAAAAGAGCGAGATTCTGTGTGGCTGTTTCTATAAATTGCCTTCATATATTGCCAAACCATTTTTTTGTATGTAATAACAAACAGATTTTTACATTTTCTGCAACCTTCCCATGCACACGTGTACATATGACAGATACCCTACTTATCATTTGACCAAAATGCATACTTTGTAACTGAGGATATGCTAAAAATACTATGGTAACGGGTACCCGGGTACAAAATCTCTACCCGCCCCAGCCCTAGTGCCCAGGCTGATCTGGATCTTTTATCTTCGCACATCGTGGAGCACCATTTTGCGTGACACCAACTAGATATATTTTCTGTTCAAATGCGTAACATATTTTGGTCACTCTTGTGATGTATATTTGTAATTGGGCCAGCGGCCTATGTTACTAAAAAGAATAAACTTTAACTTAACTTATAAGATGGTTCTCTCACAGAGGTGCATTCAGATTAAAATAGTTCCTATAACAAAGTATTATGTCTTGTTGTCTATGTGACCAAAGAAAGATTGCAGCTCAGTGATTCCATAATACTCTTAAATATTGGGACACATATGCGTAAGCCTAAAGAGCAGTCTAATCAGGCTCTGCTCTGTCTTTAGAAAACAATAAACTTGTTCAAATTTTGGGTTAGCTGCAGGTTAATGTATGCCACATTAGGGAGAATATTGTATTGTTTGTTTTCATATCATGACACTCTAAGGCCCATATTCACAAACTAAACTCAGACTCCACATCGACTCGAACTCCAATAAGGTCGGTTGAAGTGACGCTCGAGGACGCCTCGAGTGAGTGAAGTTCAACTACAGATTTGGTATTCACGTTCTCCACACCACCTCGACTTCGTGGAGGAGACTCCAGCTACACTCCAGTTAGACTCACGTCATGTAAAAGACATTTGTGGACCATGTTCAGACATCCTAAAACGTATAAAGTGTAATGACTAAATTTTGAGACATGGTTTATTTAAACAGTGTAGAATTAGATCATACAAACTGTATAATTTGTTAAATTATGATAATATATACCGCAGGAACTGATATCCGAGCGTACGTCCGGTTTATGTTCCTCTGTCTGCAGAAGCGTCCGTGATGTAGTGGTTGAGCTACCTGTGACACATCTGCCTGTTAAACATCGGTCATGGGTTCGATCCCGCCCTTCTCCAGTATTTTGTCTGAAACTTTAATAAATTTTCTATTCTCATATAAACGAATTTATTCTTTTGACCCTACCTCCTGGTAATACTAGGTAAATTCTACGCAGACTCCTGCACCCCCACCCCTCTCCCTCGCAAACACACCGCCTTCACACGTTAATTGTGTGCGCTTCCATGAGTTGTTTCGTGAATAGCTTTTATATTATAGATTTGATCCAATTTATGCATATGCAGTGACTCAGGAACGATTTTTAATGGACAGACTTCGATAATAATAAAATTAATTCTTATGCGCGCTTTCATTATTCATGGTTTCTGTATTATTACAACCCCAATGTAAGATATATGCTATGGGGGTATGACGTTTTCGGTTGGTCTGTCCGTCCGTACGTTTGTCCGTCTCAGTCCGTCTGTCCCGAGTCTTTGGTTCCGTCCGTTGAACTTTCGAATAACACATTTTCATCGAAGGCTTTTAATTGCTCAAATTTCGTTAGCCATAATTGAAATTTTTCTATAGAAAAGATAAACAAGAGGGCCATGAGGCCCTGAATCGCTCACCTGAGCAATTGGCAAGGTGGCTTTTTCTTATCATGTCAGAAATTGTCAAAATATGAGTCTTGTCAGAAATTCTCAAAATATGAGTCAAAAGTCAAAGAATGACCGTGACCTCTTGTACTCATAAATCGTCATGTACTCATTAAGACAACTATATATACCATTTTTAGTCCAAAATCTTCAAAACTTTCCATGAAATCTTATGTTCTAGCATTTTCCCATATTTGACCATGCCGCAGAAAAAAGGTCAAGGTAAACCTAAGGTCATAATTTGAACAATCTTGATAGTGCTCGAGTACCCAATGCTAGTACTCTAGTACTCCATGCTACTTACCAAGTTTCAAGGCCATAGGTGTATTGGTTCTGGAGAAGAAAAATATTAAAGATTTATACCATAAATGGTAATGGCGGCCATGTTGGTCATGTGACCCGGATGGTTTGAACAAATTTGCATTCAATCAACCCCTGTAGACTCTATATGAAATGTGTTTACAATTGGCCTTTTGGCTTTTGAGGAAATGTTTGAAAATGAAAAAATATGATATATCTGGATCAAATGACCCTGGCCTCTTCTACTCATAATTCTTCATGACCTCATTAAGACAACTGTATATACCAATTTTAAGGCCAAAATCTTCAAAACTTTCCATGAAATCTTAAGTTCTAGCATTTTCCCATATTTGACCTTGCTGTAAAAAAAGGTCACGGTCAACCCAAGGTCATAATTTGAACAAAATCTTGATAGTACTCGAGTACCCAATGCTATATACCAAGTCTCAAGGCCATCGATCAATTGGTTCCGGAGAAGAAAAATTTTAAAGGTTTTTACCATATATGGACATGACGGCAATGTTGGTCATGTGACTAGGACCGTTAGAAAATTTTTTCATTCCCTCAACCCCTGGAGGCTCTATATGAAATTTGGTCACAACTGACGCAGTGGTTTGTGGGGAGATTGTTTGAAATTTTTCAAAATATGAGTTCTGGGTCAAAGGTCAAACAATGACCTTGACCTCTTGTACTCACAAATCTTCATGTACTCATTAAGATGACTTCAATTTTTAGGTCAAAATCTTCCAAACTTTCCACGAAAGCTTATGTTCTAGCATTTTCCCATATTTGATCTTGCCGTAAAAAAGGTCAAGGTCAACCCAGGGTCATAATTTGTACAATCTTGATAGTACTTGAGTACCCAATGCTACATATCGAGTTTCAAGGCTATCGGTCAACTGGTTCTGGAGAAGATTTTTTAATGTTTACCATATATGGGCGTGGTGGCCATGTTGGTCAAAGGACCTGGACCGTATGAACAAATTTTCGTTCCCTCAACCCAAGAAGGTCTTATATCAAATTTCATCTCAATTGGCCCAGTGGCTGTTGAGGAGATTGTTAGAACTTGGCAAAATGTGAGAGTTCTGGGTCAAAGGTCAAAGAATGACCTTGACCTTTTGTACTCATAAATCTTCATGTACTCATTAAGATGACTGTAGATACCAATTTTTAGCCCAAAATCTTCAACAGTTTCCAAGATATCTTATGTTGTAGCATTTTGCCATATAAAAGCATATGGAAGCAAATTTGACCTTACCGTAAAACAGGCTAGGTCAACCCAAGGTCATAATTTGAATAATCTTGGTAGTACTCACGTACCCTATTCTACATACCAAGTCTCAAGGCCATTGGCCTATTGGTTCTGGAGAAGAAGATTTTTTTTAGGTTTTTACCATATATGGGCATGACGGCCATGTTGGTCATGTGACCAGGACCGTTTGAACAACTTTTCGTTCCTAAAGTCCCAGGAGGCTCTATATGAAATCTGGTTACAATCGCCCCAGCGGCTTCAGAGGAGAAGTTGTTTGAAATTGTGGACGGACGGACGGACGAGGGACGGACAACGGAGCCTTACCATCTTATAAGCTCCCCGGAGCCGCTGGCTCAGGTGAGCTAAAAAGTAAGTTATTAAATTTTTTTAGATAGGTTTCCGCTAAAAATGTGCAAATAAGGTTAGCGGTCCCTCATTGAAAGGGGGGATGCCTTTAAGGCCCTTTTTCTGCCCAAGAGCAAAATGTTTTATTTTCAGCCGATGATTAGCCTATAGTGTCCGCTATACTGAATCAATAGTCGTTAAGCTCCGTAAGCGCTACTTTTGGAACAATGAGGTTATTAAAGTGGGTGGGGTAAATCAGCATGACCCAGGGGAGTCATATTATAAGTTATATTTCTCCTTGAAATTTAATGGCATCCATAAATACCTTCCTTTATAAGTTGAAGTAATGTCTTCGGTGACACCTTTTTGGTACTTTGAATTCAATATATTCTACCATATCTCTAGAACCAGTGGATGACTTCTTACCAAACTAAAATGAGTTCATCGTTGGGAGAATGCAAACTATTGATTAAATTTTTGTGACCTTGACCTTTGTTTCAAGGTCACAGTAAGACTTATAATGTCAATTTTAAATCTAGTTTTGACCATTGTCTACACATTAGCTCTTGGACTGATTTGAAATCATGCCCAATAATGCCTAAATTAAACATAATGAAGAGTTAGAGCACTAGTTATGATCAATTGGCCGTGGCATCTTCTTCAAGGTCAATGTCAGGGCTAGACTAGACAGAGTTTAATCAAAGATCTCACACAGCTAGTAAGCAGAAATTTCACAAATATGAATGTTTTTATTTGTAAATCAATGCTTAATATGCATATTATGACCTTGACCTTGATCTGAAGGTCACCAATACATTCAAAAGTTCATTATTTCATAACAGACTTTTCTATTACCTTTACGTTTAACCCAATTCTGTTTCATTATGTTTGGCTAATACTGACCTTCAGACAAAGGTCAATGTCATTCTATGCACATCAAACATTGATTTTCAAATGAAAACACTCAGATTTGGTACATTTCTGCTGACTGATTATAAGAACTCTAAGATTAAACTCCATTTAGTCTAACCTTGACCTTGACCTTGAAGATGATGTCACGGTTATTTAATCATGATATCATGGCCATTTAATCATAACTACTGCTCTAACTCCTCATAATAGTTAATTTAGGCATGTTTGGACATAATTTTATATCAATTCAGGAGCTAGTGTGCAGACAATGGTCAAGAGTTGACTCAAAATTGACATTATAAGTCTTACTGTGACCTTGAAACAAAGGCCAAGGTCACCAAAATTTAATCAACAGTTTGCACTCTCCCAACGGTGAAACCATGTAAGTTTAGTAAGAAGTCATCCATTGGTTCTAGAGATATGGTAGACTATATTGAATTCAAAGTACCAAAATTAATGAAAATTGAAAGTGTCTCTAAAAAATTCTGCAGACATAAGATTTTACTTTGAAAGGTAGAATTTGAGAAAAGAAGTCACCAAAGACATTATTTTAACTTACAATGGAAAGAAAATATAAATGCCATTAAATTTGAATGAGAAATATAGCATATAATAGGACTCCCCTGGTTCATGCTGATTTACCCCACCCACTATAATAACTCCATCATTCCAAAAGTAGCGCTTACGGAGCTTAACCAATATTGATTCAGTACAGCGGACACTATAGGCGAACCATCAGCTGAAAATAAAACATTTTGCTCTTGGGCAGAAAAAGGGTCTTATAGCCCCCCCCCCTCCCCCCCCCCCCCTAATCAAGCACCCCTAATCAAGCTCAACATTGTAAAGATAGGTCAAGTTAAAAATTCGTCTGACTTTTTTTTTTTTTTTTTTTTTTTTTTTTGACAGGTTAATCAAGCTCAACATTGTAAAGATAGGTCAATTTAAAAATTCGTCTGACTTTTTTTTTTGACAGGTTAGGGGCTGTGTGTGTGTGTGTGTGTGTGTGTGTGTGTGTGTGTGTGTGTGACTACTATTTGAGAAAGAATTTTATTCTTAATCGAGCGGCCTGCCACAGAGGGGGAGAAGGAGAGGAAGATAGTACAGACGAAAAGAGAGAAAAAAACGAAACTCGTCCCCCACCGGCTGAAAGCACAGCCGGCCCTTGTCCTACAATTATCCAAGTTCATAGTATGATCCTTAAATATCATAACCTTTCGCATCAGATACCCCGTAAGCTTGCAATGTCTACATAGGGTATCGTGTTATAAGTGAGACAGAACGCGGTTCGTCCGCCTGTACGGTCGATAATACACTCGCTGAAGTTCGTGTATTATCTCTCCATACAGGCGGACGAACCATGCCCTAGCTTACACTAGTAGGACGCGTCGACACTGAGTTACCCAGCACCGTCACCCGACCCGACCACGTGTGAATGTGTGTGTGGGGGGGGGGGGGGGGGGGGGCGGGGGCGGGGTAGGCTCTCCTATTTCTCTCTCCCTCTCTCTCTCTCTCTCTCTCTCTCTGGAAAAGACGTCTCAAAATAGACTTAATATTTTCTTAAACACGATTATAGCTCAAGGAGATGCAAATTACAAATAATGACATAAGCGAAATATCTGTCTGTCTGTGAAACGCAGCACCCTTACTGCTTTGTATAAAATTATCACAAACATACAAGAGAGAGAGAGGGAGAGAGAGAGTGAGAGAGAGATGGGGGTTGTTGATTAATGTATCAAATATAAGCCCTCTGGCCTATTACAACAACTTTTGGCAGTCATCGAGTTGTCAAAGCATAGCCATGAAAAACGCTAAAATATTAATAAAACTTGAGTCACCGTCGAGGCAGCTTTTCCGTTCCTCGACCAAACCTTACTTATTGGAGGTGACTTCTACTGCACTCATGTCTGTGAATACGACTCGACCTCACCTCGGAATAATCTTGGACCGTTAGGCAATTATAGCTACTTATCCGGTAAGTTCGTGTCGAGGTGGAGTTAGAGTTTAGCTTGTGAATATGGGCCTTACAGCAAACTGCAACAATATAAACACCTGCGTCTGTTGACTTGTAACTAACTTTCTTCCATAATTGCGAAAGTATGTGCACTTAGTACTGGTTAACCGCTTTGGAGGTCTAAGCCTGCCCTGGAATAGTGTGGTTAGGTTAACTGACCGTCCCGACATGACTATAGTTGTTTACCGTGGATGTTAAGCATCAAATCAATCTTCCATAATTGGTGAAAGATTACATGCTCAACAAGGTAGTTAATCTTTTAGGCAGTTTAAGATCAAAATTAAGATATGATGATAATTTTTTGGAGTATTTGTCTCCAAAACATGAGAACGGCCTATTTTTCTTTTCTGCCCGTTCAGTAGAACTACATAATGACTTTCCTCATATTTTCGGTAATGTTTCTTAAAGAACAGTTCAGTGGCAAAAAATGCAGACCGTGATTAGAACACTTCTCTGTATATTGCATTCTGATCAGGGTCTACAGTGTTTAATCAAAAACACCTAAGTATTTAGAGTCTTAACTGTATTAAGAATAGGATATAATGATACATCTTATGCAAAAGATGATGCGAAACGACAGAGGACGCCACGCGAAAAGACGAAATAACGCCATTCGAAAAAACGAAAAGACGTCAGGTGAAAAGACGAAAAGACGGAAAATGCCACGCGAAAAGACAAGTTAAGAGTTTCAAACGGCGTCTTTTCAGTAAGTTTTCACATGAGCTTATTTCGGCTTTTTGCGCTGAAATGTTGTCTTTTTTTGCATGGCGGGTTTCGTCTTTTCGCATGGCGTTATTTCTCTTTTTCACATTGCGTGTTTTCGTCTTTTTGTCTTTTCTCATGGCGTTCTTTTCGTCTTTTCACGTGGCGTCTTTTCGCGGCGAAAGGACAAAAAGACGAATGTCACAAACCAGCCACCATAAGAGGGAGCTCAAGGTAAATGTCAGAAGCTGGGAACGGTAACAAGCTTCAAATACCTTGGAGCGATCGTTTCAGATGAGGTTCTCTCAAGGATTGCACAGGCCACTGCAGGCCTGGCAATGCTGCAACCAGTATGGAGATAACAACACATCTCTTGGATTAAAGGTGAGGCTGATGCGCTAGCTTGTCATATCCCATATGTTTGTATGTCTGTGAGTCATGGATCTTGACCGCAGAGTTAGAGAAAAGAATGCAGGGCTTTTGAGATGAGAACTGATCGAGCATCTCGTACAAGGATATGTAACTAATGACGATGTCCTGAAAGATCCAAGCAGCCAGTGGAGAACATAACGAACTCCTGACCACGGTCAAGAAACGGAAACTGAGGTGGTTTGGTCACATCTTAAGATCTTCTGACTTAACAAAGACGATTCTACAGACAGGACACTGTAAAGAGGCAGACAGAAGAAGAGGTAGGAAGACAATATTAGCAAAACTAGGGCAGCTGAAGACAGAACCAGTTGGAAAGGGTTTGTTGTAATGTATTGCTCCGCACTCGTGAAGGATCTACTTGACAACTGACCTCCAAATAGTGAATTATTACTCAACAATTCACTGCTAGGACTGATCTATTCCTTACATAAAGTAGAAAATTGCGTGTGTTAGGCACAGGTGATGCCACCTGTGCCAGTCCTCGCCCCCTGTCTCTTCCTTACTAGGGAACCGTCAAAACATTCACCCTATATTGAAGGCTTGTGTCTAAAATGTCTAAGTCGAAACTGTCGTAATTTTGTTATTTTTTTTTTCACCTACAACTGTGAATAGTTAGAAATTTATTGCTTGAAAACTGGGAGGAGTTGATTACACAAACTTGCTACCCTATACTGAAGAACAACCTCAAAAATGTCCAAGTCGAAAATGGCGTAATTTTGTCAAACGTGTTTTCATCTTCAAAAAGTCAAATGCACATCGCATACGCTTGGTTGCTTGAAAACTGTAGCCTGGCTTCCAGGCTAAATGGTTATATGTATTCGAATAGAGAAATCTTAACGTGGCTCTTTTACTCTGATGGCCAACCATTTAGCCTGGTGTAATCTGGCTTAGGCTGAAAAGCCATTAATCTGAGCAACAGTTATGTCTTCAGTACCAGTGCTATTAATACCACGCAACCACCTTCCCAATTTGACATGGGTCATTACATGTATTTCTGACTTGAATCCTCTAAAATAGATTTACTCTTTGTTGGTGGTCAGGTCAGTAAAAGATTTCTTAGAGACTGCTTTGATGGTGTATGGAATTCTACAGCAGTTGTATTATTGTTTTCACATCAAACTACCATAAAAATTCTAAGTATTGGGACATCTAATCATTTATCGTAATTGTCCTAAAATAATGGAACAGTTTGGTTTAAATGTGCAGTAGTGTGTCCAAGAAATGTAGATGGAATGGCAAATAGTGCAGATCCAGGTCAAACTACTCCTAGAAGAGCAGTCTAATCTGGGTCTGCACTATTTGCTCAGATCTATTGGACCAAATACTTAAAATTGTTACCTAAAAAGTGTTGTTATGATCTTGTAGTCTTACTAGAATTAAGTTACGAAAAAAAAATAGTAAAGGTGTCATTTTAGGAATTTAACAAGGTGAAGAATGGCTATAGGTCTTCATGATCCGTAAACAGAAAAAAGAAAGAAAAAAACTAATTGTTCAAAACAAATTGCAAAATATTATGCAGTGAGTGCAGATGAATGTATTTGTATTCCACTCTCATTTTGGGGTGGTCGCGTCGGGCGATGGTGCTGGGTAAATTTCAGTGCCAGGGCATCCTACTAATTTGGATATAAGTAGGGCAAGGGCCTACTGTGCTTGCAGTAGATGCGGGTATGGGTCGTTTGGATACTTTTCTCTTGCCTATCATACCTCTTTTCTTTCTCCCTTTCTCTGGGAGACAACTTAATGTAGACTGAAATACTGTCTCAAAGGACTGTTAAACCCAAAACAACCAACCATTCTCATTATTTTAGAAGATAGTCAGCGTCCGCATCGGTCTCCCGCTTTTGGCATTTTTATTTTTATTTTTTTTTATTTTGTTTATTTATTTTTATTTTTTGTTTAAGTTTTTATGTGATTGGCAAGTGCCAGTTGAGGCAAGCAATCACGTCATGTGACTGGTCTTGTTTAAGTAGGATATGCATCGGACTAGGCACCTATTAGCATACCCATAGAGAAGACTCAGATCAATCTGTGCATTCCTGCGATCCCAAAACAGTCTCTGAGTTTGCATAAAAAGTGTATGGATCCTAATAAATACCAATATATAGCAAATAGCCGAGGACACAAAAGACAGCATTAATGCAAAGGCTGATCTGCGTCTTCAATTTATGCACAGGCTATGCATACTATTTCAGTCTCAGTCATGACCCATTTCATATTTGCAGTCTGATCAAAGTTCCCATCCTGATATATGAAGAGTTGGATAAGACTATATGAAAAACCTTTATATTGTGCACATGCAGTGCCAAAATGCTAAACACTGATCAGACAGTTTAGACAGCTGATCTGATTATTCTTTTTTGATTTAAATAGGTGCACACCAACACATTCTAATCACTTTTCCTTGTCTGCATATAAATCAAAATGGAGAAGGCTGATCAACAGACTGCCAGAACACACTGGCTGAGTTGAGTCTTCATTTTGCACATACTGCCGTTAGACTGCGTGACTGCCCATTCTGATCTGAGTCTTAATTTTATATGCATGCAATATCAGAAAGAAGATCAGTCAGACTTCGTAGATGTGCAGACTGATCTAACTCATTTTGTGCACTTGATGTAATAAGTACTGGGCCTAGCTTCACAATCATTCCTTAAACTTGAGGACAACCTTAACTTTAAGGTCCAAGAGTCACATGTTATAAAAGCTCACAAAAACAATATTTATTAGATATTTCTTTTTATTGCAACTCAGGGCATATTCTCAGAAGGATCATGCAAAATCTGTGGTTCTGAATATGATTAAAATATTGTTTTTCTAAGAGTGAAATTTTAGACCTTAACTTTAAGATTGTTCTTAACTTTAAGGAAGATTGTGAACCAGGGCCCTGGTGCTGTTTCTCGTGTCTTAGCTCATTTGATGTACAAAGATGTAAGGTTGACTTTATTTGGCTAGTAAGCAAAAGACAATAAATGTGTACAGTCTGATCAAAGTCTTCACTATGTTAGCTATTAACACTGGGATGATCAGACAGCTCAGATCTACAGATTGCATCTGATCATTGGTGTTTGTATAAGCCCTGAATGCCACAATGTACCTTTTTCTATGGTATGCCTCATGTCAGTGTTTAAACGTTAATCCCAGAAAATGTTTTGAATGAAACAAGGAAGTGCTAATTTTATCTTCTGCAGGTAACATGTGGTCAAATTAGATGCGGATAATAAAATTCCACTCAGGCTCCTATGCTTAGACAACTGACCTGTGGTTACGACACAGCCTGTCAGCTGACTTGATAAATGTGAATTTGTCTCGGGAATTCCTGAGACAATATTGGGGAATGCCTCCAAATGTAACCAGTCGTTGTGTTTCTAGGGTAACTCTGCAATTACTTGATGAAAAAAATATTCCTTGTAGAGTTAGCTTTCTTACAGATATGCAATTTAAACACAAGGACTGGAGCCAGTCTATGAAAGCTGTGGAAGGTGCTGTTTACACAAACTTTCTAGCCCATATGGATGACAAACCTTAGAAAACGTGTAAGTCTTAAATGCCGTAATTTTGTCAAAAATTATATTTTCATCTTCAAAAAGTCGCATGCACATCTTCAACATGCTAGTTTTATCTGTGTAAAGATTCGAATTGATTGTTGAAAACAGTGGTAGGAGATGATTACACAAATTTGTTACCCTGTATTTAAGAATGACCTCAAAAATATGTTTCAAAAATTATTTTTTATCTTCAAAAAGTCACATGAACATCTTCAATATGCTTGTAACAGCTTGACTTACTTCTGTATCCATTTCAAATATTCTGCTATATATATTTGTGTATGTAAATTGTCTATGTAAATTATTATGTATCAGTATTTTTGAATAAAATATTGTTTACACTACACTAACAGCTTGGCAAAGTCATCATCAATAATCACTTGAAGGAATTCGATAGTACATGTGTTCCTGCTGCTCTATACAACGTTTCAATGATCTCGGCCATGTGAGTCTAGTGAAGATTTTCTGAAGTTTTTTTACCGTATATGGACAAGACGACCATCTTGGTACAAAAATATTTTATTTAAATAATGACATGGTATGAACATTCAGTCTACAAACTAAGTCAGAGGCTCGTCTCGCCTGCGTGATCACATGCTAATCATTTCAGTCACGTGAAAACAACCATTCGCTGATGAAGGCACTTAATTTCGTTCATTTGTCCAATGGAGGCTTTATAAGGAATTCGGTTTCAATTTCAATATTTGATAATGGGTAGGAATTTTGGATGGATGGGTGACGCGATTTTACGTCCTTTTTACAGTATTTCAGTCATATCAGGACGATGGGTGGGTGGTAATGAAAGGCTGTGTGCATTGGCACCCCGTTTATGACTGAAAAATTCCCGCCTCCGACGGGACTCGAACTCGGGACTGCTAGATCAGCAGTCCAGCGCTGAACCTACTGAGCGCTGAGCTACCGGGGCTCCAGAGAGTTTGCAGAGTGTGTGTGTGGTGGGGTGGGGGGGGGTAGACTGCTTGAGGAGAGGTAGATTGGGCATTGTATTTCACTTTGCAATTCTAACGCAACATTGGTAATAGCTCTTTTTGAATTTCAGAACTTTATTGCATACTAGTACTGCAAAAAGCTATAATATTTGAGTTAAAAACGCGCCAGTGAACATCTTTCATCGCACTGACGCCGATATGACGTCGTTTCGACGTTCTATGCCGGTGGCGAAGAACTATGATGAAACACTAAAAACCTTATCCAGTGTGAATTTATGCGGTGTGATCAATCTCAAATCGAGTCAGAGATACTTGGATGATAAGCTTCATGTCACGGTAATAGTCCGGTGGTTTATGAGTGAAATTTTGGATTTGTGGGCACTTCCGCGGCATGACGGGCAACCGGGCTCATTGAAGTCAGTAAACCTACCTAAAACCATTTTGCCCGGTTGCCAGCTCAACAAACGTCAGATAAGGTCAAAATCGGGTCAAAGGTCATTTGGTGCATTTCTATATACCAGTTTGTGAGTGAACTATTGAATTAATGGGCACTTTCGCGAAATGAGGGGCAGCTTCGGCAAAGGAAGTAAGTTAACATACCACAAAAGCTTTTGCCAAACTGCCGAAGTCATATCTAATCATAACTGGGTCAAAGGTCATTTAGTACACATTTGTATAGTGGCTTATTATATCATTTATTCTAAAAGCAGTCTTTTGAGTTACCAATAGCCCATAGACCTGCCCCACCAATCTGAATGAGAGGCCTGCTACACTTTTTGTTTTTCCAAAAATATATTATAACATTACATGATGCCGTTCTCTGCTATCTGACTTGGTGCGTTTGACAGCTATCGCCAATGTAAATACGTTACCATATCAATCTGCTGAATTAGCATGTTACTCATGATACCTCTTATTCCAATGAATATTGAAACGTATATTAATCTTGCTATTGACGAAAAGCATCGTGTTGCTTTTCTATACAATCATATAAGCTATCTCCTACAGAGCATAACTGTTGCCTACGTTACCGAGTTGTTGTTTTTTCTCCACTTTATTGGACAAACATATTTACCTTTTACTGAAACCAGCTAATATCTACATTTTACATTAACGCAAATAAAAGAAAAATGTAGGTGTATCAAACTATGCAGAAAATTACAGTTACATACGTTACCGGGCATATATCTGATCAAAAATCATAAACAGAAACATGGCCATTGATATTATAAACAGCATTTTACGAGCTGGCACTACAAATATCTACTTTTATCTTTAACAAATAAGGCTATGCAATGTTCTAAATATAGATGTTTGGTCATTAGGGCCTGAACAATGGTCTGCTAGGCAATTTTGTAGATGCCTGGGGTAGTACATTTGCCTCTTCTGAAGTATTTTTGTCAGTTAGCTGGCACTCATAATTGAAAGTGACAATTTATCGACAGAATTTGAACCTGTTCTACAGTGTTGACAGAGAGCAAACTTAGCTGAAGAACAGATATAACTGTCTCTTTAGTTGTGGTTTTAGGTAGTCGAACAAGATAAAGCTGCAGACAGAATATAATATGGAATGACATAACAGAGAGCAATGTCTCTCAAGGGGCATTGTAGTAGCCTGAATTTCTAAAACCATGTCAATATATCCTTTTTACTTTCCCTGTGCTGGTACCACAGACTTTGTAGATGTCTGGCAATACACTGCCTGGCACTGAATTCTGCCCATATTAATATAAAAGAAACAACTGCCATGATCATAGCTCTAGGGGTATTTCGGTAAATTGAGCAGGTGCCACAGTCGATGCACAGCTTTGGCAGCTGCATAGGTAGGTACCATGATATATGCTGATGTCTTTCAATAGCCTGACCTGACACCACAGTGTTTACAGACGTGTCTAGTAGATTAACATGGTACCCTTTTATCTATAGACGTCTTTGTAAAGCCTTATATGCAGTGTTACGTACGTTACGAAATATGTATTACCACACTTGGATATTAGCATTATGGGATGTGCGTTTATGGCTGCCACTACAGTGGTATTTCAACATACTGGCAGAGGACATTTGGTGGCCAGAACTGGCATGCTAATCACACAAGATGACTAGTAGAAGCCTGAGATGGTAAAACATAGATTTCTTGTAATGTGCTTAGCCAGCATAGCAGTGGCAAACGTGATCTGTACCCTCGCACTACAGTCGCCTTTGCTGTTTTCACTAAATGCTTTGACTGTTATCACATCCTATTCAGACGAGTTACCTGAGCTTGTGTAACCTTAGGTCATTTGATGTCTGAAGCTTGCACTACAGTAAAGCTCTTGTTGTTACGAGAGCTTGAACAACAGTTTCAGAAATGTTTCATAGTAGACTGTGTCGATGATTACGTCCCCTTAGTGATTTGTAGTTTCACCCCTTCCCTTCCATACATACATAAAGTCTACATATATTAACACCTTGAATTATAACTGCTTTCATTAATTTATGATACCATAACCGTTGACAACTGTAGTATTAAGATAACTGGAGTAATAGGGTATAAATCTTGCCATTGGGGATGGCTGGTGCCATTTTTACAATTTTCGCCCCTCCCTCCCCCACCTCCTTAATTCACCTGGTTCCATTTGCATTTATATAGTAAGCAACATATTGTTAAATATTTTACATGCATCGCATGCATATTCATGTGCAGACACAGTTTCAAGTCAGTGTTATGCCCTTTTTAAAGATCAGTAGATTTCAGGTACGAAATTTAAACATTTCCAATAACGTAAACTACACAGGCTAACGAAGTCAGTTTTAGTCCATTACATGGCTATGCAAAACAAAACATATGCTGACTTAGTTGTGAGGAGCAAATGTACCAGCTTCGAATGCATTAATCAGAATAATATGAAACTTCACAAGTAATAATGACGCACAAGGTTTGAATACAGCAGACTAGGTTTGATTTAATGTTTTCCTGAGAAATTCAGTAAAGTGCCAAACACGCCTCATGCAACCTGGAGCATCTGAGTCATTATTTCAGATAGCCTCTATAAGCTCTGTAGTCACTGGATTAAAACTAACTAAAACAATACTCTGATGAAGTTACGGGGGCCATCTTAGCAGCCTCTACAAAGCCGCTTAACGACAGGGTACTTATAAATGAAAGCATTTGATTTTAAATAAAGGTAGTTTTCTCAAATTTTTGCATGCAAGTTGTTTGGTCATCAATCCCATGAGAAATGTATAGAAGAGGTGATTCAGACGAGGACCAACATAATGTCATATGGGCAATAACAATACTTAGATTCGAATTACTTTATTTGTTTCCCACAGACCTGTCTGTCTTAACGTAAATTACATGCGATGCTGTAACACTTATACAAAAACGTATATGTTACAGTAGTTGAACTAGTTTGCTTGTATGTCAGCAATGCCCTTTAGAATCGAAAGCATGAGGCAATGAGTTTCAAAATGTCGGTCGACAAGTTTCGATACTCTGGATTGTACATTTAAAATACTCCTGTTTATCTGAAAACTTATTCTAGACATCATGCTGATGTGTATTGTATGTCTAAAAGTAGTTTGCAAAATGAATTACTGTCCACTTTACAAACAAGAAAACATCTATAAACACAGAACATACATGATACTATGCTTTTCTCTTTAATTGAATCGCTTAATAGTAATTTAAATGACCAATTTACCAATTTGGTAACGTAAACTACATGAGATTGATTTATCTACATTGAATTTTATCTGCTTCACAGTTCAAACTTTTAAAGTTCTTGCATCTTTATGTGTAAACACCGTTACAAATAATTTTATGGCTATTTGTCTGCATTGGATTTCAGATGGCAACTGTAAACAATTTATGTATTGTAAACAACACATGCTAATGAAGCCAGCTGTTTGTAATGTAAATATTGAGCTAGAAATATATGATATCTTGCTTAAAAAGGTATGTTTTACTAAATTGAAACGTGCTGTTTATATATTTATGCAGTGCAATACTCGATTTATAAAATATCAAAGTTAGCTCTATAATTGCATGTACATTCAGAAAAATAGGTGTACGGACGGACACATACACAGTTTGATTGACCAGAAACTGTTCAAGTATGCTTTACTATTGCCGCATGAGGTTTTCAATATATTCAGCATTTAACTGCAGTGATATTTATACCTCAAATGTACAATAATCATTTTCTAAGCAGTTTTTCGTGATTTTGCACTTAATGACCTTTGACCTCATTTATTCGGTACACAGTGGGCAGTCAGGATTGGCAACCGCCAAAAAATAAACGAGGACGTATCGGTAAGTTTTTTTAGCATGGTTGCCCGTCATGCCGCGGAAGTGCCCACAAACTCATTTTCTAGAGCACTTTTCTCGAATCCGCCACCTGACTATAACTGAATTCGCACGCGCAGAACATGTGTTAGAATACTAACCCCACCCGTACACAAAACTATTTATAGCGACCACCTTATATGGTATTAAAAGGCGTTTCCAACCTGTCCGATGGACATAGACTCAGGCTGAAAATCTGTTATTTGCATTTTCATACAGATAAGCCCAGCAACCTACGAAGGACAGAGTCATAGGACACATCGATGAGAAATCGGCGGAAGTATAGCATTATCACTATGCACAGTCTTACCTAGATTGGTTAGATTATAAAAGTATGAGGCATGAAAAACCCAATTTCAGAATTAATGAACGGAGTTTACAAATATCTTCTAGTCAGATTTTAGTTTCGATCAGGTAAACGATTGGAATGAGGTGCCATATGCACCTCAAGTCAAACCGCTGAACCAATCAAAAGCAAAATCTGACAAGTTTTATTAATCCTTGGACCAAATAAATTCAAGTAAATTATATGATATAGTCATAACATTCCCAACAATATGCTCAGTTAGCGCCTGCGAAAACGCAGCTGATTAACACATAGCTTTGCCAGTAATCATATTTTGAGTACATGTGAAAGGAAGTTTTATGCCCCTGTCTAGTAAATTCATCACCTCCGACAGGGAGCCACAGCAAGCTGCTAGAGGACTCAGTAGCACGTAGAATATGGCACAGAAAAAACCAATTGGAAATCCAAATACTAGAAGGATGATAAACCAGATGACACCCCAAAACAGACCACAGTCAGCCATTTGTCTCTTTACATCTGCAATGAGAAAGGTTGAACAGAAGTTACATAAAACATCATAAACGACTGCTGATACCCAATTACTGCCGCCTAAGCCATATTACAGGTTCTACAGGGAGCATTAATGTTTTTTCATACATTAACATTTGCCGGGTCCCGAGGAATTTGTTTGAACAGGGGCCGGGTGTTCCAACTTCTTCTGAGGGACCCGGCAAATGGTCTTGCAATGAAAGATACATGTATGATCGCTGTTCGTACATTTTAGTATGATTCCATTGAAAGACTCGTCAACAATTCCTGGAAAATCATAAACACCGTCGTTCATAGTGCCTTGTATATCGTGACGTCATTCCATTCCGTGAAAACAGCTGGCATCCTGAAAGCTCGTACAATCATACTTGGCCAGGCTGCAAATTAAGAACCGCATAGGTAGATCTCCGGAGATCAATCTTCACTTCTTCGATACTAAACTATAATATGCGTTAAATTGCAGGTGTCAAGGTAATCCCTGAGGCTCATATTGTTACTTCGATGGATGGATTACCTGCGACTTTACGTCTTGTTCCACAATTATCGGTCATGATAAAATGTTGATCTTTATGGCTTGAATTGAATATAGACTACATTTAAAATTCTGGTGTCAGCGGAAAAATAAAATAATAGGTAAATAAGATAATGCTCAGAAGTGTCAGACACATGCATGAAATAATAATGGTAATGCAATAAAACCCTCTTGGTCTTCCATTGCATGAAGCTGTCAGAAGACATGATGATTATATTCTATTAAAGGAAAACTTCAAAATAAACATACTTTAAATTGTAGATCTCGATTGGCAATTAACTTTGAAGAAAAATTCATGAAAATCGAACTTAAAATAAGAAAGATATGATGATTTTTAGAAATCAAAATGGCGGTCTCGGAGGCCGCCATTTTGGAAGTTCCAGTCACGTGACAAATATTTTAATCTAGAATAAGTGCATAAATTGCTTACTTTTATAGTATTATGTAGTTTTAATCGTTTCTTTATGAAGTAAATTTTAGATTTCAGCATTTCAATCGCCTGCATTTTGTTTCAAACTAAAGTTATTTAGGATTTTCAGTACTGACTGTGAGTTAATGACGTCATTAACTCACAGGTTATCTGGTTCCCAGCTCAACATTTTTATATCTTTAAACTGTCATATCTCTTTTAATCTAAGTCCGATTTTCATGAAAGTTTCGGCAAATTTTATCTTTTATTAAAATCTTTAATTTGAGTTAAACATGCATTTTAGTGAGTGTTTTCCTTTAATTTTATATTATTATTATAATAATAATTATTATTATTATTCACCGAAGTTTGGTCCTCAAAAGGAATACTCATGCTCCAGGAAGCAAAAGTGATTCATGCAGCATTAATGGGAAGAAAAGAGGTGCTAGTAGATTATTCACTAACAGTTTATTTCATTTATTTTCATAAATCACTATTAATCAATATTTTTCATGACTAAAATCTCTCTCTCTCTAAAACATAGAACATATGTTGAAAACACAACGCAATTCAAACAGTAAATAAAAATTAAACACTGGTGTACAACAACACTTTGTTTATCAAACAGTTGTATAACTAGAAGGTTTGTGTAATGAAAGTCAAGCAGTAAATATGATTGCCTGCACAAAAATTTGGTCCAATCACGTCAATAGCTGGTATAGTTAAACAAGAGGCCAAAAATGGGCCTATATTACCCACCTAGGCGTTTTGCCACAATGCATCGAAGTCCTCTGATGGATCGGCCATGGGGTAAATTTGCAGATGTCCATGCAAAGTCCAGGGTTCTCAAAATTAATCTTGTGATATTTAGTAATATCTTGTGAGGCTATAGGAATGAGCATTATGTCCCAAGCAAAAACTGGGCTGACATATTATATAACCTTATTACAATACACAAGACCGTCTGTGCATTTGATAGTGATAAAACTGAAGTAGTAAGCAGAACAGATCCTTTTGTTTCCTATAAACTGCGATTAATTTAATTGCCATTTTATAGAACAGTGGATGGTAGCCATGTCAACCTGCCTAAATTTGCAAAATACCAATGAACAGATGGTTCTGACCAGATAAACGCCATTTAGAGGTTCTTAAAACATCCTGATTTTTGTATTTTGCAATTTTAGCAACAGTGGATAGCTTGCATGGTTCGTTGTTTGCATAATTAAGATTTTCTCAGGTTCACCTTTATTTTTATTTAAGTTTGAAAGATCTCAATGCAACAAGCAATGACACAAATTTGGTCAAATCCATTCAGCGGTTATTGAGATATCGTCATTTTCCAAGTTTTGTGCTACTTTTAGTAAGGGCAGATGGCGGCCATCTTGACATGGCAAATTATAATCATAATGGCAACAGGCAAGGACCATTCTGACACAAAATTGGTCTGATCTCAGAGAGCTTTTCTCCCTTGAACATTTTGCTATTTTGAGTTACACAAGCCATCTTCACAGGCCTATTTTAAATTAATTTTGAAACAACTCATTGCAGGAGTCATTCTGACACAATTTTCGTCGAAATCCATTCAGCGATTATTGAGATATTGTCATTTGCGTGTTTTGTGCAATTTTAAGTAACAACAGATGGTGGTCATTTTGGAATGCATAAATACAAAAAAAAAAAAAATAGAAACTAGAATTGTTTTCCTACGAAAAAACAGATGTCTCCCCCCTTTTTGATGTCAAAAGGATCAGTCATTAAGACGCCAAGGGAAAAACAATATGTTTCCATACCCTGAAGCAGGGATTCATAATAAGTAAAAAGTATAAATGCAAGAGTTATAGTTGTTATGCTCTGCATGTCATGTAATGTTGACTGAAATTCACATATTAGTTTTTGTCAAAAAATATAAATGCAAAAGTTACAGTGCTCTGCACGTCGTCTATTTATATGTTGACTGATATTTGTATGAAGTTTCATGAATGTAGCTTAAACGGTTTTCAAGTTATAGAGCTTAGACGATTGAGACACGATTTTGTGAATGACAAAGTTCCAAGGGAAATAACTCAAATAGTATAAATGCTGTGCTCTGCAGGTTGTCTAGTGTTGACTGACATTTGTATGAAGTTTCGTGAATAAAGCTCGTCCGGTTTTCAAGTAATAAAGCGATTGAGACACTATTTTGTGACTGACAAAGGTCCAAGGGAAATAACTCAAGAAGTATAAACGCAAGAGTTATGGTTCTTGCACTATGCAATTCTTCTAATGTTGATTGATATTTGTATGAAGTTTCGTGAATATAGCTTGAATGGTTTTCAAATTATAGAGCAGACACAACTGAGACACGATTTTGTGACTGACAAAGTTCTAAGGGAAATAACTCAAATAGTATAAATGCTAAAGTTATGGTTCTTGCATTCTGCACGTCGTCTGATGTTGATTGATATTTGTATGAACTTTCATGAATATAGCTTGAATGGTTTTAAAGTTATAGAACGGACTCGACTGAGACGCAATTTTGTGATGGACAAAGTTCCAAGGGAAATAACTAAAAAAGTATAAACGCCAGAGTGCATTCTGCACGTCGTCTGATGTTGACTGATATTTGTATGAACTTTCATGAATATAGCTTGAACGGTTTTAAAGTTATAGACGGACTCGACTGAGACGCAATTTTGTGATGGACAAAGTTCCAAGGGAAATAACTCAAAAAGTATTAATGCCAGAGTTACCATTTGTGCACTCTGCACATCGACTCATGTTGATTGATATTTGTATGAAGTTTCGTGAATAAAGCTTGAGCGATTTTCAAGTTACAGAGCGGACACAATTGAAACACAATTTTGTGATGGACTAAGTTCCAAGGGAAATAACTGAAAAAGTATAAATGCCAGAGTTACCATTCTTGCACTCTGCACGTCGTCTCATGTTGATTGATATTTATATGAAGTTTCGCGAATATAGCTTGAGCGGTTTTCAAGTTATAGAACGGACACGATTGAAACACAATTTTGTGATAGACTAAGTTCCAACGGGAAATAACTCAAAAAGTATAAATGCCAGAGTTACCATTCTTGCACTCTGCACGTCGTTCTGTTCTGTTCTGTTCAATTCTCGTATCGACGTTACCCAAGTGGCTCAACGGTACGTAACCATAGTTGCACACACCTGGCGCCGGGTGTCCGTCCAATCTGCACGTCGTTCCATGTTGATTGATATTTATATGAAGTTTCGCGAATATAGCTTGAGCGGTTTTCAAGTTATAGAACGGACACGATTGAAACACAATTTTGTGATGGACTAAGTTCCAAGGGAAATAACTCAAAAAGTATAAAGGCCAGAGTTACCATTCTTGCACTCTGCACGTCGTCTCATGTTGATTGATATTTATATGAAGTTTCGCGAATATAGCTTGAGCGGTTTTCAAGTTATAGAACGGACACGATTTGTGACAGACGGACAGACGGACGGACGGACGGACAGACGGACAGACGCCCGGGGAAAAACAATATGTCTCCCGACCCTGAAGGTGGGAGACATAATTGCTTTATGCAAAGACCATTTTGATACAAAACTGATCCAACTTCATTGAGATTTTCTCATTTTCACATTTAGCCATTTTAAGTAACAGGAGCCATTTTGACTGGTCTATTTTTAGTAATTTTTGAAACAACTCACTCAATGCAAGAATCCATTCAGCGGTTAATGAGATATTGTAATTTTCGTGTTTTGTGCTATTAAAAAATTTAACCTTGCCGTAAAATAGATCAAGGTCAATCCAAGGTCATTATTTTATACATTTTGCTACGTCGGCGCTTTGAGTGACGTCATTAACGTCGTAATGATGTACAAACATGCGTGACATAATTTAATTCAAGCCGGATAAGGTTTAGCCAATTAATCAACAAATATATGAGACTATTTAACGAAAATCCTATTTTTTGAAACAGTGAAATCTAAAGTGATAATTTCACTGTTTGAAACAGTGAGATTATCAGTTTCGATTTCACCGAGAAATCTCTATAATTCATTGAAAAGTATAAAAGCAATACTATTTCTTCTCATCTTATCCATTCGTGACGCAAAGCATTTGGTATCAGCTATTTGTATTTAAATTATGTATCTCAAGAAAATCATCTTAATTATCACACCGGGTAGGCGGCAATCCTGAACACTCGAGGCAATCATGAACGCGGGTCAAAAATTTACGCGGCTGTTTAGGGTAAGTCGACGAAACTTCTTTTTACAGCAGGAAGAATGAGTAAAAAATCAAAGTATCTATGTCACGACTTCTAGATATGTTGAAAGATGTGCCTCACAAAATTTAGTTGTTGAATCCCAATTAAGTTGCCTGTAGTTTAGGGTTAAACTCAGAATCTGTGCTTTTTAAAACCCAAAACAGCAAAATAGACCAAAATGTTCAAGTTTGCTACACATTTTGATCATTTCCACCATATTCAGATAAAATTGAATGTATTATAGACAGACTGTACGTATTCAATTGACACTGTCTTGTGCACGAACGAAGTTACATCGATTTGAAAACAATAGGGTAGAGAACAGTGGCAATCGAAAACGGTGTTCATGGCAATCGACTAACGTCAAACAAATATTTGAAAGGCAATCGATGAACATTTATAGCTTCTGCAGTTTTTTATTTAAATTTAGCCAAGAATCTGTAGAATGGGTTATTTTATTTCTTAATTTATTTTTACATAATGCTCCAGACATTAAACATGGAACAGATGTACAATTGGAATAAATCCTACCATTGTTCTTTCCAAAACTGATTAACTTCTGGAATCAACAAAATAAACCAAACTTATTCAACCATCGATATTTTGACTCATTTCGCTAATACTCCTGTTATATGATAAATGTCCCTCGAAGATTCTTTCAAAACATAAACTGTGGTACTCATTATAACTGCCACATTAAGACGATTTATTGAGGACCCACCATGTATGCTTTAAGCAGAAATTATGGAAACCTACAAACCCACGAGGGGTAGTCAATAATAAGGTAATGTACTGTCTGTTTAATTGATTCATTTATATTCTTGTTTGAAATTCAAACTTGAGAGAGACGTATCAGGCACCAGTAAAGACGCCGTGATTCTGCCACCGGACATCGTTGCTGAATATGTCTATAATTGAAAAACTTTGCTGTTTCCTGTCCACTGTACTGCGACAGAACTTTGTACATCTTCAAGAGCATGCACATTTGCTGGCAGTCATATTGTCTGTTGCGTATTTCTCACTCTCTTCTGTGTGCTGTACACTGGCTACTTTCTACTGCATCTTGTCTACTGTTTACCTTCTTCCTCCTACAACCACATATTTTGGTGCATGTGATGTGCATTAGCACGCAAATACATGTACATTCATGGCATTCGCCCATGTTCTTCCCCATGCGCAAAATCGATCTTGCAGTAGATGTAACATAGACAGGAAGCAGTGACAATATATAGTAGACAGTTAACAGGTCACAGTAGACAGTAAGTACCAAGCAGTATCTAGCAGACAGTAAAAATGACATAAAAAGTATGTACTACCTGTGGTGTATGTTGACGAGCATGTATGCATGCAGGCGTGTGTGAAGGCTTGAGTTTGGTTGTTGTGTTATTGTTTAACGTCCACGGTAAACAGCTATGGTCATGTCGGGACGGTCAGTTAACCTAACCACACTATTCCTGGGCAGGGTTAGACATCCTAAGCGGTTAACCAGTACTAAGTGCACTTACTTTCACCAGTAAATGACAATGCTTAATATTCGATAGCATAGGATTCGCCATTAAATTTGGAAGAATATCTTGCATGGCATTTGAATCTCATGTACGGTATTGCCCAGTATGGTACTGGCTATTATGAGGTTTGCCATTTGGCGACTCCCCTGCATGGTTAACGATTCCTACGCATGTAATTGCCCAGCATGAGCTTGTCATTCGACGAATCCCATGCATGATATTCAAATTTGAATCATAGTATTGCCAAGCATGGTACTGGCTTGCATTCAATTTTTTTTAAATATTCGAATTCCATGCATGGTATTGCTCATTATCGTATTTGGTAGCCTAGGATCACCGTTTGGCAAGTTCCATGCCTTATATTGGCCAGTATCATATGTGCTGGCACAAGGTTTGCCATTCGACGAATCCCATGCATGGTATTTAAATCCCATGCTGGGAATTATCATCAATGATCTTGAGTAGCATATGGTTCTTCTTTCGGCGAATATTATGCATGGTATTCGATCAATGCAAGACGATGATTCCATGCACGTTATTTGAATCCCATGCTTGGTATAGCTCAGCATGGTATCGGCTAGCATGGAGGTCAAAATTCGATGAATCCATTGCATTGCATGTATTCGAAGTCCATGTATGTTATTGTGCAGCATGTTATTGGCTTGTGTGTGTTCCGTGGTGGAATAACCATGCAAAGGATGCTGGCCAATACCAGTACGTAAATCGTCAAACAGCGATCGAAGGCCAGCAAATACGATGGTGGGCAACACCATACATGGGATTCGTCGTATAGAAAAACCCATACTTCCAAACACATGCTAGGAAAACGATGAGTGGGATTCGAATGCTATATGTATGGAATTTGGCGATTACAAATCACACGCTAGCCAGTATCAAACCGGCAATGTCATGCATGGCATTCGAACACCATATATGAAATTCGTCGAAAGGCAAACCAAATGCAAGCAAATACCATACTTGGCAACCTCACACGTTGGACACGAATACCATGCCTGGGATTCGTCGAATGGCGAATCCCATGTTAGCCAATACCATAATGGACAATACCATGCATATGATTCGAATACCATGCGTTGAACATATCGAATCGCTATCTCCAGGCTTCCAGGCTAGCCGATACCATACTCGACATAACACAAATACCATGCAAGGCGTTCCTCGGATGGCGAACATCAGGATACCCACGATTCTGCTGGGCCATACTTCCCATGGGAAGTGTTTCGTTATGTGCTTCGGATTCGTCGACTAACAAGTCATCCCATGCTAACCATAACCATGCTGGGCACTGCTGGGCATGGGATTCGAATACGATGCATGGGGTTCATCAAATCAAGACTGCCATGCTAGCCAATACCACGCTTAATGCTTGACAATACCATGCACGAGAGTTAAAACCCATACATGAGATTCGTCGAATAGCCAACACAAGCTTCCCAATAACGTGTTGAACGATTCCATAATGGAATCCGAGTACACGTACCATGCATGAGATTTGAAATGTCAAAAAGCAAACGTTCAACCCAAGGCCATGCTGTGCATTTAAATTCCATACATGGATTTCATAGAATGACGAATCCCAAGCTAGCCAATACCTTGCTGAGTAATACCATGCATGTGGTTTGAATACTGGTATGCATGAGATTTATCGACTGGCAAACCCCAGATTAGCCAATAACATGCTGAGCAATACCATGCAGGGGATTCGTCGAATGGCGAGACCAATGTTATCCAATGCCATGCAAGGCAATACTATGTATGAATTTCAAATACCATGAATAACGAACCCCATGCTAATCGACATCATGCTTTGCAATTTCATGCATGGGATTTGAATACCATTCATGTCATCCATCGAATCGCGAATATATTGCTACACAACGTAATGCATAAGATTCAAATATCATGTATGGAATTTGTCGAATGGCAAACCTTCTGGTACATGTACCCGATTCCAAGCTGGACAATGCCATGCATGGGATTCTAATACCTTGCATCGGATTCGTCGATCAGTGGCAAATCCCATTCTAGCAAATTGATTCGCGGAATTCGTATATTGATCTACGTTGTGTTTTTGGAGAGAGCCTGACAACAGCGATAACAATAATCACAAAACCAACCATAATTGACTCTGAGTTATATTGGGGAAAGATGGGTATTTAAAGCAATAGTACATATGTACTGCGCTTCCTTGTGTTTTTTCGAGAGTCTGATATAGACAAAAGACCTGAAACAACGGCAGCAATAAGTCAATATCAAGAACAACGACAAAAACAAGCAAAGGGCTTTTACTCATATAAAATATATTCGAATGTTTCAATGCATAACTCTTCAAGACATACATGGATTTCAGTGCAATATCGTGTCTGTTGACAGAAACACTCAATCTTGAAGGTGCATGTCATTAGATGAAAAATAATGTTGCAATAATGCATGTCATTAGATGAAAAATAATGCAGCAGTAATGCATGTCATTAGATGAAAAATAATGCAGCAATAATGCATGTCATTAGATGAAAAATAATGCAGCAATAACTCAATCTAAAAACAGTTTGTTTGTGCAGCTGTTTTGTCATCGATTGCCATGCCCTGCGTTAGTCGATTGCATCCGATTTTAGGAAAAACGTTTTCGATTGCCAGAAGTTTTCACCCTCGCATTTTCATCCCCCTCCAAGTACGGTGACAATTTAATGTAGAACCTAGAAATTTTACAGGTGTTTAGGCAAGACATTCAAGTTGATCAGAAGACTATGTTTTATTTAATTTGACCTTGAACAATTTAGAAAATAAGCCAGATATCTGAATTTAACAGTCTAAATTTTCATGGTTAAAATGTAAGTAGGCAGTGCGACATTTAGTAAAGATTTTGTGAAGTAAATTCTTCTTGAGGGAAATTTTCAAACATGCTGCTTTAGACCAGTAATAAATTAATTACGAAAAACCGTTAGATTAAATGAAATAAAACATGTTAAACTGAGTTACCCTAATTCGTCGGGTAAATTTTTGACCCGCGTTCGTGATTGCCTCAAGTGTTCAGGATTGCCGCCTACCCGGTGTGATTATGACCATTTTGTACTAGTGCGAGAATCAAAATTTAACCACAATATTAAAGATAAAGAATTTTTCTCGCTGACACCGTTCGTGATGTAAATATATATTAAGAACTAGAGGGCCATGAGGCCCTGAATCGCTCACCTGAGTATGGTGGCCATGTAGGTCATATGACTTAGACCGCTTGAATAAAGTTTCGTTCCCCCAGCCCCTGCAGGCTGTGTATGAAATTTGGTTACAATTAGCCCAGTGGCTTTTGATGAGATGTCTTAAATTGTCAAAATATGAGAGACATGGGTCAGAGGTCAAAGAATGACCTTGACCTCTTGTACCCGTAAATCTTCCATGTACTAATTAAGACAACTGTATATACTAATTTTGAGGCCAAAATGTTCTAAACTTGCCATGAAATCTTATGTTCTAGCATTTTCCAATACTTGACCTTGACTTAAAAAAGGTCAAGGTCAGCCTAAGGTCATCATTTGAACAATCTTGATAGTATTAAAGTACCTGATGGTATATACCAAGTTTCAAGGCCATCAATCATTTGGTTCTTGAGAAGAAGATTTGTAAAGATTTTTGCCATATATGGGCATGTCGGCCATGTTGGTCATGTGACCCAGACCATTTGAACAAATTTTCCTTCCCTCAGCCATTAGAGGCTCTATATGAAATTTGGTTGCAATTGGTCCAGTGGCTTTTGTGGAGACGTGTGAAATTGTCATAATATGAGAGACCAGGGTCAAAGGTCAAAGAATGACCTGGACCTCTTGTACATATTAATTTTCATGTACTCATTAAGATGACTTTATATACCAATTTTCAAATCAAAATCTTCAACAGTCTCCAAGAAATCTTATGTTCTAGCATTTTCCCATATAAAAGCTACCGAAAGCAAATTTGACCTTACCGTAAAAAAAGTCAAGGTCAACCCAAGGTCATAGTTTGAACAATCTTGATAGTACTCGAGTACCCAGTGCTACATACCAAGTTTCAAGGCCATCAGTCAATTGGTTCTGGAGGAGACTTTTCAAAGGTTTTTACCATATATATGTGGCGGCCATGTTGGTCATGTGACCTAGACCGTATGAATAAATTTATTTTCTCTCAACCCCTGAAGGCTCTATATGAAATTTGGTTTCAATTGGCCTAGTGGCTTTTGAGGAGATTGTTTGCATTTGTCAAAATATGAGAGTTCTGGGTCAAAGATCAAAGAATGACCTTGACCTCTTGTACTCATAAATCTTCATGTACTCATTAAGATGACTGTAGATACCAATTTTTAGCCCAAAATCGTCAACAGTTTCCAAGAAATCTTATGTTGTAGCAGTATGCCATATAAAAGCACAAGGAAGCAAATTTGACCTTGCCGTAAAAAAGGTCAAGGTCAACCCAAGGTCATAATTTGAAAAATCTTGGTAGTACTCACGTACCCGATGCTACAAACCAGGTTTCAAGGCCATCAGCCTATCGGTTCTGGAGAAGATTTCTTTTAGGTTTTTACCATATATGGGCGTGGCGGCCATGTTGGTCATGTGACCAGGACCGTTTGAACAACTTTTCGTTCCTAAGGTCCCAGGAGGCTCCATATTAAATTGGTTACAATTGGCCCAGCGGTTTCAGAGGAGAAGTCGTTTGAAATTATGGACAGACGGACGGACGTACGGACGGACGGACGACGACGGACGACGGAGCCTTACCATCCTATAAGCTTCCCCGTAGCCTCTGGCTCAGGTGAGCTAATAAAGAAATATTAAGTGATTATGTAATTTTGCCTTATTACCCGCGTACGAGGAATTGGTTCACACCTGTACAAGCGCCATACGCAGTTTATGTAGTATGTCATAATAACTTTGACACTAACAAAAGTGAAAACAAAAATGCTTAACGCAGGGGCGGCAACGGAGCGTCAGGTAGCGTAATGTTAGCAAGTTATACGGCCCGGACGAAGAAAACGCAAGCTTTCAACGATGTTCGAACAGCATCAGAATACCATGATTAAAACTTGTATTTGTTTCATTCGAACATGCCCACGAACAGCTATGCGTTTAGGTATTTATGCAAATGATACAATGAAAGACACCTTTATGGTCACTATACCTGCATTGAAAAAAAACGAACAAGAGGGCCGTGGTGGCCCTGAATCGCTCACCTGAGTATCATGTGCACCAAGACTATTAGAGTCATTTAACTCACCTTGGCATGAAATAGGTCATGGTCAACCCAGAGTTATAATTCGAGAGGAGCCGCGGTAGTGTAGTGAATTACATGCTGGACTACCAATTCAGGGGTCGCAAGAAGATGGATTGTCCGCTTGGATGAGACTTTAAACTGCGGCCCCATCTCCTTATGACCTAGTTGTTGGTTTGACGTTAAGCCTGAGTTCACTCACTCACTCATAATTTGAAGAAACTAAGATGGGACCGAGCCCCCAATGCCACATACCAAGTTTCATTGCAGTTGGCCAATTGACCTAGTGACATAGTTTTTGAACCAATATGATCCATATTCAAACATAAGCTAGACATTATTCAAACAAACATTCTGACACATTTTCAGGAAGTTTCGATGGATATTGAAGCCTCTATTGCTTACACAAGACCTTTCCAAGATTTGACATAGTGACCTCCTTTTTTACCTTATATGATCCAATTTCATTCTTTGCCTGAATTTCAGTGAGATAAACAATCTGTTAAAGTTTCATGAAGATCGAATCACAACTGTGCCCAATGGTATGTACATAAGGTTTTTCTAAGATATGACCTAGTGACCTTATTTTTGGCCCAACATGACCCACTTTCGAAATTGGCGTAGATTTCATGGATATAAACATTCTGACAAAGTTTCATGAAGATTGGATTAAAACTGTGCCCTCTAGAGTGAACAAAAGGTTTTTTGAAGATCTGACCTAGTGACCTAGTTTTTTACCCAATATAACCCAGTTTCAAATCTAGTCTAGATATTATGGTGATAAACATTCTGGCGAAGTTTCATAAAGATTGGATCAAAACTGCTTTATCGAGCAACAAGGTTTTTCTAATATCTGACCTAGTGACCTATTTTTGAGTCAAAAATACCCTGTTTCAATCTTGGCCTAGATTTTATAAAGATAAACATTCTAAAATAGTTTCATGATTACTGAATCAAACAAGAGCTGTCGCCTGACAGCATAGCTCGCCTGAATTGGTGCTTGCCCATCACACAGCCGCTATGGTGGTGTTGACTACTGTGCATAAAACTTCAGGCAAGCATGTCCATAATGAAAACACATTTATAAACAAAAGCTATCTCAGAAATAAGTCTTAAAATTAAAATTAAAATAAAAAAATGAAATGAAATTTCAAAGTCAATGAGCATGAGGTAAAAAAACTGAGGGGTAGGGGGGAGGTGTGTGTACCAAAACCCTGAACCATAATCTAACATCAGTTCAAGTATTAGTATCAACTGAGACCATCATCGTGGCACTGTGAAATTATGTCTGCATAAATAAACTTTGACCAAAATCTTTATGACAAAATTCTAAGTCGATGACCCTCACTTCAAGGTCAACCAGTGGGTTAAGTATAAGGTGTTATGTGAAAACTCAAAAAAGTGTCTAACATCAGTTCAAGTATAAACTAAATCTCTGCAAAGCATTATGAGTCAGTATGCAATTACAAAACTTTAATAAAGACCAAAATTTCCCAAGTCCCTGACCTTGACATCAAGATCACTGAGTGGGGTTGGGGTAGTACTCTATAGATCTAATTACAGTGCAAATATAAAAAGAATTCATCTATGAGTTTAGGAGATATGTGTCTTTAAAAAACTTTAACCAAAACATCCAATCAATAAAAAGACAATTTTCTAAGTCCATGACCTTGATATCAAGGTCACTGAGTGGGGTGGGGGTAGTACCTTCAAAAACTTTAGACCAATATCTAACTTCAGTGCAAGTATCAAAGGAATCCATCCATGGGTTAAGCAGATATTGGGATTTATAAAACTTTAACCAAAACATCCAGTCAAAAAAAACTCCAAATTTTCTAAGTCCATGACCTTGACATCCAGGTCACTGAGTGGGGTGGGGTGGTACCCTGTGAAACTTTAGACCAATATCTAACTACAGTGCAAGTATCAAAAGAATCCATCCATGGGTTAAGGAGATATAGGTCTTTAAAAAACTTTAACCAAAACATCCAATCTGTACGCTGACGTGGACGCCGTGGTGACAACAATAGCTCTTCCTGAACTTTCGTTCAGGCGAGCTAAAAAGTGCCCTTTAGAGTGTAGGTAAGGTTTTTCTAAGATTTGACCTAGTAACCTATTTTTTGACTCGACAATACCCACTTTCAATCTTAGCCTAGATTTAATGGAGGTACACATTCTTACAAAATTTCATGATGATCCAAACTGTGCCCTCTAGAGTGTACATAAGGTTTTTCTAAGATTTGACCTAGTGCCTAGGTTTTGATACGACCATTCCAACTTTCAATCTTAGCCTAGATTTAATAGAGATACACATTCTAACAAAGTCTCATGATGATTGATCAAAAGTTGGCCCTTTTGAGTGTAGGTAAGTTTTTTTCTAAGATTTGACCCTGTGACCTTATTTTTGATCTGTCATAACCCAGTTTCAATCTTGGCCAAGACTTTATCGAGATAAACATTCTGACAAAATTTCATGCTGATTGGATCAAAACTGTGCCCTCTAGAGTGTACACAAGGTTTTTCTAATATTTGTCCTAGTGACCTAGTTTTTGACCCGACATGACTCAGTTTCAAACTTGGCCTAGATATTATGACGAACAACATCCTGACAAAGTTTCATGAAGATTGGATCAAAACTGAGCCAACTAGAGTGTACACAAGGTTTTTCTAAGATTTGACCCAGTGATCTAGTTTTTTTTACCAAACATGACCCAGTTTTTTACCTGGCCTAGATTTTATTGTGATAAGTATTCTGACAAAGTTTCATGAAGATTGAATCAAAACTGTGCCCTTTTGAGTGTATGTAAGTTTTTTTTCTAAGATTTGACCCTGTGACCTTATTTTTGATCTGTCATAAGCCAGTTTCAATCTTGGCCAAGACTTTATCGAGATAAACATTCTGATAAAATTTCATGCTGATTGGATCAAAACTGTGCCCTCTAGAGTGTACACAAGGTTTTTCTAAGATTTGACCTAGTTTCCTAGATTTTGACCAGACATGAACAAGTTTCAGAAATGGCCTAGATATTATGACACTGAACATTCTGACAAAGTTTCATGAAGATTGGATCACAACTGTGCCAACTAGAGTGTACACGAGGTTTTTCTAATATTTAAATTAGTGACCTAGTTTTTGACCCGACAAGACCCGGTTTCAAATTTGACCTAGATATTATGACGCTCAACACTCTGACAAAGTTTCATGAAGATTGGATCAAAAATGTGCCCTCTAGAGTGTACACAAGGTTTTCTAATATTTGTCCTAGTGACCTAGTTTTTGACCCGACATGACTCAGTTTCAAACTTGGCCTAGATATTATGACGAACAACATCCTGACAAAGTTTCATGAAGATTGGATCAAAACTGAGCCAACTAGAGTGTACACAAGGTTTTTCTAAGATTTGACCCAGTGATCTAGTTTTTTTTACCAAACATGACCCAGTTTTTTACCTGGCCTAGATTTTATTGTGATAAGTATTCTGACAAAGTTTCATGAAGATTGAATCAAAACTGTGCCCTTTTGAGTGTATGTAAGTTTTTTTCTAAGATTTGACCTTGTGACCTTATTTTTTATCTGTCATAAGCCAGTTTCAATCTTTGCCAAGACTTTATCGAGATAAACATTCTGATAAAATTTCATGCTGATTGGATCAAAACTGTGCACTCTAGAGTGTACACAAGGTTTTTCTAAGATTTGACATAGTGACCTAGATTTTGACCAGTTTCAAAAATGGCCTAGATATTATGACATTGAACATTCTGACAAAGTTTCATGAAGATTGGATCAAAACTGTGCCAACTAGAGTGTACACGAGGTTTTTCTAATATTTAAATTAGTGACCTAGTTTTTGACCCGACAAGACCCGGTTTCAAATTTGACCTAGATATTATGACGCTCAGCACTCTGACAAAGTTTCATGAAGATTGGATCAAAACTGTGCCCTCTAGAGTGTACACAAGGTTTTTCTAATATTTGTCCTAGTGACCTAGTTTTTGACCCGACATGACTCAGTTTCAAACTTGGCCTAGATATTATGACGAACAACATTCTGACAAAGTTTTATGAAGATTGGATCAAAACTGAGCCAACTAGAGTGTACACAAGGTTTTTCTAAGATTTGACCTAGTGATCTAGTTTTTTTTTACCAAACATGACCCAGTTTTTAACTTGGCCTAGATTTTATTGTGATAAGTATTCTGACAAAGTTTCATGAAGATTGAATCAAAACTGTGCCCTCTAGAGTGTACACACGGTTTTTTCTAAGATTTGACCTAGTGACCTAGTTTTTGACCAGACATGACCTAGTTTCGAAAATGGCCTAGATATTATGACAATGAACATTCTGACATAGTTTCTTGATGATCGGATCAAAACTGTGCCAACTAGAGTGTACACAAGGTTTTCTAAAATTTAACCTAGTGACCTAGTTTTTGACCCGACATGACCCAGTTTCAAATCTGACCCAGAAACTATGACGATCAAACAAAGTTTCATGAAGATTGGATCAAAACTGTGCCCTCTAGAGCGTACAAAAGATTTGACCTAGTGACCTAGTTTTTGACCGAACAGGACCCAGTTTCGAACTTGGCCTAGATTTTATATTAAGATATGTATTCTGACAAAGTATCATGAAGATTGAATCAAAACTGTGCCCTCTAGAGCGTACACAAGGTTTTTCTAAGATTTGACCTAGTGACCCAGTTTTTACCGAACATGACCCAGTTTCGAATTTGGCCTAGATTTAATGGAGATAAGTATTCTGAGAAAGTTTCATGAAGATTGAATCAAAACTGTGCCCTCTAGAGTGTACACAAGCAAAAAGTTGACGGACGTCCGACGGACGACGGACATCACGGTATCCCAAAAGCTCACCCTTCGTGCTCAGGTGAGCTAAAAATGCGTCAAAATGGCTGGGAATCCGACGGACGACGGACATCACGGTATCCCAAAAGCTCACCCTGAGCACTTCGTGCTCAGGTGAGCTAAAAATGCGTCAAAATGGCTGGGAAGTCTTGAACCTCGTCGTTCATTGGGCCTTGTATATCTATATCATGACTTCATTCCGCGAAAAACAGAATGACTTTGACGCTAACAAAAGTGAAAGAAAATGTTAATCCACAGATGATAAGAGGATGGACGTGAACTTTCGGTTAAAAATTTTGGGGTATCTTTGTTGTTTCGGCGTAAAATATTAATCCGAAGATGAAATCATTGTTATTATTGGCAGTTCTTGTAAACGATAAAACATGTTTTTTCCAAGATTATTTAAGGTTATTCATTCACTTGCCTCATTATACACTAAATCTTTACACTCAACAGTAACGTGATACAAGACTTTTGCGCAAAACTGGCAGTGGCAGAGCTTTTATGCACAATAGCAAAACGTCTGGAGATTATGCATTCATTTTAATTATATTTGCAGTCAATATTTTATTTTTTTTTTACTTATTTATTATTATTTTTTTATTTCATATAGTTATTTTCATTATTTCAACTGCCGTACCTTTCAGTTCTGTTTATATTTTAAGTAATATGCAACCTTCATGACGCAAATGACCCAGTGGGTTGACGCGTCGTTAAACTTTAAATCATCATCATCATCATTATTTCAACTGTGTAATTTGAACAGGTTTTCATTACAGCGAGCTTGCAACGCAACATTATTTGCGCCACAACGATACGACAACATAATAAATTAACAAGCTAACTGCCAAGGGCGGGTCTCCATAAGACCAATTTCAGGGCTTGAATAGATTTCCACCAAACTTAGTATGTTATAAGAAATATGTATTGGCGGTAGTATGATGAAATATTAGTTTGTCAGGTAATGAGCTGTTGGCAGTATGCATAACAAGAGGGCCATGATGGCCCTGGATCGCTTACCTGAGTATCCTGTGAACTTAATCTTAACAAATGTCAAAGAATAACCTTGACCTATTGTACTCATAAATCTCCATGTACTCATTAAGACGACTGTAGATAACAATTTTTAGGCCTAAATCTTCAAAACATTCCATGAAATATTATGTTCTAGCATTTTCCCATATTTGACCTTGTCGGAAGATGGACAAACTTAATAGTACTTGAGCACCAAATGATATCTACCAAGTTTCAAGGCCATCGGTCATTTGGTTCTGGAGAAAAGGGTTTTTTTAAGGTTTTTACTACATATGTGCGTGGCTGCCATGTTGGTCATGTGACCTGGACCGTTTGAACAAATTTTCATTCCCTCAACCCCTGGAGGCTCTATATTAAAAAATTTGGATTCAAAATTGGCCCAGTGGTTTTTTGAGGAGATTGTTTGAAATTGTCAAAATATGCAAGTTCTGGGTCAAAGGTCAAAGAATGACCTTGACCTCTTGTACTCATAAATCTTCATGTCCTCATTAAGATGACTGTATATACCAATTTTAAGCCTTAATCTTCAGAACTTTCAATGAAATCTTATGTTCTAGCATCTTCCCATATTTGACCTTGCTGTAAAAAGGTCAAAGTCAACCCAAGGTCATAATTTGAACAATCTTGATAGTAGTCGAGTACCCAATGATACATACCAAGTTTCAAGGCCATCGGTCAATTGGTTGTGGAGAAAAAGCTTTTTAAAGGTTTTTACCACATATGGGTGTGGAGGTCGTGTTGGTCATGTGACCTGGACCGTTTGAACAAATTTTCATTCCCTCAACCCCTGGAGTCTCTATATGAAATTAGATTACAACTGGCCCAGTGGTTTTTGAGGAGATTATTTGATATTGTCAAAATGAGAGTTCTGGGTCAAATGTCAAAGAATGACCTTGACCTTTTGTACTCATAAATCTTCATGTACTCATTAAGATAACTGTATATACCGATTTTTAAGCCTTCAATCTCAAAACTTTCCATGAAATCTTATTTTCTAGCATTTTCCCATATTTGACCTTGCTGTAAAAAAGGTCAATGTCAACCCAAGGTTATAATTTGAACAATCTTGATAGTACTCGAGTACCCAAAGCTACATACCAAGTTTCAAGGCCATCAGTCATTTGGTTCTGGAGAAGAAGATTTTGAAATGTTTTTACCATATATATCCTGGCGGCCATGTTGGTCATGTGACCTGGACTGTATGAATAAATTTTCGTTCCCTCAACTCCTGAAGGCTCTATATGAAGTTTGGTTTCAACTGGCCCAATGGCTTTTGAGGAGATTGTCTGGAATTGTCAAAATATGAGAATTCTGGATCAAAGGTCATAGAATGACCTTGACATCTTGTTTTAATAAATCTTCATGTAACTATTAAGACGACTGTACAAAATTATCAACAGTGTCCATGAAATCTTATGTTCTAGCATATTTCCATATTCAAGCACAAAGAAGCAAGGTCATAATTTTAACAAGCTTGGTAGTACTCCCGTACCCGATGCTACATACCAAGTTTTGAGGCCATCGGCCTATTGGTTCTGGAGAAGAAGGTTTTTAAAGTTTTTTTTTTTATATGGGCATGTTGGCCATGCTGGTCACGTGACCAAGACCATTTGAACAATTTATCGTTCCTAAGTCCTGTGGAGGCTACATATGAAATTTGGTTACAATCGGCCCAGCGGTTTCAGAGGAGAAGTCGTTTGAAATTATGGACGGACGGACGACAGACGGACGACGAACGGACGGCGGAGCCTTACCATCCTATAAGCTCCCCCGGAACCGCTGGCTCAGGTGAGCTAAAAATTGTAAATTGTAAATGGTGAAGTCGCGCTCAAAAGGTAGCTAACCGTACCCTTAGAGATCTAGGTACTAAATTCGACTTGAATCATGGTCAACATAGTATGCTTTCGTATTTAAGTTCATTACCTATTTTAGTTTTACGGAGTTTGGATACGGAGGCTAATACATTTTATGATAGATCTAACAGATAATATGATACTGCTTTACTTTACAAGGTGTTTGTTATACTTAATATGCTATTCGTCCAGTCATTGATTCGGAAATTAATCATATAGAACATTTTATTAAAATTCCTTTTATTAATAAAGGAATGGAATTCATTGATTTGCCTAGCACATTCAGAGATAAATCGATACAATCATCAATATCAGATTATTTTAAGAATTGTGAAGTACCAATCATTTGTTATATATATATAATAAACCTATCAGGAGTATTATATTCAATTTCAATAAACTTGTTTCTGGTCTTGATATCGAAACTAGAACCTCTGGGTCATAAGACTGTGAGGATTCCGACTGCGGGTCACGTTTTTACTGGCAATCTAAAAGTCGCTTCTGATTCACGGGTCAGCTCGATAATAGTAACGGTTCCTAAATATAGGTTTCCTTCGAAAATAGATTTTTAAAAGTGTCGCGAAGAAATTGCGGGCATCTCTGACTGAATTCTGTAATAGCTGGTGTGGACGAGAACATGTTGAATGTTTTGCTTTAAAGGGCTGGAAATTTTAAATATTTTCAAAATCATAGATCAACATATTTCTTTTTCTTCTCAAAATACTAACATGTTACCGCGTAAACCTAAAATTAGTTTTCGTTATCTGCAATTGGGTATCCATGAATTTCATAGGAAGTATGTCTTGGTTCCAGCAGACAAAGCTGCAATCAACATTGTTGTGGTTTGACGTCCATATGAGAATTGAAATACATACACCTGGCAACGAAGGTACTGTACCGTAGCTGAAAGTTGGGGGAGTCGTCCGCTTTATCAAACCAAGCTACTATTGAAATCTAATGGCCAGAGCTACAATTTCATAAATATATAGATAAAATTCAATACACACTCTGGTCTCTAGTTTTACTGCAAGAATATCTGCTTAAAGCAGGGCTGTGGAAATACTTTGCCCGACTTGTCCTCCTTTTCCCAACTCACTCAGGACAAGTAGGAAATTTCAAGTTACTTGCCCTGGGACAAGCCTGTAAATGCTTAATCAAAGAGAAGAAGGCTAGTTCTAAGAACCTTTTCTTATGAGCACATGAAAACATATGTACATGTACACTGAGGCGATTCTAACAAGTAAACACAACTTACGTTTTAAGTTTAGAATTTGAAAAAAAAATTACTCTTAGGCCCGATTTCACGTCGCACTTAATACACGGATTAGCATTCGGAACACCAAAATTTTACATTGCACCTTACGGTAAAATAGACCACTGACTTATTAATCTGAGTATTAATTGTGACGTGAAATCGGGCCTTAATCTTTATATTTTTTCTGGGTGCGTAAATATTTTCGGACAAGTGAATTTCCACTATTTACTTGCCCTTGAAGTGCAAACTTTTGTAATTTCCACAGACCTGCTTAAAAGAAAATATATTGTTAACTGTTTATGCAACAAGCAATGCGGTTGTGCACTGTGCAGGCAGGCTGCAAACTTTCAATATGCATATTATACGCAGATGCGTATTGACATTGTATATATCTGACAAATACCGACCCGCGTATTCGCGTAAAGACAGCTACACCCTTACTCTGCAATGTTCTAACAAACAAGAAATTACTCCTAGCCAGGGCCTGTCCCACTATTGTTCTTTGCATTTATACAAACTGTGCATGGCAAGATCAGCTTCCAAGTTTGAAAAGTGTAGTTTTGATATATGTATACTGACTAGCTCTTTTTTGTGCTGTTGACTTGTGATGTGTTTAGAAAGTCGACTGTGATAGTTGTATTTTTGTACAATATTTTTAATTTGAAAAATCTTTGATACATTAATAGAAACTGAAGGGTAAACTTTCACGGAGCTTCCTTGAAAATATGCCTATTTTCATTTGCTTTATGAATCTCGAACAACGCGCCTACCAATCGCTCTCATGCGAAACCGCGGCTATGAATGCAGATCCATGAGAGGAGTTTCCGGTTTTGCAGAAGGGGAGTCGAAAAGGTAAACAAATTGGGGTAATTTATTTTCACTCAAAACTATTTATTCGAAATATAAGAATGCTATTTTGTTGCATATTGATTGCTTCTTCCGCACATTGAAGGATTAGGCACTTGGCTTGCGTTGTTCCAGATATTCATTCAGTACGGCGAAGCATGTATTCAAGGTCAAACATGTGGGTAAAAGTCACATCCTCTTGCTTGATGTTGAGTCTCTGACCTTTTCAGACGCAAAGAAGAGAACAGAACTAATGTATACGTAAATCAAAACGTTTGAGGTAAGTTTTCCGTGTTAGACAATTTATCTTATAGAAAATATCGCAAAATCTTAGCATCGTCAGCCCGGTTCCGCATGAGATGATAGAAAATAGAAAGATGTTTTATCAAACACCAAAACAGCTTCTGAACAATAATTTGATCTAGACTAACATTAATTTCGGCAGGCAGTCGGTGAAGTTTGCAGACACTGTGCACAAATGGCTAAAATTAAGATGAATCATGCATCCATCGGTAAATAAAATGGAAAACAAAAGTTTTAGTCATGAAATAACACACATAAAAAATGTTTACAAAAGGCCTCATAAACAGACAAACGGGCAGAAAATCATCTGCCAAGTATAAAATAATGAAATAACACAGAGTTTATGTGTCTCGATCCAAATATTGTTCAGAAGCTGTTTTGGTGTTTGATTTCTTTATATGTTCTTTATCTCATGCGGAACCGGGCTGACGATACTAAGATTTTGCGTATATTTTTATATGCTTAACCGCCAATCACATAAAGCTTACTTCCCACGTTTGGATTCACGCATACAATAGTTCTGTTCACTTCTTTGCCTCTGACAAGGTCAGAGACGCAAAATTAAAGAAGAGAATGTGCCTCTCTTCTACATGTATATATAACTGAGATTGACCTTGAACACAGGCCTCGCCGTACTAAATGAATATCTGGAAAAATGAATAGACATGTGCCTAATCCTTTGATGTACTGAAGAAGCAATCTGTATGCGACAAAATAGCATTCTAATATTTTGCGTAAATTAATTTCATTTGTCCGTACGCCTGCACGGGCTGTATCTTGATTGAATAAATACTGTTTTTCGAAGATCGAGTTGTATGCATATAGCAGAGATGCTGTGGGAACTCGGATGGACCAATAACATTGTTCGGGGATATATAGAGGCTACATTAGCATATAAAAGTAGACCGGAGAATACTGAAATACTGAATACATCCACTGCTTTGAATAGGTTAGCTTTAAAACAACTGAACTATCAATGAGTTTCTCATAAAATAAGTTTTTTAGTCATTTTAGTTGGTTAAAAATATGAACTACTTCCGATGTCATCAATTTTAATAGACGGTAAAACTACAATGTACAAGTGAGATCCCATCTGTTGTCTCGCTTTTGTTTGTTCGTTTGTTTTGTTTAACGGGGAACAAGCAAAAAGGGGTTTGTGGAGAAATTTATCAATTTTCAAAAACCTGTTCTCCAGCTTTTTGCCAGTCAAATGATGGATGGATGGATGATATTGAGTTTTACGTCCCTTTCAACAGTATTTCAGTCATATCGAGACAATGGTAGGATGATAATGAAAGGCTGTGTGCAATGGAACCCCGTTTATGGTTGGAAGCAATTCCGCCGCCAGCTGAACTCGAACCCAGGACCGCTAGCTTAGCAGGCCATTGCTAAACCCACTGAGTTACCGGGGCTCCGCGCCAGTCAAATGAGACAATGGATGCATATCAACGGACATATTGCTATAAAACGTAAAGGAAGAAACGCTATTTCAAGGTTTTATGTTCCGACGCTTTTACCACTGGGAGGATTCTGGAGACATTAAACTTAGAGTGTTTTGCCATTCTTCCGAGTAAAGATATGTCTAATTTTATTTCATTTAAGTATTATTTCGTTCTGTACCTTCGCCGTGTATCTTTTTCAAAGATACTTCTTGTTTGTCCTATAAAGCATAAAGAAGGTCAAAGTCCACCCAAGAAACAATCTTGGCAGTACTCAGATTACCGATGCTACATATCAAGTTTTGAGGCCATCGGAAACTCAGAGACCTGAATCAAAGATCAAAGAATGACCTTGATCTCTTGTACTCAAAAATCTTCGTGTACTCATTAAGATAACTGTATATACAAATTTTCAAGCCAAAATCTTCAACAAATTCCATGAAATCTTACGTTCTAGCATTTTACCATATAAAAGGACAAGAAACCGAATTTGACCTTGCCGTAAAACAGGCTAGGTCAGCCCAATGGCATTATTTGAATAATCTAAGTAGTACTCGAGTACCCGATGCTACATACCAAGTTTCAAATCCATCGGGTTATTGGTTCTGGACAAGATGATTTTTAAAGGGTTTTACTTTAAACGGGCATGGCGGTCATGTTGATCATGTGACCAGGACCTTTTGTACATCTTTTACGTTTCCCCGATCCCTCCAGACGCTACATATTGAATTTTGTCAACAATCGGTCGAGTGATTTAAGCGAGAAGTGGTTTAAAATTATGGACAGACGGAATGACGACGATGGACAACGGTCAGGCGAAGGAGTCTACCTATCTTATAAGCTCCCCGGAGCCTTCGGCACAGGATCTAACAAGAGCTGTCGCCTGACAGCATAGCTCGCCTGAATTGGTGCTTGCCTATCACACAGCTGCTATGGTGGTGTGGACTGCTATGCATAAAACATAGGCAAGCATGTCCAAAATGAAAACACATTTATAAACAAAAGCTATCTCAGAAATAAGTCTTGAAATAAAATTAAAATAAAAAAAAATGAAATGAAATTTCAAAGTCCATGAGCTTGAGGTAAAAAAAATGAGGGGTAGGGGGAGGGGAGGGGGCTTGGATGTATCAAAACCCTGAACCATTATCTAACATCAGTCCAAGTATTAGTCTCAACTGAGTCTATCATCGTTGCATTGTGAAATAATGTCCTCATAAATATAAAACTTTTACCAAAATCTTTAAGACAAAATTCTAAGTCGATGACCTTGACTTCAAGGTCATCCAGTGGGGTAAGTATAAGGTGTTTTGTAAAAACTCAAAAAAGTGTCTAACATCAGTTCAAGTATAAACTAAATCTCTGCAAAGCATTATGAATCAGTATGCAATTACAAAACTTTAATAAAGACCAAAATTTCCTAAGTCCCTGACCTTGACATCAAGGTCACTGAGCGGGGTTGGGATAGTACTCTGTAGATCTAACTACAGTGCAAATATAAAAAGAATTCATCTATGGGTTCAGGAGATATGTGTCTTTAAAAAACTTTAACCAAAACATCCAATCAATAGAAAGACAATTTTCTAAGTCCATGACCTTGACATCAAGGTCACTGAGGGGGTGGGGGTAGTACCTTTAAAATCTTTAGACCAATATCTAACTTCAGTGCAACTATGAAAGGAATCCGTCCATGGGTTAAGGAGATATTGGGCTTTATAAAACTTTAACCAAAACATCCAGTCCAAAAAAGCTCCCAATTTTCTAAGTCCATGATATTGACATCAAGGTCACTGAGTGGGGTGGGGGAGCAACTCTGTTAAACTTTAGACCAATATCTAACGACAGTGCAAGTATCAAAATAATCCATCCATGGGTTAAGGAGATATAGGTCTTTAAAAAACTTTAACCAAAACATCCAATTCGAACGCGGACGCGGACGCGGACGCCGTGGTGACAATAATAGCTTTTCCTGAACTTTCGTTCAGGCGAGCTAAAAAGGGGGTACATTTTAAGGGAACACAATGAAAATGGTATCAAGTTTGATATTGTGAGCACACTGTTTAGGGTGTGTTTCGCAATCGGTATCAAGCTGATCAGCCCAGACGTGCCACGACTTTCCTTCCCCTATAACAACATTGAACGCCAATTACCTGAAATTTCGTGCACATAGATAGAACCATAAACGTCAAACACCTGGCATCAGTCGAAGGCTCTTATATAACCAAAGAATCAGGCAAGCAGATAGGACTGTAAACATCAAATCAAGTTTATTAGCAAATAAGCAAGTATACAATGATTTTGGCTTTATACAATATGGCGGTAAGCATCCAAAAAACAGGTCTTACTAGGGGAAAATGGTACTCTATGGCATGTACATCAAACACCTGGCTTCAGGTCAGACTGGTGGTACTAAAGCCTATGCACAGACCTCGGCCGGTGTAAATCTGTTGTAAATGACTTACTATTATCATACAACCACCAAGTATTAATTAAGCAGAACCAGGAAAACCACAAACACCATAATGGTTAGCTAACCTTCACAAAACACCATCCCGTCTCTAGAGGTTTCTGCTAGCACTATAAAATATGAAGTGTCTAATGAGGTCTCTACAAACACTCTAGAATAAACTGCGTGTCTCCAGAGGACTCTTCTACTACTCGTGAACATAGCCTCTGTCTCCAGACAATTCTACTATCATACAGTCCGTAGAGGTGTCTACAAGCACATTTGAACATAGTTCATATCTTCGGACCTCTAGACTATGGTACATGTCTCTAACGGTGTAAAGTCTCACCAGGAGATGACTTTCATATAAGCGGTTCGCTTACCGTCAGATCCTGTACCATCTATAATACTAAATAAACGAAGTAACGCATAAACTGCAAAATTGGTGGCATTTTCAAGCGTAATTTCTATACTGGTTATTTCGCATATTGCTATCATTGATAATTTCGGTTAGCGTGTGTTTTAGTTTCACGTAGATTTAAAGAATTTGGGAATTAAATTCGTCTTTCATTTTAAATTCTCCCAAGTATTTTTCTAGAAACTTCGACTATTGGTCGAATTTTCTTGTCAACAATGGGTGCGTTCGAGTGAAATTATCGTGTACTCGAATACACGTTTTAAATTAATCCAGTCGTTTCGTTTAGCAGGTTCTAATGCAAAAATCCGACCCATGAACGTACGTCATTCCCGTTAAATAACGATTTATTTTTGTATTTTTGCTCATATGTCTAAACGGATGAAGAACTAAATGGTCATAGTCCCGACGGCCCTGGCTCGAAACGACCCAGTTTCTTCCAGAACGATAGTCAATACGAGTAGCCAATCGAACTCGCCCATTGAAGAATAAAGCTCAACGCACATGGTCTTTCGAAAAGTTGGACGGACACACGGTGCCAAGTGTGTGAGGCTATGGTTACGTACCGCTGAGCCACTTGGGGAACGTCGTTAGGAGAATTCAAACTGAACTGAACTTTCGAAAAGACAAAAATTAAAAATGTCTAAGGTTAACACACATGCGCCAGGTAAGAAAGGACATTTTTTCCAGCGAAGCAGACAAATCATTTCAATGATTCAACGAAGCTAAATAAGTCTTTAGTCTTCAGAGGGCTTGAATATTTTCCCCAAAAACGTTCCAGGACCCAATTTTTCAAGAAAAAAATACCCAGGACAGGTCACATAACCAACATGGCAAACATTTATTATGGTAAAAAATTTCAAAAATCTTCTCCCCCAGAACCACGCCGGGCCGCTACGTAGCGCAATCGGTAGGGCACCTGACTCATAAGTCAGAGGTCCTGGGTTCGAAACCCGGTCTGGCCACATACTTTCGTTTCTCCTTCCGCTGATTCAAGAAGAGCAGTTGTCAGCTACTGGCGAAAGTATGTGCACTTAGTACTGGTTAACCGCTTAGGAGGTCTAAGCCTGCCCAGGAATAGTGTGGTTAGGTTAACTGACCGTCCCGACATGACCTTAGCTGTTTACCGTGGACGTTAAGCATCAAATCAACCAATTCTCCCCCAGAACCACAAATCCTATGATCTTGAAACTTAGCATGTCGCATCAAGGACTCAGAAGCTCAACAAAATTTATATAAATGATGACCCTGGGATGACCTTGATCTGTTTTACGGCAAGGTCAACTTTTGAGTCACTTAGGTTTTTCTATACGAAAAAGTGAAAAAAGTTGATTTTTTTAGAAACAATGCAGTCTGCTACCTGAAAGTTTGTAGATGCAGACAACTAATTATGTAAATGAAGCTTTAGTGAGTATTCATGGTAAAGGTCATATCTTCACCTGGGCCTAAGGCCATTTACATTGAAAAATTAAAACTCGTTTTTTTATATAAACTTGACCTTCATGAAATATTTCCGCGCTTGCGCGGGCTCTTTTCTAGTATTGTATATTGTTCTGCTTTGTAACCATGTAGTTTGTACTAAATAAAGTATTGCTTAAACAAAAGGTGTAGCCTAGCACTCTATAACATAGAACCTGATTAAATTGGTCTCTGCTAGCAGTCTTTCACATAGTATCTGTCTCTAGACGTCTCCACTAGCAATCTAGAACACAGAAACTGTCATTCGAGGTCACTGCTAGCACACTGCCAACCAGTACCCGTCTCTAGAAGTTTTCTCTAGCGCTGTGGAACATAAAACCTCTCTATGGGCCTCTTCTAGCACTCTAAAACATAATACCTGTCTCTATCTAGAGGTATCTATTTGCACCCTAAAACAAAGTTGCTGTCTTAAGACCTTACACTAGCACTCTAGTACATAGTACCCGTCTTTAGAGGTCCCTACTAGTACTCCAAAACATAGTGTTTGTCTCTAGATGTCCCTACAAACACTCTAGAATATAGTTCCTTCCTCTAGAAGTCTCTTATAGCACTCTACTATCTGAGTACCTCACAGTTACAGGCTCTAGAGGTCTCGACTGACACTCAAGGCAATTGAAACTGTCTCAGCACGTCAGTGCTTGCAACTTAGGCCATAATCCCAGTCTCCAGAGGTCTTCTTTCATACTTTATTACAGTTCCTGCCTCTATACATTTCTGCTTGTATCTCAGGAAACAATACTTTTTCCAGAGATCTCCCCTACCGCTGTGCCAAAGTTCACATTATCCTAAGGCATATTAATACCTGTCTCTAGAGGTCTTAACTATCACCCTGGGCCATGGTATATGTCTCTAGAAGACTCTAATACCACCATAGACATTTGATCCTTTCCCGAGAGGTCTCCACTACACCTGAACATACATGTCTCATATATTAAAACACACCAAGTACATGTTCCTAGAAGTGTATACCACCACCTTGGATTGTAGTACCTGGTTCTAGACCATCTGTTCGACCAGTCTAGACCACAATACCTGTCACAGGAGCCTCTTCCACTATCCTAGATCGTAATATCGTAATATCTATCCAATGAGGTCTCTTCTTTGAACATGGATCAAGTTCTTATAGCTAGAGGTCTCTACTACCACCCTAGACAACATATAACTTGTCTCTAGAGATCTCTATGGCTTAAGATCCCAGTAACTGTATCCATAAGTACACTCATTTGACCTATTCCGGCGGATTCACCTATTCCGATGTATCCTGTTGCTTTCTCTGCAAAGAAACAAGCTAGAAGCGAAATGATTTTTGAGGTAATTACTTTCAATATTTATTTGTCAAATCCACATACTAAGGATCTCATTTATCAATCAAAGATATGGAAAACTGAGTTTAAGGTGGACGAATACGCAATAACTCTGTTCTTACTTGTTTAAAATCAAAGCACTGAAAGTGTTGATGGACTAGGGGCTCGCAAGGCAAGAAGGTGCTGAATGTGAATTTGCATTCTCCTATGCCTAGAAGTTACACATAAAATTTGGATTTGATGTACTCATTCACTTTTGACAAACTTTTTTTTTTTTTTTTTTTTGCGATGGGTTTTACTTCCCTTTCAAGAAAATTTCACTTATATCGAGACGATTGTTATTCCACGGTGGGCGAAAACCGGAGTGCCCGGAGAACAAGAGCTGTCAGCAGACAGCCTAGCTCGTCTGGAATTAGGGAGATAAAAGAGTGTCATTGTGATACAAGGTGATAACCAACACCCCAAGTGATAAAGTCTAATTGTTGACCTACTTTTCACGATCCAGTGACTTTGCCTTATTTTTCAGACACTATAATACTAATTTGAGTCAAAGTTCAGATAATGGTTCAGTGGAGCATGACAATTGACCTCATTATTTTTCTAGGTCATTGTGACCTACTTTTCATGGTCCAGTCACTTTGCCTTATTTCTCGGACACTATAATACTGATTTGAGTCAAAATTCGGATAATGGTTCAGTGGAGCACCACAATTGACCTCATTATTTTTTTAGGTCATGGTGACCTACTTTTCATGGTTCAGTGGTTTTGCCTTATTTCTCAGGCACTATTATACCAGTTCGACTCAAATTTCAAATATTGGCTCATTGGAACATAATAATCGACCTCATTATTTTTCTAGGTCATGGTGACCTACTTTTCATGATCAAGTGAATTTGCCTTGTTTCTCAGGCACTGTAATACCTATTTGAGACAAACTTCAAATATTTGCTCAGTGAAGCATCATGATTGATCTCATTTTCTAGGCCGTCATGATCTACTTTTCATGGTCCAGTAATTTTGTCTTATTTCTCAGGCTCTTTAATACCTATTTTAGTCAAACTTGAGATATTGGCTCATTTGAGCATAAAGATTGACCTCATTATTTTACTAGGTCATGGTGACCTATTTTTCATGGTCCAGTGATTTTGCCTTATTTCTTAGACACTATAATACTGATTTGAGACAAACTTCAGATATTTGCTCAGTGGAGCACAAGGATTGACCTCATAGTTTATCTAGGTCATGGTGACCTTCTTTTCATGGTCCAGTGATTTTGCCTTATTTCTCAGACATCATAATACCAATTTGAGTCAAACTTCAGATAATGGCAGTGGAGCATGATAGTTGACCTCATTATTTTTCTAGATCATGGTGACCTACTTTTTATGGCCCAGTGATTTTGCCTTATTTCTCAGGCACTATTAAACCAATTTTAGTGAAACTTCAGATATTTGCTCCTTGGAGCGGGACGATTGCTCCCATAATTTTTCTAGGTCATTGTGACCTATAATTTTCGAGGTCATAATGACCTACTTTTATCGGCCCATTGGAGAAAGTCTAGTAAATTCTCTGACAAATGAAATAGGATTGACAAAGCACGAGTCAGGCGAGCTACGCTGTGCTGCGACAGCTCTTGTTGGTTAGTTACCATCCTTGGTGGCATACTGGATGACGGACAGCAATCATAGGAATCAATTTTTGTCCCCCTTCGCCGGAAAGTTACACATAAAATTTGCCTTTGGTCGAACCAGTTTCAGAATAATTTCATTATTGTTTACACACGTTCTCATTATGAAATTTATTTCACCATTTATTATTTTTGAACTAGATTATTTATATCATTACAAAGTCGGATTCGAAAAATATCTGCTCCTCTCGATTAATAGACGAAGCGTGGCACGGGTCAAAATACGGTTGCAATAATTCGAGATAAAATATCACTTTGCTTCTTGTACACCTGTGGAAGAAAATCCGTTTATTTTGTCATGACAATCACATGGAGCATTTGTGTGTCGTCATACTTTAATTTTGACTGATGCTCGGTTCAAACTAAAGGCTTAAAGTAACGATCGATATTATTGGCTGGCGTACCAATTTTGCTGCGATCAGTGCTCCGCCTCCTTTTTTGAGGTCGGCCCTTGCTAACCTGTTCCTTGTCAGTCATATACCAAACACACTTCATGACCTTACATTACGTCCATCGCTAGATAGTATATTTCCGAGTGTTTTTATAATTTTAACTGAAGGTTTCCGCCATTTTTACAAAGGGAAACAACTTTCGTTGTTACTACCTGTTTGCTTCCCTGCACGACATGGTCCTTCCAAACGGCGTCTAGTCGTTAAGGAAAGGAAAAGCCGCTAGTGAAGCATTTTTTCTCTCAAAGCATTAAGGTTGGGAAAATTTCAAAAAAAAAAAAAAAACGCGAATGCACTGGACTAAACCAGAAAGCTTGCCAAAAGGGTTATTTGGCCGACGACGAAGCCACCTATGTTTTATGGTTCACTTCTGCTAGTCGCAGGCCAGACACAAACTGAAGATTTGTTTCCCAGGGGATCCTGAAAGTCTAAGATACACCTTAAAACACTGACCGTAATGCATAGTCAAATTAGAATTAAACGGATATACGAGAATCTTCTGTCTTTCATCTGTATGTGTGTTCGTGACCATTTTTTCGTCATAATTTGTATTTTTTTCACACGATCTATATGTAAATAAAATCAAAGACAAAACAGTACATCACTAATCACCCCCGTTTACCATACCCCAAACACCTGAATAAACAGCAAAGACCCAGATCAGACTGCTACAAGGAAAAAACTTATCCGGCACTATTCCCCGATTCGCATGGCTCGGTGTAGAGTCTACTTTGAGTTTTATTTATTATTTTCATTTATTTATTTTTAGTTTGATAATCAACATCAAGGATATATACAACATGTATGTGTAAGTAATAAGCTGCAAAACCCAAGAATAATGGAAAATCTTTTCTTTGCGAATGTAAGGACAATCCAGTCTGCACAGTTTGGCCAGGGCACACGCAAAAACTTAACAGAATATTGCACATTTTTAGGTGATTTAGTACACTTTTATCCCTTTTCAATTTTGCCATCGGGTCAAATTTAAAAGGAAAGAATTTGATCCTCGAACAGCGAATTTTTGCATAGACATATTTAAGAAGCGTTTCATCGCAAAGGCAGCAAATAAGTAGTCAACACTGAATAAAGCTCATATAAATAGCACCGCAAAGGTCTCCAGTAATTAGTAATAGTAATTTGTTTTTACCTTGCATTACATTAATTCCCATTTTGTGCTAATCCGACTCTTTTTCTGGTGTCATGGTGGATTTTCTGTATTTTGACAATAACAAGTTGTTTCCATAAGAATTATCAATTTTGATTAACTTTTAGTATTTCTCCGCAAAACAGATATTCTTGGCATCTGCTAAATTCAAAAAGTGTTTCACTCTCTATGAAAACACATGGCGTGGCATCTTGGATACAAAACACGATTCCTCAACATATGTTTTTTTTTTTTTTCAAAAAATGAGAGAAATTACCTCAGAATTACTTTTACTTATTACAGGCCTAAAACTTACAAATGTGACATCTACCAAATTAATGCAAAATTTAAATGGGCAGTTTAAAGTAGAGTCATTCGTCTGATCTGAAGATTACAGTTTCTTTGATGTCTTCAGTAACTACATGTACTGCGTAATTGAGATTTATTATTCAAGTTCTATTTTTTGGGCGAACACTTGACCTCGCAACGGATTTCCTAATCTAGATATCTACAATAACTACTGACTTCGGCTGTCATTATGTAAATTTCTTATGACATAATTATGTAAGACTTCATTTAGCCGGCAAAGAAAAAAGAAAGCCTTGAATTATTATTTTTATGGTTACTCAATCTTTGGTGTGAAAAGTGTCCTGTTAAAAGTTTTGCACAATGATATTTCAATATGATAATGAGAATGTAGAAGGCTCCGATCAGACTGCGCGAATGGCCAGGCTGATCCGAGTCGCTGCCGTTCGCACTTTCCGTAGTCAAGTTGAAATTATATACTCCGCGATTTCAGAATAGTTTCCGAATTCTGATTGAACACTTTTGTCAATAAAATGTTTGAAATTTATTATTGATAGCCGAACAAAACACGCACATGTACTTTTCATATCTTTTCGACAGAGCAGTGTCTGGAAAGTCACGTGCTAGTTGTGAATGACTGACAGGTTATTTTTGTGCTAACGATTGGCTAAGACTTTTGTTTCATCTACCCGTTACTTGTCTGGGTTGACAGATAAGACACGCCACAACGTAAAAACTCGATGCGATCTACATGAAAAAATAAACGGAATTTCTTCCGCAGGCTTATCAGTAAAAAAAAGAATCTCATACTTCACTTCTGGAGTATATCCCACAGTAGCTGTCTGAGCTGGGGAACTATTTCATCTGTGCACATAAGGCCACACCCCCAATGAATATGCATGCAGAGAGCGGTCTCGAGCAGCCGTATTGATAAAGTCACACCAGGATGGCGGTGGACGGGATACCCGAATCAATGATATGATAACGTATACATTCAATTTGGTCTTGACCTCTTTGTTAAACGAGTTCACTTTTAAATATGCGCACATGTTCGCGCCGACGAATCTATAGGACGAGCGGGGCGTGTTTAAATCTGTCTGTTAGCGTAGTAATATATCGGTGAAATCTGTTGCGGCTTCTGACGTCCTCGAATTTTGTTGCCTGCTAAGGACTAGGGGCTGAAAAGCCCCTAGTCCAAAAACAGAGTTATTGTTCATCATCAAATCGATTAACTGTGGAGTATATACAGTTATAATACACACTAACAATGTCTACCGTAAAGATCCTAAGTTTTCGGGCACATAGGTCTGTACAAACAGTGGAAACCGAAATCAGACTGTTCCTTAGGAACCAGAATGATCAAGATCTTCACAGTTTCCATTCTATCTGCCCATTTTTGTCGACATTACTCTATGGTAGAACCAAATAACAGGAAAATAAATAATAGGGCAAGGACCGGCTGTGCTTGCAGCAGGTGCAGAATTTGGGCAGTCTGTTTTGGGGATATTTTGAACTTAAACATTGTTTTTCTTGGAAACGAAACGATGAAATGTTTTTTTTACAGCTCACCTGAGCCGAAGGCTCATAGGTGAGCTTATAGTATAGGCAGGCCTCCGTAGTCCGTCCGTCGTCCGTCCGTCCGTCCACCATTTTAAAAGGTCTTCTTCTCCGAGACCACTGGGCCGATTGAAGGCAAATTTTATATGAAGCCTCCATGGGTTGGGGGAACGAAAGTTTGTTCGGGGTATCTGGGTCACATGACCAAGATGGCCGCCTCGCCCGTATATGGTAAAAACCCTTCAAAAATCTTCTTCTCCAGAACCAAAATGCCTGTGACCTTGAAACGTGTTATGTAGCATCGGGCATGCGGGCCCATCATAATTTGTACAAATGATGACCTTGCGATGACCTTGACCTAATTTATGACATGGTCAACTTTGGTACGTTAGGCTTTTATATGGGAAAACGCTTAAACTGTGGATTTCTCATAAACTATTGAAGTGTAAGGTACAATACTTGGTATACATGGTCAACTAAATGAACAAATGAAGATATTATGTCACAAAAGGTCAAGGTCATTCGGTCCGTCCATCCGTCGTCAAGATTTTCAAACATCTTCTCCTCTTAAACCACTGAGCCGATTAAAGCCAAATTTCATATGGAGTCTCAGTGGGATGGGGGAACATAAGTTTGTATGCGGGGTCTGGGTCACATGACCAAGATGGCCACCACGCCCATATATGGTAAAAACCCTTCAAAAATCATCTTCTTCAGAACCAAAAGGCCTGTGACCTTGAAACGTGGTATGTAACATCGGGAATGCGGGCCCATCATAGTTTGTACAAATGATGACCTTGCGATGACCTTGACCTAATTTATGACATGGTCAACTTTGGTACGTCAGGCTTTTATATGGGAAAACGCTTAAACAGCGGATTTATCAGAAACTATTTAAGTCTAAGGTACAATACTTGGTATACACGGTCAACTAAATGAACAAATGAAGATATTATGTCACTCAAGGTCAAGGTCATTCGGTCCGACCATCCGTCGTCAAGATTTTCAAACATCTTCTCTGAAACCACTGGGCCGATTGAAGCCAAATTTCATATGGAGTCTCAGTGGGATGGGGGAACATAAGTTTGTATGCGGGGTCTGGGTCACATGACCAAGATGGCCGCCATGCCCATATATGGTAAAAACCCTTCAAAAATCATCTTCTCCAGAACCAAAAGGCCTATGACCTTGAAACTTGGTATGTAGCATTGGGCATGCGAGCTTATTATAGCTTATACAAATGATGACCTTGCGATGACCTTGACCTAATTTATGACATGGTCAACTTTGGTATGTTGGGCTTTTATATAGGAAAATGCTTAAACAGTGGATTTCTCAGAAACTATTTAAGTTGAAGGTACAATACTTGGTATACATGGTCAACTAAATGAACAAATGAAGATATTATGTCACTAAAGGTCAAGGTCATTCGGTCCGTCCATCCGTCGTCAAGATTTTCAAACATCTTCTTCTCTAAAACTACTGGGCCGATTGAAGCCAAATTTCATATGGAGTCTCAGTGAGATGGGGGAATGAAAGTTTATACGCACGGTCTGGGTCACATGACCAAGATGACCGCCATGCCCATATGTGGTGAAAACCCTTCAAAAATCTTCTTCCCGAGAACCAAAAGGCCTATGACCATGAAACTTGGTATGTAGCATTGGGCATGCAAGCTCATCATAGTTTGTACAAATGATGACCTTGCGATGACCTTGACCTAATTTATGACATTGACAACTTTATTATGGGAAAACGCTTAAACAGCGGATTTCCCAGAAACTATTTAAGTCTAAGGTACAATACTTGGTATACATGGTCAACTAAATGAACGAATGAAGATATTATGTCACAAAAGGTCAAGGCCATTCGGTCCGTCCATCGTTCGTCAAGATTTTCAAACATCTTCTCCTCTGAAACCACTGGGCCGATTAAAGCCAAATTTCATATGGGGTCTCAGTGGGATGAAGGAACATAAGTTTGTATGCGGGGTCTGGGTCACATGACCAAGATGGCCACCATGCCCATATATGGTAAAAACCCTTCAAAAATCTTTTTCTCCAGAACCAAAATGCCTGTGACCTTGAAACGTGGTATGTAGCATCGGGCATGCGGGCCCATCATTGTTTGTACAAATGATGACCTTGCGATGACCTTGACCTAATTTATGACATGGTCAACTTTGGTACGTCAGGCTTTTATATGGGAAAACGCTTAAACAGCGGATTTCCCACAAATTATTGAAGTCTAAGGTACAATACTTGGTATACATGGTCAACTAAATGAACAAATGAAGATATTATGTCACTCAAGGTCAAGGTCATTCGGTCCGACCATCCGTCGTCAAGATTTTCAAACATCTTCTCTGAAACCACTGAGCCGATTGAAGCCAAATTTCATATGGAGTCTCAGTGGGATAGGGGAACATAAGTTCGTATGCGGGGTCTGGGTCACATGACCAAGATGGCCGCCATGCCCATATATGGTAAAAACCCTTCAAAAATCATCTTCTCCAGAACCAAAAGGCCTATGACCTTGAAACTTGGTAAGTAGCATTGGGCATGCGAGCTTATTATAGCTTATACAAATGATGACCTTGCGATGACCTTGACCTAATTTATGACATGGTCAACTTTGGTATGTTGGGCTTTTATATGGGAAAATGCTTAAACAGTGGATTTCTCAGAAACTATTTAAGTCTAAGGTACAATACTTGGTATACATGGTCAACTAAATGAACAATTGAAGATATTATGTCACTAAAGGTCAAGGTCATTCGGTCCGTCCATCCGTCGTCAAGATTTTCAAACATCTTCTTCTCTGAAACTACTGGGCCGATTGAAGCCAAATTTCATATGGAGTCTCAGTGGGATGGGGGAATGAAAGTTTATACGCACGGTCTGGGTCACATGACCAAGATGACCGCCATGCCCATATGTGGTGAAAACCCTTCAAAAATCTTCTTCCCGAGAACCAAAAGGCCTTTGACCATGAAACTTGGTATGTAGCATTGGGCATGCAAGCTCATCATAGTTTGTACAAATGATGACCTTGCGATGACCTAGGTCTACTTTATGACATTGACAACTTTATTATGGGAAAACGCTTGAACAGCGGATTTCCCAGAAACTATTTAAGTCTAAGGTACAATACTTGGTATACATGGTCAACTAAATGAACAAATGAAGAAAATATGTCACAAAAGGTCAAGGTCATTCGGTCCGTCCATCGGTCGTCAATATTTTCAAACATCTTCTCCTCTGAAACCACTGGGCCGATTAAAGCCAAATTTCATATGGGGTCTCAGTGGGATGGGGGAACATAAGTTTGTATGCGGGGTCTGGGTCACATGACCAAGATGGCCACCACGCCCATATATGGTAAAAACCCTTCAAAAATCATTTTCTCCAGAACCAAAATGCCTGTGACCTTGAAACGTGTTATGTAGCATCGGGCATGCGGGCCCATCATAGTTTGAACAAATGATGACCTTGCAATGACCTTGACCTAATTTATGACATGGTCAACTTTGGTACGTCAGGCTTTTATATGGGAAAACGCTTAAACAGCGGATTTCCCACAAACTATTGAAGTCTAAGGTACAATACTTGGTATACATGGTCAACTAAATGAACAAATGAAGATATTATGTCACTCAAGGTCAAGGTCATTCGGTCCGACCATCCGTCGTCAAGATTTTCAAACATCTTCTTCTCTGAAACCACTGGGCCGATTGAAGCCAAATTTCATATGGAGTCTCAGTGGGATGGGGGAACATAAGTTTGTATGCGGGGTCTGGGTCACATGACCAATATGGCCGCCATACCCATATATGGTAAAAACCCTTCAAAAATCTTCTTCTCCAGAACCAAAATACCTATGACCTTGAAACTTGGTATGTAACATTGGGCATGCTGGCTTATTATAGTTTATACAAATGATGACCTTGCGATGACCTTGACCTAATTTATGACATGGTCAACTTTGGTATGTTGGGCTTTTATATGGGAAAATGCTTAAACAGTGGATTTCTCAGAAACTATTTAAGTTGAAGGTACATGGTCAACTAAATGAACAAATGAAGATATTATGTCACTAAAGGTCAAGGTCATTCGGTCCGTCCATCCGTCGTCAAGATTTTCAAACATCTTCTCCTCTGAAACCACTGGGCCGATTGAAGCCAAATTTCATATGGAGTCTTAGTGGGATGGGGGAACGAAAGTTGGTTCCCGGGATCTGGGTCACATAACCAAGCTGGCCGCCATGTCCATATATGGTAAAACCCGTTCAAAAATCTTTTTCTCCAGAATCAAAAGGCCTATGACCTTGAAACTTGGTATGTACCATTTGGAACTTGGGCCCATCATAATTCATACAAATCAGGACTGTACATTGAGTGTGGCCTAATTTATGGCAAGGTCAATTTTGATGCATTAGAAAATGCTTAAACAGTGTATTTTTCAGAAACCATTCAAGATGATATTTGGTATTTATGGTTAACTAAGTGAGCCTATGAAGATATTATATTGTTTAAGGTCAATGTCATTCTTTGATCAAGGTCATTGATTCTGTTGCCTGTCAACATTTTCCAATATCTTCTCTGAAGCAATTGGGCTGTTTGAAGCTATGTTTCATACGGAGCTTTACTGGGTTAAAAGAATCAAAGTTTGTTGAGCTGGTCATGGTCACATGACCAAGATGGACACCATGCCCATGGTAAAACTCCTTCAAAAATCTTCTTATCCTGAATCAAAGGCACAATGACCTCGTGGCATGGTATGTAGCATTGAGAACTGGGGCCCATCATAGTTTGTACAATCATGATGGTGCATTGGCCTTGACCTAATATATGGCAAGGTCAACTTTGGTATGTTTTGCCTTTATATGGGTAAATGCTTAAACAGTTGATTTCATGGAATTTTTTTAAGCCTAGATATAATAATTGGAAAATATGGTTAACTAAATGAATACATGAAGACATAAGGTCATTTTTTGAACTTTGCACAAGGTCACTGAGATTTTAGAATTAAAATATGCACACCTTTAAAGTTACTGGTTTCAAATTTGTAACAAATGAGCAAAATGACAAATTGTGTCTGTTGACAGAAGGTGTCAGGTGAGCTACAGGACCATTGGTCCTCTGGTTTTTGTTTTGTTTTATTCTTTAACATACGATGTAAGTTTTACTAAAAGAATATGCATAAGCATGCCCCATCGATTGAATATATTTTTCATGACGTTTATCATGAAATTCAATTTTCTTGCATTTTTTTTAAAGAATGTAAAAATATACTTATTAACAAGAAAACTGCAATTTTTTGTTATCAGTTTGTTTCAAATATCCTATATTACAGCTTATATGATTTGCTGCAATGAAAGTGCGTTCATGTGCTAGAGATATGAATTCTGATGGAAAATGTGTAAAAATGTATGTAGAAATACAAAATATTGTTTTTTAGGAAAACAAAACGGGGAAAATTGTTTTTTTCTTACCCAAATGTTTTATAGCTCTTTGGGTTATTTAGACGGTATAATGGTTTGAATGCCCCGCCAATATTTCTATTCAGTATTCGTCTACCTTAAATGAGGCTGGTAATGCATATTTAACAAGAAAAATGACAGGTGTTTTCAGGCCAGCTGTGAAAATAGGGCCGGACAATATTTGTGTAAACAAATATGTCGTAAACCTATATGTTTGTCGATTGCTCATTTTATTAGATATCTAAACTGATAAATATCAAAAGGAAATAAAATCATTTTCTTACGTTTATTGAAGTTTTAATTTGGTAGCTCATTTAGCCTATTCCGGCGGATAGTACATTTGGGGAATGTCCGTGAGTTCTGAAATCCATATAAGTGCTGCATTCTCGTCATGCAACTTGAATATACAAGATCAGTTGTACGTAAAACTCCATGACGCAGTTTTATTTTGACTTGATGATATCCTTTTATCACAAAATTCAGGATAAAATATCAAATATTATACTTACGGACACTGAATCACCGAAATAATTTTTCAGCGAAGACGTGTGTACAATCTTAAATATTAAACATGTCAGGTATAGACACTTGTTTGCATGAAATCATCTTCCATCGAGCTAGTAATAATCTCCGACAGTTTACTTTGTGGGGGCGCCCCTCGGTGGTTCTTTCAATGTATTGTAAATAATATACAGATCCACCGGAATAGAAGGAGATGCGTCGAAATAGGATAAAAGACAACGTCTGGTTATCGTCAGATTTCACTATCTTCCTCAAACAGTTTGTGAACCAAAACAAAGTGCCTTAAACAAGAGGCTTTTATTTATTTACTGACCCAAATAAATGAAAACAAGAGCTCCGCAAGCGGGCAATATACGCCCGTTTCTGAATGGGTTTTTTTGCACTGTTTCATCCTTGTCTACATTGCTATCAAGTTTATCAAGACATTCCAAACCTTAAGATTCTCAAAAGAAAAGCCTTAAAAAGTAATCAAAGGGATGTAACTAAAAAATAAGGAAGAGGAAGCAATTATTCTTTTATTAGACATACTGTCTCAACCTAATACACATTGCTATAAAGTTTCGTCAAGATATTCCATACGGTTACCTAGTAATGACTTGCCCAAGAATAGCAGTAGAAATTAATCAAAGGGATGTAACTCCATAAATAAGGAAGGGGGAGCAATTATTCTTATATAAGACACACAACCTCAACCTAATACACATTGCTATAAATTTTCATCAAGATATTCCATATGGCTGCCTACTTATCGTTTGCATAAGAATAGCCTTAGAAAATATTCAAAGGGAGGTTATTCCAAAAATAAGTAAGGGGAGGCAATCGTTCTTATATATGACATATTGTGTCAACCTAATATACATCACTATCAAGTTTCATCACGATAGTCCAAAGGGTTAGTTAGATATGAGGTGTACAAATATAGTCTGACAAAATAATCAAAGGGAGGTAACTCAAAATCTAAGTCAAGGGGAGTAATCATTCTTGTATGAGACACGTTGTCTTAACCTCATAAACATTGGTATACAGTTTCATCATGATATTCCAAAGAGTTACCAAGTTATGGAATGCTAAAGAATTGCCATACAAACTGCCATAGACGAGTTTTTTCAAAGGACTGTAACTCCGCTAAAAATCATCGGAGGAAAATTTCTGTAAAATCTGCGCAGCTCCACATCGTAGTCTTACTATTTACAAAGTTTCAGCTTAATTGGATGAAAACTGTAGGAGGAGTTATCCGGAAACGAACACCCCAAAAATTCTAAGTAAAGGGCTGTAACTCCGTTAAAAATCATTGGAGCGCAACGTCGAAACGATATGCGCTGGTCCACCTCATAGTCTTACTATATACCAAGTTTCAGCTCGATCGGATGTAAACTGTAGGAGGAGTTATCCGTAAACGAAAAGTTTACGGTGGGCGGACGGACGGACGGAAGGACAGACGGACGCCAGCGCCATCACAATTTACGTCCCGTTTTTCAAAATGACAGTGAATTTAGATTGTAGCACACGATCAACTGAAACGTGCGTCGGAATAGGTCAAATGACTTTATCTATTACTGTCTCTGATCAGAGAAATTGTCTCTGTAGACCTCAACGACCGCTCTAAACCATATTTTAAGTCTGTAGAAGTCTCAAAGACCAAACTAGTCCACAGTAACTGTCCCCAGAGGTCTTTACTACCATTCTAGGTAATAGTACATTTCTCTAGTCGTGTCAACCACCAACGTAGAACACAGTACTTGATCTGTACTACCACACTAGACCACCGTACATGTAGCTAGAGGCTTCCACTACCACCACAGTGGCTAGAGATACTCGGCTATAGTGCAGACGGTCGCGGATTCGAATGCGGGCTCGGTCAGCCGGGGACTGGAAAAATCTCTCTGTCAACCCAATAGTATTACAGGCCCGGATCCAGACCACCACATAAAGAGTGGGGCTCTGGATAACTGGTGGAGCTGGGAGGTGCCGAGATGTATGTGTGTGTGAGTGTGGGAGGGGGGGGAGTGTGGGGGCTTAAGGAATATATTCGATGAGAATTTTTGAAAATGGGTCTTTTTTCTCATTAATCTAATCACATGGAGTCAAGGGAGATTATCTCAAAATGTCATCAGATTGTATTTATTGTTAACTAGAGGGCTACATATAATACATAACACAAAGGCCCGGATGGCGGGGCCGAAGCCCCAAAGCCCACCCCCTGGGTCCGGGGCTGAGTAAATTGGTACTTTTTTCCGAATCAGGAAAAAATACGGCAGCGAAAAGAGAGAGAAGGGGTTCGAATGCTATTCCCAAAATACAGTGGCCATAAACCCCAACTGCCTCTATGGTCACTAGGGTACGGGAACCCGTTACCTTTATACTAACACAATATACCACATCACCTGTCTCTAGAGTAGATGTTCCTAGAGGCTTCTACTACCTAACCAGACCTATTACCCGCCTCTAAAGATATCATCCCCCACACCAGACCACTGTTTTTCTCCGCAGAAATCACTTCTAGAACCTAGACCACAGTACCTGTCTCTAGCTATCTCTAGCAGCCGTCCTCTACTGCCATACACCATAGAATATCTACCAGACTACGTGTAGATCATAGTCTGCAGACTACGTGTAGATCATAGTCTGCATTGACAGATCTTTCATGCCATTCTAGACCATACGTTTTATTGAAGTCTTTACCACCAAGCAAGACGGAAGTCAGATACTCGCAAAAGCATGTGCACCTAGCACTTGTAAATCCCTCAACGTGCTATAAAACTGCTCAAGAATAGTGCGTCACTGAGTTAATTACGGGGTTGGGATACTCCTATATAAGACAAATACATCCAACTGTCCGGTCGAGATGCTCCCAAAGGCCCAACTCGCACCCTCCTTCCCCAATCCCTTGTTTTAAAAAATAGCCATCAGAGGAGATGGCAAATCCCCCGACCGAAGACCCCCATTGGCCTTGGTAAAACGGGTGCACTTCAAAACACATATTAGTAATATATTGTCGTTCTTTTATGCTTCTGATTGACATTAACTGTTAACAGATGCATGATTATCTAACACTCAGACTAAAACAGTATGCTTGACTGCTAAAAAGAGGTAATATCTCAAACAGCCACCATATACACAAATGTATAGCATACGATACATTCAACTTTCAAAATGTGTGAATAACTTCTAAAGTACAAGCCCTACAAATCTAATTTTGAGCTCTCTAGTAAGTGAATTTGGACAAAGAATCCAAATCTGGAATTTTTTTTTTTTTTTTTTTTTTTTTTTGGGGGGGGGGGGGTGCGGGAGGGGTCACGGGAATGTGGAGGGGTAAGAGAGAGTTAGGAACACTGATAAGATATCACAGCATGATCATCAATATTCTAAAAGGTACACGGTTATTCAAATTCTGGAGCTGGCCAGGGTTGTACAGTTATAGTGCAGAGACTCAAACAGCAGCTCAAACTACCAAAGGGAAATAATTCACTGAGTCTAAAAGCAAGAGTTATCATTCATGTATGAGACAAATTGTCATGACCTGTTCTGCATATCTGTGAAGTATCATGAAAATATTTCAAAAGGTATTCAAGCTATGGAGCGGACACCTAAAATCATCAAAGGGAAATAACTCCAAAAGTAAGAAAGCAAGAGTTGTCATTCTTATTCGCGACACATCATCATGACCTGTTCTACATATCTGTGAAGTATCATGAAAATATTCCAAAAGGTATTCAAGTTATAGAGCGGACACGAAATCAGACCGAAAACCATCAAGGGGAAATAACTCAAAAAGTAAGAAGGCAGGGTTGTCATTCTTGTTCGTGACACATCGTCATGACCTGTTCTACATATCTGTGAAGTATCATGAAAATATTCCAAAAGGTATTCAAGTTATAGAGCGGACACGAAATCAGACCTAAAATGATCAAGGGGAAATAACTCAAAAAGTAAGAAAGCAAGAGTTGTCATTCTTTTTCGCGACACACCGTCATGACTTGTTCTACATATCTGTGAAGTATCATGAGAATATTCCAAAGGGTATTCTAGTTATAGAGCGGACACGAATCTGCCAAAAAATCACACCTAAAACTATCAAGGGGAAATAACTCAAAAAGTAAGAAAGCAAGAGTTGTCATTCTTGTTTGCGACACATCGTCATGACCTGTTCTACATTTCTGTGAAGTATCATGAAAATATTCCCAAGGGTATTCAAGTTACAGAGCGGACACGAATCTGCCAAAAAATCACCAAAGGGGAGATAATTCAAAAAGTACAATAGCAAGAGTTACCATTCTTGTACGCGACACATCGTCGTGACCTGTTCTACATAACTGTGAAGTATCATGAAAATATTCCAAAGGGTATTCAAGATATAGAGCGGACAAGAAAGTGTTTACGGACGGACGGACGGACGGACGGACGGACGCCAGGCTCATCGCTATATCCCCCGAACCTTTCGGTCGGGGGATAAAAATAAATAAAACACAGCTCAGATTAAAAGATCAAATATTTATATACATGTATATTGGTGATGAGCCTCCATGTTGTAGTGGTTAAGAGCGCTGACTCTTATGAACATAGGTTATTCACCGCTGTGGGTTCGAACCTCGAAGGCGCACAAGTGAGAAAGCCAAGTTCTGCAGATGGAAGGTATAGTCAGGACGCTGAAATTCAAAAAGGGCCTATTTTTCGAGTTTAATGCCCCGACAATTCGAAAGGATGAATTTGGTGTATTATGAAAGTTTATCGTCCCAACTTAAACTTAGGGTATGATGTGGCCCTGAAAAGTGGATCCAGGATGTTAAATAAGGGGAGATAACTGGGTACCAAAGAAATGCTAAAAATGATCGACTGCTTTTCTCCTTATTTTTGTGATTTGAAGCGGAGTTTCAAGCAAACAACATAAGTTTTAGAAAAAGCCTATTATACTGCTAACGACTGATACTTATTAGCTTTCTATCCACTTTGGCTTAAGCCCGTAACATTCGGTTATAGACGTTACATGTGAGAATATTCCCAAAATGTAAATAAATTGAAGGCAGAATCGTTTTGTTTTCTTTTTGCCAGTATAACCTCCTTTAAAATCGCCTTTAAATATTAGAAGAATTACAGCCTGTTTGATTCCTTGTCATTCGCCTATGTTACTACTTGAATTAACGTAGATAACATTTATACAAAATGTTTTCCATTACATCACAGCTAATCAGCAACCTTCACCAGCTCCCAGAAAACTCTCATAAATACGGTATTCATTCATTTTTTAAGAAATATTGCTGACAGATTTTTTTCGCTATTTTCACCAAGCAGTTTAAGGCCCTCACAAGCTGCGTTTTATACGTGAAACAGAAAAGAGAGTTGTTATGTGTTAAAAAAATTGACAAATACTGAACAAACAGTCTTTTTTGCTATTTCTTTCTTCTTGTAGCAACGCTCAACACTTTTGCTGGCATGATTATACAATAATTCAATTTTCTTGCTACGCTTCTCATGACACTAACATACGTGACTTTTAGTCAAAGCAATAAAAAAAGAAACAACTAGATAAATTGAGAGATAGAGAAGATATTACCCCAAAGGAAATAAAACTACTGATGCTCTGAACATTATTATTTATAGTGGTGTCAGTCAAGTGACAATCAAACATCATCATCCTTTTAATATAAATAGATATAAAATTAGGGAATAACAAGTAATTTACACTACAAAACCTGCTGTTACATTGACTGTTGAAAAGAAAATCAGTTCATAGAGCATAGAAATTGAAAGACTACAGAAAGGTGAGAAAACTAAAAATACACACTGGAATTTAATGACATGAGGCAAAGAAAAATATCTACCAAAATCGAAAATAAGCATCTACTTACAAAGTATGCATTCTTTTATGAGACTTGCATGGAGGTATTTTTCGTTACCAATAAAAACGACTATGCTCAAGTGAAAGTTTAAGTTAAAATCATGAAACAGCCCAATTATATCAATTAATTACGATATTTCATTGCATTGACATTTTTGATCAATTTTTAAGTCCCTAAAGACTGTGATACATCATGCGCTTGGTAGTACAACATCGGAAACATGTAAAATTCTTATTAGTTAATGTTACTGCTAATAAAAAGTATCACTGCCGTAATGCTACACGTTGAGATAATTACAATTTCTCCGCGTTACGTTAGTATAGAGGAGAAATACTGTCCTTTCGGACATGAGCATACAAAACGGGATGAACAGGTTTTGTACTTGTTCGATAGGCGAATATTGTTCACGTGAGTAGGGTATATAAGGCCGACTGGGGCGCGGTTTATCAGTTTCTAGCGAGATCACTTCATGATAACTACGTTTAAATTCAAATTCAATGTATGTTATAGTGTAATCTTACATTTTGGAAATCAAAAAGACATCAAGATGAATATTTTTTATTCTGATTTAATTACATGTTTCATACAATTATATGACGAGTGAGACAACACTCCGGACGGTAACATACGCTTGTACAACTGGCATTGATTTTGACGTCCAGTGACGTCGTTATGACGTCCCTGGTTGTTTAAAGTTACTCCTTGGACCTGCCTCTGTGTTGCTTGTTCAACTGGTCTGAGCCTGGATAAACCTACCTCCCCCTCCACGTGAGTTAGGGTTGGGTAGCCCGCTCCCAGAAGTGGACTTGGTTTGTTTTGTTTAAAAAATATGTAAATTTTTTATACGCATTGACTTATATAATGTATGTGCAATGCTGTTACATGTATACTGGAACATATTTGACAAGCATTTGCTTCACATGTAGTTATCACATTGTAGTTATCACTTGTTTCACATGTAGTTATCATGTCTAAACCAAGTCTACGCATAAACTCGCTATCGGCACAAAAACGTCTTTTGTCTGGTTTTGTATCCAGTGGAGTAAGGACTGTATTTTCACAGCCTCCAGCCTCCGGTCAACTACTCGCCATCCGACTGTAAGTAAAATGTATCATTTTGTAACATTTTAAGTGCAGAAATACCATGTAGGAATAATGTGGCAAATATTGTGTATTACCCGTCCCGTTACCATAATCACTGAAAAAAAACTCCTGGATAGATTGATATTGGGACATCTTATAAGTTACGGTATTTTTCTTCTTTCGTTAACTCGTCACAACAAGAATATTTTTAATATTTTGCCTTATAACTGATGGGCTCGCTACAAACCGGTAACGTTGACAACATTTCAGCAAGTAAACCTTGGTACTTAATTGAAACACTGACATTTTCTTTAAATGGATACGTAATTAACGGTCGAATACGCTATTCAAGTTCAATTTTTAAAACTTTGTTTTAGATTTAAGTTGAGATGGAATGAAGTATCAGAATATTTTAGCTATAAAAGCTTGCGTGCTTCATTGTTGTGATTTTATGCTCAATAAGGATAAAAGTATATAGTTTAAATACACATGATAAGTTAATTGTAAAGACTGAAGGCCTGAGGCATGCACACATTGAGGCCTTGAAAGCAGCTTATTCACAAACAAATATTAACGTTTGATACTGAAAGAAACAATGTTCAAATAACAATTATGTAACGCAGTATAACGTCTATTAAGATACATGCCAAACGGATGAAAGTTAAATACCTCTAACAATCTCGTTTTCTTATTCATTTATTTTCATGGTGGCATGTGCACCCACTACTTTTAAATACAATCAATGTCTGTAGCATCTATGGCTATCTATGACTACCTATTCTTTATATATCGACATTTTCCGGTGTATGTTAGATTTCTTAGAAAATAAGTTTTAATAAGTATTCACCTGGTATAGCCAGTGCAGCACACACTGATTTAAAATGTTTCAAGCAGTTAAGTCTACGATAGGCAAGATTTTACGTTGAGTAATTATACTAGATATTTAGTTAGAATCTTTCATTTTACTTAATGTATTCGGATACTGAATTCTGTGATGATGCTTTTATTTCTACTGTTATATACGTGCTATACATATGATGACTGTTGACTGAGCCGTTTGAAACTTCATTTTTCGTTGCGTATTCAAATATCTAAAAACATCCATGTTTATGGCGCAACGCCTACGTGTTGTTGCTGCATCAGGGGGAACTGTGAGGTTAAAGCCCCTGGTAGAATATGCACAGCTGTCTATACAAATATGAAAAAACTTCGTGATGCGAATCACATTGGTTGGGTTTCTTGCCTTGTGGTCGCCTGTATAGCTGTCGTATGTCCTTTCTATTTTGTGCTGTGGTTTAAAATAGGTAAAATTAGATGTATTAAATATTTGAATGTATTTTGTATTGTTTTTTTTTTTTGTGTGCTTACTTATGTACAGTTCCTCTGTGTTGAAATAGAGTGTGTTACCAAAGATTTGCTGTTCCGTTTTGTCGTATGCATGTTTCCCATCTTCTTTCAGAGTCTTGGGTGGGCTGTGTTTTGTAATTGTGGCCTTTCCTGGGTAATTTTATTTACATTTTTCTATGTACGTTTTCTACATCTCATACGTAAACTTGGGTCTGCATGCATATCTAATGAATTCACTGTAACAAAATAGCAAGAAACAAATTAAGATAGTCAATATGTTAACGAGTTTTATTCTCTGGAGAGACGTACGAACTTGCAAAATAACGCTGTTCACAATAATTTTAACCACTTACTGGAGGAAACAGTGATCCCACAACTCTGCTAATATCAACCATTACTGAATAGCTTCTTTCGATATCTAAGTAGTTTACGTGGTAATTGCTCTTCAAACCATGACGTTTGGTTATTGTTTGAACATAAATTTGAATGCCGTTAATTTTTCCGCCTGTCAGTAAGTGCAAATATTCGTTAGTACATTGTCTTTTTCAATTTTGATTAATCTGACTAATTCATTGCATAAGTGCCAATCCAAATTAACATATTTACAGATGCTGTCAAATTACTTCATTTAAACTCTAAATACCAATTACATGTATAAAAATTCATTTTGTTAAAGTACTGAATTAGCTTTTAAGACAAGGGAAAAATGCAGAGTTTAAAAGCGCTATTTTCAAAAACGTATTTGAACGACGAAATGATTTAAAGTTTGAAATATTATTTCATTTTATTTATTATTTTCGTTTCATGGGTAACATATATAATTTGTATTGTTTGCTATGAAAAGCTTTTCAATTTTACAAATTATAGTAACTGTACTCAAATGCAGTAAAACAACAAATATGATCCTGTTTTTGTATCCTACATTTTTAAATATCTTCTGGATCGTCTTCATTCATTATTCTTTTTGACAAAATTATATGAAGTAACGTATGTAACGATCGAGCTGTAACAGACAAACGCCAGTGATAATGTGAATGCATAAGTTGTTGGAAGTCTTTGCAGACCCAGAAGTGCTTGGGCTGATTTTCTTGTTAAAACTGCACAGCACGGGGAAAAATTCAAATTGAAATGAACGTCTGAGGAAAACGGGATCCATAGTGGTGGTTAGGCTCCAAAGAGAAACGTTTTATGAAGTACAGAGTGCAGTGTCTTTATCATTGGATATTTTGCGAGTGAGCTGCCCTATAATTCTATGCGCAGTTCGATGAAAATCTGGAAGACAGCGATTTAAAATGAAATTTAGTACCTTCAAACATCACCAGTCGGAAGGATAAATTATACTTGTGTAAATATGTGTATACACCGGTTTTGTTAATATTTTAAGCATGCATTTTGTAAATTATTACAGAAACTGATATTTTGCACACAAATTCGTCATTTCATGAATAAATCAGAAAACTTTAGTGCACCTCTAAATGGACAGAGTTATAGCGTTTTCATTTTGAGCAAATTAAGGTTTAAAAGGGGTAGGGGTAAAAGGGGGTAATTAAAAGCACGGGATCCTATTTCAGTGACCACATCATACCCTATCATGAAGCCCAAATGTTGTGCTTATCAAATTTGGTAAAAATTTCCTTTCGAATCGCCGGGGCATTAAAGTTGCATTTTTTCGGCTTCAGCGTCCTGACTAGTAGTGTTTTTCCCCGGGAAGTGCCTTGATTTCCTAAAATCGACTCGACAAAAAGATTTTTTGAGAAGGCCGGTAAACCCAAATCAAAAAATATATATATATGTGACAGTGCCTGCGATTTTGAGCCTTGTGGAGGAGCGACGTTGACGTCACGAAACGTGAAATGAAAGTGACGTCATAAAATTTGCACGTAAAGTTAAAGGTAGGTTCCTGGACTAGCAATAACAATTATGTTCACAAAATAATTTTGTCCTTTTCTGAGTAGTATTGAATTCTCCTATTTTTCTGAATTTGTTGCTACTGAGAAATCGTCAGATGTTGAAGAAAATAGTCACTTTCCCTTTTGGTTTATTTTCTTTCGCTGGAATTCCAGTTCTAAAAATAACTACGTTTATTATGTCTAAAGTGCACGATTTCTGATGCCATTCTCCAAAGGTCAATTTTCTCTTGCTGTGAGCTCTCCTAGAGGTCCTGGCATGGCGGATGGGTTAAAACTATCACAAAATGCAATGCAGCATGACGTTAGCTGTGATATTTATTTTTGGCACAAACTAAAAATAGCATTAACTGGTGTGCGAAGCAGAGTTAGGAAATCCCTTGCAAAACAACTTTTCTTATATTTTTTCGATTTACACTTTTTAGTGAAACTTATTCATTCCCTTTTTATAAGTGCTTTCCAACAATTTGGATGAAAGAGCATCAAAATTATGATGAATTCCAAAGTACAGGAACCTACCTTTAATTGTATTTCCATGCACTGACTAATTAAGTTCAAAGCGTCACCTGAAAAGAGCCATTCAACATTTTTATCGGCGTGTTTAATTTTCTTCATCTACACTCTTTTAAGAATGTTCGCATTATAGATCTTTGAAAAGAGATGTCACGAACCTGAATTATAAAGGTTTATCCAGCTAGTATGTAAATTGTATCCAATCAGTGAAACGAAAACAAAAAATCGGGTGGTGTGAATCTCGTTTCCTTTTGCAGTAGACCTTAGCGCTATTTCTTTGTGCTTCTCAAAATCTATTCTGGAAGCACTAATAACTACGAAAATGTCAAAAACAAAATAAATTTCCGATTTTCGCTCCGTAAGGCTCAAAATGCCAGACACTGTCACATATTTACTCCAGCAGGCACATGACATCGTAATGACGTTGCACGGACGTCGATGCGATGTCATTCCGTTGCATCGACGTCAGTACGACGTCATTTGGACGTCATCTGCCAGCTTGGACGTGTAGGCCGCGTCACAAATCTTGTAATTTGTCGTACTAATTGTATCACAAGAATTAGCTTTGTCAACATATATTACGCGTTTCGCTGGTGTTTTACTTTTCCGGGATAGTGTCGATTTTCCTTTCTGGGAAATTGCCGAAATAAAAATTGTTTGCACTATGGATGATGTACAGGGAGACGTTTTACGGCAGCCACATGGCACAACACCAGGTGCAGTAAAGTCTAATTAGAATCTTTTTGAAAAGAGTCTGCAGAAGTTGAATTTTGATAATATAACCTCAGGACTTGTTCATGTGGTGAGGAGACCATGACTGGTGTCTTAAATGATCTGTAACAAGATCTAGGTCAAAGGAGGATGAGCTACTCCATGGAGTCAGTCGCCGATTATTACACTCCATAAGAAGGGTTACTGTAGCTTTCATGGAGTAGTGTTAAAGTAGGAAAGTGGATGTTGGGTCACGTATGCTAGTCAGGTAATTATTAATTGAATTATTCAGCAATATCACCAGTCTTATACCTTATATGGTAAAGTTTTGAAAGTAGATAACAGGGCAATCATTAGGAACCGGCACAATCGACTTCCACATCATGCCCTAAACACCAAATGGTAACGGAAACCAATGAAAAAGACGACACACAAAGCAAAACAGGACAAGCGAAGAGCCAAGTTAGCAGCTCTTTCCCCTTAGGTGGCGGCTAATGTACAAAAAGTCAAAGAGAAACAGAAGCCGACAAAGGTGGCGATAATAGCAAACCACAACATAAGCGCCACCTCGGAATGGTCAGTAGTAAATTGCTGTGAGCGTATACCGTTTTTTTTACATGCCTGGATTCTCTTGTCGTACATGAACAATTGTGTGACTGTGAAGCCCGGATCAAAATGCAAACATATAAATTTTGATTCAATACTGAGATTTAACAAGATGAGCAATCAACAACACGAACAACACTAAAACCTTAAACGCTGGAGCGAAAGAAGTCCAACAGTTGAACCCCGATGGTTCCGACCAAAGACAGATCATTAAGCCCAATCAACCAGTTGTTTATCATATATTCCAATGGCGTACGTCTTAAAGTTTATCCCCCGATCTTGAGCAGATTTTTAGGAATCCCCATGTTTCCATAGTTGGCATGTCGCTATCATCTTTAAGTTTTGTCTCCGAATCCTGCACCATCCTGCACTGCGAATCGCTCCCCCCACCCGGCACTGCGAGTAGCTTTAACCACGCGAACACGGCGCGGCGCCTCTGACCTTTTACCCTAAAGCGGGGTAATATTTGGCAATTTACTGTGTGTTTAGAAAATCGAAGATGTGCGAAGTTATCCATTCAGTTTCACAAAATTTGATTCCACCATGTAGAAGAATAATTTATCAAACCTATTATTGTTCAGATTTGGAGTCTAACCCTGCACAGTTCAAATAATGGGATCATTGCCACTGGCAGTTTTGAGAGAGAGAGAGAGAGAGAGAGAGAGAGAGTAAAGTTGTCAAAGTACCGAAACATAAGTCCGAACTTGTTACCCATACAATTTATAGACTGCTTAGCATTGTGTGTGTCAATGTTCAATGTGATTCTGGTCTACAAACCTTTATTAGGATACTACTTCTTTCATTGGTGAATTTTGTAACTATACTTAATACATCTACGAAACGCGGCGAAGGCATGCTGGTGGAATGGCAAACAGTTCAGACTGGAAACAATATGGATGTCTAACAGCAGAATGACTTGGATCTGTACTGCGTGAATGCTTCCTGCTATGTATGGTCTGGGTCTGAACTGTCCATAACATTTATTGGATGCCGGGATCGATGAGTAGTGAACTTCATTAGGAATAGGCCTACAATGTTGTATCGACGTCACCATGTCACTGCGTCAGCGTGACCGCGGATGTCCCCTTACTTCAGGGTTTTTTACATGCTGGGAAAAGTTACGCATAGGGTCTGATAGACTGAAATATCGGATGCGGAAATAGCATATACATATATGCCGTTTTATTTATGCTTACTGCCCAGTTGAGGCTATGAAGCGTGTCTTCATATATGAGAAAGATTATCCAACATATTTTTATAATTTCTTCATCTTCATTTAGGCCTACGGACTAACTAACTCTAGTCCTTAATCACTGTCTTTCAATGTGAATAGACATATATTTTGGTTCCGTGGGTGTGAGGTGTTGATATGGACGGACACTCGGTGTCAGGGGTGTGCAACTATGGTTAGTGCCGCTGAGCCACTTGGGAAACGTCGTTACGAATATTGAAACAGAACAGAATAGTACTCGCCCGGGTGGTACTGAAACATCGGAAATATCCGTATCGTTAGTCCGGTATAATCCGATGGGCTTTTTACCCCAACCTAGATTGGTTATATATGATAATGTATGTTATACAGAGCACAACTACCCCAATCTCTAGCTATGGTGTTTTTTACGCGGTATGTGAATGGCCGTTGACGCGTCATAACCTCGGTTGATAATAGGGCTGAAGGGTGCACAACAACAGTGTTACTGATAACACCTCGATTCACACAGGAATAAGGCTATGCATAAGCTCATTCTAAAACAGAACTATCAATGATTATTCTTACCTGTCTACTAGATATTCAATGCCGCAACTCGTAATCTATCATATTCATATTGTTTATGAAAAGCAGGAAACAAAGTTTTGATGCTTGTGGGTAAAACCTTGCACCACATCGCACTAGCAGTACAAACACCATGAACACTATAGATGTCATGCCAGGAGTGCACCATGGGTATGTCATGGGAACGTGTCCCTTCTTGGGGTGTATGAATTATTCCCTAGCGCCTATTCGCAGACGATAAATTATATATTTCTAAAATTTCCACTCTTAGGAATGGAAAGATAATCGGTAAGTGCAATTTTATCCTAATACATGAGCAGTGCTTTCTGTCAGAGAAAATCAAAGGGCTGGAGAACCCTGAAATGACAGACTGGCAGAAAGATGAGACTCTATTAAAGTCTAGAGCAGTAACTCATTGGTCAACATGACTGTACAGTCTTATTTGAATCTTCCCTGTCTTTATCTACAGGCTAAGCATCGCAAAGATTTCGCTTAATCTGCTGCATACCAGTATCCTCTGCATATAAAAAACCTTGTTTATTTAAGCATTATGCAGTGAAGGTCCAGACCATCCTGAGCACTCAAGGGCAGTCTGGTCAAAATCTGATTCTTATGTTTATATTTTCTTTCAAGGTCAAAGTCACAAGTGACGCAGTGACAATTGTCAAGTGACACAGACATATTTCAGAAGACAGTGAAGACCCAGATCAGAAGTTCTGATAAGGGTCTATACACTGTTTGCCAACAAGCCAACGGCTTTATAAAACATTAAATAAATGTAACTTTTGTATAATAACATGCCAATTCGTTGAATTTATATCCTTCGCCAAAATGGCTTATTTGTTTATAGCTTATTTTAAGTGCAATAAAGTTTCGTTCACTGGTTAATTAGTTACAACTGAGCCTGGATTGTAAATTAAATCAAGGGCATTGACCCATGTAATTCTAGATATTTTGCCTCAGCATGACACATATTTGTATCCAGTTTCAATAAATTTTGTTCATTGGTGTCATAGTTATGGCTAATTTGTGTATTTTAAATCAAATCAAGGGCAATAACTCATGCATTGCTATGCCATCATGACAAAACTTAATGACATTGTGCACTGTCATGTTATTGACGCAGGGGTCATAAAAAGAATAAACTCCAAGTTGTAGTATATGAGTCTATCTATGTTCAAGTGAAATGCATGATGAATCCGATGTTGAGGTAATTTGATACTGAAAAGGGTGCCTAAAATATAAAATACGGCATACACTTTAAAATATAGAATTACGGACACCAAGTGCATAAATGATATGAGAAGTATGATAATGAGCAGTATTCTTCAGCTGAATGCAGAATATAACATTTTGTAACATCATTATGATAGAAGGAAGGAGACCAACGTGTCTCCTATTTTCAACAAGAGCCGTCGGCTGACAGCATAGCTCGCCTGAATAGGTGCTTGCCCATCACACAGTCACTTTGGTGGTGTGGACTGCTATGCATAAAACTTAAGGCAAGCATGTCCATAATGACAACACATTTATAAACAAAAGCTATCTCAGAAATAAGTTTAAAAAAATCCACAAGAAATTTCATAGTCCATGAGCTTGAGGTCAAAGAACTAGGAGGTGGGGATAGTGGGGGTGTTGGACTGCTATGCATAAAACTTAAGGCAAGCATGTCCATAATGACAATACAGTTATAAACAAAAGCTATCTCAGAAATAAGTTAAAAACCACATGAAATTTCATAGCCCATGAGCTTGAGGTCAAAGAATTAGGAGGTGGGGATGGGGTGGGGGTGGGGAGGGGGGAGGAAGGGCGGGGGAGGCTAGGATGTATCAAAACCTTGAACCATTATCTAACATCAGTCCAAGTATTCATATCAACTGAGTCCATCCTGGCACTGTGAAATTATGTCTTCATAAATATAAAACTTAAATAAAATCTTTAAGACAAAATTCTAAGTCGATGACCTTGAATTTAAGGTCACCAAGTGGGGTAAGTATATAGTCTTTTGTAAAACTTCAAAAAGTGTCTAACATCAGTTAAAGTGTAAACTTCATCTCAGAATTATGAATCAGTATGCAATTATAAAACATTAATGAAGACCAAATTTCCTAAGTCCCTGACCTTGACATCAAGGTACCTGAGCAGGGTTGGGGTAGTAATCTGTAAAACTTTGGACTAATATCTAACTAAAGTGCAAATATAAAAAGAATTCATTGCTGGGTTCAGGCGATATGTGTCTTTAAAAGACTTTAACTAAAACGTCCAATCAATAAAAAGACAATGTTCTAAGTCCATGACCTTGACATCAAGGTCACTGAGGGGGTGGGGGTAGTACCTTGGAAAACTTTGGACCAATATCTAACTACAGTGCAAGTATCAAAGGAATCCATCCATGGGTTAAGGAGATATTGAGCTTTATAAAACTTTAACCAAAACATCCAGTCAAAAATACTCCCAATTTTCTAAGTCCATGACCTTGACATCAAGGTCACGGAGTGGGGTGGGGGTGGTACCCTGTTAAACTTTGGACCAATATCTAACTACAGTGCAAGTATCAAAAGAATCCATCCATGGGTTAAGGAGATATAGGTCTTTAAAAAACTTTCACCAAAACATCCAATCCGGACGCGGACGCGGACGCTGACGCCGACGCCGGGGTGACAACAATAGCTCTTCCTGAACTTTCGTTCAGGCGAGCTAAAAAGGGAGACAAGTCAGACCCTTTAAATTACCGGCATATTTCTCTCACATGTGTTCTGCGCAAAAGTGACTAAGCATTTGGCTAATTCCAACATACTCAGTGTTTGAGCTGCAACATGGGTTCCGGGAGAAAAGGTCCTGCGAGACTCAGTAATGCTAGTCGATGAAATTGCTAAAAATATGCAGATGGGGAAGCAGACTGATTTGATACTTTTAGATTTCAGTAAGGCTTTTGACAAAGTTGCACACGAGAAACTAATTTCCAAATTGCACTTTTACGGAATTCGGGGCAAAACATTAAATTGGGTTAAAGACTTTTTGGATTCTCGATCTCAAGCCGTTGCTTTAAACGGAGTTAAATCAGACAAAATAGAAAAAACATTAAATTGGGTTAAAGACTTCTTGGATTCTCGCCCTCAAGCCGTTGTTTTAAACGGAGTTAAATCAGACAAAATAGCAGTATCATCTGGTGTCCCGCAGGGCTCAGTCCTTGGACCTATTCTCTTTCTAGCCCATATAAATGACCTACCTGACCAGGTCAAGTTCAGAGTTAGACTTTTTGGAGACGATACGGCCATATACATAGCCATTAGCTCAGAAGGTGAGTCGATTACGCTGCAAAATGACCTTCACCAACTAGAAATATGAGAAAAACGGTGGGACATGAGCTTCAACTCCTCTAAATGCCAGGTCCTACGTATGACGAGAGCTATATGTCCCATCCAGACCAAATACATACTCCATGAAACTGTCCTAGATTCAGTACCTGCCTCAAAATATCTGGTGGTTACATTCTCAGATGACCTTTCTTGGAGTCCCCACATTGATTCTATCTCCAAGAAAGCAAACCAAACACTAGTTTTTGTGGGTTTTTTTTAAAGAAATATCAAGGTTCATAATAAGGACCTGAAATACACAGTATAACCAACACTAGTTCGACCACAGATGGAGTATGCTTCAACAGTGTGGTCTTCGCATACAGTAACAAACATAACGAAACTTGAAGCAGTACAGCGCAGGGCAGCCCGCTGGGCCACCCGAGATTACCAGCGCACTTCTAGTGTAACGCAAAAGATTAAGGACCTAAAATGGCGCACTAAGCAGTCAAGATACAATCACCAACTACCTTACAGGCAAATTCCTACTCTCAAAAATTATTACAGGTACACATACTTTTCCCGCACAATAGTCCATTGGAACACCCTCCCATCCTATGTCCCTTTTTACCTACTGTGGCACAATTCAGTCATGCTGTGTGCCAATTTTAAATAGTAAATACACTTCAGGATCTGACTGAATCAGATCCCAAACCCTATCCCCAACATCAAAGGGAAAGATTGACAAAGACATCCCAACAAACAATAAATTACAAGTGATAAGCCGAGTCAGCAGCTCTTTCCGAAATAGGTGGCAACTCAGCTATCTTTACTGAACTAAATAATTTAGACCAACAGAAGGGTTAAAATGAAAACACAATAAGTTAAACAGCACCGAACATACAAGTAGTCCATGCCTCACCGAAAATATCAGATGTGCTTTTATCTTTTATCTGTACTAATCCCTCTATCTCACTTGTATACATTTTCTTAACTGTTCACCTTTTTTGTCTCAACTAATCCCCTTTTGCACTCATATACCAAACTCCGGCTGATGTCCTCGGTATAGTTACGTTTATATGTATGGATGTACGGATGGATGACTTGTTAATTTACGTACTTTTTATCAAAATTTCAGTCATATCAGGACAATGTGTGGGTGATAATGTGATAATGAAAGGCTGTATGCAATGGAACCTTTTCTCTTTTAAAGATGTTTTATTAGATATACCTAAAATAAAAAGAATCGCCATCCTTCAAAACATACATTACACGTTACATGAGCGTAAAAATCACCGCAAAATGTGTAACAACCTGCCCTACTTCTAGCCCTAACCGGGGTAAGTTGTTACAGTGCAATATCTGATATTTCCAAAAATTACCGCGGTATTGACACTTGAGTTCTAAGTCAACAAAAGACTGTTTCCAAACCTGTTCATTGCAGTTGAACAGTTCCAGTATATCTTGACATGGAACGCGAAAAAATTAAAGACAAATAACCTGTCCCTGTCTCCTTTAGTACTGGTATAATTTAAAAAAAAGAAAGAAAAAAAAAAGAAAAAGAAAATAATATGATAAATGCATTTAATAAATTCAAATAGCTTTCACACCCTTGTAAAATTGCACAAGTAAGGTTTTAAGTATATATATATATATTAGGGAAGACAAGAGGGTGATGACTCCAGTCCTGTTAAGTGGGTCCTTGGCCAGATACATAAAGGTATTATAACATACTATTTGACCCTAGCCACAGAATCTAGAGGTCAGATACCGAACCCCTAGACAATGAGGCTAGAGATCCGGTACCGGACCCCCAGATTTTTCGTATTTCCTTTTTCAGGTTCTCTCGATCAGCATGGAGGCCGCACTGATGATTATATGGTTGAGCATACTCCTTGTGTTCCCGGTGAGAGCAGGTGTGCCATCAAATATACAAGAAACTATTACAGCTACACCCACTAGGCTAGAATAATATTGATAGAACCACTCTTCAAATATAATAATGCGGACAGTTTAGAGTTTCACAAGACTAGCCCGAGCTGAACTTGACAGAATAGCTGTGAGATGGAATCGGCACATGCCGCTTTAAATTATACAGAGAACTGTTAGTACCTATTGAAAACTTTGAATGATTTTACTTATGACGAAGTGATCGTTGAAGTTTACTCGTTTCATCGTTTGGTGTGCTTGCACCTTTGTCTGACAATTAGACATGCTTATACAGCTGATATCCTACTTATGTATCCTACTGCACACCAACTTTTTTCAAAGAACTTGTTTATATACATCACAGTGACTTGAATCATTTTTTTTTTTTTGGGGGGGGGGGGGGGGGGGTATACGTAGCAAATGAAGATTATACAATCTGTATTCTTTTTCCCAAATTAATATGATTTAAGCCCTTGTGTATATATTTTGACGCTGCTGTGTGCAAAAATTAATGTCCATTCTTAAAATGTATTAGACGTTCTGTTTAGGATTAATGCTTTAGAACTATAGTATCTTATTTATTTTGCCCCGCCCCTCTCATTTTGGCGAAGATATTGCTATAATTAGGGTGTCTGTCTGTCTGTCTGTCTGTCTGTCTGTCTGTCACAAAACCTAGTTTTAATTTTTTACGTTAGTAACTCATTGGACGAAGTTTAAAATAATCTGTACATATTCAGACAGTGCGCAAAGCGTAATGTCCAGCCATGCAAGCCCTCAGCCAAAGTCGTAAGGAGAGATCAACCAGTCGACAATACGTGTGCGCTGCAAATAACCGCTAAAAAGATTTTAATTAACGGCCGAACTATCCGACATATTGAAACGAATTGCACAACGCATATTAACCAGGACGGGGTAAAGCCAGAGTCGGACGGATATGGACGGAAGACCTAAGCCCTAATTTATAATGCGAACTACATTTGTACCTAAGGGCCTACTACGCAATACCTAAGACCTAATACGTAATACCTAAATGCTAATGCCTTAGACATAATACGTAATACCTAAGTGCTAAGATCTTGGACATAATACGTAACACCTAAGAGCTATTGCTTAATACATAGAGCCAAGGCCTTGGGTCTAATACATAATACGTAATACCTTAGAACTAAGACCTCATATAAAATATATATCTAAGCTAAGACCTAATACAAAATACGTGATACCTAGTACATTATCATACAAAGGTTTCTTTTCTAAAGGACGATTGCATTCTCGTCATCAGACATCCATTTCCTCATCGGCTGGACTTGATCCAACTATTGCCGAAAGGGCCGTAAAACCCCAAACCACCTTGCTGGCAAATAAAAATGGTTTCACATACTGACTTAAATATTGTTGGCAGCTAAGTGTTGGTGCGTCTGTCTGTCCATTTGCCTGTCAGGGTAAATATGCATGAAGGTAACGTGAGACAGCTTAGTTCCACAGGCTTCAGTAATAGAGCATGCATCCATGAATTTTGGTCACAACAATCTGCTTTGTCAAGCGTTCATGGTCGCATCGATAACTAGACAAACGCCGCCCCAACTCTCTTCAACAGTTCATAGATGCATTGGAAGTTGGCATGGGGTTTGGCATCTTCGCTAGCCAAGTGTTCTAAGACCCCTTTGTTTTACGTACCATCGACCGAGGGCCTATTCACAAATCGGATTTCCAGCAGAGCCGCCGTTTGGCTGCAGCGAGTTGCTCCCTTGCATATGTTATTTTTAGACCAATCAGAATATCCGTCGCAAAATACAGTCGCCCCACATCTTCGCATAATTGACGAATTGTCTAAATCTTGACCGTCTAATCTTCTTTTTATAGAGCGCCTGTTATTCGAAAAACGTTTTGTTGTGGATAATTTGATTGGATGTGATGGATGTTGTTCGCATCCAGTGAAATGGCGCAGTGGGAACTTCAATTTACGAATAGGCCGACGGCCAATGATACGTAATGAACAAAGTGTACTAACTACACTTGGCTTGCGAAGATAGGGGTTTAGAGTTTGGTATACGATATACGAATCCAATGTATGGTATTGGCTAGCATGGGGTTCTCCATTCGACAAACTGCCCAGCACGGTATGCGTCGGTCATTTGACAAATCCCATGCTTAGTATTGGCGCAGTTTGATAAATCTCATGCAGGACAATGCCAAGCACGGTCTTCGCTAGCGTGGGGTTTGCACTGGACGAATTCTAAGCATGGTATGCCAAACACGGGAGTTCGTCATTCGATAACTTCCATACACGGTATTGCCGAGCACGGTATTGGTCAGCATGGAGTTCGCCATTTGGCAAATTTCCATGCATGGTTGTGCCCAGCATGACTGTCGCTAGCATAGAGGTTGCCATTCAACAATTACATACATGGCACTGCTAAGCACGGTTTTGGCTAGCATGGTCACTTTCTTCCCCGCTTCGCTATATCAGCAAGCCAGCCCTTAAACCACTGAGCTACTAGGGCTCCTTACTTTTGTAATACGTGTAAACATTGGGGAAACATGTAGATTCAGATGAGACTATTCTTAAAGAAGTTGTCTCATCAGATTCTGTTTGTCCCAATACTTACAGAAATTACAGCATCAAAGAAAAAGAAACACGTGATTTCAAAGATTTTTTTCTGTATAGCAATAGTAAAAGACTTTTAGAAAGCAGTGTATTCCCGTGTATAACAGGCATCGTTAGGTGACTTCATGCATCCATGGATTTCATGCATCCATGGATACACCTTACAAACAAACCACACTTTAAAAAGGTTTACCAAAATGGAGGTCAGTCCAGTAAAACTTAATATGCATCTCTGCCATCTGAAATCGTTTCCAAACTCTTATAGAATTTGCTCCCAGGATAGGAAATTCTATCTACATGTATTACAGTAGCTTCTTTACCATTTTCACTAAGGGACTGTGACTTCCTGTTTGCTTCTCTGGGTGACTCTAGTTGAAAATGGGGACTAAAACGGAAATGGCAGCGTTGCTTACCTTAAAAGTGTATCCAGTCACCTCAATACTTTAGTAATGATACATCACGCAAGTATGTTACAATGTATTTTCTTTACAGTAATATCAAATCACAAATCCGCATTGCAAGAAGTCTGGTGACTTAGTGGAAACACCTCACAGACAGACCACGAAAACTTTCATAGGAAGACTACTCAGCACAAATGAGCCTGCAACAGAAGCCACCAATGATGGGTGAGGAAAGTATTCCTCTGTCAGAGTGATTTAGCATCTGTGAGGATTTCATTTGCAGGCCTGAACTGGAAACACTCCACCTGATTGTTCAATTATTACATTAAGGACACCTAAAAGTGTCCATACTTAAACTGTCTTGTATCTGTTTAAATTTTCTTTAGCATTCTGAAACAACCCCATGCGTGTGAGCATACGAATGAGCAACGCACAAAGCTGTCATATAACATAAATTATACTAAGGGTTTTGGACTGTCGATCCCCTGGTGGCAGTTTCATTTTATGCACATTCAGAATGTATCTAGGAGAGCAGTTTTTTTATCTAAAGATGACAGCTCTATCTTTGGCAAAAGAAGATACTCCTGCATCTGCTGGCTGATAAGTCACAGTCTCAGGTCTCCAAATCTTAATGGCTGAAGTTCAGAAAAGAAAACTGTTAAAATCAAAATGAAGCGATTATTAAACTGGGTCACAATAGCGCGGGCCACATATGTAGATATGATAGAACATATGATGATAGGGTGGAGAATTCCATGAAAACATATGTTGCTGCACCTTTTGATTCGAAGTAGGGGTCACAAAATGCGTTTAAGGAGATTTAAAAGAAAGTATCCACACTTATCACCAGATACCTACCTCTTATATACAGCTGTTATAAAGACAAGAGGCTAAAATTGGCCTGATAATGCTCATCTGGGTATTTCTACATGATGTATACTCAGGAGATGTTTTCATAAAGCTTCCTCCCCATTGCCTCATCTAAATTATGGTAAAGTTATGGTTCCTTTTCCCTGAACATTAACTGACAATGCTTTGTATTTGTACCAAGTTTCGTGAAAATATCTACAATGGTTTTGAAGTTATAGAGAGGACCCGTTTCCATACTAAAATTATAAAGAGACAGGATTTTCTAAACACTACACGCCTACCAATCGCTCTCATGCGAAACCGCGGTTCAGAACGCAGATCCATGAGAGGAGTTTCCGGTTTTGCAGAAGAGGAGTCGAAAAGGTAAACAAATTTGACATCGGCTCAAGGTTTGGGAATTAATTTTCACTGAAAACTATTTATGCAAAATATAAGAATGCTATTTTGTCCCATATTGATTGCTTCTTCCACACATTGAAGGATTAGGCATTTGACCTTGCATTGTTCCAGATATTCATTCAGTACGGCGAAGCATGTATTAAAGGTCAATCTCAGTGGTATAAACATGTAGGTAAAAGTCACATCCTCTTGCTTGATGTTGAGTCTCTGACCTTTGCAGACGCAAAGAAGTGAACAGAACTAGTGTATACGTGAATCTAAACGTTTAAAGTAAGTTTTCCGTGTTAGACAGTTTAGCTTATAGAAAATATCGCAAACTCTTAGAATCGTCAGCCCGGTTCCGCATGAGATGATAAAAATATAAAGAAGTTTTATCAAACACCAAAACAGCTTCTGAACAATAATTTGATCTAGACTAACATTAATTTCGGCAGGCAGTCGGTGAAGTTTTGCAGACACTGTGCACAAATGGCTAAAAATAAGATGAATTATACATCCATAGGTAAATAAAATGGAAAACAAAAGTTTTAGTCATGAAATAACACACATAAAAGTGTTTGCAAAAGGACTCATAAACAGACAAACTGGGAGAAAATCATCTGCCAAGTATAAAATAATGAAATAACACAGAGTTCATGTTGGTCTCGATCCAAATATTGTTCAGAAGCTGTTTTGGTGTTTGATAAGATTTCTTTATATGCTCTAATATCTCATGCGGAACCGGGCTGATGATACTAAGAGTTTGCGTATATTTTTTATGCTTACCTGTCCATCACCTAAAGCTTACATCCCACGTTTGGATTCACGTATACAGTAGTTCTGTTCACTTCTTTGCCTCTGACAAGGTCAGAGACGCAAAATTAAACAAGAGAATGTGACTTTTTTCTACATGTATATATCGCTGAGATTGACCTTGAACACATGCTTCGCCGTACTAAATGAATATATGGAAAAATGAAAGGCCATGTGCCTAATCCTTTGATGTAGCGAAGAAGCAATCTGTATGCGACAAAATAGCCTTCTAATATTTTGCATAAATTATTTTCAAAGAAAATAAATAACCCAATTCTTGAACCGATATCATATTTATTAGCCTTTTCGACTCCTATTCTGCAAAACCGGAAACTCCTCTCATGGATCTGCGTTCTGAACCGCGGTTTCGGATGAGAGCGATCGGTAGGCGTGCTATAGATGGAGTGAAGTTTTTTCTCAGCCTATTGTCCGGTGGTGCTTTACATTTATACAAGGTTTTATGAAACTATAGATGACAGTTTGAAAGTTATAGGGAGGACATGATTTCAATTTAAACAAGAAACTCGGTGGAACCGATGGATGCTCCCCGAAGGCTTGGGATAGGAGAATGGGTATCCTGATGAAGGAATGGTTTTTTGTGTGCCGTCATTCTCATCAATACTTTTAGAGCAATGCTCTAGACACGCATACAATTGAAAAAATAAGAAGGGAAGTAACTCCAAAATAACTTGGGATACAGTTATGGCTCTTCTTCCTAAGATATGCTCCATACAAGCAAAATAAAGCAAAAAATAAGAAGGGAGCTAACTCTGTAATTACATAGGACAGGGTTATGGTTCTTGTGTTTTGAACTTTCATTCATTTCCCTCTTTCAATGTATGAAGTTTCATAAAGTTCCCTATTATGCTCTGGACATGCAAAATACTGAAAAATAGGAAGGGAGCTAATTTTGTAAATACTTGTGACAGGGTTATGGTTCTTGTGCTCTGCACTTTCTCTTATTGCCCTCTTTCTAATGTATGAAGTTTCATAAAGTTCCCTTTAATACTTTTGGAGATATGCACCGGACAAGCTTAATACTGAAAAAAAAACTGGAAAGGGAGTAAATACTTGTGACAGGGTTACGGCTCTTGTACACTGCACTTCCCCTAATTGTCCTTTATTAGTGTGTGAATTTTCATTTAGTTCCCTCTTATAGTTTCAGAGGTATGGTCCGGACAAGTATAATATTGAAAAACTGGAAAGGGAGCTAACTTTGTAAATACCTTTGACAGGGTTACGGTTCTTGTGCACTGAACTTCCACTAACTGTCCTCTGTTAGTGTGTGAGGTTTCATTTAGTTCCCCCTTATAGTTTCAGAGATATGCTCCGGACAAAAAAAATATTGAAAAAAACTGGAAAGGGAGGTCACGTCTGAAATACTTGTGACAGGGTTACGGTTCTTGTGCATTGCACTTCCTCTCACTTCCTCTCATTGTCTTCTATCAATGTGTGAAGTTTCATTAGTTCCCCCTCATAGTTTCAGAGATATGCTCCGGACAAGCAAAATATTGAAAAACTGGAAAGGGAGCTCACGTCTGAAATACTTGTGACAGGGTTACGGTTCTTGTGCACTGCACTTCCCCTCGTTGTCCTCTATCAATGTGTGAAGTTTCATTTAGTTGCCCCTTATACTCTCAGAAATGTGCTCCAGACAAAAGTGTGACGGACGGACGGACCGACCGACGGACATAGCGGCAACTATATGCTCACCCTTCGGGGGAGCATAAAAATACCAAGGGACATAATTCAGTCAAAATTGTAGACGACGTAATTCTTGTTCTCTGCAGATGTTCTGTTCTGTTCTGTTCAATTCTCCTAACGACGTTCCCCAAGTGGCTCAGCGGTACGTAAACATAGTTGCACGCACTTGGAGCCATGTGTCCGTCCGTGTGATCCGTTCTCTGCAGATCATCTGACGGTGCTTTATATTAGTAGCAAGCCTCATGAAAATACCTTCAACGGCTTTAAAGTTATAGAGCTGACAAGATCTCCATATTGAAGATTACAAAGGGACATAATTTTGTTAAGATATAGACGTGGGTACGCTTCCTGTTATCTGCACATTGTTTGACTAAGGTTTATATCTGTACCGAGTTTGTGAAAATATCTTCAACGGTTTTAAAGCTATAGAGCAGAAATATTTCTATAAAGACAATTAAAAAGGGACATAATTCTGTAAAATCTGTAGGTGGAGTTAACATTCTCAATTTCTACACATCGTCTATTGATGCTTTCATTTGTACAATATTCCATCGAAATATGTTTAATGGTTTTAAACTTAAAGAGCAGCTAAGACTGACTAACTTGAAATTGCAAAGGGGAATAAATCCGTAACAAATAGGGGAATATATCTGTAACAAATGTGGGTGGAGTTACGATTCTTGTTTTCTGCACATCGTCTGGTGTAGCTTTACATCTGTACCACATTTTATGAACCTATATTCAACGCTTTTAAAGCTATAAAGCATGTGCGATTTCTATATTAAGAATTACAAAAGTGTATAATTTCGTAAAAATATGTAAGTGGAGTTATGTCTCTTGTTTTCTCTGCCCAGTCAGCTGAAAATGCTTTATACACGTACAGTTATTTGTATAAAGTTTTATCTTTGACGGTTTTGAAGTTCTAGAGGATAAGATTTCCCATATGCAAAATTACAAAGGGGTATATAATTCCATAAAAATGTATGCTGAGTTATAGTTTCTGTTCTCTGCACATTGTCTGTTGATGCTTTAGATTTACACCAAGTTTTGTCAAAATATCTTCTACGTTTTTACAGTTATAGAGAGGACACGATTTCGATACTAAAAATTGCAAACGGTTATTTTTCTGTGAAAACTGTAGCTGGAATAACGGTTCTTGTTTTTTCTGCACATTGTCTGATAATGCTTTATATTTGTATAACGTTTCATGAAAATATCTTTTATAGTTTTAAAGTTACAGACGGACACAACTTAGGGCCAATGGTTCAAAAGTTGTCAAAATGTCAACACTGACAAAGGGCAATAACTTTGTCAAAACTAATACAAATGAAAATAACAAATCTTCAGATCATGGCAATACATTCTGCAAACTTTCAAGTCATTCCGATCAAAGACCTGAAAGGAGTTGCGGGTACAAGTTACGGCTATTGTCAGGTTTGGCATTATTATTGCAGGGACGAGGTCTAAGCCAGCATAGGCAGTGTTCAGCAATGGGGACCTGCTTTCTTATGAAATGCTTTATCTCTTGAGTAGCCTATGGGAATGAAGACTTGCCACTTATAAGTTATGAGGGTATGCAGTCATTCATGCATTTGACCAGGATGTCATTGAAGGAGTCCTACAGTTCTTCCACAGACTTAACTGACTTACTGACTTAAAATAAATTCTCTTGACAACCTCGCATCAAGGATCTGAGTTTTTTTTTTTTTTGACAGTCTGATTTGACAAATAAGTGCACTTTTCTAGGCTTCTGTTTTGGGTTTCAAGGAACCCATGGCAGTGACATGATCTCCACAGCTAGGTATATAGGTACCTTTGATTTGTTGTTAGGAACAAAAGCAGTAAAAAACGCAACAAGGACATGACAAACCCTCAGACAAATCTCTGGTCAAGAAATTCTCCCAAAAAATGTTGTGTTCAAAGAAAGATCCAAACCGGACACTATGAAAACAGAGGTGCCAGTCATTTGGACAGGCACTTTATTCCAGTGTAAATAGGTAACAGAAGAGCCAGAATGCATAGAGAAATAACCACATCACTTAATCTCTTGTTCCTCTTTCCAGTTGAGACGAGCAGACGTCAGAAACTGAAAAGTTGACTTTTTATATCTCGACATACAAGCATACAAAGACCTAACAGACAGGGCCTAATCCCCGCAAGTTAAGGCGTAGTCTTAGTCTTCATCTCTCCCCACGCCTCCCCTCCACCCCTCCCCCCCCCCCCTCCGCTCACTAACTCTCGAGTTCTTTTAAAAAATACAATTCATCACCCGGACCGACTCCGCAATAACTGTGGATAATTAATGTAACTGGTAAATACTCAACAAGACGCAGCCAGCCGATAGTCCAGTTTCCCCCATTTTAACATTTTTAAGGTGAACTTACACGATGACATGTGAGGCAACGTGTGTCACCGTTTAATCACCCCAGACTATAAGTTTCATGTCTGTTGCAACACGTCTCATCAGCTACACAAAACCTACTTGCAAACAAATCATGCAGCATGTATCGCTGTGTACAACCCACGATTTTCAGCCACCCTCCTCAGCTATTCCCTTTTATGATGTTGACATATGTCTGCATCATTAATCATTACTTCAACTGTTAGTTTCAAGAGTGAGTGAACTCGGATTTAATGCCCCACTAACTCTAAGATCGTACGGAGACGAGGACCTCGGTTTAATGTCTCATTCGAAAAACCGGCGAAGCGGGGGTCCAACCTGCGAACCCCAGATTAGTAGGCCAGAATGTAACATATAACACAAGGCCACCGCCTCTCCTGGTGGTCGAGAGGTTAGGCTCATGATACAGAGATCGCGGGTTCGATTCCAGCTGAGGTCATGTTACTTTTCTAGCATCTGGATTATTTCACACATTCCCTAGTAGGTCCAACATGACTGGAATACTGTTAAAGGACTTTACTCCCGAAAGCATTCATCTATTCAGCCTTACAACTGTGGACATAACAACAATAAATGCTGCCGTGCCACCCTCACTGCAAACCTTGATTCATCTTATTCACGCCTTACTGATTTCCGAGTTAATGCTTTGAATTATTTCTCAGATGTATGTTCCTAATTTCGATACAAGAAAATAAAATGTATAGTTACAAATTCATTCCGAAAAATGATTTCAAAGTACACGCTTTTAAGTTACGTGTAAACGGCCTCCTAGAAGTAGTTAACGTCTAGACCTTACTTCTAACTGGTAGATAGAATGCAATTATTGATGACGTATGCACACAAATCATTGCTAGACGTACACGTACCCGTACAAGTTAATAACCTCCCTATTCTTAATTGAAAATGAGCACTATCATTTTCACAATCGTATTTCGTGCTTTATCAGTGCAGCCATACTTTCGCATCCATGCCGCACAGCGATTGGATGGTTTTCAAAGTCGGAAATAAATTCAGTTTCTACTTTTCTGACACATGCTCACTCAAAGGGAGGAAAAGTTTCCTGCATATAAGGAGCCAAAAAGAATTTATAGCCCAACAATCAAGCCTACCCCCAAATATTAGCATTTTTGTCCCCGGCCAAAATTGCGAAACTATGAATGGCAACCTAGAGCGTAAGGGCGTACTTGGACGTGCTTGATTCGAGTGTTCCAAGTGTTCTTGAACGTTGTACCTATTTCGTTCTGAATCAAGTGTGGTTAAGAACCAGTCTGGTCTCCAGTTGAAAACCAGTCTGCTCTCCACTTGAATCAAGTGCAGAACGATACTCTAAATTTTTCTGGCAACAAAACCTTGCGTTTTCCACCCATTTTTTCACTCAGAAAACATCTACCCAAATGGGATATATCACTTCCAATCATAATTTCTAGTTTCCGCATAGAGTATGTAAAGCGATTTGGTTATGTTCAAAAGTTGAATCATGTATGTGGCATAGTTCTGATCAATTCTCCGAACATCAATCAAGCATAGTACAGTTTTGCAATCAATGATAGTCAACTTATGGATACAGAATCGCAATATAATTTGCACTCAGAAAGCATGTCTGCAATGTTTGCCTTGTTTTAAAAGTGCAGTAGAGAAGACATTTCTTCAAAAAGCACTAGGTTTAATCCAACGCTTGGTGCAGTTGCAATATCCCATTATCCGGGCATCTCACACCTACTACCGAGGAGGAGTAGAAAGTGCAAGCACCGAACATTGCACCCACGCACTCGATTCAATGGAACACTGGAATGTGAACACCGAACGGCGAATCAAGGAATTAGGGACATAACGGACCACGGTTAGGACAAAACGGACCACGTTCAGGACGAAACGGACCACGTTTAGGAACAAAACGGACCACGTTTCAGGACATAACGGACCATGTTTTTAGCCATACCTGACCATCTTATACATGAATAAATTTGAATTAAAATTACATTAAAGATCTCTCAATCTTGGGAAAGCGTGTTTCATTTAAGTTGCAACACTAACAAAGATAAAAAAAAATCCCCTTAATCAACGTATTTAATCTAATTTCTTTAGCTGTTTGAATAAGTTATTTTGGTGAATAAAATTTGTTTTCTTGTTAGTTGTTATACAGATGACATAAAAGCCATAATTATCTGAACACAGCTCATTATTTTGATAATTATCAGGATGCATTAACTTGGTAGCTATTTTAATGCTGTGGTTAGATGGTTGCGACTCAGATCATGGACAGTAGTAAAGTAAATGTGACCATTTAACACTGCCTTTGGAATTCATATACTCCTTCATCATTCAATTGGCATCAATTAATGGTCTGGTTTGTCTTCTAGCGTGGTCCGTCTGGTTCTGAAACGTGGTCCATTGTGTTCTGTAACGTGGTCCGTTTTGTCCTGAAACGTGGTCCGTTTTGTCCTAACCGTGGTCCGTTTTGTCTTGTCCGTTTTGTCCATGACCTGTTTGGTCCGAGTACCGAATCAAGTATGCACCTTGATTCGCTGTTCGGTGTACACCTTCCAGTGTTCTGTTGCATCGAGTGCGTGGGTGCAATGTTCGATGCTTGCACATTTTGTTCCTCCTCGGTAGTAGGTGTGAGATGCCCGCGTGAATGGACATCTTTGGCAACTGCACCAAGCGGTTGTATCAAACCTAGTGCACTTTTAAGAAATATCGTCTTTATTGCAGTTTCAAGACAAGATAAACATTACAGGCATTTGAGACAGAGAATGAAATGCTTTCTGTGTTCAATTTATATAGTGATTATATATATATCCATAAGTTCAATATCATCGATTGCAATACTATAATATGCTTGATTGATGTTCGGAGAATTGTTCAGAGCAAGGTAAAAAGATGGGCAATGATCTGGAATTAATACAATCAAATCCCACATTCCGCTCTCAAAACTAATAGGGAAAGAAGCACATATGCACAGAAAGTGACACAAGTTTACGAAAGACACGCACAGTAAACCGAATGAGCAGCTCTTTCCCAAACAGATGGTCATTCAGCTACCCCAATAACAGCATCAACATCTATTTTTACTTTTTTTTATTTTAGTTACAAAACAAAACAAAATAAAACAGAAGGCAGATTGGGCAGCGATACAGGTGACCAAACCGCCAGAGACCAGAGACAAGCGGACATCGCACAATATAACATCAAAGAACCGCAACAGAAGTACCGCCTTGGAACGTCAGCAAAAGATTACTGGGGCGGGGGGGGCTTAAACATGTTTTACTGGGCCCAAACCTCGCCCTCGCAATGCTTCATAGGCCCCTATACTTGATACTACTTTTGAACATATCCAAATCGCTTTGCATATTCTGCAAGACCGCCGTCGGCGGTCCGGCCATGGCCGGACCACTTTTTCGGCCGAATATGGTACACTTTTTTTCATTCGGCCGAATATGGTATTGGCCGGACATTTTTTTTTCCGTTATTCCTTCTTTGCCTTGGTCTCAAAATGCATTAAAATTGCTTCTAGAGACGTTCTGAATTCAAAAATTTTATCGGGGGAGGTCCCTCGAACCCACTTTACGAGAGGAAGGATATCCTCTCTCGTGCTCTCCCCCACTCGTGCCTTCGGCGCTCGGGGAACACCTTTGGCAGTCTTTTAAAGCTGGGTTAAGCATTTGAAATACAGCAAATACTCATAAAAGAAATTAAGTTTCACAAGCAAAATGGTCTCAAAATGCATTAAAATCGCTTCTAGCGACGTCCTGAATTCAAAAATTTTCTCATGGGAGATAAATACTCATACCCTCAATCGAGTTTCACGAGCGAAATTGGTCTCAAAATGCATTAAAATCATCGCTTCTAGCGACGTCCTGAATTCAAAAATTTTCTCATAGGAGATAAATACTCATAATATCAATTGAGTTTCACGAGCGAAATTGGTCTCAAAATGCATTAAAATCATCGCTTCTAGCGACGTCCGGAATTCAAAAATTTTCTCATGGGAGAAAAATACTCATAATATCAATTGAGTTTTACGAGCGAAATTGGTCTCAAAATGCCTTAAAATCATCGCTTCTAGCGACGTCCTGAATTCAAAAATTTTCTCATGGGAGATAAATACTCATAATAACAATTGAGTTTCACGAGCGAAATTGGTCTCAAAATGCATTAAAATCATCGCTTCTAGCGACGTCCTGAATTCAAAAATTTTCTCATGGGAGATAAATACTCATAACAACAATTGAGTTTCACGAGCGAAATTGGTCTCAAAATGCATTAAAATCATCGCTTCTAGCGACGTCCTGAATTCAAAAATTTTCTCATGGGAGATAAATACTCATAATAACAATTGAGTTTCACGAGCGAAATTGGTCTCAAAATGCATTAAAATCATCGCTTCTAGCGACGTCTTGAATTCAAAAATTTTCTCATGGGAAATAAATACTCAAAATAACATTTGAGTTTCACGAGCGAAATTGGCCTCAAAATGCATTAAAATCATCGCTTCTAGCGACGTCCTGAATTCAAAAATTTTCTCATGGGAGATAAATATTCATAATAACAATTGAGTTTCACGAGCGAAATTGGTCTCAAAATGCATTAAATTATTGCTTCTAGCGACGTCCTGAATTCAAAAATTTTCTCATGGGAGATAAATACTCATAATATCAGTTGAGTTTCACGAGCGAAATTGGTCTCAAAATGCATTAAAATCATCGCTTCTAGCGACGTCCTAAAATCAAAAATTTTCTCATGGGAGATAAATACTCATACCCTCAATTGAGTTTCACGAGCGAAATTGGTCTCAAAATGCATTAAAATCATCGCTTCTAGCGACGTCCTGAATTCAAAAATTTTCTCATTGGAGATAAATACTCATAATATCAATTGAGTTTCACGAGCGAAATTGGTCTCAAAATGCATTAAAATTGCTTCTTGAGACGTCCTGAATTCAAAAATTTTCTCGGGGGAGGTCCCCCGCACCCCCTTACGAGAGGGAGATACCCCCTCTCGTGCTCTCCTCTACTCATGCATTCGGCACTCGGGGCGTTCTATGGCCGTGCCACTTTTCAAAAGCCAAACGACGGCCCTGGATTCTACAGAACTGTATGAATCTTGCAGGTCGCTGGCCGAAACTAAATGATTGGAAGTGATACATCCCATTTCCGTAGATATGTTCTGAGTGGAAAACGCAAGATTTTGTTTCCAGAAAAATGTACAGTATCGTTCTGCACTTGATTCAAGTGGAGAGCAGACTGGCTTTCAACTGAAAAACAGACTGGTTCTTCACCACGATTCACACCGTTCAGGTTGCAATTCACAGTTTCGCATTTTAGGCAGTGGTCAGAAATGCTAATATTTGGAGGTAGGCTTGTATCGAGGGCTATAAATTCTTTTTGCCTCCTTATACGCAGGAAACTTTTCCTCCCTTTGAGTGAGCATGTGTCAGGAAAGTAAAAACTGAATTTATTTCCAACTCGAAAACCATCCAATTGCTGTGCGGCATAGATGCAAAACTATGGCTGCATTGTTAAAGCACGAAATACAAATTGTCAAAATGATGGTCCTCATTTTCAATTAAGAATAGCAGAAAAAAAATCTAAACGGCTGGCAGGTATTCAGTTGCAGCTGACAGTGATCATCTGTAAGCCCTCTAAGCAAATCTGTAAGCTTTAGGTGACAACAATTGTCTTGGTCTTGAGTAGAGCATGGATAAGTATGCCATTTTTGAAGAAATTTTCTGGCCTCAAAAAGTGAGTGGGGTGTCATTTTCTCTGCAACAATATTCATATGAGGGCCTTGTAGGGATTATAAATGGCTATAAAGTGTATTTAGGCATATGTACAGCACATTCAAAGAGAAAAAAGAATGATTTATTCATTCAGTCAGGCTGGAATGTCTCTTTGTTCAGTTGACCCCCTGTGGGGTCACCGAGCGATCAAAAAAACTGTGGAGTGCAACCTCAAGAACACTCGTCGATATTATAGTGTATGTCGGTAAATAAAAATGTGTATTTTTGTGTATTCCGGTAGATTCCGGTATATTCCGGGGTATTTTGGTCACGTGGGGGGGTCACTTCCATTATAAAGCTGGGTACGTATGTGCCGCTGGAATAGCCCTCCTTTTTGATCTCCCAGATACATCAATAGATATGGTTTAATTGGCCAATATACAGGATCGGGTATGAAACCCACTACCCGCACCCGCACCCGTGCTCAAAACCCACCACCGGAAATTTTAGTGGCGACCTTTGAGGTATAAACAAAAGTTTAATCCTAGATGTTTGTGGTTATATATATATGGGGGTTTGTATGAACAATTTTTGGTATAAAATTCTTTTCCGACAGATTTAGTTTTAAGACGAAAAAGAGAATTGTTGCAATTCCGGGGGTATGAAACCCACCACTCGTCACCGGGAAGTTTTTATCGGTTATTTCCATTTGTTGCTTAATTAATTGAGATAATTTACATCGATTGTTACTATTTCGACTCTTTAACCAAAACCTCGACAATTCTGTTTGAAAACATAAAGAAATTTATAATATATAGAGAAATAAACGACTTTTTGCGAAAATAAAATTTGTTCTAAAAATAGATATCCATCACGGCATTTAGCTACACCAAGAAACCGCAACGTACTGAAATATAGGGGACAACAAACAGTAATTGAAAGGAGTCTAAGGGGTTATTGTAGTGAACCCCAAACAGTGTTTCTTAAGGATATTTTATTGGCTAAATCATACATCTTTGATTGTTCAATACTTAGAACTTTCATGAGGTCAAGCCAACAGAAACTGTTAAGCTCGGCATGGTATGAAACACACCACCAGCACCCGTACTTAAAACCCACCACCAGAAATTTTAGTGTGGCCTGTCTTGGTATACATATAATTTTATTATCATTATTTATTATTGTAGGTATAAGCTTTTAGTATGCAAAAACCGGTTAAAGATTTTTCTGGTATATATGAGAAAGCAACATTATTCCTGTCAAGGTTTGTGAAACCATTCACTCTCATTATGCCTCAGACATCTTTGACCATAACACAGTCAGGTCCAGGTATGAAATTTATGAGTATGTGTATTACGTGTTGTGCTCCATGTGTAAAATTTGTAGTATAGGTCTTTCAATCTCTGAACTGTATCTAGGTATCATTATTTAACAGACTCTTAATGTCCGTGAGAGAGAGAGAGAGAGAGAGAGAGAGAGAGAGAGAGAGACGGACAGACAGACTATGAGACGTATGTTCTTCGACAGGGTTTTGTACCATGCTGAGAGTAACTTTGCTGTTGTAAAAGGTTATAGCTTGACTTCATGAAAGTTTTCGAAGTACTGAACAAGTAATAATAATGAATGAAAGGTGTCAGTGTTTCGCCACTATTACCCCTCAGACTCCCTCTGCAATTATTGTTTGTCCCCTTTATTTCAGTACGTTGCGGTTTCTCTGTATTGCTAAATGCCCTAATGGATATCTATTTTTAGAACGAAAATTAGTTTCACAAAAAGTCGTTTATTTCTCTATATATTATTAGTTTCATAATATTGTCAAACGAAATTGGCGAGGTTTTGGTTAAAAAGTCGAAATAGTAACAATTTAGGAACCTTATTTCAGTTAATAAAGGTATTAATGGAAACAACCAATAAAAATCTCCCTGTGGCGAGTGGTGGGTTTCATACCCCCGGAATTGCAACAATTCTCTTTTTTGTCTTAAAACTAAATCTGTCGGAAAAGACTTTTAAACCATAAATAGTTCATACCAACCCCCATACATATAACCACAAAAATCTAGGATTAAACTTTTGTTTATACCTCAAAGGTCGCCACTAACATTTCCGGTGGTGGGTTTTGAGCACGGGTGCGGCTGCGGGCGGTGGGTTTCATACCCGATCAATATACAGGAATAGGTCTTATTTCTCCAGGCTCTATACATTAATCGTTAGCATATCTGATTTTTATTACCAGAGAGAAACAAACACGGGGGGGGGGGGGTCACTTGGCCGCTGAAAGGGTATAGATGTGCCGCTGAAACTTTGAAAACCCATCCTATTCATGTATAACACAAATGACAAAATATATACCTATTCATGTATTCACTATCAAAATTAAATCCTATCTATATATTTAAGAAGGAATTATTCAATGGCTTCATGGAAGCCAAATTTCTGTGAAAAAAAAAATCTTAATCTTCACCATGTCTTCATATAATTATATTGTTTTTGCTTGTTGTATTAGTACAAATATTTCATATTTGTCCTAGTCCTTTGGCTCTTTCTCCTGCCATCCTCGGTTGCACAGTGTTTTTTTTATAACATAGTCGCTGTATTTAGCTGTAAAATGAATTGCAAATAAAGCAGCGACTGGCACAGAATAAAATCACATAATAGGAATCAAAATGATCATAAATGTCAAAACATCATGTGTAAACATTCTTGGCGATTTGTGTATAATAACAGATCATTAGGTTAGAATTCTGAGAGTTATTGAGCCATTAAGATAATTCAGAGCTCATGCATGCTGAGACAGTGTGCTGAGAGTATCTCAGCTGGTGCACCTGTTGATTTGGTATTTGATATATGTTTCTCTCTGGTAATAAAAATCAGATATGCTAACGATGTATAGAGCCTGGAGAAATAAGACCTATTCCTGTATATTGGCCAATTAAACCATACCTATTGATGTATCTGGGAGATCAAAAAGGAGGGCTATTCCAGCGGCACATATGTACCCTGCTTTATAATGGAAGTGACCCCCCCCCCCGTGGAAACAAATACCAGTTACCAAATCAACAGGTGCACCAGCTCTACTCTCAGCTCACTGTCTCAGCATGCATGAACCCTGAATTATCTTAATGGCTCAATAACTCACAGAATTCTAACCTAATGATCTGTTATTATAAACAAATCGCCAAGAATGTTTACACATGATGTTTTGACAGCAGGACTGGCCCATTGCAAAATCAAGAGTTCAGAAAATAAAAACTATCATTTATGATCATTTTGATTCCTGTATTCTGTGTCAGTCGCTGCTTTATTTGCAATTCATTTTACAGCTAAATACAGCGACTCTGTTATGAAAAAAACTGTGCCAACTCAGGCAGCCGAGGATGGCAGAAGAAGGAGCCAAAGGACTAGGACAAAGATAACATATTTGTCCTAATACAACAAGCAAAAACAATATAATTATATGAAGACATAGTGAAGATTAAGATTTTTTTTCACAGAAATTTGGCTTCCATGAAGCCACTGAATAATTCCTTCTTAAATATCTGAATAGGATTTAATTTTGATAGTGAATACATGAATAGGTATATATTTTGTCATTTGTGTTATACATGAATAGGGTGGGTTTTCAAAGTTTCAGCGGCACATCTATACCCTTTCAGCGGCCAAGTGACCCCCCCCCCCGTTTCAGCGGCACATCTATACCCTTTCAGCGGCCAAGTGACCCCCCACCCCCCGCGTGATTTTGGTATATTCCGGTAATTAAGTGTATTCCGGTATTTCTAGTAACCGGTCGAATCCCACACGACGGTCGTGCGGCTATACTCTGGCCTTTCAGGGGAGGTGAATCTCAGAGTGAAAATTCACAGTCTGAAAGAAAAAATATATCAAAGCGAATCCCACAGAGTGTCCATCACAAACCTTACTTTAACAATGGCAAAAGGAATAAAGTGAGCCGTTTTCCTTCTATCTACAGCGTAGAAATTCATCGAAATTTCTTTCTTTCTATCTATACTGCTACACCCTCTCTCGAGGATTATGAGCAGGTGTACGATGTACACTCCAGTTTTGCAGGATGAACCTCCTTGTAGCCATGTAACTACAGAAGGGATCTTTAGCCTGCACAGGGGATGTCTCTCCCTGCACAGGGGCCTCCAGTTAACGTCCCGATCCGAAGGACGGCACACTTTTTTAATGTCCCTGCAAATGACATTAAGGAAGTGTGTTCGGACACCAAAATTCAAACGGCATGTACTAAAACATAGAGTGGAGTTAACTTTTGGAGTGGAATGGTTTTTTGGAGTGGTTTTTGGAGTCGGGTAATAAGTCATATAAGGTCAGAAGATGACCTCTCCTTGACTCAGAGACTATAGGAATTAAAACCAGATCTACTGCTCCGGAGTCCATTGTCAGTATAAAAATAAGTTGGCCATGTCAATGAAAATACAGGCTCAACAATCAAGTAAGTATATAAGTGGACCACCAAGCCAGCCAGCCAGTAAGTAAGTACATGTATACATCTTTTCCAACAGTCAGAATGTACAATTTAATTTTGTTAGAATTTAACATGACTCATTATCATATCCCAAGGGGGCTATTTCAAACTGCCAAGACTGTATGCTGCTGATAGTTTATATGCAGTATGGCCATTATGTTTAATTATTGGTTCCCCAAAGTATAATTGGCCTGGCCTTGCTTGGTCCATAGTAGTATGCCATCAAGCAAGCTGTTATGTCATTTCACATAATCGGGTCAGGCCAGCTCAGGAATCACAACATGCCCCTTTGCAACCGGTCATTGCCGGTGAAAGGTTAGGCATGTTTACTTTTCCAGACATTTTCATTGCAGAGTCAGATTAAGTTCACACCAAATTTCCACTCCAAAAACACCCCAAAAAAACCACTCCACTCCAAGACTCCACTCCAAAGGTTAACTCCACTCCAGGTTTTAGTATATGCCAATTCAAACGCCGTTACCCGGGTTCGAACTCGGGACCTTTAGCATCAGAGGCAAGTGCGCTAACCACTGAGCTACCATGCTTCGACAGCGTGGTAGCTGTTCTGTTCAGTGTCGAGTATGGTGTTAGATTTATCGGTAGTTATCACATCGGTGCAACAGAAATAGACAGACCCGACCATAACCCGAGTCTTCTCTGGCTGCAAACCCTTATTGGGTCTTGCAGCCAGAGCGATACTGCACTTAAGAACTCTAATTCAGCCGATCCATCAGTGGATCGGCCAAGCAAAATTCTAATTTTGGTTAGTTTTATCAATTACCTGCGCAAAAAGATATACAGTGGCTAATTCCTTATTCATTTTTGCACCATTCTGCAGTGTTTGTCACATTTTATTCCATTTTGAACCATAATAATCTTTGATCGAACTTAGTGAGGTAAAGAAAAATATTGCTTTTTGTTGATGACCTCGTTTTGATTTGACAGTTCTTGCGCGTACCGGTGTACAGGTAAAAAAATCCATTATTTCAACATCACAAATCCGGACGTTTCGCGCTTGGACAATTCGCGTTTCGCGCTTGGATAAAAAATTAGTCCCTGGCTCTCAGAGTTGAAAGGAGTAAAATGTCTTTGGTACAAACCAGCGCGTTACGACTAGGACCGAAATGACCGTACCTACAAACGGATAAAGTGATCGATAGTATTTTTTCTTATAAACACCGGATTGACCTCAAATGATCTGTCAACAAAAACAATAATGGCGGAGATATGTTACAAATCTCGACTCCCTCTAAAAAAATTGTTATTTATCTGCTTTTAGACGGGGTATCACATTGAATTACTGTGCCGAGTCATCGAAAGGTATTTTTTGCTAGGATTGCAAAGTTTACATATAACTGCAACATAATACGCAATAGAAATTCAACCAGAAACCAAGGGCATGTGTGGGAAATACAATATTAGAGTTTTCACCACTTTCGTTCCTCTGACGTCAATAAGCCGCCAATCAAAATTATAAATAGGCTTTTTCAGTCAGAGAAGGCTCGGATTAACCCGACCAGAACGCGGACACTTTTGTGTTTGGCGTCAAATAAACTCTAAGATCCTTTTTAGATTCAGCTGAGGCACCATTTCTTTATCATTCTATCATTCACGTTTGCACTTACACAACACATTTACGAATTTGCAGGGCTGATGCAGACCGGTATCGCGATCGATGCTTCAGTTTGACTGCGCCAAAGGCACAAACAGGCAAAGTTAACGGCCATGTGTCAATATGAAATAAGAACAACCCTTTACGATGTTAATAAGTTTTTGGTAACTACATGTATCAATAATTTAATTTAGTATTCCAGCGAATAAATGTCATCTTAGTTTACTCGATTCTAAGGTGTCAGACTTGTATGATAAGCCAGTTTGATACAGCAAAGAGCATGACCTCAATAGCATTACTTTGCGCATGCGCAGATAATTTTTTTCACGTGTTCCTTTTGTCTATATTTAGCACAAGGATTTTCCTAAATTGCATGCCCATCTGGTAGTCTGGAACACGTTGGAGTCTTAAATATTAGGTAAAACACCCTTAAAAGTGTCGGCGTACTGGTCGGGCCTGTATAGAGTAAGGGGACATGGCTTCGCACACTTTTATGACTTTTGCAGCATTAGCTGACAAAGTTTGTCACATTACACCTGTTTGTTCCTATTATAATATACCTTGACCTTTTCTGGAAATTAAGTATGAAAATATTTGGTCTCAGACTCTGACGTCATATGTAGCACGCAGGTTAGGGACAAGCTCAAATGGAGCTAGATAGCCCGATTGAGCTATATAGCCCAATCGAGGTATAAAAATGAGTGGAAATTAAAGCATTATTGCATCTGGATTTGCAATAAAGCTGAACTGCAAGATTTGATATGAACAACAGTGTAAAGGATGACAAATCTTTTATGATTTTGTAAAGAAAATGAACTTCCACCGTTGAGTTTTATGCAAATTAAGGAAAGTTTAAATACAAGAATATCTTTGAGATGCCCCCTCAAACTGGACAGATATATCCACTTCTGTGTCATGAATTACATACCTGCTACGCTGGGATCATCTCAGAGGTATCATTGGACTGCAATAATAGAAATGTCAGGGGAATGGGAAGAAACATGTTTTCATAAACATGAGGTTCTTTCACAAAAACGCAACGGCAGAAAATCAAATTGCTTTGAATTCCAACACGATTTTCATCAATATTGAAAGTGCAGTACTCAAAATTTTGCAATTATATTCAAAATGGATTCAGGTGAAGAATCTTCCAATTATATTGCAGTTTCTATACCTCGATCAGGCTATATTGCTCAATCGGGCTATATAGCTCCATTTGAGCTTCTCCCTAACCTGGCACGTGCCGTTATATGTTCTGCAGTCTTACGTGATATTTTGGGTATATGAGGACATGGCTTCGCACACCTATTCTGGCAGGAAATAGAAGCATTCTAGATGAATATTTTGTCATACACCTTAGGACCAGTAAATGAAAACCATAAAACAGCAGCTAATATGCTACTAGTATTATTTATAGTTTGCGAGGTATTAGTATAATGTCAATGCTTCTTCCATTAACTGAAAGATAAGCATCAGCGATTTTCAGAATTTTAACTGGTTAATAAGTGGCTGACAATTTGTTGTTGAATTCATTACATCTCGACTCTGTAATCTAACAGTGGACTTACCACTAGATAGGATGACAGCTAAAAATAATATGCGGACTTTTTATTACCTCACCTGAGCCATAGGCTCAGGGTGAGCTATTGTGATCACCCAGTGTCCGTCGTGCGGCGTCAACAATTTGCTTTAAATGACATCTTCTCTGAAACCGCTAGGCCTGGGGCTTTGATTTTGGTATGAAGCATTGTCAAGTTGTCCTCTACCAAGTTTGTTCAAATGGTGGCCCCAGGGTACAAAATGGCCCCGGGGCAGTAGGTCTTGGGTTCGAAACTAAAAAATACTTAAAAATCTTCTTCTCCAGAACTGCTTGGCTCAGATACTTGAAATTTGGTATTCAACAGTGCCTAGTGGTCCTCTACCAAGTTTATTCAAATGGTGGCCCAAGGGTCCAAAATGGCCCTGGGGCAGGAGGTCTTGGGTTTGAAACTTAAAATTACTTAAAAATCTTCTTCTCCAGAACTGCTTGGATCAGATGCTAGAAATTTGGTTTGTAGCATTGCTTAGTGGTCCTCTACCAAGTTTGTTCAAATGGTGCCCCCAGGGTCAAAAATGGCCCTGGGGCAGGGGTCTTGGGTTCGAAACTAAAAAATACTTAAAAATCTTCTCCACTTGAACTGCTTGCCTCAGATGCTTGAAATTTGGTATGTAACATTGCCTAGTGGTCCTCTACCAAGTTTGTTCAACTGGTGGCCCAAGGGTCCAAAATGGCCCAAGGGCAGGGAGTCCCAGGTTTGAACCATAGAAATACATAGAAAAATTTAAAAAAATCTTCTACTTCAGAACCGCAAGGCTCAGATGCTTGAAATTTGGTATGTAGCATTGCCTAGTAGTCCTTTACCAAGTTTGTTTAAATGGTGGCCCCAGGGTCTAAAATGGCCCCAGGACAGGGGGTCCTGGGTTAAAACCATAGAACTACATAGAAAAATATTCAAAAATCTTCTTCTTCAAAACCACTTTGCTCAGATGCTTGAAAATTGGTATGATGCATTGCCTTGCTGTCCTTTATCAAGTTTGTTCAAATGATGGCCCCAGGGTCAAAATGGCCCTGCGGCAGGGAGTCCTGACTTTGAGCTATAGAAATACATAGGAAACTACTACTGAACCACTTGGTTCAGATGCTTTAAATTTGGAATGATGCATTGCCTGTGGACTCCTACAAAGTTTGCGTAAATGGTGGCCCTGGGATCCAAAATGGCTCTGGGGCGGCGAGTCTTGGGTTCGAAATTAAAATGTACTTAAAAACCTTCTTCTCCAGAACCCCTTAGTGCTGATGCTTGAAATTTTGTATGATGCATTGCTTAGTGGTCCCTTACCAAGTTTGTTCAAATGATGGTGACAGGGTCAAAAATGGCCCTGCCCCAGGGAGTCCTGGGTTTGAACCATAGAAATACATAGAAAAATATTCAACAATCTTCTGCTTCTGAACCACTTGGCTCAGAGGATTGAAATTTAGCTTTTAGCATTGCCTAGTTGTCCTTTACCAAGATAATTCAAATGATGGCCCCAGAGTCCAAAATGGCCTGGCCCCAGGGGGTCCAGGGTATGAACCATAGCAATACATAGAAAAACATTCAAAATCTTCTTCTTCAGAACCATTTGGAAACTGTTCAATTATGACCCTAGTTTGACCTGTTACCTTTTTGTTCAGGTGAGCGATTCAGGGCCTCTTGGCCCTCTTGTTGTGATCACCCAGTGTCAGTCGTGCGTTGTCAACAATTTGCTTTAAATGACATCTTCTCTGAAACCACTAGGCCTAGGGCTTTGATATTTTGTATGTAGCATTGTCTAGTGGTCCTCTACCAAATTTGTTCAAATGGTGGCCCCAGGGTCAAAAATGGTTATGCGGCAGGGGGTCTTGGGTTCGAAACTAAAAAATATTTAAAAATCTTCTTCTCCAGAACGGCTTGGCTCAGATGCTTGAAATTTGGTATGTAACATTGCCTAGTGGTCCTCTACCAAGTTTGTTCAAATGGTGGCCCCAGGGTCAAAAATGGTTATGCGGCAGGGGGTCTTGGGTTCGAAACTAAAAAATATTTAAAAATCTTCTTCTCCAGAACTGCTTTGCTCACATGCTTGAAATTTAGTTTGTAGCATTGCCTAGTGGTCCTCTACCAAGTTTGGTATGCTGGGAACATTTGTTCTCTGTTTGATAACAAAAATCAGATAGGCTGGCTTCAGGTAGCTAATGAACTGGGGCTAGCAAACTAAGAGATACTTTCTACCAGAGCAAGGATTCTGATTGGTTAAAATCAACTGCGATACCTCTGTAATAAGATAAACAGACCTGGGAAGGAACCAACGGTCGAATTGCCTCTTGCAGAAAATTGGCCTTCCGATAAAGAATTTGCATGCATACAAAGGGGAAAGTTGTAAACTTGAAGAAGTGTGTAAATGGCATTTGAAGTGTGCTGATCTTATTCCACAGTATATAAGCCCAACCATGTAACCCTAATGCATCACACAAGGTTGACATATAGAGTTAGATATACAGCGAGACTGATCGAGTTTTATCTTCCATAAAATGAAATGCCAGACTGCCTTTTCTCAGGACAGGTTCTTAATTGTTTAGTTTAGGGGCAGTATGAACCCATTAAGGTGCCAGTTTAGCATTCTTGGCATAAATAATGGTTTCAGCATTGGAAATTCACAGATACTAATCGCCAATGATATAGCAGAAAAATAGCCTCTTCTGGTAGAAGCATGTCCCTATAGGCCAAAATGCAACTTGGCAGCCCCTGTTTATTAGCTGCCTGCTGGCTTTTATACACAGAGCTTGGAGGAATAAGACCTATTCGTGTATATTAGTCTGTAAAATCATACCTATTGGTGTATCTGGCAGATAAATTCCAGCGGCACATATATACCCTGCTTTATAATGGAAGTGACCCCCCGTGGGTTTTTCATGACGCACTTCCAGTTCTACAAATAGACTCGGGATAGCCCTGGCAGTCAACCTGGCCGAGAGTTACTTTTGAAAACCAATGTTTCTATGCCAATTTAATGTGGTGAAATATGCTTTTTAGCTTACCTGAGCCTTTAGGCTCATAGGTGAGCTTATAGTATAGCCAGGCATCCATCGTCCGTCCGTCCGTCCGTCATCCGTCCGTACAAACCAATTGGTAGTTAGGGGGCTAGGGTGTCTCTAATGTATTTAATGTATTTTAAATGGGATTTATTCCGTAGACACTTAAAAAATAGGTTTATGCGGCTAAGAATGGGTTTAAGTGGCTATTTTTTTTATAAGTACTAGAAAAGAGCCCGCCTAAGCGCGGTAATATTTCATGATGGTCAAGTCTATATAAAAAAGCGAGTTTTAATTTTTCAATGTAAATGGCCTTAGGCCCAGGTGAAGATATGACCTTTACTATGAATACTCACTAAAGCTTCATTTACCTAATTAGTTGTCTGCATCTACAAACTTTCAGGTAGCAGACTGCATTGTTTCTAAAAATTGATTCGTCTGCTTCGCTGGAAAAAAATGCCCTTTCTTACCTGGCGCATGTTTGTTAACCTTAGACATTTTTAATTTTTGTCTTTTCGAAAGTTTAGTTCAGTTTGAATTCTCCTAACGACGTTCCCCAAGTGGCTCAGCGGTACGTAACCATAGCCGCACACACTTGGCGCCGTGTGTCCGTCCAACTTTTCGAAAGACCATGAGCGTTGAGCTTTATTCTTCAATGGGCGAGTTCGATTGGCTACTTGTATTGACTATCGTTCTGGAAGAAAATGGGTCGTTTCGAGCCAGGGCTGTGGGGACTATGACCAGTTAGTTCTTCATCCGTTTAGACATATGAGCAAAAATACAAAAATAAATCGTTATTTATGGGGAATGACGTACGTTCATATGCCGGATTTTTGCATTAGAACCTGCTAAAGTTGGACTTGCTAAGCAGCGCGCCGATATAACGACGCAGAACCGAAACGACCGGATTAACTTAAAACGTGTATTCGAGGGGTCCTACTAAAGACAGAAAAGGACTTTTGCCGCCGAAAAGGACCGAAAAGAACTTTCGGGCGCCGAAAATGACTTTTTAAAATGCCATTTTATGCTATAAAAACGTTTGAAATATATATAGGGTAAAATATTTTATTTCTAAACATAATTTTCTAGAACATTAAAAGAAAAATGCCCTTTTCGGTGCCCGAAATTCGGCATTTGCGATGTCCTTTTCGGTACATGGCGTCTCTTCACTGACCAGAAGTGGAGTCCTTTTCGGTACTGTAATTTTTTGGTAAAATTTAAGGATGAAGATACTAAAATTCACAAACTTATTATTTAAGCGCTGATTACTATCATGATGATATCAAAATTTCTAAAACATATGTTTTATATGACATTTAACGACAAATAAAAGTCCATTTCGGTGCCCGAAAGTTCTTTTCGGTCCTTTTCGGTGGGGTTAGTCCTTTTCTGTCTTTAGTAGGACCGTATTCGAGTACACGATAATTTCACTCGAACGCACCCATTGTTGACAAAAAGAATTCGACCAATAGTCGAAGTTTCTAGAAAAATACTTGGGAGAATTTAAAATGAAAGACGAATTTAATTCCCAAATTCTTTAAATCTACGTGAAACTAAAACACACGCTAACCGAAATTATAAATGATAGCAATATGCGAAAGAACCAGTATAGAAATTACGCTTGAAAATGCCACCAATTTTGCAGTTTATGCGTTACTTCGTTTATTTAGTATTATAGATACATAAGTATACGTCTGTAAGAATGTCCATCCGTCCGTCGTCAACATTTTCAAACATCTTCTCCTCTGAAACCACTGGGCCGATTGAAGCCATATTTCATATGGAGCCTACCTAGGTCGGGGGTACGAAAGTTTGTTCCGGGTATCTGGGTCACATGACCAAGATGGCCGCCAAGCCCATATATGGTAAAAACCCTTCAAAAATCTTCTCCAGAACCAAAAGGCCTATGACCTTGAAACTAAGTATGTAGCATCGGGCATTCGGGCCCATCATAGGTTATACAAATGATGACCGTGGGGTGGACCTTGACCTAACTTATGACACAGTCAACTTCAGTACTTTAGGCTTTTATATAGGAAAACGCCTAAATAGTGGATTTCTCAGGAACTATTCAAGTCTAAGGTACAATATTTGGTATATATGGTAAACTAAATGAACAACTGAAGATATTATGTCACTAAAGGTCAAGGTCATTCTGTCAGCCTGTCCGTCGTCAAGATTTTCAAACATCTTTTCCTCTGAAACCACTGGGCTGATTGAAGTCAAATTTTATATGGAGCCTACCTTAGTTGGGGGAACGACTATTTAAGTCTAATGAAGATAAAATGTCACTTAAGGTCAAGGTCGTTCTGTCAGCCCGTTCTGTGGATTTCTCAGGAACTATTCAAGTCTAAGGTACAATATTTGGTATATATGGTAAACTAAATGAACAACTGAAGATGTTATGTCACTAAAGGTCAAGGTCATTCTGTCAGCCTGTCCGTCGTCAACATTTTCAAACACCTTTTCCTCTGAAACCACAAGGCCGATTGAAGTCAAATTTCATATGGAGCCTACCTAGGTTAGGGGAAGAAAAGTTTGTTTGTGGTATCCAGGTCACATGACCAAGATGGCCACCAAGCCCATATATGGTAAAACCCCTTCAAAAATCTTCTTCTCCAGAACCAAAAGGCCAATGACCTTGAAACTTGATATGTAGCATTGGGCATTCAGGCCTATCATAGTTTGTACAAATGATGACAGTGTGGTGACCTTGATCTAATTTATGGCATGATCAACTTTGGTACCTTAGGCTTTTATATGGGAAAACGACTAAACAGCGGATTTCTCAGGAACTATTTAAGTCTAAGGTACAATATTTGGTATATATGGTCAACTAAATGAACAGTTGAAGATATTATGTCTTTAAAGGTCAAGGTCATTCTGTCAGCCCGTCCGTCATCAAGATTTTCAAACATCTTCTTCTGAGAAACCACTGGGCTGATTGAAGCCAAATTTCATATGGAGTCTCAATGGGATGGGGAAATGAAAGTTTATTACCAGGGTCTGGGTCACATGACCAAGATGGCCACCACTCCCATATATGGTAAAAACCTTTCAAAAATCTTCTTCAGAACCAGAAGGCCTATGACCTTGAAACTTGGTACGCAGCATTGGGCACTCGGGCCCATCATAGTTTATACAAATGGTGACCATGTGTTGACCTTGACATAATTTATGACACTGTCAACTTTGGTATGTTAGGCTTTTATATGGGATAATGCTTAAACAGTGGATTTTTCAGAAACTATTCAAGTCTAAGGTACAATATTTGGAATATATGGTTAACTGAATGACCAGATGAAGATATTGTCACTAAAGGTCAAGGTCATTCTGTCAGCCCGTCCATCTGTTGTCAAGAGTTTCGAACATCTTCTCCTCTGAAACCACTTCCCCCGATTGAAGCTCATGATGAGCTTTTGATATACCCTGCTGAAGTCCGTCGTCTGTCCTACGTGTGTCCGGACGTACGTCCGTGAATTTTCGCTTGTGCACACTCTAGCAGGCACAGTTTGATCCAATCTTTATGAAACTTTGTCAGAACGTTAGTCTTTATAAAATCTAGGCCAAGTTCTAAACTGGGTCATGTTGGACCAAAAACTAGGTCACTAGGTCAAATATTAGAAAAACCTTGTGTTCGCTCTAAAGGTCACAGTTTTCATCCAAAGTTCATGAAACTATGTCAGAATGTTTGTCCCCACAATATCTAGGACACGTTTGGGTCATGTGGGGTCAAAAACCAGGACACTAGGTCAAATCTTAGAAAAACCTTGTGTACGCTCTAGAGGACACAGTTTTGATCCAATATTTTTGAAACTTTGTCAGAATGTTTATCGTCACAATATCTGGGCCAAGTTTGAAAGTAGGTCATGTCGGGTTAAAAACTAGGTCAAATGAAAGAACGACCTTATGAGCGTGACGTAGCAATAAGCTAAGTAAACAAACTTATTTTCAATACTTTCTTGGGATCTTTCCCAATCAGGCTGTTTACTTGAGCATTCTACAGGCGCATTTTGTCGTTTGTCATATTTTTCTTTGTGAAATAGCCTCGGCAAACCAAGGACAAAAATAAATGCAAATGTCAATGATTTTTTCCTACAACGGCTTTAGTGTCCCGGGTTTTTCCTACAGTGTCCCGGTTTTTTTCCTACCACTTATACAGCATTTCAGAGTCTAAAACTAGCAGCATAGTGGCAGCAATTAGAATTTTTTTTTAGTGTGGAAACTAATTTTACTTCACCGAATGAACATCAAAAGCATGTATGTCATGTATTCCTAATCATGATGATGAAATCGAAAGTATGGACCCTTCAGAAGCAAAGAATACGTAAAAGACATAACATCAGAAGTCTTTGTTTACTTGAGTCCTCTTTTCAAATGCAGACTCAATAAGTATAGTCTGTTGTTTTTTGTTTGTTTTTTTTCGTTTTTTTTAGCTCACCAGAGCCGAAGGCTCCGGGGGAGCTTATAGGATAGGCAGTTGTCCGTCGTCGTCGTCGTATGTCGTCTGTCGTATGTCGTATGTCGTCGTCGTCGTCCGTCAACACTTTCAAACAACATCTCCTCTGAAGCCACTGTGCTGATTTTGCCCAAATTTCATCTGTAGCATTCTTGTGCTGGGGGATTGAAAGTTTGTGTTTTTTATGAAAATCGGCTCTTTAGTTTGGTTGCTATGGCAACTTAGAGTTCCCATAGACTTATAATGGGGAAAATTGAAAAATGGCATTTACTGCTAAGTCATTGCAGATATTTTGACAAAACTTTTACTGAAATGTTCCTTGAGAAGTCTTCTATCAGCCATATGTTTTTTGACCCATTACTCTTTTTATTGGTTGCCATGGCAACCAAAATTCAAAACTTTAATGAAAAATTACTTAAAAATTATTTCCTCTGAAGGCATTGGACCGATTTGGCCCAAATTTCATCTGTAGCATCTTTGGGCTGGGGGACTGAAAATTTATGTTTTTTTTATGAAAAAAGGCCATTTAGTTTGGTGGCTATGGCAACTTAGAGTTCCCATAGACTTACAATAGGGAAAATTGAAAAATGGCATTTACTGCCAAGCTTTGCAGATATTTTGACAGAACTTTTACAGAAATGTTCCTTGAGAAGACTTCTATCAGCTACATGTTTTTTGGCCCACTGCTCTTTTTATTGGTTGCCATGGAAACCAACATGAAAAAAAAACAACAAAAAAAAACAGAAAAAAACAACAACAAAAAAACTTAAATCATCTCCTCAGAAACCATATGCTCTATGAGGTAGAGACTTCATAGACATACTAATCGTATTAGCCTTTACAGATTTTATGTTCTGGACTGTCATTGTTCAAAGGACATGTTCGGTATGGCAATTTATAATGGAAAAACAAAAAATTGGCTTCATTGCTAAGCCATTGCAGATATTCTGAGCTTACATTTTCAGAAATTTCCTTGAGTGGTCTTCTATCAGCCCTATATTTTTTCTGCACACTGCTCATTTCGATCAGTTGCCATGGCAACCAAAAGGGAAAAATAGCAAAAATCGTTTGAAAATGATCCTTTTTTGTTGTCACGGCAATCAAATGTGGAAAATAGCTATGTATTTTGTAATCAACTCAACAGACTCAGACTGAGACTTTGTAGTTGTATACTTTGTATTAGCCTTTTCAATTTCAAACCTATACTAAGATAGCAATTTTGAGCTAGAAATCTGGTGAGCTTTGTGGCCCGTGGGCCTCTTGTTTTTCGTTCTTTCTGACCATTTCTTGCTTCCAAAAACTCTAACGTTTCAAATCTTATTAAACTTCACAGGATGCTGTAGGTGTTGTGCGGCGGCCGTTAAGTCTCCTCGTACTCCATCATAGTGCAGATTGTAAAATTTCTAGTCCTTTCGAATCAATGCTAGGGGGCATGGCTGGGTTTGCACATTTTATTGAAACTTCACTGAAACTGCAGTTAGGTACCGTATTACGGCCCTAAATCGTCCCTAGGTATTCATTTATAGTGTAGATTGTATAAGTTCTGGACCTTTGGAATCATTTATTTCATTTCGATTCATTTTAATAATACAGTAGCCGCTGCTAGGAGCATGGTCGGAGTTGCATATTTTATGACTGGTCATGAGCAGCCGCAGTTAAACCGAGTATGCTATTTTCATTTATTTGGTGTTTTCTTTGCTTTCAAAGGATCTGACTTTTCAGAACTTTTTCTGTTAAAGTTTTGCAGTGCTGTTTACAAAACTGTACAGGCCCTCAAGAAAAGTACTGGCTGGCTGGATGGATGACCTGCGATTTTGCGTCCTTTTCAACAGTATTTCAGTCATATCAGGACATTGGGAGGACGATAATGAAAGGCTGTGTGCAGTGGAACCCCGTTTACGTTTGAAAAGATTTTCGCCTCAAGCGGGGTTCGAACTCGGGACCGCTAGATCAACGAGCCAGCGTTTAACCTACTAAGCTACCGGGGCTCCAGCACCGGCTGGACATGTGCACTGCTTTCAGAATTATCAAAAGTAAAAAGTATGCAAAGACCAGGAACTGAAACAATCAAAATCCAAATCCAGCCCTCAAACCATAGTTGGAAACAACTAAGATTACAAATAATCAAGATACAGAGAACATATGGCCAACCGAGTGAGCAGCTTGTTCCCAAAAGGTGGCCACTCAGCAACCCAAACCGAACCAAAAATAATAAGAACATACATAAGGTAAAACATCACAGAACCTCTGACACCAAAAACAGGCAACAGAGAACCACAACAGAACTATCGCCTTGGAACGGTCAGTAATGAATTACTGGGGGGCTTAAATCGATTTTACAGGCCCAACCTCACCCTCAGTTTCTGAAGTGGTACAAAACATTTAGTTGGTTGTTCGGTTCGCATGATAACCCTCTAACTCGTCAATGAATCATCACGGTAAACACATAAATCAAATTGCAACACCATGAAGAAGCAAAGACGAGGACTCAACAGATACAACGGGCCGTCTGACAGGTGGAGATCCCTGTCCTGCCAAACAACCCCACTGGAAATCTGAAGCAAAAGAATGTCACCAGTTGAGCCCCGGTGGACCAAGCAACAGACAAAAAGGCTCCGGTCCCAACCAACTAAAATATATAGCTTTAGGTCGGGGCCATCATAGAGTCTGACGACCGATCCCCCGGTGTGCAATTAAAGAGTGCAGCAAAGTTATCAACCGTGATTGGGTTAATCACTAAGCATGCAGACTGTCGCATAACATTTAAATTATAGCCAATACGTTTGTGACGTATTATTATTTTTCGGAATTGATCAGAAAAATCAGTCCTACCCTTAATCTTTTTGAATTTGTATACTAAGTCACCATAAAAGCCTAACATAAACTATGCTCTGGTGAGGAACAGGTAGTTGTTGTACAATAAGGATAGTAAAGATGGAACGATTGGTGCTATGGACACACACACACACAGGCACGCACGCACGCACAATTTTGAAGAAAATATATAAATCTTCAACGCCGCCTAAGCGAGAAAAACACACTGGCCACGGCGAAACTTGAGTCTTTAACCATCTCGGTACTACTGAGTAAAAAGATAGGCAATGATCTGGACTGCTCTGCCAGTTTAGCTTTCTTGGCATTGGACGATCGTGTGGCCACGTCGTTCAGTTGGTAGGGTTAGTACAGCAGTCTGGCCTGCATTGGGAAGGCCACTGAATATTGTTTTAATCTCAGATCTTTACTACATGATATTCCGTTGTAAATTTCTATATATGGAGCAATAGAATGGTCTGTATATAATGAAAAGGCTGGTCTTTTAATGACCAAAAGGTATTTCGTCTTCCATTTATGCACCACAATTAAAGTTTGAGACATGCTTAAATCTTGCTATTCAATGCTATGCGCAATAAAGTATCATACTGACTACTCATTTTGTAGTTTGCGTTGTCAGAAAAACAGGCGCTTAAAATCTATTGTAGGAGCGAATCCGGGACTTTTAGGAAAAAATCCGGGACTTATGAAGAAATAAGATCTGCTGACAGACCCATTTATATTATTGTAAAGTGTCAAAAAGTAATATAATATGTTTCCCAACACCGATTTATGATTAAAAATTGCTTTTCCCTATGGTTAACTTCGAAGACATAGACAGAGCGGACAGTTCATCAGCATGTACCCTAAATGAAAATTTCCGGGTTTAATTTATCTGTTGACAATGTTAAACACTTGTATTGTATCTAATCTGCCTAAGATCTACCAGGAATACGTTTAAGATTTGTAAATTAATGGTTTAATTGACAAAATTCACCATTTTGTCGCTACAGTTTTGTGTTATGACGTCATGGAGAAAAACCATTGACAATTTGGAAAAAAATCCGGGACCATTGTCAGAAAAAAATTGTTGACGATTGTCAGAAAAAATCACCGCCTACCGGGACTAAGCAACCACCCAGTGTAAATATGCATCTTTAATGACGTTGACATTTTTATACGCCCGTTTTGAAAAAACGGACGTATTATGGCATGGCGCTGTCCGTCCTTCCGTCTGTCTGTCTGTCCGTCCGTCAACATTCTTGTGCGCATCATATCTCAGAAACCGTTTGAGATATCTTCATGAAATTTTGTAGGCATATATATAAGGATGGGGCAAAGTGTCCCGTATAATAATGGTTGCTCCCCCTTTCTTAGTTTCAAAGTTATGCCCCTTTGATTATTTTTTACCCTACTAGTCTTGTGCGCACCATAACTAGATAACCATTTGGGATATCTTGATGAAACTTCTTAGCAATGTGTATGAGGGGCTGATGATGTGTCGTGTATAACAATAGTTGCTCTCCCCTTCTTCATTTTGGAGTTGCATCCCTTTGATTAGATTTTTAGGGTATTTTTGTGTATACTTATCTTGTGCATTCAATAACTAAGTAACCATTTGGTATATCTTGATGAAACTTTATAGCAATGTGCATGATCACAAGACGGTGTGTCACATATAAGAATGGTTGTTCCCCCTTACTTAATTTTGGAGTAACCTCCCTTTGAATAGTTTTTTAGGCTAACCCATTCCCCCATAACTCCTTAACCCTTTGAAATATTTCAATGAAACTTTGTAGGAATGTGTATAATAATGGGGTAATGTATCATGCTCATGAACCACAACTCTGGCTTACTTCCTGAATTATCTGCCCTTGCAGCAATTTCCATTTTACTCTGTATCTCCTTAACCGTTGGAAATATTTTAACAAAACTTTATGGCGATGCGTATATTGTCAAGGGAGAGTATTGCGACTAAGAGTTTATTAATTATCTCCCTTGTTTGACTTTGGCGTTTCACAACTTCTGAGCTGCTTCACCCTGGAACCTGATTTTTGGTGTAATAATAGTATTTGATGTGTTGTTTTGATAACATTGCAGTCATTAATTACAGGGTTGTTTCCTCTGTTTTGTCTGCCTGTGCATCCTTCTATAAACACTAGAAAAGAGCCCGCGAAAGCGCGGAAATATTTCATGATAGTCAAGTTTATATAAAAAAAGCGAGTTTTAATTTTTCAATGTAAATGGCCTTAGGCCCAGGTGAAGATATGACCTTTACCATGAATACTCACTAAAGTTTCATTTACATAATTAGTTGTCTGCATCTACAAACTTTCAGGTAGCAGACTGCATTGTTTCTAAAAAAATCAACTTTTTTCACTTTTTCCTATAGAAAAACCCAAGTGACTCAAAAGTTGACCTTGCCGTAAAACAGATCAAGGTCATCCCAGGGTCATCATTTATATAAATTTTGTTGAGCTTTTGAGTCCTTGATGCGATATGCTAAGTTTCAAGATCACAGGATTTGTGGTTCTGGGGGAGGATTGGTTGATTTGATGCTTAACGTCCACGGTAAACAGCTAAGGTCATGTCGGGACGGTCAGTTAACCTAACCACACTATTCCTGGGCAGGCTTAGACCTCCTAAGCGGTTTACCAGTACTAAGTGCACATACTTTCGCCAGTAACTGACAACTTCCCTTCTTGAATCAGTGGAAGGAGAAACGAAAGTATGTGGCCGGACCGGGTTTCGACCCCAGGACCTCTGACATGAGTCAGGTGCCCTACCGATTGCGCTACGCGGCCCGGCGTGGTTCTGGGGGAGAAGATTTTTGATTTTTTTTACCATAATAAATGTTTGCCATCTTGGTTATGTGACCTGTCCTGGGTATTTTTTTTTCTGGAAAAATTGGGTCCTGGAACGTTTTGGTGGAAAATACTCAAGCCCTCTGAAGACTAAAGGCTTATTTAGCTTCGTTGAATCATTGAAATTGATTTGTCTGCTTCGCTGGAAAAAATGCCCTTTCTTACCTGGCGCATGTGTGTTAACCTTAGACACTTTTCGAAAGTTCAGTTCAGTTTGAATTCTCCTAACGACGTTCCCCAAGTGGCTCAGCGGTACGTAACCATAGCCGCACACACTTGGCACCGTGTGTCCGTCCAACGTTTCGAAAGACCATGTGCGTTCAGCTTTATTCTTCAATGGGCGAGTTCGATTGGCTATCGTATTGACTATCGTTCTGGAAGAAAATGGGTCGTTTCGAGCCAGGGCCGTCGGGACTATGACCATTTAGTTCTTCATCCGTTTAGACATATGAGCAAAAATACAAAAATAAATCGTTATTTATGGGGAATGACGTGCGTTCATGGGTCGGATTTTTGCATTAGAACCTGCTAAATTTGGACTTGCTAAGCAGCGCGCCGATATAACGACGCAGAACCGAAACGACCGGATTAATTTAAAACGTGTATTCGAGTACACGATAATTTCACTCGAACGCACCCATTGTTGACAAAAAAAAATCGACCAATAATCGAAGTTTCTAGAAAAATACTTGGGAGAATTTAAAATGGAAGACGAATTTTAATTCCCAAATTCTTTAAATCTACGTGAAACTAAAACACACGCTAACCGAAATTATCAATGATAGCAATATGCGAAAGACCCAGTATAGAATATACGCTTGAAAATGCCACCAATTTTGCAGTTTATGCGTTACTTCGTTTATTTAGTATTATAGAATCTTGTTCATTCTGTAACTCCTTCCGGCGTATTATGCGCCGCTTGCGAAGCTCTTGTTTCAACTTTTGAACTGCTTTCACCTTAGAAACTGAGTTTTGGTTTGCTTAAAAGTATTTGGTATGGAAAATATTTTGGTAAGGTGGAGGTTATTCATAGCTACAGGTTTATTATGCTCCCCGAAGGGTGAGCATAAAGTTGCCGCTTTGTCTGTCCGTCCGTCCATCACACTTTTGTCCGGAGCATATTCTGAAAGTATAAAGGGGAACTAAATGAAACTTCATACATTGATAGAGGACAACGAGGGGAAGTGCAGTGCACAAGAAACGTAACCCTGTCACAAGTATTCACGAAGTTAGCTCCCTTTTCAGTTCTTTAGCTCACCTGAGCACGAAGTGCTCAAGGTGAGGTATAGTGATCAGTCTTTGTCCGTCGTCCGTTGTCCGGCGTCAACTTTTGCTTTAAATGACTTCTTCTCCAAAACTGCTGGACGGATTTCGAAATAATTTCACAGAAATGTTCCTTGGGGGACTCTCTACCAAAATTGCTCAAACGGTTCCGCTCCGCTGAACAAAATGGCCGCCAGAGCTAAAAATAGAAAAAACCTTTAAACGACTTCTCCAAAACTGCTGGGCCGATTTTGAAATAATTTTACAGAAATGTTCCTTAGGAGACCCTCTACCAAAATTGCTCAAACAGTTCCGCTCCGCTGAACAATATGGCCGCCAGAGCTAAAAATAGAAAAACCTTTAAACAACTTCTCCTCCAAAACTGATGGGCCAATTTTGAAATAATATCACAGAAATGTTCCTTGGGGGACTCTCTACCAAAATTGCTCAAACGGTTCCGCTCCGCTGAACAAAATGGCCGCCAGAGCTAAAAATACAAAAACCTTTAAACTACTTCTCCTCCTATACTGCTGGGCCGATTTTGAAATAATTTCACGGAAATGTTCCTTAGGAGACCTTCTACCAAAATTGCTCTAACGGTTCCACTCCGCTGAACAATATGGCCGCCAGAGCTAAACATAGAAAACCTTTAAATGACTTCTCCTCCAAAACTGCTGGGCCGATTTTGAAATAATATCACAGAAATGTTCCTTAGGAGACCCTCTACCAAAATTGCTCAAACGGTTCCGCTCCGCTGAACAATATGGCCACCAGAGCTAAAAATAGAAAAAAAGCTTTAAACATCATCGTCTCTGAAGCCAATGGCTTGATTTCAAAAAAAAATCACAGAAATGTTTTACTCATGGCCCTGAACAAAAGTTTCTCAAACGGTTCCACTCCGCTGAACAAAATGGCCGCCAAAGCTAAAAATAGAAATAAATCTTAGAATGACACAGAGGGCACAGTTATGATCCAATCAGCATGAAACTTTGTCAGAATGTTTATCTAAATGAAATCTAGACCATCTTTCAAACTGGGTCATGTGGAGTCAAAAACTAGCTCACTGGGTCAAATCTTAGAAAAACCTTGTGCACACTCTAAAGGGCACAGTTCTGATCCAATCTTCATGAAACTTTGTCAGAATGTTTATTTATATAAAATCTAGGCCAAATTTGAATCTGAGTCTTGTGGGGTCAAAAACTAGGTCACTAGGTCTAATCTTAGAAAAATCTTGTGTACACTCTAGAGGGCACAGTTATGGTCCAATCTACGTGAAACATTGTCAGAATGTTTAATTTATGAAATCTATACCAGATTTGAAACTGGGCCATGTCAGGTCAAAAACTAGGTCACTAGGTCAGTTCTTAGAAAAACAGTGTGAACGCTTTAGAGGGCACAGTTTTGTTCTAATATTCATGAGACTTTGTCAGAATGTTTGTCTCCAACAAATCTGGACCAAGGGTGCAACTTGGTCATGTTGGGTCAAAAAGTAGGTCACTAGGTTAAACCTTAGAAAAACATTGTGTACACTCTAGAGGGCACAGTTTTGATAACTTTGTCAGAATGTTCATATCCAAGAAATCTAGACCAGGTTTGAAACTGGGTCATGTGGGGTCAGAATCTAGGTCATTAGGTTAAATCTTAATATAAAAACCTTAGGTACACAATAAAGGGTTCATTTTCCATTTAATCTTTGTGAGGGTCTGTCTGTCGGTCATATGGATGTCTCTGAGGTTAAGTTTACAGGATACTCAGGTGAGCGATCCAGGGCCATCGTGGCCCTCTTGTTCAATATTTTGCTTTTCCGGAGCATATCTCTGAAAGTATAAGGAGGAACTAAATGAAACTTCTCACATTGATGGGGGACGAGAGAAATTGCAGTGCACAAGAACTGTAACCCTTTCACTAGTATTTACGAAGTAAGCTTCCTTTCCAGTTTTTAGCTCACCTGAGCACGTCGTCCGTCGTACGTGTGGACGGACGTCCGGACGTCCATCAACTTTTGCTTGTGTACACTCTAGCGGGCACAGTTTTGATCCTATCTTTATGAAACTTTGTCAGAATGTGTATCTCCATAAAATCTAAGCCAAGTTCGAAACTGGGTCATGTCGGGTCAAAAACTAGGTCACTAGGTCAAATCTTAGAAAAACCTTGTGTACGCTCTAGAAGGCACAGTTTTCATCCAAAGTTCATGAAACTTTGTCAGAATGTTTATCCTCATAATATCTAGGACAAGTTTGAAACTGGGTCACGTCAGGCCAAAAACTAGGTCACTAGATCAAATCATAGAAAAACCTTGTGTACGCTCTAGAGGACACAGTTATGATCCAATATTTATGAAACTTTGTCAGAATGTTTATCTCCATAAAATCTAGGCCAAGTTTGAAACTGGGTTATGTCGGGTCAAAAACTAGATCAATAGGTCAAATCTTAGAAAAACCTTGTGTACACTCTAGAAGGCACAGTTTTAATCCAAAGTTCATGAAACTTTGTCAGAATGTTTATCTCCATAATATCTAGAACAAGTTCGAAACTGGGTCACGTCAGGTCAAAAACTAGGTCACCAGGTCAAATCATAGAAAAACCTTGTGTACGCTCTAGAGGACACAGTTTTGATCCAATCTTTATGAAACATTTTCAGAATGTTTAACTTTATAAACTCTAGGAAAAGTTCTAAACTGGGTCATGTCGGGTCAAAAACTAGGTCAGTAGGTCAAATCTTAGAAAAACCTTGTGTACACTCTGGAAGGCACAGTTTTAATCCAAAGTTCATGAAACTTTGTCAGAATGTTTATCTCCATAATATCTAGAAAAAGTTCGAAACTGGGTCACATCAGGTCAAAAACTAGCTCACCAGGTCAAATCATAGAAAAACCTTGTGTACGCTCTAGAGGACACAGTTTTGATCCAATCTTTATGAAACATTGTCAGAATGTTTATCCTAATAATATCTAGAACAAATTTGAAACTGGGTCATGTCGGATCAAAAACTAGGTCACTAGGTCAAATGATAGAAAAACCTTGTGTACGCTCTAGAGGACACAATTTTGATCCAATCTTTATGAAACTTTGTCAGAATGTTTATCGTCACAATATTTAGGCCGAGTTTGAAACTGGGCCATGTCGGGTCAAAAACTGGGTCACTAGAAATCTTAGAAAAACCTTGTGGACGCTCTAGAAGGCTCAGTTTTGATCCAAAGTTCATGAAACTTTGTCAGAATGTTTATCCTCATAATATGTAGGAGAAATTTGAAACTGGGTCATGGCGTGTCAAAAACTAGGTCACTAGGTCAAATCTTAGAAAAACTTTGTGTACACACTAGAAGGCATAGTTTGATCCAATCTTTATGAAAGTATGTCAAAATGTTTATTGTATATACATCTAAGCCCCCTATGAAACGGAGTCAAGTCGGGTCAAAAACTAGGCCACTAGGTCAAATCTTAGAAAAATTTGTGTACACTCAGAGGGCACAGTTTTGATCGTATCTTCATGAAATTCTGTCAGAATGTTTATCTTTATAAAGTCTAGGTAAAGTTTGAAACTGGGTCGTGTCAGGTCAAAAACTACGTTACTAGGTCAAATAAAAGAACGACCTTGTATACGCTCCAGAGGGCACAGTTTTGATCCAGTCTCAATGAAACTTTGTCAGAATGTTTATTCTTACAATATACAGGCCAAGTTTTAAACTGGGTCATGTCGGGTCGAAAACTAGGTCAAATATTAGGAAAACCTTGTGTACGTTCTAGAGGTCACAGTTTTTGATCCAAACCTAGAGAAATTTTGTCAGAACGTTTATCTTCACAATATCTAGGCCAAGTTTAAAACTGGGTCATGTCGGGTCAAAAACTAGGTCAGATCTTAGTCAAACCTTGTGTACGCTCTAGAGGACACAGTTTTGATCCAACCTTTTTGAAACTTTGTATGAATGTTTATCGTCACAATATTTAGGCCAAGTTTGAAAGTAGATCATGTCGGGTCAAAAAATACGTCACTAGGTCAGATATAAGAGCGACCTTGTGTACACTCTAGAGGGCACAGGTTTGATCCATTCTTCGTGAACCTTTGTCAGAATGTTTATCCTCACAATATCCAGGCCAAGATTGAAACTGGGTCATGTCAGGTCAAAAACTAGGTCACTAGGTCAAATCTTAGAAAAACTTTGTGCACACCCTAGAGGGCACAGTTTTGATCCAATCTTCATGAAACTTTGTCAGAATGTTTATCTCCATAAAATCTAGGTCAAGTTTGAAACTGGGTCATGTCGGGTCAAAAGCTAGGTCACTTGGTCAAGTCTAATTTAAGTTATGCTACAAGAATCAGAACTAACATTGCAATGATGCCAGCCTTAAACTCCTTGGAATACATTAGTTTCACCACAGTGAGATAATGATGCTACCATTCTATCTTCTGTGTTTGCTTAGTTCAGTTTAGTTCAAATCCATCAAAGGAACTCAACATGAATGGGTACTTTTCGGAGAAGCCACTCTGCCATTTTCAGCTCACCTGAGCCTTACAGTATTGGTGTTAGCTGCCTCTGTCATGCATTCATAAACATTTTCAAACATGTCTGAAACCACTGGGCAGACTAAACTCAAATTTCATATGGAGCCTGCACATGGGTCAAAGGATTGAAAGTTCTTCAAATGATCTTGGTCACATGACCAAGGTGGCCGCCATTCCCATGTCTGGTAAAAACTCTTATAATTATAAATCTTCACCAGAGCCAGTGAACTGATTAATGCTCAGGTGAGCGATTCAGGGCCACCATGGTCACGTCGGGTCAAAAACTAAGTCACTAGGTCAAATCATAGAAAAACCTTGTGTACGCTCTAGAGGACACAGTTTTGATCCAATCTTTATGAAACTTTGTCAGAATGTTTATCTCTATAAACTCTAGACCAAGACTGAAAGTAGGTCATGTCAGGTCAGAAACTAGGTCACTAGGTCAAATATTAGAAAAACCTTGGGTAGGCACTAGAAGGCATAGTTTTGATTCAATGTTCATGAAGCTATGTCAAAATGTTTATTGTCCATATATCCAAGCCCCCTATTAATTTGAGTCACATCGGGTCAAAAACTAGGTCACTAGGTCAAATCTTAGAAAAACTTTGTGTACACCCTAGAGGGCACAATTTTGATCCAATCCTCATGAAACTCTGTCAGAATGTTATCCTTTATACGAGGGTCATCCAATAAGTCTTGCAAACGCCGTCATTACTGCTATATTAATCGAGGTAGGGTTATCAAATTATACCATTAACAGCTTACGTATATAATACACATAAGTGCTAAAAATCATACATGTGCTATTCCTTTCTCAGATATTGGAGGATTTTGAACACAAAGGTGTAAGCGATATCGGCGGTGAAATTGCACAAACATGACGTTTTTTACAAGAGGTTAGGGGAAGAAAATTCCTGAATACTTGTTTATTATTCTTTCAAATTACAAGAATTCATGTTCTAAAGTAATCGCCTTATATTTAAGAATTCAAATAAGAGACAAGTTTATCTTCACATTACCAGACAAATGTGGTTGCTAGGCAACAAGAGAATATTACAGAATTTTAGCAAAATTTTAGTTTTTGACGTTTACCTCTGGTTTCTTAAGGCTGCAAACGATATTAAACAAGGCTCGAAGCTTATATTTTCTCTTATATCTACGTTTCAGCATCTTCGGACTATTCTTTGATGATAAATTAGTGGCAGTTTAGGACACACTTCATCTGCTGTGAAAGCCTCTTCTTCATATACTCATTTTATATGATATTTTAGCTGCCCGAAAAAGATGGTGATCTTCCTTTGAACAATAATTATATCTTGACTGATGGCAATATCTTAACCTTGGTACCGTGTACATACTGCAGTATTATTTTCCGTATCTCCCAGCAATTTTCAGATATTTACAAGGATTCTGAACTAAGCTAGGGGATCTTAAACAGACAACTAGAAGCCACCGCCGCACCCATAATGGTAGTATTCTTCGGTTGCCTAGCAACGCCATTTGCAAGATCATGACGTTTCTGGAAATTGTTGACTGAAAAGAAGGAAAGATGCAATGTAGGAATGTGGATTGCTTGATTCGTTTTTAATTATCATTTGCCTGAAACTCGGCCGTTTGCAGGACTTATTGGATGACCCTCGTAAAATCTAGGTCAAGCTTGAAACTGGGTTGTGTCGGGTCAAAAACTAGGTCACTAGGTCAAATAAAAGATCGACCTTGTATATGCTCCAGAGGGCACAGTTTTGATCCAATCTCAATGAGACTTTGTCAGAACGTTTATTCTTGCAATATCCAGGCCAAGTTTGAAAGTGGGTCATGTCGGGCCAAAAACTAGGTCAAATATTAGGAAAACCTTGTGTACGCTCTAGAGGTCACAGTTTTGATCCAAACCTAATGAAATTGTGTCAGAATGTTTATCCTCACAATATCTAGGCCAAGTTTGAAACTGGGTCATGTCGGGTCAAAAACTAGGTCAGATCTTAGAAAAACCTTGTGTATGCTCTAGAGGACACAGTTTTGATCCAGTCTTTTTGAAACTTTGTCAAAATGTTTATCTTTACAATATTTAAGACAAGTTTGAAAGTAGATCATGTTGGGTCAAAAACTACGTCACTAGGTTTGATATAAGAACAGCCTTGTATACACTCTAGAGGGCACAGTTTTGATCCAATCTTCATGAGCCTTTGTCAGAATGTTTATCTTCACAATATCCAGGCCAAGTTTGAAACTGGGTCATGTCAGGTCAAAAACTAGGTCACTAGGTCAAATCTTAGAAAAACTTTGTGCACACGCTAGAGGACACAGTTTTGATCCAATCTTCATGAAACTTTGTCAGAATGTTTATCTCCATAAAATCTAGGTCAAGTACGAAACTGGGTCATGTCGGGTCAAAAGCTAGGTCACTAGGTCAAATCTAAATTAAGTTATGCTGCAAGAATCAGAACTAACATTGCAATGATGCCAGCCACAAACTCCTTGGAATACATTAGTTTCACCACAGTGAGATAATGATGCTACCATTCTATCATCTGTGTTCCCCTAGATCAGTCTAGTTCAAATCCATCAAAGGAACTCAACATGAACGGGTACTTTTCGGGGAAGCGACTCTGCCATTTTTAGCTCACCTGAGCCTTACAGTATTGGTGTTAGCTGCCTCTGTCATCCATCCATAAACATTTTCAAACATCTCTGAAACCACTGGGCAGACTGAACTCAAATTCATATGAAGCCTGCATGGGTCAAAGGATTGAAAGTTCTTCAAATGATCTTGGTCACATGACCAAGGTGGCTGCCATTCCCATATGTGGTAAAAACTCTTAGAAATCTTCACCAGAGCCAGTGAACTGATTAATGCTCAGGTGAGCGATTCAGGGCCACCATGGTCCTCTTGTTCAGTATTTTGCATGTCCTGAGCATATCTCTGAAAGTATAAAAGGGAACTTAATGAAACTCCACACACTAACAGAGAGCAATGATTGAAAGTGCAGAACACAAGAGCCACAACCCTGTCATAAGTAATTACAGAGTTAGCTTCCTTCTTAATTTTTGCTTTATTTTGCTTGTATGGAGCATATCTTTGGAAGTATTGAAGGAAACTAAATGAAACTTCACACATTGATAGAGGGTAATAAAAGGAAGTGCAGAACTTAAGAACTATAACTCTACCATGAATAATTACGGAGTTAGCTCCCTTCCTAGTTTTTACAGTTATTTAGCTTGGTCCGGAATATATCTATGTACATACTTAAGAGAACATGAATGAAACTTCACATATTGATCATAGAATGCAATGACAAGAAGTGCAGAGCAGAAGAACCATAACTGTATCCCAAGTTATTTTGAAGTTACTTCCCTTCCTATATTATCTCAGTTGTATATATGTCCAGAGCATTGCTCTAAAAGTATTGAAGAGAATTATTTTTTTCCATTTTAAATTGCATTTAATTTACACAGAAAATCACTCCTTCACCGGGATACCCATTCTCCTTTCAAGCCTTCGGGGAGCATCCATCGGTTCCACTGATTTTCTTGTTGCTTATAGTAGTGAAGCGCAAACGAGCTTATTACATGTATATGCCGCTTGCAAAGCTTACTATATGTCGCTTGTGAAGCTTTTGCTTCTCATGTGAGTGATGCATGACCCTCTTGTTTATTAAGAATTGCTTTAAAAGTTCTTGTTGACTAAATTTTTCAGAAACATAATGGTTCTGATGGAAAGTCTAGCTGGCACTGGGCATAAGCTGATTAGAATTCGTCCAAAGGCGGCTGAAAAGTTGGAGTTTCTATATAAAGACCCTTGGGGTAAGTTACTATATTGTATGCAGCTAATGATCCAAACTACCAATTGTTATCCCTCCAACTTCGAATAAGTTTAGGGAGCATATTGCTTCTGGGTTGTCCATGCATCTGATGTCCATGCATATGTCCATGCATACATTCATCATGCATACCATACCTTAAGGACCACGCATGCTAGAGTTTCGAATTTCACATGGATTCTTCATGAAAAATAGCAGACTCGTATTTCTAGGCCGAGTTGTCTCCCTTTTTTGGCGTAAAACCCCTTTGGAAAAAATCATTGTCAGCAAAATATCTCAAAAAGTGTTAAAGCTCGGGTCTTGAAATGATGCCAGCTAATTAGGAATGAGGAGTAGATGAATTGATTAGCTTTTGAATGAATTTTGTATTTTTTTTTTTTTTTTTTTTTTAGTGGGGTGGGGGAGTGTTGGAGCTAGAGACTTGAAACTTGATCTGTTGATTTGAGATGATAAGTAGATAGACTTCTGAACAGTTTGCGTCAATACTTTTATTGAACAGACTACTCCCTTTTAGTGCCAGGCATAGTGTTTTACAAGCATATTTTCTATTTGCAATTTACAATACAAATCTTGTTTATACCCCCGGCATATGAAGTATCTCGAGGGGTATATAGTTCTCACCTTTCCGTCCGTTCGTCCATCCTTTCTTCCGTCTATCCGTCCGTTAGTTAACATTTGCGTTATTTTTAGCTCACCAGAGCCGAAGGCTCCGGGGGAGCTTATAGTATAGGCAGTTGTCCGTCGTCGTCGTCTTCGTCTGTCGTATGTCGTCGTCTGTCGTCGTATGTCGTCGTCTGTCGTCCGTCAACACTTGTAAACAACATCTCCTCTAAAGCTACTGGGCCAATTGGGCCCAAATTTCATCTGTAGCATCCTTTGGCTGGGGGATCAAAAGTTTGTGTTTTTTTATGAAAATCGGCCCCTTAGTTTGGTTGCTATGGAAACTTAGAGTTCCCATAGACTTATAATGGGGAAAATTGAAAAATGGCATTAACTGCCAAGCCATTGCAGATATGTTGACAGAACTTTTATAGAAATGTTTCGTGAGAAGTCTTCTATCAGCTATATATTTTTTTGCCCACTGCTCCTTTTATTGGTTGCCATGGAAGCCAAAATGCAAAAAAAAAGGAAAAAAATACTTAAAAAATTATCTGCTCTGAAGCCACTTGGCCAATTAGGCCCATATTTCATCTGTAGTATCCTTAGGTTAGGGGATTGAAAGTTTATGTTTTTTTTATGAAAATCGGCTCTTTAGTTTGGTTGCTATGGTAACTTAGAGTTGCATTGACTCATAATGGGGAAAATTTAAAAATGGCATTTACTGCCAAGCCATTGCAGATATGTTGACAAAACCAAAATGCAAAAAATGAAAAAGAAGTACTTTAAATATTATCTCCTCTGAAGCCGCTTGGCTGATTAAGCCCAGATTTCATCTGTAGTATCCTTGGGCTGGGGGATTGAAAGTTTGTGTTTTATATGAAAATCAGCTTTTAAGTTTGGTTGCTATGGTAACTTAGATTAGCATTGACTCATAATGGGGAAAATTGAAAAATGGCACTTTTTGCCAAGCCATTGCAGATATGTTGACAGAACTTTTATAGAAATGTTGCTTGAGAAGTGTTCTATCAGCTATATGTTATCTGGCCCACTGCTCCTTTTATTGGTTGCCATGGAAACCAAAATGCAAAAAACGGGGGGAAAATGGTTAAAAAAATATCTCTTCTGAAGCCACTAGCCAATTGGGCTCAGATTTTATCTTTAGTATCCTTGGGCTGGGAATTGAATTTTTTTTTTCATGAAAATCGGCTCTTTCATTTGGTTGCTATGGCAAATAAGACTTACGTTGACTAATGATGTAGAAAATTAAAATGGCATTTACTGCAATCATAATGTGGGAAATTGGTTGGTTGATTTGATGCTTAACGTCCACGGTAAACAACTAAGGTCATGTTGGGATGGTCAGTTAACCTAACCACACTATTCCTGGGCAGGCTTAGACCTCCTAAGCGGTTAACCAGTACTAAGTGCACATACTTTCGCCAGTAGCTGACAACTGCCCTTCTTGAATCAGCGGAAGGAGAAACGAAAGTATGTGGCCAGACCGGGATTCGAATCCAGGACCTCTGACTTATGAGTCAGGTGCCTAATGTGGGAAATAGTTATATATTTTGTTATCAACTCAGCAGACTGTCAGACTGAGACTTTGTAGTTGTATATTTTGTATTAGCCTGCACAAATGTGACAGCAATTTTAAGCCTATACAAATTTGATTGCAATTTGTGCTAGAGATCTGGTGAGCTTTGTGGCCCGTGGGCCTCTTGTTTTTCGTGTTGTTCTTTTGGTCTGTTTACCTGAGAGTCTATACTGGAACTTGTGTATTATGTACCTAGTGTTACTACAGGATGGATACGGATCAGTTTGCATCACTTGACTGCTGCTGGACTAAGATCAAGGTCACATATTAGAAGAACTTTGTATAATACAGTTGGAACGCAGCTCCAAGGAGTAGGGATATAATCAAGCCCATAGCAACGATTTTTTGTTCGAAATTGTCGCCATCAAAATGGCTATCGACGAACCCCTCTGCATTTTCACGACACCATACACATCAATCATATTGCATCACCGGTTGAAATTTGAAGAGCACTTCTCTGATTTCCATTATTGAATATTTCTGTTAAAATAATTCCAAGACATTCTTTCCCGGCTGTGTTATTATCAACGAAACAGTGCCCTTTACTTCCACGTCAAACATGTGAACAAAAAATTACGATTTACAGCGTATTCGACTTTCTCGTGGTCGCAGACCTATGCCAAGAAAAACATTGAACTATACTCTACTATTATGTGAAATTTCAGAAAATTTGGTTTTGGAACATTTTAAAATTGCAAAATAACATATGGCCACTCAGTTTGTAAACAAACTAAAAATGGCGTCGAAATCATGCCAGCCTTAGGCCTACGCGTCGAAATCATGTCAGCCTTAGGCCTACGTGACATCGCACGAAATGTTCATTGCCAAAATAACAAACTCGCAAATCTGCCTGTTCGTAGAAACCTTACAACCAAACACTGATTAATTTTCGACCAAGACAGAATAAAACAGTCAAGCAAATATATTTATACATCATTTATTGAGATATAGAATAATGTCAGCCTCCGGTTTTCCGTCCGTCCGTCAACCCGTTCGTCCGTCCGTCCGTTCACATTTACGTCGACCCTAAATTTCAAGTCCATTCTAATTACCTTTTCTCTAAAACCACTGCATCCATGGTTCTCAAATTTCATGTGCTGCATGACCAGACTGCAGAGCTTCAGAGTGACAAAATTCAGCTTGGTCCCGAATCCAAGATGGCCGCTGTTACTAAAAATAGCAAAAACAATAAAATCACTTTTTTCTCGAGAACCACTAGGTATATTTGGCTGAAATTTTAAGTGGAGCATCAATGGGACCTTGGTTTTAAAAATTATCAAAATGAAAAAAATCTGTAGCGGAATTAGGTCACAGTGACCTACTTTCTGTTTACGAGTCCGAGTTTGCAAAAGTGCCAATATCTCTAAAAACATGAACAGATTTAGGTCAAATTTAGTCAGAATGGTCCTTAAAATGGAGTTCTTTGAAATTTAAGAAAATGGAGACCATCCGAGATGGCCGCCAGCCACCGTTACTAAAATAGAAAAATATGAAAATGACAATATCTCAAGAGCCCCTGAATGGAATCGGACTAAATGTGTATCAAAATGACCCTTGCATAAAGCTGTTTCATGTTTTTTTTCAAATTGACCAACCAAGATGGCAACCATCCATCGTTACTAAAAATAGCGAAAAACATGAAAACGATAATATTTCATTAACTACTGAACGGATTTTGACCAAATATGTTTCAAAATGATGCATTCAAGTTCTTTAAGTGAAGGTACAAAGCAGGTGCGACATAGCGTTCCGCGGAATTCTTGTACTATTTATTCCTTATCAGATATCCTAAATCCATAGTTAATTTACGGATATCCTAAATACATCTTAGGAACAAGTCATTTATTATCAGGTGGAGGAGGGTACATTTGGGGGGGGGGGGGGGGGGGGGTGGGGTCAGAATTTTTTTTGGTGATTTACTGGGGGGGGTCAGAAATCAGTAAGCCTCGGAGCAGGGGGGGGTCATATACTTAATTAGCCATATTGGGGGGGGGGGGTCAGAATTCTTCCAACTGTCAGTCTTCATTTCTAAAGATGTCCCAGACCCCCCATTACTCCTAAAAATTCAGACTTATTTCTTTCAAACTCAAAACTTAAAGACAATTTATGAAAATGTCACAAAAAATGGGGGCAGCTTATAAAAAAAATCAGATCTTTTCATTGATTTGCTAGAAAAAAAAACAGTATGAAAGTGTCTATAAAAGTAGATGACTTTGTTCTTGTTTTTGTAATGCCTGCGTTTGTGATAACAGCTCTCCAGGTGCCTTTTCATCAGCAAACTACTGTGGCTTCTGGGGGCTGCGCCCCCATACCCCTACCACCCACAGGCCCATTGAATATTTTATCAGTTATAATTATTGAGTATTCGACAAACAGATTTCTGGATGGCCATGAGCAGGAGAAAGAGCAAGAAATGCAGACAAAGTTTAAGCAGACCATAATTAATTAACCTGTTAGAATACAAAAATGTTCTTTGTGTTCCATATAGGTTTTGACTGAGGTCAGTCTGACATAAAATAGGTAATATGGTGTGTGTGTGTGAAGGGTAGCTGGGATTGGGGGATGGGGGGGGGGGGGGGGGGAGTCATAAAATTTTTTGTCACCTATCTAGGGGGGGGTCGGAAAAATATTTCTGGTGAGACTGGGGGGGGGGGTCGGAAAAATTTTGGTGAACCATATGAAAATGTACCCGGCCACCCCACCTGATAATAAATTACTCGTCCCATAGGATATCCAGAAATGAATATTAGGATATACTAAATTCGAATTATGGATATCTAAAATCACTTGAATATTGGATATCCAAAAATGTATTTTAGGATATCCTAAAATCGAATTATGGATATCCTAAGATACCAGATACCATCCGAATTGAGGATATCCTTAATTTGATTTAAGGATTTATGGATGTCCTACACCCGATTTTAGAATAACCTGAATTCGATTTTAGGGTATCCATAAATAAATAAATAAATAAATAAATAAATAAAACATAGGAAGAAAATCATTGTAGAAAAAGAAATATTTTAACAAATGAGCCACATCATGTGATTTCCAACAATGTGGCTGATGTGAAAAGGAAAGGCTCTGATCAGACTGCACATAAGTGCAGTCTGATCAGAGCATCTGCTTGCCACACCACCCATCTATGGAAGTGACCAAAGCCATACAGCCATCAGTTAGGTTTCTCCTTACCCTATATAATTGAGACAGATGATCTGAATATCACATGGCAAAATTGCCACATTGTTGGAAGTCACATGGTGTGGCTCAAATGATTTTAGAATAGCCTAAAATCGATTTATGGCTATCCTAAAATCGACCTAATTTTGGATATCCTGAAATGGAATTGTGGATATCTAAAATCGATTTAAGGATATCCGATAATCAGCATTATATTAGGGTATCATAAATTAGATTTTAGGATATCCTAAAATAGGCTGAGTTAAGTATATTCTTAAATCGATTTAAGAATAATCGAAAGTCGAATTTTGGATATCCAAAATTCAGCATGATTTTTGGATATCCAAAAGTGTATTTTAGGATATCCAAAAATGATTTAAAGATAAACAAAACTGAATATAGGATATCCAAAAATTAATTTATGGATATCCTGAAATGAATATAGGATGTCCTAAAATAATTACCGATATCCTCAATTATTTAGGACATCCTAAATTGAATTTAGGATATCCATAAATGAATTATGGATGTCCTAACATAAATATGGATATCCTCAATTACATGTATTTTAGAATATCCCATATTCATTTTAGGATATCCATAAATGAATTATGGATATCCTAAAATGAATTTTGGATATCCATAAATAGGGAATAAAAAGTCAAACGGCATCGCATAAGTTTGAAGCGCTTAGAAGTTTGTAAAATGGACTTAATCAGCAATTAAAGTTCATTTAGGTACAGCTCAAGCTATCGTTCAGGAATAACCGTTCCCTTTATAATTTGACGGTTATTTCTTCAATTGGCAGATCACGCGCGTGAGTTCAAAACTTTACGGTTGTACGTGAGTTACCTGGGAGGGTGCGGAATGGGTGGGTCGGTTAGAAGGGGTAGCCGTGCGCTACATGGATTTTTTTCTTTCTGTCTTTCTTTCTTTACATAGCCTGTGTAAATCGGAGAAACTCGTCAGGCATCTGTGTGTTGAGGGCAACATTTGCAAATCTGCAAGCACACTGGTAGATCTAGATAGGGAATTTACTAATAATTCAGATATGTGTTTTCTTATTTCTCCATCAAAATGACTGTTGTTGCTCCACATTAGTCTTGGCGAGACGATCATCCACAACACGTTTTCATGGAAAACTGCAACAAATTATCGTAGAATTATAATCAACAAATATCCTTGTATTTAGTACTGCTGTGCGAGTTCCCATTCCATCAGGACGATCTTACTTATATTTTAATACTTAATACGGAAACACGCGGATAAAGAAATCACAACGATGGAAATGTTTGCCCGATTTTGTATCTGCAGGTTTGCTAGAACCTAAAATCTTATGGTGCCACGGTGGGTACGCCTCCATGTTTTTTCCGGATGGCAAGCCACCTATTTTCCCCACACACACCCCAGCCCCGGCCTTCCCACGCGCCCCGACACTCTTTTCAGGTTCATCGTCGAACATACGAAATGCTCTTCGTAGTCGCCAGTTTGTTTTAGAATGGAAAGGTATTCTTGCAAGCCAGTCAGGGTTTTGCTGTTCACTTATATAAACAGCTTAAATCTTGAAACAGTCTTGTCAGACTAAGCAGTTTGTTGAGCTGTTATCACTTGCGACAAGAGTCCTCTTTCAAATTAAAAAAAAAAAGTCCGCTTCAAGTGTTTCAAATGATATAAATCTCAGTGTGTGTAACAACAATATCGCCAAGTTTTTCCTTTGTGTTGGACAGAGAGAGAGAGAGAGAGAGAGAGAGCACGCTGTAAAAGCAACGACTGGTCAAGTCATGTTTGGTACTAAAACATCCCTCCAGGCAACATTCCAGACGAAATTTATATTATATGAGTGATAACAACTCATCTTCATCTCATTTGTGGATATATATCTTGACGAAATATGAATTCGTTAGTCTAAACATGATGTAGGAAGTGATGCTCTGTCCCCACCCTCCACCCCTCACCCAGCCACCCAACCTCCTTCCATTCCCGCCCGGCTTGTTTCTTGTTTCTTTCTCACTTAAGTTTATGTCACTGAAATTGTTAAGCAAATTATAAAATCAGATTGTAAATTCTTTCGAAAACTAGACAAACAAAATAACAAGAAAGAATAATTAACTTCGTATCAGTTCTGAATTATCTTCCACGTATAATCCGTTTACATGGCATGCCGGCTGCCCATACTCTAAATAATATGAATACGTCATCTTCATCGTGACGTCACAATAAAGTGACCGAATAAATTATTTGACAGATAACAGATCACTACGCGAGACTGTTTGAAAGATAAATAAAGTTTGAATAGGATATCATTGTCATAAATTGGAGTGGCAGAAGGTCAATTTGTACAATGCCAATCAGGCCAGCAGTCAGGTGAGTTACGTTCTACCAGTTTGTATTTTAGCTCACAAAACTCCGTACTTTTCTCTTTTTCAGTCTTTTAGCAATCTGAGCTAATGTTTGACTAGCTGTCGACCTTAATTTACTATCTAAAATGTGGCTGTCCCGCAAGTATTGTCGGTGCCCATATCACGTATAAGACCGTTTCTTGAGCGCTGAAATCACAGATGCCATCTTTCATTTTGCAATTTAAAAATGTTCCCAAACGATATTGCATGAAATTTCACATGCAAAAAGGAGAAATAATAACGTTTTCGATGGCATGGGTGTGCGCATTGGCGAAAGTCCCAGCTTTCTGTAAATTATATTTTATGTTGATGCAAGTTTTCGGAAGAATCAAGATAGAGTATCGTACTTTGACGATGAATATTTTAGCATTTCGAACAATTTTGGCCCTGAAGTTTGTTGAGAAAGCCTCCTTAATTAGTTAGCAAAAAAAGAAATTATATGTTGAATCGTTTTTATATAGTCAAGGCCTCTAAATACATTTGAGAATAAAGGGAAATTTCGTCAAGAACAATGTTCGCCATTTTTAGGGCCTATTTTAGCACACCTGAGCACGACCTATTGTGACCAGTCTTTGTCCGTCGTCCATCGTCCGTCGTCCGGCGTCAACTTTTGCTTTAAACGACTTCTTCTCCAAAACTGCTGAACGGATTTCGAAATAATTTCACAGAAATGTTCCATGGGGGACTCTCTACCAAAATTGCTCAAACGGTTCCACTCCGCTGAACAATATGGTCGCCAGAGCTAAAAATAGAAAAACCTTTAAATGACTACTCCTCCAAAACTGCTGGGCAGATTTTGAAATAATTTCACAGAAACATTCCTTAGGAGACCCTCTACCAAAATTGCTCAAACGGCTCCACTCCGCTGAACAATATGGTCGCCAGAGCTAAAAATAGAAAAACCTTTAAACGACTTCTCCTCCAAAACTGCTGAGCAGATTTTGAAATAATTTCACAGAAATGTTCCTTAGGAGACCCTCTTCCAAAACTGCTCAAACGGTTTCGCTCCGCTGAACAATATGGCCGCCAGAGATAAAAGTAGAAAAACCTTTAAACGACTTCTCCTCCAAAACTGCTGGGCCGATTTTGAAATAAATTAATTTCACAGAATTGTTTCGTAGGAGACCCTCTACCAAAATTGCTCAAACGGTTCCGCTCCGATGAACAAAATGGCCGCCAGAGCTAAAAATAGAAAAACTTTTAAACGACTTCTCCTCCAAAATTGCTGGGCCGATTTTGAAATAATTTTTACAGAAAAGTTCCATAGGAGACCCTCTACCAAAATTGGTCAAACGGTTCTGCTACGCTGAACAAGATGGCCGCCAGAGCTAAAATTAGAAAAAAAGCTTTAATATTAACATCATCGTCTCTGAAGCCAATGGCTCGAATTAAAAAAAAATCACAGAAATGTTTTACTCATGGCCCTGAACAAAAATTGCTAAAGGGTTCCACTCCGCTGAACAAAATGGCCGCCAGAGCTAAAAATAGAAATAAAGCTTAGAATGACACAGAGGGCACAGTTATGACCCAATCATCATTAAACTTTGTCAGAATGTTTATCTAAATAAAATCTAGACCATCTTGGAAACTGGGTCATGTGGGGTCAAAAACTAGGGCACTGAATCAAATCTTAGAAAAACCTTGTGCACACTCTAGAGGGCACAGTTATGATTCAATCTTCATGAAACTTTGTCAGAATGTTTATTTATATAAAATCTAGGCCAAATTTGAGCCTGAGTCTTGTGGGATCAAAAACTAGGTCACTTGGTCAAATCTTAGAAAACCCTTGTGTACACTCTAGAGGGCACAGTTATGATCCAATCTACGTGAAACTTTGTCAGAATGTTTATTTTCATGAAATCTATACCAGATTTGAAACTGGGCCATGTCAGGTCAAAAACTAGGTCACTAGGTCAGTTCTTAGAAAAACAGTGAGAACGCTTTAGAGGACACAGTTTTGTTCTAATCTTCATGAGACTTTGTCAGAATGTTTGTCTCCAACAAATCTGGACCAAGGGTGCAACTTGGTCATTATGGGTCAAAAAGTAGGTCACGAGGTTACACCTTAGAAAAACATTGTGTACACTCTAGAGGGCACAGTTTTGATAACTTTGTCAGAATGTTCATATCCAAGAAATCTAGACCAGGTTTGAAACTGGGTCATGTGGGGTCAAAATCTAGGTCATTATGTTAACTCTTATGAAAACCTTAGGTACACAATAAAGGGTTCATATTCCATTTAATCTTTGTGAAACTCTGTCTGTCGGTCATATGGATGCCCCTGAGGTTAAGTTCACAGGATACTCAGGTGAGCGATCCAGAGCCATCATGGCCCTCTTGTTTATGTGGAAGGATCCACCGTTGTAAATACAATCACCGCTTTTCGAGGGTTTACGTTCCAACTGATAGTTGCATTAAAGTTTTGCATTAAGTTTTTGCTTTTGCTCTGTTTTCCTGGAAGTAGTTACTGGAACTGGTGCATATATGCTTAGTATTACTACTGGATGGATCAGTTTGCATCATTGGACGCTGCTGCTTTCTTCAGGTCAAGGTCACAGACTTGGAATTTTGTACAACAGTTGTGTTAAAATTGGTGATATGTTTTTAGCTCGCCTGAACGAAAGTTCAGGAAGAGTTATTGTTGTCACCCTTCATCCCGTCCGTTCCTACCTGCTTCTTGTCCACGCAAATCCTCAGAAACTATTGGTTGGATTTCAACGAAACTTCATGAGAACTTTAAGTATCAAAGGTGGATTCTCATATCACCTGGACGTTTTAGTTTGGTAATTTTTCCCAGAATTATTACTCGTCTATTTTCTGTAAACAACATAAAAAGGGAAACAATGAACATTAAGTTAAATGTTATAAATAGTATATTCTAAAAATTAATCTCCTCAAATAATCCAATGAATGTGCTACATTTCATTGCAATTAATCTCCTCACAACTTGAGGTCAAGGAATTCTGAAAGAGATCAATTTAGAATTATTACACATTTATGTTTCTCTATAGTTAAAGAAATTTAAAGAGTAACTACACTTCAGGAACTGACTGAATCAGATCCCAAACCCTATCCCCAACGTCAAAGGGAAAGATTGACAAAGACATCCTAACAAACAATAAATAACAAGTGATAAGCCGAGTCAGCAGCTCTTTCCCAAATAGGTGGCAACTCAGCTATCTTTATTGAACTTAATAATTTAGACCAACAGAAGGGTTACAACAGACTAAGCAAATTATATGAAAAACATTTAACAATTATTTTTACTTATTTTCTATTTTTATGATAGAAGAGTTAAACTGAGAACACAATAAATTAAACAGCACCGAACATATAACAAATGCAACCGAAACAAAAGTACCGCCTTGGGACGGTCAGTAATAACTACTGGGGGGTTTAAACCGGTTTTACTGGGCCCAAACCTTCACCCTCACCCTCCGCTGCGGTGCACACAATTAGTTAGTAGTTCGGTTCGTATGAAGGTCCCCTAACTCATCAGAGAGTCATCACGGTCAACAATTAAGATCAAGAAAAGACCGTGATGAAGCAAGGATGAGGACTCGACAGCCAAAACGTGTTGAGACACCTGGAGATCCCTGGGGCGTCAGTAACACCACTGGAGTACTGGAGCAAAAGAAGACCACCAGTTGAACCCCGGTGGGCCAAGAAACAGACAAACATCTGGCCCTAACCAACTAATATATAGCTTTATGTAGGGGCTATCATAGAGTCTGAACCCCGACCCACCGGCGTGCAATTAAAGAGGACAACAAAGTTGTCAACCGTGATTGGGTTAACCACTAAGCATGCAGACTGTCGCATTACATCTATGTTATAGCCAATGCGTTTAAATCGTATGATAATTTTCTTAAATTGATCGGGAAATTCTGTTTTCCCTACGATTTTGCGTAATTTATATACTAAGTCACCATAAAATTCAGGTTCCGATAGGCCTTGTTGCAAAAGTGACCTTAACCCTATTTTATATTTAGAAACCAATTCAAAGTGTCTACGATAAAATTTAGAAGAAGCTTTCCGAAGTTTATGATACCGATACCCCTGCTGTAAAAGCTTGGCAGTCAAACTTTTATTACGAGCATTGAAGTCAGCCAGATGACTAGACACCCTAGCGAAGCGAATAAGCTGAGAAATGTAAACACCATAAGAAGTGGTGCGGGGAACATCACCATCCAAAAACGGAAAATTAACAATGTCGAAATCAAAATCATCGCGTTTGTCATAAATTTTAGATGAAACAAATCCATCTAAAATAGATAAATGTAAATCCAAAAATGGGACCTCGGTATCAGAAGTATTTGCTTTATTTAACTGCAATTCAGCAAGATAAATTTGACTAACCATTTCTTCAAAATAAGGGTTGTCAATATTTAAAAGGTCGTCCAACTATCTAGACGTTGAGTTGAAACCCAACGAATGAGCTACATTTCATTGCAGTTTCAATCTTCACTAGATCTAGTCCAAGATAACCTGTAGAGAAACATAAAACTCATGAAATAAGAAAACATCAAACACAATACAAATTAATACAATGTTACTGAGTCTCCTCTTCAATTCTTAGTGAATATGATGATATAAGAGTACCCAATGTATGAACAACATTACATTGCGGTAACCAGCCTCACGTGCCTTGTCGAGGATACTAGAAAAGAAGAGGAAAGAACTACAAAAGTACAATAAACAAGTACATATGCATACATGATATAAAGAACTATTTTACTAATAGTATCTGGCACTTTTTCAGTGTCTCTGAGCACTATACCACAGTTCACTTGAAACATTTCAAAGTATGACACTTCAAGTTTAAGTACTGTTGCAATACAAATGAAGAGAGAGATCAGTGTCTAAGACAAGAATTTGACTGAAGATTTTTTAACAAAACTTCCCATATCTTTGGCTACTTTGATTTTGTCATCCAAAGAAAATGATAAATATTTTTATAGGGATCAGACTTCCAATCACCCATTAATTGGATTTTATCCGCAGGTACCTTAGCTTTGAATATTAAAGTAGCCCCTCCTCTCCTAAAGGAATGAGTCGAACATTTTGTTGCATCTAAACCAATATTCTGTATACAATATTTCAATTTAGACTGATAAAGATTGTAAGTAATGATCTTTCCAGTATGCAATATAAAAAGTGGAGATTCTAGATTAGCAGGAATAATCTGACACATTAATCGATATGCATGTACAGGGCACAAAATACTACCTTTCATTTGAACTAAAGGAATTTGCAAAATTCTCTCCCCTTTCTGAATAGTTTTTGTCCATTTCATTGAAACAATTAAATGATCTCCACAATCTTCAATATCTTTTCTCAATAAAAACTTTTTTTCAGTCAAATCCTTCAGTACGGTTGGAACTAAATTAGATTTCCTAGCTAATGAAAAGAAAGCAAACAGGAAAAGACACCAGTAAGCAATATTGTTTTTGTCAGAAAAATTCAAGAAATCAGCAATGTTAATTAAAATGTCAGGAGTTATTGGTTCAGCTTGATGAACACAGCAAGATTTCAATTTAGCAATTCCTTTCAAAGAAAGATTTAGAATAAATTTGTTGATTTGTTCTGTAGGATAACCAAGTAAAAGATGCATACATTTCACTCCATTAATATTTCAAATAGAGTCAACAGTTAAACGACCTACTTAAAAACTGTGCAAATAATTGTAAGTTTTTAGCTCGCCTGAGCACGAAGTGCTCAGAGTGAGCTTTTGGGATACCCTGATGTCCGTCATACGTCCGTCCGGACGTCCGTCCGTCCGTCAACTTTTGCTTGTGTACACTCTAGCGGGCACAGTTTTGATCCAATCTTTCTGAAACTTTGTCAGAATGTTTATCTCCATAAAATCTAGGCCAAGTTCGAAACTGGGTCATGTCGGGTCAAAAACTAGGTCACTAGGTCAAATCTTAGAAAAACCTTGTGTACACTCTAGAAGGCAGAGTTTTCATCCAAAGTTCATGAAACTTTGTCAGAATGTTTATCTTAATAATATCTAGGACAAGTTCGAAACTGGGTCACGTCGGGTCAAAAACTAGGTCACTAGGTCAAATCTTAGAAAAACCTTGTGTCGCTCAAGAAGGCACAGTTTTCATCCAAAGTTCATGAAACATAGTCAGAATGTTTATCCTCATAATATCTAGGACAAGTTTGAAACTGGGTCACGTCGGATCAAAAACTAGGTCACTAAGTCAAATCATAGAAAAACCTTGTGTACGCTCTAGAGGACACAGTTTTGATCCAATCTATATGAAACGTTGTCAGAATATATATCTCCATAAACTCTAGGCCAAGTTCGAAACTGGGTCATTTCGTGTCAAAAACTAGGTCACTAGGTCAAATCTTAGAAAAACCTTGTGTACACTCTAGAAGGCACAGTTTTCATCCAAAGTTCATGAAACTTTGTCAGAATGTTTATCTTTATAATATCTAGGACAAGTTCGAAACTGGATCACGTCGGATCAAAAACTAGGTCACTAGGTCAAATCTTAGAAAAACCTTGTGTACGCTCTAGAAGGCACAGTTTTCATCCAAAGTTCATGAAACTTAGTCAGAATGTTTATCCTCATTATATCTAGGACAAGTATGAAACTGGGTCACGTCGGGACAAAAACTAGGTCAAAACCTTGTGTATGCTCTACAGGACACAGTTTTGATCCAATCTATATGAAACATTGTCAGAATATATTTCTCCATAAACTCTAGGCCAAGTTTGAAACTGGGTCATGTAGGGTCAAAAACTAGGTCACTAGGTCAAATCTTAGAAAAACCTTGTGTACACTCTAGAAGGCAGAGTTTTCATCCAAAGTTCATGAAACTTTGTCAGAATGTTTATCTTAATAATATCTAGGACAAGTTCGAAACTGGGTCACGTCGGGTCAAAAACTAGGTCACTAGGTCAAATCTTAGAAAAACCTTGTGTCGCTCAAGAAGGCACAGTTTTCATCCAAAGTTCATGAAACATAGTCAGAATGTTTATCCTCATAATATCTAGGACAAGTTTGAAACTGGGTCACGTCGGATCAAAAACTAGGTCACTAAGTCAAATCATAGAAAAACCTTGTGTACGCTCTAGAGGACACAGTTTTGATCCAATCTATATGAAACGTTGTCAGAATATATATCTCCATAAACTCTAGGCCAAGTTCGAAACTGGGTCATTTCGTGTCAAAAACTAGGTCACTAGGTCAAATCTTAGAAAAACCTTGTGTACACTCTAGAAGGCACAGTTTTCATCCAAAGTCCATGAAACTTTGTCAGAATGTTTATCTTTATAATATCTAGGACAAGTACGAAACTGGGTCATGTTGGGTCAAAAACTAGGTCACTAGGTCAAATCATAGAAAAACATTGTATACGCTCTAGAGAACACAGTTTTGATCCAATCTTTATAAAACATTGTCAGAATGTTTATCTCCAGAAACTCTAGCCCAAGTTTTAAACTGGGTCATGTCGGGTCAAAAACTAGGTCACTAGGTCAAATCTTAGAAAAACCTTGTGTACACTCTTGAAGGCACAGATTTCATCCAAAGTTCATGAAACTTTGTCAGAATGTTTATCTTTATAATATCTAGGACAAGTTCGAAACTGGGTCACGTCGGGTCAAAAACTAGGTCACTAGGTCAAATCTTAGAAAAACCTTGTGTACGCTCTAGAAGGCACAGTTTTCATCCAAAGTTCATGAAACTTAGTCAGAATGTTTATCCTCATAATATCTAGGACAAGTTTGAAACTGGGTCACGTCGGGTCAAAAACTAGGTCACTAGGTCAAATCATAGAAAAACCTTGTGTACGCTCTAGAGGACACAGTTTTGATCCAATCTATATGAAACATTGTCAAAATATATATCTCCATAAACTCTAGGCCAAGTTTGAAACTGGGTCACGTCGGATCAAAAACTAGGTCACTAAGTCAAATCATAGAATAACCTTGTGTACGCTCTAGAGGACACAGTTTTGATCCAATCTTTATAAAACATTGTCAGAATGTTTATCTCCATAAACTCTAGCCCAAGTTTTAAACTGGGTCATGTCGGGTCAAAAACTAGGTCACTAGGTCAAATCTTAGAAAAACCTTGTGTACACTCTTGAAGGCACAGATTTCATCCAAAGTTCATGAAACTTTGTCAGAATGTTTATCTTTATAATATCTAGGACAAGTTCGAAACTGGGTCACGTCGGGTCAAAAACTAGGTCACTAGGTCAAATCTTAGAAAAACCTTGTGTACGCTCTAGAAGGCACAGTTTTCATCCAAAGTTCATGAAACTTAGTCAGAATGTTTATCCTCATAATATCTAGGACAAGTTTGAAACTGGGTCACGTCGGGTCAAAAACTAGGTCACTAGGTCAAATCATAGAAAAACCTTGTGTACGCTCTAGAGGACACAGTTTTGATCCAATCTATATGAAACATTGTCAAAATATATATCTCCATAAACTCTAGGCCAAGTTTGAAACTGGGTCATGTAGGGTCAAAAACTAGGTCACTAGGTCAAATCTTAGAAAAACCTTGTGTACACTCTAGAAGGCACAGTTTTCATCCAAAGTTCATGAAACTTTGTCAGAATGTTTATCTTTATAATATCTAGGACAAGTACGAAACTGGGTCACGTCGGGTCAAAAACTAGGTCACTAGGTCAAATCATAGAAAAACATTGTGTACGCTGTAGAGGACACAGTTTTGATCCAATCTTTATTAAACATTGTCAGAATGTTTATCTCCAGAAACTCTAGGCCAAGATCGAAATTGGGTCATGTCGGGTCAAAAACTAGGTCACTAGGTCAAATCTTAGAAAAACCTTGTGTACACTCTTGAAGGCACAGATTTCATCCAAAGTTCATGAAACTCTGTCAGAATGTTTATCTTTATAATATCTAGGACAAGTTCGAAACTGGGTCACGTCGGGTCAAAAACTAGGTCACTAGGTCAAATCTTAGAAAAACCTTGTGTACGCTCTAGAAGGCACAGTTTTCATCCAAAGTTCATGAAACTTAGTCAGAATGTTTATCCTCATAATATCTAGGACAAGTTTGAAACTGGGTCACGTCGGGTCAAAAACTAGGTCACTAGGTCAAATCATAGAAAAACCTTGTGTACGCTCTAGAGGACACAGTTTTGATCCAATCTATATGAAACATTGTCAAAATATATATCTCCATAAACTCTAGGCCAAGTTTGAAACTGGGTCATGTAGGGTCAAAAACTAGGTCACTAGGTCAAATCTTAGAAAAACCTTGTGTACACTCTAGAAGGCACAGTTTTCATCCAAAGTTCATGAAACTTTGTCAGAATGTTTATCTTTATAATATCTAGGACAAGTACGAAACTGGGTCACGTCGGGTCAAAAACTAGGTCACTAGGTCAAATCATAGAAAAACATTGTGTACGCTGTAGAGGACACAGTTTTGATCCAATCTTTATTAAACATTGTCAGAATGTTTATCTCCAGAAACTCTAGGCCAAGATCGAAATTGGGTCATGTCGGGTCAACAACTAGGTCACTAGGTCAAATCTTAGAAAAACCTTGTGTACGCTGTAGAAGGCACAGTTTCGATCCAAAGTTCATGAAACTTTATCAGAATGTTTATCCTCATAATATGAAGGACAAATTTGAAACTGGGTCATGTAGGGTCAAAAACTAGGTCACTTGGTCAAATCATAGAAAAACCGTTTGTATGCTCTAGAGGACACAGTTTTGATCCAATCTTTATGAAACTTTGTCAGAATGTTTATCTCCATTAACTCTAGGCCAAGTTTGAAAGTAGGTCATGTCAGGTCGAAAACTAGGTCACTAGGTCAAATCTTAGAAAAACCTCGTTTACGCACTAGAAGGAACAGTTTTGATCCAATCTTCATGAAACTATGTCAAAATGTTTATTGTCCATATATATATATGCCCCTTATGAAACGGAGTCACGTCAGATCAGAAACTAGGTCACTAGGTCAAATCTAAGAAAAATTTTGTGTACACCCTAGAGGGCACAGTTTTGATCCAATCTTCTTGAAACTCTGTCAGAATTTTTACCTTTATGAAATCTAGGTAAGTTTGAAACTGGTTTGTGTCGGATCAAAAACTAGGTCACTAGGTCACTAGGTCAAATATAAGAACGACCTTGTATACGCTCCAGAGGGCACAGTTTTGATCCAGTCTCAATGAAACTTTGTCAGAATGTTCTTCTTACAATATCCGGTTTGAAACTGGGTCATGTCGGGTCAAAAGCTAGGTCACTAGGTCAAATTTAAATTAAGTTATGTTGCTAGAACATTGCAATGATGCCAGCCACAAACTCCTTGGAATACATTAGTTTCACCACAGTGAGATAATGATGCTACCATTCTATCATCTGTGTTTGCCTAGTTAAGTCTAGTTGAAATCCATCAAAGGAACTCAACATGAACGGGAACTTTTCGGAGAAGCGACTCTGCCATTTTCAGCTCACCTGATCGAGCCTTACAGTATTGGTGTTAGCTGCCTCTTTCATCCATCCATAAACATTTTCAAACTCTCTGAAACCACTGGGCAGATCAAATTTCATATGGAGCCTGCACATGGGTCAAAGGATTGAAAGTTCTTCAAATGATCTTGGTCACATGACCAAGGTGGCCGCCATTCCCATGTATGGTTAAAACTCTTATAAATCTTCACCAGAGCCAGTGAACTGATTAATGCTCAGGTGAGCGATTCAGGGCCACCATGGCCCTCTTGTTTTGTTGAAGCAGGTAAACTGACTAAATTAAAATGGAAACAAAATAGTAAATAAGATTCCCACTGTAGTTTCAAATTTTTCCTGGTACCTTCTGCATATGTAGCCTTATTCGAGCGGTCTAGATCCTTCTCCAAATTATGTAACTGATGATCTGAAAATAGATAATTACCAGTCACTAATAAAACTAAATAAATATTCTGATATTTTATATTCCTGTAATTCATAACCTTCAGTCAATTTCTTGAACTTTGATTCATTAGATTCATCCAGATGCCATCTAGATAAAAGGTCTGAAACCCTGTTTTCATCAGAAGCAAGGTGCTGGGCTTTAATTTCGAACTGATTACATGCTGCTAAATAGCAAATCTCTCTTAGGCAATCTTGCAAAGGCTCCGATCTAGATTTGCCAGAAGATAATATTTGGCATACTGACACATTATCACAGAAAATGACAATTCTCTGACCCTTGAAACAATGACCCCATAATCTTAGTAAAACAATTATGGCTAACATTTCAAGAACACTGATCAATGTGAAAACTCTTATTTAATATATTGTCTGGAAATTCAGCATGAAAATAGCAACCATTCCAAAAGCCCCCACATCCTGTTAAGCAACTATCAGAACTACAGATGGCATCTGGTTCTGACCAGTTCTCAAATTCTAATAAAGAAATACCATTATATAATGGTAAGAATCTGTTCCACCAGATTAAATCTTTCTTAACATAGTCTGGTATGACATGAAAAAAATTCTGAAGAACCATATATGGACCTTAACCACTTTAAAAGTCTTGCAACAAAAATTCTACCGGGCCTAACACAAGCAGCTATGAAATTTAGCTTTCCTAACAAGGACTGAACTTGTTTCAGAGAAGCAGAATCTTTATCTAACCATCACTGTATAAGTTTTCTAATTTCTAATAGTCTTTCTGGTGTAACCTCCATGGTCATTGTCAAAGTACATGTATTAAAAAGAACACCTAAAAATAGCCATCAGAGGAGATGGCAAATCCCCCGACCAAAGACCCCATGGGCCTTGGTAAAAAGGTACTTCAAAACACATATTGGTAATATATTGTCGTTCTTTTATGCTTCTGATTGACATTAACTGTTAACAGATGCATGATTATCTAACACTCAGACTAAAACAGTATGCTTGACTGCTAAAAAGAGGTAATATCTCAAACAGCCACCATATACACAAATGTATAGCATACGATACATTCAACTTTCAAAATGTGTGAATAACTTCTAAAGTACAAGCCCTACAAATCTAATTTTGAGCTCTCTAGTAAGTGAATTTGGACAAAGAATCCAAATCTGGAAAAAAAAAATTTTTTGCGGGGGGGGGGGGGGGTGCGGGAGGGGTCACGGGAATGTGGAGGGGTAAGAGAGAGTTAGGAACACTGATAAGATATCACAGCAAGATCATCAATATTCTAAAAGGTACACGGTTATTCAAATTCTGGAGCTGGCCAGGGTTATACAGTTATGGAGCAGAGACTCAAACAGCAGCTCAAACTACCAAAGGGAAATAATTCATTCACTGAGTCTAAAAGCAAGAGTTATCATTCATGTATGAGACAAATTGTCATGACCTGTTCTGCATATCTGTGAAGTATCATGAAAATATTTCAAAAGGTATTCAAGCTATGGAGCGGACACCTAAAATCATCAAAGGGAAATAACTCCAAAAGTAAGAAAGCAAGAGTTGTCATTCTTATTCGTGACACATCATCATGACCTGTTCTACATATCTGTGAAGTATCATGAAAATATTCCAAAAGGTATTCAAGTTATAGAGCGGACACGAAATCAGACCTAAAACCATCAAGGGGAAATAACTCAAAAAGTAAGAAAGCAAGAGTTGTCATTCTTGTTCGCGACACATCATCATGACCTGTTCTACATATCTGTGAAGTATCATGAAAATATTCCAAAAGGTATTCAAGTTATAGAGCGGACACGAAATCATACCTAAAATGATCAAGGGGAAATAACTCAAAAAGTAAGAAAGCAAGAGTTGTCATTCTTTTTTGCGACACACCGTCATGACCTGTTCTACATATCTGTGAAGTATCATGAGAATATTCCAAAGGGTATTCTAGTTATAGAGCGGACACGAATCTGCCAAAAAATCACACCTAAAACTATCAAGGGGAAATATCCCAAAAAGTAAGAAAGCAAGAGTTGTCATTCTTGTTCGCGACACATCGTCATGACCTGTTCTACATTTCTGTGAAGTATCATGAATATATTCCAAAGAGTATTCAAGTTACAGAGCGGACACGAATCTGCCAAAAAATCACCAAAGGGGAGATAATTCAAAAAGTACAATAGCAAGAGTTACCATTCTTGTACGCGACACATCGTCATGACCTGTTCTACATAACTATGAAGTATCATGAAAATATTCCAAAGGGTATTCAAGATATAGAGCGGACAAGAAAGTGTTTACGGACGGACGGACGGACGGACGGACGCCAGGCTCATCGCTATATCCCCCGAACCTTTCGGTCGGGGGGATAAAAAGGACATAATTTCAGAAGGAGGTGAAGCCTTATCGGTAGATTCTTCAAAACCACATTTCTGTAATACTGTACCTAAACAATCGTATGCAAAAACAGCATTTTCTTTTCGTTCAGCCCCTGCGAGGTCATCTAAATAATTTAAAATAGCTATACCAATTTGCAACATGATAAAAGAAATTGCATTTGTTGTTCTTTGACATATATTAGCTGCTGATTTTAAACCCATACTTAAAACAGTGTCACAAAAGATGTGTTTATTCCAAACAAATGAAACTAAATTGAAATCTTTTGGATCGATACTAGTTTGCCTATATGCCCTTTTTAAATCTCTTTTAAATAATAAACAACCTCTTCCCTTCGTTTTGATTAACTCAACAAAGTCATCAACTTTTGGAAAAACAGCTTGTATTTTCTCTTGTTAATACTCATTTTTGTTAATGTAGTCATTCACTGAATTTCCATTAGGAAAACTAAGATCCATAATGATTCTTCTTTCAGATGTATCTTTCTTAGGTACATAATTCAAAGGAGATATAACTAATTTTTCTTGAAACGGATTGTTTTTAAATGGCCCCAAAATTGCTCCATATTTACTTTCTTTCTGAATATAAGAATTAATATCATTTGGAAACTCTGTTGCTCCTTTGTGATTTTTATATTTCCAAATATGATCTTTTGAATTTAAATTATTTGTACAGCCTTCAAATCCAATCGGAAAACCAAATTCTAAAAAGTCACACACTTGTATGGCTTTATAATTTACTAACATGGTTCTCATAAATTCAACATTAATTTTGAAATTTATTCTAATTCGACAATCTTGAAAATTATATTTCCCTGATTTCTGTATTTGTTCATGTATTGCTAACTTTTGTTGAATATCGTATGAATTCATGCTTTTAGAAGCTTCACAGGTTTTACAAGTACTCTTATGCTGACAAATATGGTTATTCATGTCATTTGACATATAAGAAGAATCAGAAACTTCTTATAAAATCTGAGATGACAGTAAAGGATTAAATTTTTGGCGAGGTCTCCTGCCAGCCGGAGACTTTTTGGTCTCCTGCCAGCCGGTGTCACTAGACCTAAAAGTCTCCTGGCAGGAGACCAAAAAGTCTCCTGCCAGCCAGCTATTATAATTACCATAACAAAATATCTGCAATCAAACAAGAAAAAACACAAATAAGAGGGACATTCTATAAATAGATTTCCAAGGGAACTAACTCAAATTATACTTTGCAAGGGAACTAACTCTAAATACTACTTCGCAATTTTCACTGAAATTTTATATGGGAATTCTGTTAGCACAACTGCCTGTAGGATAAATGGTAGTTTCATCTTATAAATATAAGTATATTTTTCCTAGTGGAAAGAATTATTAAATATACAATTTTGACTGACTAAAAAGTAAAAATACAACAATAGTGAATAGCTTAGTATTAAATTTTGTGTAAAATTTTTTCTTTCAACGTATATGTATTATGTGTATATATGATGTAAATGTATTCTTTGAGCTATTTGTGTTAATGATTCTTCGAGACAGTAAAAATAGGGATAAAGAAAAAAAAAAGAAAAAAAAAATACATCTGATTTGCTTCAGTTGATGGTTTTCTAATAGTTTCATGCTATTACCACAATTAATTTCAAACTTGATCAAAGTGAAAGCCAATATCTATCTGTTTAATATTCAGTACAATAAAATATAGCTGTCTTGTCTTAATGCCATGCAAAATATCATTTCTTTGTCAGTATTCCAGTAGCCGGCTGGCAGGAGACTTTTAGGTCTAGTGACAGCCGGCTGGCAGGAGACCAAAAAGTCTCCTGCCAGCCGGCTGGCAGGAGACACTTCCTAAATTTTTAGCTCACCTGAGCCGAAGGCTCAAAGGTGAGCTTTTTAGTTTTGCAATGCTCCGTAGTCCGTCTGTCGTCCGTCCATCCACCATTTTCAAAGGTCTTCTTCTCTTAAACCGCTCGGCCGATCAAAGCCAAATTCTATATGGAGCCTCCATGGGTTGAGGGAACGAAAGTTTGTTCTGGGTATCTGGGTCACATGACCAAGATGGCCGCCACGCCCATATATGGTAAAAACCCTTCAAAAATCTTCTTCTCCAGAACCAAAAGGCCTATGACCTTGTTTGTAGCATCGGGCATGTGGGCCCATCATAATTTGTAAAAATGATGACCTTGCAATGACCTTGACCTAATTTATGACATCGTTAACTTTTGTACGTTAGGCTTTTATATGGGAAAATGCTTACACAGTAGATTTCTCAGAAACTATTTAAGTCTAAGGTACAATACTTGGTATACATGGTCAGCTAAACGACCAAATGAAGATATTATGTCATTTAAGGTCAAGGTCATTCGGTCCGTCGATCCGTCATCAAAATTTTCAAATATCTTCTCCTCCAAAACCGCTGGGTCGATCAAAGCCAAATTTTATATGGAGCCTCCGTGGGTTGGGGGAACGAAAGTTTGTTCGGGGTATCAGGGTCACATGACCAAGATGGCCGCCACGCCCATATATGGTAAAAACCCTTCAAAAATCTTCTCCAGAACCAAAATGCCTATGACCTTGAAACTTGGTATGTAGCATCGGGCATGTGGGCTTATCATAGTTTATATAAATGATGACATTGCAATGACCTTGACCTAATTTATGACATCGTTAACTTTTGTACGTTAGGCTTTTATATGGGAAAATGCTTAAAAAGTAGATTTCTCAGAAACTATTTAAGTCTAAGGTACAATACTTGGTATACATGGTCAGTTAAATGACCAAATGAAGATGTTATGTCACTTAAGGTCGAGGTCATTCGATCCCTCCATCCGTCATCAAGATTTTCAAATATCTTCTCCTCCAAAACCGCTGGGCCGATCAAAGCCAAATTTATATGGAGCCTCCATGTGTTGGGGGAACGAAAGTTTGTTCGGGGTATCTGGGTCACATGACCAAGATGGCCGCCACGCCCATATATGGTAAAAACCTTCCAAAATTTTTCTCTCCAGATCCAAATGGCCTATGACCTTGAAACTTGGTATGTAGCATCGGGCATGCAGGCCCATCATAATTTATACAAATGATGACCTTGCGATGACCTTGACCTAATTTATGACATGGTCAACTTTGGTACGTTAGGCTTTTGTATGGGAAAATGCTCAAACAGTGGATTTCTCAGAAACTATTTAAGTCTAAGGTACAATACTTGGTATACATGGTCAGCTAAACGACCAAATGAAGATATTATGTCACTTAAGGTCAAGGTCATTCGGTTCGTCCATCCGTCATCAAGATTTTCAAATATCTTCTCCTCAAAAACCGCTTGGCCTATTAAGCCAAATTTTATATGGAGCCTCCATGGGTTGGGGGAACGAAAGTTTGTTCGGGGTATTTGGGTCACATGACCAAGATGGCCGCCACGCCCGTATATGGTAAAAACCCTTCAAAAATCTTTTTCTCCAGGATCAAAAGGCCTATGGCCTTGAAACTTGGTATGTAGCATTGGGCATGTGGGCTAATCATAGTTTGTAAAAATGATGACCTTGCAATGACCTTGACCTAATTTATGACATCGTTAACTCTTGTACGTTAGGCTTTTATATGGGAAAATGCTTAAAAAGTAGATTTCTCAGAAACTATTTAAGTCTAAGGTACAATACTTGGTATACATGGTCAGTTAAATGACCAAATGAAGATATTATGTCGATAAAGGTCAAGGTCATTCGGTCCTTCCATCCGTCATCAAGATTTTCAAATATCTTCTCTGAAACCACTGGGCCGATCAAAGCCAAATTTATATGGAGCCTCCATGGGTTGGGGGAACGAAAGTTTGTTCGGGGTATCAGGGTCACATGACCAAGATGGCCGCCATGCCCATATATGGTAAAAACCCTTCCAAATTGTTTCTCTCCAGAACCAAACGGCCTATTACCTTGAAACTTGGTATGTAGCATCGGGCATGCAAGCCCATCATAATTTATACAAATGATGACCTTGCAATGACCTTGACCTAATTTATGACATTGTCAACTTTGGTACGTTAGGCTTTTATATGGGAAAACGCTTAAACAGTGGAATTCTCAGAAACTATTTAAGTCTAAGGTACAATACTTGGTATACATGGTCAACTAATCGAACGAATGAAAATATTATGTCGATAAAGGTCAAGGTCATTCGGTCCTTCCATCCGTCATCAAGATTTTCAAATATCTTCTCTGAAACCACTGGGCCGATCAAAGCCAAATTTTATATGGAGCCCCTGTGGGTTGGGAGAACAAAAGTTTGTTCGGGGTATCTGGGTCACATGACCAAGATGACCGCCACGCCCATATATGGTAAAAACCCTTCAAAAATCTTCTTCTCCAGAACCAAACGGCCTTTGACCTTGAAACTTGGTATGTAGCATTGGGCATTCCGGCCCATCATAGTTTGTTATGCTTTTATATGGGAAAATGCATAAACAGTTGATTTCATGGAAACTTTTTAAACCTAGATATAATAATTGGAAAATATGGTTAACTAAATGGATACATGAAGACATAAGGTCATCAAAGGTCAAGGTCATTTTTTTAACTTTGCTCAAGATCATTGAGATTTTAAATTAAAATATGCATTCCTTATAGGCCACTGGTTTCAAATTTGTAACAAATGAGCCAACTGGCAAATTGTGTCTGTTGACAGAAGGTGTCAGGTAAGCTACAGGACCATTGGTCCTCTGGTTTTGAAATTGGCAATGAATTGTTCACTGAAACTGAATCTGTTATTATTTTAGATTTTTGATCAACAAAATCTGTACCATTGTATTTACTAGGTAATTCTACAGAAAAATTACAAAAACCTGGTAAAAAAGATTTTCTAAAAAAATCATTATTTTCTGTAGATCTGACCCAAGAGTCACGTCATATTTTCGAATGTGGACAAGCAGAGGAACATTCCGGGTGTTCCAGTTTTTTGGTATCCTTTTGCCAGCAAGAGGCACAAACATGTTGAGCAAAATGCATACGGCCATATTTACTTTCAGTATGACTTAATTTTTGTGGACATTTATTCCTTTGATACTGAGAACAAAACCATATTTTGTCCTCAGACGATTTCTTAGTTTCTGAATCTTCCTTACTTTTAAAGCTTGATTTTTTCTGAAATTGTGATCTCTGTTTAGGAGTATGCTTGAATAAAATAGCTGTTTCAATCTGCTGAAACTCAGCATCCCAATTTTTCAATCCAATTTCAATTTCATTTAAACAAGCGGCATAAAAATCCTTCAGAGTTTTGAAATCGTAAGAAGTATTTAGGTACATAATCTTTTTAAGCAAATTTAAGCGGCCTAATCTCTCTACTTCTTTTATTTTTTTACTTGTTATTATTTCTAATTCCCCAGCAATAAATAAATTGAAATCTAACTTGTCAAAAGAAATATTTGAACTTGTGAATTCGTATCTCAAATATGCTTGGGGATATTTTTGAGGATAACGTACAGTATCAGACGATTTTGCCTTTATTCCAGATTTTTATACCCCGCCACACTTTAGTGGCGGGGTATTATGTTATACCTTTCGGTGTCCGTCCGTCCGTCCGTCCGTCCGTGCTCACCATTTCCGATCGATAACTTGAGTATTTATTCATGGAATTTTTTCAAATTTTGCATACATATTGTTATCGGCGATGAGTGGTATGGGATTGTTAATGGGCAAAATCCGTCCATTTTTAACAGAGTTACTGCCCTTTTTCGTATTGGAAAAATGGTTTCTGGCCTGTTATTCCTTTACTGTTCATGATATCTGAATGAAACTTCACAGATATGTTGCACATCAAAGGTTACATATTGTGACTAAGGGCCGTCACTCTGACCTTCCCAGTTTGTGAGTTATCCGCCCTTGATAGGTCTGAAAAAAGGTTTTTGACCTATTGTTCCTTTACTATATGGAATATCTGAATATAACTGCACAGATATGTTTCACATCAAAGGTAACATATTGTGACTAAGAACCGTCACTCTTACTTTTCCCGTTTGTGAGTTATCCGCCCTTGATTGAATTAAAAAATGTTTTTTACCCATAGTTCCTTTACTATGTGGAATATTTAAATGAAACTTTACAGATATGTTTTACATCAAAGGTTACATACTGTGACAAAGAACCATCACTCTTACCTTTCCAGTTCATGAGTTATCTGCCCTTGATAGGTCCGAAAAATGGTTTTTGACCTGTAGTTCATTTCTATATGGAATATCTGAATAAAACTTCACAGATATGTTTCACATCAAAGGCTTCATATTGTGACTAGGAACTGTCACTCTGATCTTTCCGGTTTGTGAGTTATCCGCCCTTGATTGATCTGAAAAACGTTTTTTTATCTGTATGGAATATCTGAACGAAACTTCATAGGTATGTTTCACATCAAAGGTTACATATTGTGACAAAGAACCATCACTCTTACCTTTCCAGTTAATGAGTATTCCCCCTTGATAGATCTGAAAAATGTTTTTTGACTTGTAGTTCCTATACTATATGGAATATCTGAATGAAACTTCACTGATATGTTTAACACCATAGAATAGGAAACAGAGTCTCTCAGCTCAAAGAAATGCTTTACAGCCTGATCTAAATCTACACTGGTCAGAATGCTCCACGTTGTTGGGTGGTTTATATTAATGTTTATTTACAGTAAGGACATCATATCTCTGTCTATCTCAGTTCTGTGGCTCTTTAGCTATTATATATCTCAAAAAATAAGTTAGGATACACAGCAGTGGCGGGGTATCATGCAGTGCCTGCGGTGCTTTTATTTCTGTTTCTTTTTCTCTTTTTTTTTCTTTTTATGACTGTCAGAAGATGACGGCGAATCAGAGCTTTCATATTAGATGGACAATTCAGAGTCTGAGGTCTTGTCAGATTTTTTAGAAGTGACTTTCTTTTTAGCTCACCTGAGCACGAAGTGCTCAAGGTGAGCTATTGTGATCGGTCTTTGTCCGTCGTCCGTCGTTCGTCCGTCGTCAACTTTTGCTTTAAACGACTTCTCCTCGAAAACTGCTGGACGGATTTTGAAATAAAATCACAGAAATGTTCCTTGGGGGACTCTTTACCAAAATTGCTAAAACAGTTCCGCTCCACTGAACAATATGGCCGCCAGAGCTAAAAATAGAAAAACCTTTAAACGACTTCTCCTCCAAAACTGCTGGGCAGATTTTGAAATAATTTCACAGAAATGTTCCTTAGGAGGCCTTTTACCAAAATTGCTCAAACGGTTCCACTCCGCTGAACAAAATGGCCGCCAGAGCTAAAAATAGAAAAACCTTTAAACGACTTCTCCTCCAAAACTGCTGGGCAGATTTTGATGTATTTTCACAGAAATGTTTCTTAGGAGACCCTCTACCAAAATTGCTAAAACGGTTCCGCTCTGCTGAACAAAATGGCCGCCAGAGCTAAAAATAGAAAAACCTTTAAACGACTTCGCCTCCAAAAGTGCTGGACGGATTTTGAAATAATTTCACAGAAATGTTCCTTAGGAGGCCCTTAACCAAAACTGCTCAAACGGTTCCGCTCCGCTGAACAATATGGCCGCCAGAACGAAAAATAGAAAAAAACTTTAAACGACTTCTCCTCCAAAATTGCTGGGCAGATTTCGAAATAATTTCACAGAAATGTTTCTTAGGACCCTCTACCAAAATTGCTAAAACGAGTCAGCTCGGCTGAACAAAATGGCCGCCAGAGCTAAAAATAGAAAAACCTTTAAACGACTTCGCCTCCAAAACTGCTTGGCAGATTTTGAAATAATTTCACAGAAATGTTTCTACGGAGGCCCTTAACCAAAATTTCTCAAATGGTTCCGCTCCGCTGAACAACATGGCAGCCAGAGCTAAAAATAGAAAAACCTTTAAACAACTTCTCCTCCAAAACTACTGGGCAGATTTTAAAATAATTTCACGGAAATGTTTCTTAGGACACCCTCTACCAAAATTGCTAAAACGGTTTCACTTCACTGAACAAAATGGCCGCCAGAGCTAAAAATAGAAAAACCTTTAAACGACTTTGCCTCGAAAACTGCGTGGCAGATTTTGAAATAATTTCACAGAAATGTTCCTTAAGACACCCTCTACCAAAATTCCTAAAACGGTTCCGCTCCGCTGAATAAAATGGCCGCCAGAGCTAAAAATAGAAAAAAAAACGTTTAAACGACTTCGCCTCCAAAACTGCTGGGTAGATTTTGAAATAATTTCACAGAAATGTTCCCTAGGAGTCCTGCTACCAAAATTGCTCTACCGGTTCCGCTCCGCTGAACAATATGGCCGCCAGAGCTAAAAATAGAAAAACCTTTAAACGACTTCTCCTCCAAAACTGCTTGGAAGATTTTGAAATAATTTCACAGAAATGTTCCATAGGAGACCCTCTACCAAAATTGCTATAATGGTTCAGCTCTGCTGAACAAAATGGCCACCAGAGCTCCTCCTCTCAAGCCAATGGCTCGATTTCAAAATAATTTCACAGAAGTGTTTGACTCATGGTTCTAAACAAAAATTGCTGAAACGGTTCCACTCTGCTGTAGAAAATGGCCGCCAGAGCTAAAAATAGAAATAAATCTTAGAATGAATCAGAGGGCACAGTTACTATCCAATCATCATGAAACATGGTCAGAAAGTTTATCTGAATGAAATCTAGACCAACTTTGATACTGGGTCATGTGGGGTCAAAAACTAGGTCACTAGGTCAAATCTTAGAAAAACGTTGTGTACACTCTCTAGGGCACAGTTATGATATAATCTACATGAAACTTTGTCAGAATGTTTATTTTTATGAAATCTAGACCTGATTTGAAACTTGGCCATGTCAGGTCAAAACTAGGTCACTAGGTCAGTTCTTAGAGCTTTAGAGGACACAGTTTTGTTCTTATCTTCATGAGACTTGGTCAAAATGTTTTTCTCCTACAAATCTGGACCAAGGGTGCAACTTGGTGATGTGGGGTCAAAAACTAGGTCAAACCTTAGAAAAACATTGTTTACGCTCTAGAGGGCACAGTTTTGATCCGATATTCATGAACTTTTGCAGAATGTTTATATTCAAGAAATCAAGACCAGGTTTGAAACTGGGTCATGTGGGGTCAAAAACAAGGTCATTAGGTTAAATCTTATAAAAACCTAAGGTTCACAATAAAGGGTTCATTTTCCATTGAATCTTTGTGAAACTCTGTCTGTTGGACGTATGGATGTTTCTGAGGTTAAGTTCACAGGATATTCAGGTGAGCGATCCAGGGCCATCATGGCCCTCTTGTTTTCCTTTTTGACTGAAGACTCAGACTCTAAACCTCTCAAATTGGAAGGGCCAGGGGATTTACTACTTGAAGTGTCTGAAGAAATGTCATCATCCACCAAGCCTAATTTCTTTAATTTCTTTTTTACTGATTTACGCAAATGCTTGCTTTTCTTAAGAGTATTTATATCAACCTCTGTACTATCAAATGTATCTTGAACATTCTTGGATTGTTTCTTTGAGTTTTTAATTCGTTTGTTTACAAAAGTTTCATTCGGCATACCTCTCAGCTTGCCGTTGGATCTCTGCTGCTCAGCAATTTGACGCCTCAAAGCATCCGCTTCAGACCGTTTCTTGAGCAGTTCTTCTTCTTTCTTTGCAGCTTCTAGCTGCATACGAAGGACTGATAATTCTTCCTGTTCAGCTGCCAGCTGAAAGTCAAGAGCACCTCGTGGCAATAATAATGAAGGGGGTTTCACTGGGTATTACTCATTCCCGTAAACGGGTCTACTTCCGGTTGTTTTGAGGCACTAGAAAGGTCCCGATATAAACCGGAATCTGATGGACCATCACTTTGGCTTTCCGACTCAAACTCCGGAGCTCTTGTAACTACCACTGAGCAGCTGCTTATAATCAACGGATTTGCCCTTTCCGGAAGCTGCTCTTGTCACAACAGGCTCTTTAGGCCTGACACCACTATCGCTTCCCGAAGCCATTTAACCCAAAGAAACCTCAAATACTAGGATAAACAATAAATAAAATGTTTGCTGCCCAAAGAGCGAAAGTCAATATGATCTTCTGAGTAGAGTCACGACTTCATTTTTGGATAATTTTATAAACTTCTTCAGTAAAGCAAAAGATGAGAAATCTGGCTATTAAATAACACTAACAGTAACAGCCAATACTGAGCCAGAATAGTTATTAAACACTAAAAAGTAACAAAAGAAACTTCTCTTTTTTGTTAACACATCCTCTCTTGACGGTGGTCACACAAGCTGTGCCGAAATCATACAATTTTAGCGCTACTCACTCGACTGAATGCATTTGACCAATCAGAGGGTTGTTATCATGGTAATTCTCATAACAAAATCATTGACCAGAAGAATAGAATAGAACAGAATATAGGTAATGAGACATACCGAAGATTATTTCGGATGAACTAAATTAACGTATCGAATATAAATTAAGAGATTATATAATTCCTTTCTCATAATTAATCATTTTAATAGCTTTATTAAAATTAGTCAGTTATGGCCCTTTGATGAATTATGCATTAATATATTGCACATACTTAGTGTCCGCTTGAATTCTCAACAACTATAGTCCGGACGCGATAAGTTGGCAATGTTATTGTTTTGTGTTTATTTTGATTTGGTGACTGATCGGCTATATAGCAGAGCTCAGCTTATCCAACTCACGGGGATGAAAGAATAAATTTGAATAATTTTGTAACTATCAATTTTGTTACCAATGATATTCTTAAACTAGAGACAGATCCTGTCTTTAAGCTTTCAAAAAGTGTCATTTAGATAAATTAGAACTGCCAGTTAACCGTAATGTGCCATGATGACCATAGATCAAGAAGTTACATGAACTGCACCGTAATGATAGTACAGGTACTGTTGACATTAAAAATGTAAACAAAACATTGCCACTGTAGCGCGACCGACCTATACTTGTTGGTTTTCAACGAAACTTCATTTAAACTTTAAGCATCAACTGTGGATGTGCATATCACCTGGTCGTTTTGGTTTGATAATTTTTAGCTCGCCTGTACGAAAGTACAGAGAGCTATTGTTGTCATTTGGACATCGGCTTTGGCGTGGGTGTTGGCGTCACACTTGAAAGTTTTACGTCGGAGTTTTTTTATGTGATGGGCAAGGCACTGCAGGCGAGCTATCCTGTATGCAGACAGGTATTGTTTTCCAGAGTTATGTCCCTTTGATGAATTCTGCGTTAATATATAGCACATACTTTGTGTCCACACAAATTCTCAGCAATTACCAGTTGGATTTCAATGACACTTCATGGGAACTTTATTCAGAGGACCAGTGGTCCTGTAGCTCACCTGACACTTTCTGTCAACAGCACAATTTGTCTTTTCGCTCATTTGTTACAAATTTGAAACCAGTGGCTTATAAGGAGTGCATATTTTAATTTTAAATCTCAATGACCTTGAGGAAAATTAGAAAAAATGACCTTGACCTTTGATGACCTTATGTCTTCAAGTATTCATTTAGTTAACCATATTTTCCAATTATTATATCCAGGCTTAAAGAGTTTCCATGAAATCAACTGTTTATGCATTTTTAGCTCACCTGAGCACGAAGTGCTCAAGGTGAGCTTTTGTGATCGATATTTGTCCGTCGTCCGTCCGTCCGTCCGTCCGTCCGTCCGTCCGTCTGTCTGTCCGTCGTCAACAATTTCTTCAAACGACATCTCCTCCTAGACCAGTAGGCCAATTTCAAAATAATTTCACACAAATGTTTCTGTTATAGCCCTGAACCAAAATTGCAAAAATGGTTCCGCTCCGCTGAACAAAATGGCCGCCAGAGCTAAAAATAGAAAAAACCTTTAATCGACATCTCCTCTGAAGCCAGTGGCTCGATTTCAAAAAAATTTCACAGAAATGTTTGACTCATGGCCCTGAACCAAAATTGCTAAAACCGTTCCACTCCGCTGAACAAAATGGCCGCCAGAGCTAAAAATAGAAATCTAAAAATAGAAAAACCTTTAAACGACATCTCCTCTGAAGCCAATGGCTCGATTTCAAAATAATTTCACAGAAATGTTTGACTCATGGCTCTAAACCAAAATTGCTAAAACGGTTTCGCTCGGTTGAACAAAATGGCCGCCAGAGCTAAAAATAGAAATAAATCTTAGAATGACACAGAGGGCACAGTTTTGACCCAATCATCATGAAACTTTGTCAGAATATTTATCCTAATGAAATCTAGACCAACTTTGATACTGGGTCATGTGGGGTCAAAAACTAGGTCACTAGGTCAAATCTTAGAAAAACCTTGTGTACACTCTTGAAGGCACAGTTTTGACCCAATCATCATGAAGCTTTGTCAGAATGTTCATCTTAATGAAATCTAGACCAAATTTGAAACTGGGTCATGTGGGGTCAAAAACTAGGTCACTAGGTCAAATCTTAGAAAAACCTTGTGTACACTCTGGAAGGCACAGTTTTGACCCAATCATCATGAAACTTTGTCAGAATGTTTATCTTAATGAAGTCTAGACCAAGTTTGAAACTTGGTCATGTGGGGTATGAAAAATAAGGTGACTGGGTCAAATCTTAGAAAAACCTTGTGTACACTCTAGAAGGCACAGTTTTGACCCAATCGTCATGAAACTTTGTCAGAATGTTTATCTTAATGAAATCTAGACCAAATTTGAAACTGGGTCATGTGGGGTCTAAAACTAGGTCACTAGGTCAAATCTTAGAAAAACCTTGTGTACACTCTTGAGGGCACAGTTTTGACCCAATCATCATGAAACTTTGTCAGAACGTTTATCCATATACAATCTAAGCCAAGATTTAAACTGAGTCAAGTAGGGTCAAAAACTAGGTCACTAGGTCAAATCTTAGAAAACAATGTGTACTCTCTGGAGGGCACAGTTATGATTCCATCTTCATGAAACATTGTGAGAATGCTTATCTTTATGTAATCTATACCAAATTTGAAACTGGACCATGTCAGGTCAAAAACTAGGTCACTAGGTCAGATCTTAGGAAAACCATATGAATGCTCTAGATGGCACAATTTTGTTCCAATCTTCATGAAACTTTGTCAAAATGTTTATCTCCAACAAATCTAGACCAAGGGTGCAACTGGGTCGTGTTGGATCAAAAACTAGGTCAGTAGGTCAAACCTTAGAAAAACATTGTGTATACTCTAGAGGGCACAGTTTTGGTTCAATATTCATGAAACTTTGTCAGAATGATTATCTTAATGAAATCTAGGTCAAGATTGGAACTGGGTATTGTCGGGTCAAAAATAACCGGATCAAAAACTACCGGTAGGTCACTAGGTCAAATCATAGAAAAACTTTGTGTACACAATTCTGTGTTTATTGTGCATTGAATCTTCATGAAAATGTCAGAATGTGTATCTTCATGAAATATAGGCCAAGTTTGTAACTGAATAATGTCTGATCAAAAACTAGATTGCCTTGTCAGAACTTAGAAAAACATTGTGTACACTCTAGAGGGCAAAGTTTTGATCCAATCTTCATGAAACTTTGTCAGAATATAGATTAGAAAGTGCAAAACTGCTCCAATTGAACCATCATCAAATAGATGATCTTCCATGTTATTTCATCATAACTCAGGTGAGCGATTTAGGTCCATCATGGACCTCTTGTTCTATATAAAAGCATAACATACTGAAGTTGACCTTGGTTTAAACAATATTTTATTCAGATAGGTTGCTATACAATTGTACATACTATTATATGGTACCGGATCTGATAGAAAGCCGAAGCTTATTTAAATCATCTCCTGAAACAATACGAATACAGCAACATACGTGAATGATGGAAAGAAAACAAGTAAATTAAGGTGAAAGGAATGAAAACAAAACCGAGCAAATAATGATTAAAACAGAGAATACTACATAGCTAAACACATATATGTAGTCAGCAAGTACTCTTCGCAGCTCTTTGTTCCACGAAGCTCCACGGGGACCAGGTGCCCAGGCACTATTTGGGGGAACCAATGTACAGACAAGCCTTTCGCAGACACCTGTCCCCTGGAGCTTCGGCAGGTACATGCATGCGAGTTGCACTTGCCAGGCTGGCATAAAGAGATACATGTGTCTACCGTGACACAATTAACGTATGATAATAATAATTATAATAATTATGCTAATAAATACGACAGTATGACCACACTGGCTTATGATATCATGCGGAAGCAGGATAAGTTTAGACAAAGAATATATTTGTTTCGTGAACTGGTGAAAAGATTAGAGGAGTGACCAGCCAATGCGGTTGACTTAAATAAATGAATATACATATAATTCTAGTCACTGTTGACCGAGTTCCCGCCACCCCTGCTGCAACCGGCTTAGATCTATATTTCGGTGAGAGCTGTGCCGTAATTTCTAAATAAACCTTCTCGAGTGAGCTATGAAATCATGTACTTGCAGAAATAAGCGTTCGTTATCAAAATTAGGAACGTCCACCATTCCATGAAGTAGCTAATGTGTGTTGAAGTCATTTAAATTACGTGGTAGGTACATGTTTCTTACATTGGAGTAGTTTGGACATTTAAAAAAGAAAGTTGACCTTGCCATAAATTAGGTCAAGGTCAATGCACATTCATGATTTGTATAAACTACGATGTGCTGAATCCCCAATGCTAAATACCATGCACAAGGTCATTGGGCCTTTGGTTCTGGAGAAGATTTTTGAAGGGTTTTTACTATATATGGGCATGGCAACCATCTTGGTCATGTGACCATGACCATCTGAACAAAGTTTGGTTCCTTTGACCCAGTGAAAATCCATTTGAAATAAGGCTTCAAACAGCCCAGTGGCTTCAGAGAAGAAGTTTTTGAAAATGTTGACAGTCAACAGAATCTCAGTGACCATGAACAAAGGTCAAAGAATGACCTTGACCTTTAGCAACATAATTTATTAATTTTCTCATTTAGTTAACCATATATACCAAATATTATTCCTAAGACTTAAGGATGTCCGCTGGTGAAAATCATTTATTCAAACTATTTTTACTTTTGTGTTATTTCAATTCTTCCATCAATATGTAGTCCAAAATGCAAAGTAAAGTATAGGTTAGTGTGGATTTTTTTGCAGTACATGCCATGGAAGCTTGTGAGGGTACCCGGCCATTATGAAATTTTGAGCATAATATAAAAATATTTAATCATGTGTTTAAATCTTTTAAGAAGAGGAATCAGTTGATTGAATAAATAATTACATGCGTTTCCTCTGACGACCACACAATGTTACATTGATTTCAAGCATAATTTGTGCACAGTCTTTTGTTAATCTCCAAAAATTTAAAGGATGTGTTACCCCACCCCCTTGACTTTGGCCTATTTCTGAAGCCATAAAAATGAACCCAGGCCACTTCTAAAAAATGGCTACAGAGGGTATTAGCACATTATTTCTGTTTATAATATTATATTGCTAGGCTCTTGTCTAAAGATAATTAAGCAAAAAATAATGTCCTGAAACACTCTGTTATCAAATAGCACTTGAGATATGTTGGTATTATGATATCTTCTCTTCTAAGTGCATATAAGATTAATTGTGGAAAAAAAATATTAAATAAATAAAGATATTTCGACTAAAATTTGACTATACCTGACTCAAAGTTTATTATTAAACAAGTTATTGAAGATTTTATATCAAAAACTGTAAATGCCTTGGCAAAAAATGACAAAATGTATCCCTACCCCCAAAAGAATGTCAAATCTTTAATATTTTGTAATGCTGCACCAAAGTGATGAAAAATAACAGAAGCAGATTCTATCTTTTTCTTAAACTTTGATAGTTTATCGTTCACACAATTATCTTCAGGAAAATTAGTAGAAAAATATAGGTTAGTGTACAAATAAGAAAGAAAACTTGAAAATTTTAAGCCTATCCCCTTTTGTTTTTGGCTTTGTGTAACTTAATAGAGAAATCACGACTGCATCTGAGTTATCTATCTTTTCCGATGAAAGAATTTTAATGTAAAACTGAAAACAGCCATGTTACTCTAAAATTATATAGCCTTTTCATAACCAAAGAGTACTTCATAAACAACTAATAAGATCTTAGGCTACTCGAAGCAGATTCTAAGCCACCCCATGTAGAGAAAATGGCTGCCTGTGTTGGTAAATTACAATATGTTTCTTTCATGTTTATGATAAAATCATTTCCAAAGTCTATTTTCTTGACTAGCTATTAATAATACATGTATATTCTTAACATGCATACAGAGAAATATGACAAAAATAAGCTGTTATATGGAAAACAGTTTTAGAATGGTAATTACCCCACCCACTTTGGGACCCACTTCAGGACTGGCTGATCTGATTTTAACATGACACACAGTCAACGTAAATTTCTTGATCAATTTCTGGTACGTGTAAATTTATACATGTATAAATGCTCATGAATGCATGCTCATGTGTATGATTTGAGTCAACAGTTTTTTTTAATTTACATTATTTCCGAACTTGAGCAAGCATGATGGAGAATCGAGAAAAAAAATAAATAAAAGGTGAAAAGTCAGTCTGAATCTCTTAAACTATCTGTATGTGCCTTAAATTTATTGATGCATGCAAAATAGTCTTGGATGCAAGATACATTTAGGCCTTATATAAGCGTGACACTCAACCGATTTTGTAATCTGTATATTTTCGAGCTTTGGCGAGCAAAAGTTGGAGATTTAAAGGATTAAAGGATAAGCTACATAATGTCACATGAACGAATGCATAAGTTTCTTGGGTCTCATTATTCCAGAGGATTGGTTCCCTCTTCTTTATGCAGTAAGGCTGGAGTACAATCTGTTATAGGCTAAAATGTTCAGTCAGCGTCTTTTGTGTGTGTGTGTTTTTTTTTTCTAAGATATTCTAATTGTCCCCCAGCTTGTATGCTACTGTCGGGTAGTATTTTAAAGTTTTACTTAAAATCGTTTGAATCATTGAATAAGTCAATGTAATAAGCAGCTTGATCTCAGTGTACAGGGGTCAACAATGCACTCGATTTGGACCACTGCTCGAGGAAAAGAGATAAAAACACCTGTCGTGTTGAAGAGAAAAATATAGTTTTGCGTAACGTTGAACTAAACTGTGAGTTCAGTGACGTCACAATGACTAGTTGGCACGCGCGCATTAATTGACTGAGCGGATACTATCAAATGCAACAAATCTCTCTGCCAAATAGATTCAATAATGTCTACGAAAGCTAGTGTATTTTATGATAATGTTGAATTTCCCTCAGCGTGCCTCAGTATCAGTCATGCTGTTAATAACATGGGGAGACTGAGGCCTATAATGCATCATACAGATCTACACCCCAACCCTACTCCATCAACGCCCAGACGCCCGCGCACCTCGAGACCTACACTGTTCTGTTTCCTTTTTCTCAAACCGTTTAGCCATTTAAATAGTAGAGCGGTCAAAGTATCTAAATCTTAAATCCGAACTCATTTAATCGAAATAAACGTCGACAAATCCGAAAGATTTAGATGCAAAGACATTGACCCAAAAACAGAAAATGTGATCAGGTGCACGGGAGTAGTAAGCATCGCCTGCCTACATGTATCATAATACACCCGCCATGTCTACATATCAGATGGAAAAGTCAGTGAAAATGAAAGTCCGGTAACTTGACTTGTTTAAAAGAAATTGCGTGCCTTGTTGCTTGCGTCAGTCCCCCGTCAAGGTGTTTTGCTGGAACAGACCCGCTCTCCCCCCCCCCCCTCCCCGTTTGCGTCTAAAATTAAATAGTTAGGTGGTATTTTCGGCACCAAGCTATATATAGCCGTCATGTTCTAACACGAGTTGAAAAAACAACACCACCAAACCTACAGAGACACCAGAGACTCAGAGATTGGACAAAAGTGTTTGTTTAATCATAACATTGCCGTTAACTTCGGCGCATTTCCACTTATGCTGACAAATTGATTATCTGAAAAGCACAACATATACCATCATGAAAATTATACTTAGTAGATAAATGATATGTGCAATGTAAAAGAAAAATAATTTTGTATGTTTGTGATCTCTAGTTGCAGAATTTTTTAAAATTTGCGTAATTCTATATAAAAACCTTGTTTCCATTGACGTCTGTTATTTCTGTTTGTTCCAATACGCATAAATGATAAGCAATAAAATCCATACAATTTTAAGAGAATTTGAATGGGGACCAAAAAGGGGCCCTTATCTCTATATATATTTTGCCCAGGTCCTTTTCCACAAGAAATCTAATGCTGAATGCTCTGTAAAGCTGTTAATAATATTTAGGGCGTCTAGGGGCGAAGTCCCCAGAACAAAAAGCAATTTTGCTGATGACAGGCACCTGGAGATTTGGTGTCACAAACGCAGACATTAAATTTACTATTGGCATGATTTCATAGACTAAGTCATACTGTTCTACTAGCAAACAAAGATTTTTTCTGGACATGAAGCACGCTTTTTTATTTTCGGTAAATGTTTGGAAGACAAGTTTGATCGAGATGAACTAATCTGAAAATGTAGTAGTAGTGGGGGTGGTGGGAGGGGAGGGGTGTCGGAGCCCCCAAAGCTAAAACTTTTTTTTTGTAATGTAGACGGATACAAAAATTCTGACCCCACCCCCAAATGCCTAACAAAATATATGACTCACCCCCTGCCCCATGGCTTAATTATTTTCGATCTTCCAGTAGACCACAAAAAAAATGGGACACCCCATCCCCATTGCATGTATCCGGTCCCCCACCTAATAATAAATGACGTGTCCGTTATAATTATGTCGCTGTGAGCGGGTAACATCAAAACTTTTGATTAGTAAAATACCGTCCAAAGGATAAAGTACTAACCTCAAAATTTTGATATGGTGTCGGGTATCAAAAACCTAGACTATTTTACTTTGACTTGCTTTTGTAGAGGAGATTTGGAGCAGCCTGATGCATGCACTAATGGAGTCTAATGTAAACTTTCAGCGCAGTTACTTCACTAATGACAGAAACTTCACTCCACCACTGTTACTCTGGTCAGTTAACGTTTTTGCGCTTGAATGTGCTAGCTGTTTGTCGCAGGTGCGTGAAAAACCACATTCTAACTGATACCAAAGTAAAATTAAACACATCACTTAGCAATTCACTAGCAGTTTCAGATGAAGTCAGCTGTAGATTCTAATTGACAGCAACATTACACGTCATCGTTACGTGTACCAACGAACCTAAACAAAACAGCTGTAGTGTATTTGCAGAGATTTATATCGGAGAATTTCAGCCGTCACTGATGCCCAGGACTAGGCATGCGTAGCAGAAATATTAGCTGAAGTAAGATTATATCTGTCAACAGGCATATTTTATATCATGTCTAGCCCTGAGTCAGAGCTCCTTTGGTGTCTTAAGGGATTTGGCCTCTCGCGGTCAAATGTGGGTGGGGTGTATGGGTTGCGTCACCTTGCTCCGAAACTCGTAAAGAAAGTCGAATATTTTGTCAAGTAAAACCAGAGACTGTCTGACGGATGGGATGCCAGATGACATTCTGAACTAAATGCAGTGGTAAGAGCTCCCTAGAGTATATATTTTGCAAATTGTAAAGGCATAGTAAAGCACCTGGTGTGCAGCAAAATAACGACATCACGGGTACGTGGGACCTAATATCTCTTGAGCGAATGAAAAAATGGTAACGCTCGAATGAAAATTATACAACAGCATCCAAAGTTTTCAAAAGCATAGTGATTTTATATTATTTCTCAATTGTAAGACGGCAAAATTACGACAGTCGACATTTGACATTCCGAACAGTTGTTGGCAGTTCGCGTTGCGCACAAGTCTCAAATTTGTCACCAGCGGACATCCTTAAATAGTTTCTGAGAAATCCACTGTTTAAGTATTTCCCATATAAAATCCATAACGCATCAAAATTGACCATGCCATAATTAGGTCAAGGTAAATGCACAGTTATGATTTTGATTTGTACAAATTATGATGGACTCGAGTCCTCAATGCTACAAACAAGACCGTCCCGACATGACCATAGTTGTTTACCGTGGACTTTAACGTCGTTAAGCAATAAATCAATCAAAAAAGCTAGAAACAAGTCCATAGGCCCTTTGGTTATGGAGAAGAAGATTGTTGAAGGGTTTGTACCATATATGGGTGTGGCGTCATCTTGATCATGTAACCAAGACCATCTGAACAAACTTTAAGGATGTTCGCTGGTGTGAATTTTAGACTTCTACGCAACGCGAACTGCCAACAACGGTTCGGAATGTCGAGTGTCGGCTGTCGTAATTTTGCCGTCTTACAGTAAAGAAATAATAAATAATCAATATGTTTTTAAAAACTTTGGATGCTCTTGTATAATTTTTATTCGAGCTTGACAAAATATTCGATTTTCTTAACGTGTTTGGGATAATAAAATTCAGTAAGTTGACGCAACCCACACACCCCACACACATTTGGGCGAAAGAGGCAAAATCCCTGAGAAACCAAAGGATCTCGGGCTAGACATGATATAAGAATGTGCCTGTTGACAGAATAAATCTTACTTCAGCTAATATCAGGCCTAGTCCTATGTAAACGGAGCAGCCCTGAAATCCTCTCATGTCTGCACAGCTGTTTTGTTTCGGTTCATTTGTACTCTGAGTACACGTAACGATGACGTGTGTGATGTTGCTGTCAATTAGAATCTACAGCTGACTTCATCTGAAACTGCTATTGAACTGCTATGCGGTGCGTTTAATTAGCTCACCTGGCCCGAAGGGCCATAGTGAGCTATTGTCATACCAATGCGTGCGTCGTGCGTCGTCACGGAATTTGTCCGTCAACACCTAAAAACAAATATTCAAACATCTTCTTCTGTAAAACTACAGGTCCCATGGTTCTCAAATTTCACATGGAGCATGACCTGACTCCAGGGTCTCAGAATTGTAAAATTGGGTCAGGTTGAAAATCCAAGATGGCCGCCGTTACTAAAAATAGCAAAAACAACAAAATAAACTTCTTCTCCAGAACCACTGGGTATATTTGTCTGAATTTTGGCATGGAACATCAGTGAAACTTTGGATTTCAAAATTGTAAAAATGAAAAAAATCTGTAGCGGAGTTTTGTCACAGTGACCTACTTTCTGTTTACGTGTGTAATTTTGCTCAAATGCCAATGTCAAAAAATGACCTATTTAAACAACTTCAAACAACTTCTTCTCTAAAACCACTGAGCCCATGGATCTCCAATTTCACATGGAGCATGACCAGACTGCAGGTTTCAAAATTGTAAAATTGGGTCAGGTCAAGAATCCAAGATGGCCGTCGTTACTAAAAATAGCAAAAACAACAAAATCAACTTCTTCTCCAGAACCATTTGGTATATTTGGTTGAAAGTTTGCGTGGAACATAAGTGGGACCTTGGTATTAAAAATTATAAAAATAAAAAAAATCTATAGCGGAATTAGGTCACAGTGACCTACTTAGCGTTTACAAGGCCAATTTTGCTCAAATGTCAATATCTAAAGAAAATGCAACCAATTCTGACCAGATTTGGTCAGAATTGGTTCTTGAATGGAATTATTTCAATTTTGTGTCAGTTGACTATCCAAGATGGCCACCATGGGGGCCGTTACTAAAATAGCACAAACATAAAAATGACAATTACTCAAGAACCCTTGAATGGAATTCAACCAATTTTGTGTCAGAATGTTCCTTGCATGAAGCCGTTTCGATTAATTGCAATTTGGCGTTCCAAGATGGCCGCCATCTGGTGTTACTAAAAATAGCACAAACATAAAAATGACAATTACTCAAGAACCCTTCAATGGAATTGGACCAATTTTGTGTCAGAATGTTCCTTGCATGAAGTCGTTTTGATTAATTGCAATTTGGCATCCAAGATGGCCGCCATCTGCCGTTACTAGAAATAGCACAAAACATGAAAATGACAATATCTCAGTAACCGCTGATTGGATTTTGACGAAATTTGTGTCAAAATGATTCTTGCATTGAGATGTTTCAAAACTATCTAACTGTAGACCATTCATATTGGCCTCTGTTACTAAAAATAGAAAAATGTGAAAATTAGAAAATCTCAGTGGAGTTGGATTAATTTTGTGTCAGAATGGTCCTTTCATTAAGCTTTTTCGATTTTTTGCATTTTCGCATTCCAAGATGGCCCCCATTTGCCGTTACTAAAAATAGCACAAAACATAAAAATGACAATATCTCAGTAACCGCTGAATGGATTTTGACGAAATTTGTGTCAAAACGATTCTTGCATTGATATGTTTCAAAAATATCTAACTGTAAGACCAGTCATATTGGCCTCTGTTACTAAAAATAGAAAAATGTGAAAATCAGAAAATCTCAATGGAATTGGACCAAATTTGTGTCAAAATGGTCCTTGCATGAAGGCTTTTCGTTGTTTTTTTTTGCATTTTAGCAATCCAAGATGGCCGCCATCTGCCGTTACTAAAAATAGCACAAAACATGAAACTGGCAATATCTCAGTAACCCCTGAATGGATTTTGATGAAATTTGTGGCAAAATGATTCTTGCATTGAGATGTTTCAAAAGTAAATATATAAAGACCAGGCAAGTTGGCCTCTGTTACTAAAAGTAGCAAAATGTGAAAATGAGAAATTCTCAGTGGAATTGGACCATTGATTGATTGATTTATTGCTGAACGTCCACTGAAAACAACTATGGTTATATCGGGACGGTCAGTTAACCTAACCACACTGTTCCTGGGCAGGCTTTGACCTCCTAAGCGGTTAACCAGTACTAAGTGCACATACTTTCGCCAGTAACTGACAACTGCCCTTCTTGAATCAGCGGAAAGAGAAACGAAAGTATGTGGCCAGACCGGGTTTCGAACCCAGGACCTCTGACTTACGAGTCAGGTGCCCTGGGTTTCGAACCCAGGACCTCTGACTTACGAGTCAGGTGCCCTACCGATTGCGCTAAGCGGCCCGGCGGAATTGGACCAATTTTGTATCAGAATGGTTCCGTTGCACAATAGCCAGGTGAGCGATATCAGGCCCATTTGGGCCTCTTGTTTTACCTTTTGTTCTAGTTATAGAACTTGATTGGCGCCCATGACAAACCACGGAAATTTCACGGAATTACGGAATCCAATTACGGAACCAATCAACGGAGGTTGACAAAACACGGAACTTTCACGGATTCGGTAATTCTGTGAAATTTCCGTGTTTTGTCAACATCCGTTGATTCGTTGGTTGTTTTGGGTTCTTGATGTTACCCGCACACAGTGACATGAAATTAGAATTGTCCAAGGCGGCAAATCAAGACTGATAGTTGGCCTTTCTAACTTCACCAGGGCATACATCACACCGCTCCAACAAATTGTTTCCTGTACTTCACCATGGAGCAACACATGCATTTTTTATTGTTTCCAATCAAAAATATATAATATTTGTTAACCCAACTGGAAGCCCCCAAAACAGGAAAAAAAGAAAAGGGGTTCTAGATACATATATACTTTACAAAGTCACCGTTAAATAGATACGCCGGGCATCAGATGCCGGCTTAAAAAAATGTTAGAATCTACAAATAAGAGCCAGTCCAGATTCAATTTTGCACACCTGCTCTCTTTTACCATTCAACTGGCTTTACGATGCCAATCATTGCCATAACCATTATTGTTTGAATGTTATTGTTGATTCTCTTGCTGTTAACATGTAAATCATGTATCATCCAAATAAACTTGTAAACTTGTTCACGAGATCGGATGTATATCTCTGCTTCTTTAGGCATCGGGCCTTTCAAGCTGTATCAGTGCATGCACAAAAAGCTATTATTACAGTGTCCTGATTTAGCGAAAATTGACAGTACCCGTGTCTTCTGTTTTCGTGGTCACTCATCGCAGATAGACTTTTCAAAATTCAACATCAGTGTCTACACACGTTTCAGGTTGTTGTTTTTTTTTATCTCTTTCAATCTGTCATCGTGAAAATCTCAAAATCTAAGTATCTGAGAACTATTCCACTCTAAAACAAGTGATTGTGAATTATTCCGATACCACAAACTACAGGCACAACTGAGATAGGGGGTGGTCGTGGTCGGGCGATGGTGGTGGCTAACTTTCAGTGGCGGGGCGACTTATTGTAATAGTAGGGCAAGGCCTACTGTGCTTGCAGTAGGTGCGGATGGGGTTGTTTCGGATATATTTTCTGCCCCTCTCTCCCTCTCTCTGGGAGAAGTCTAAAAGAGCCGGGAAACCCAAAACAACCAGCTGATCAATCAAACATCAAACCGGGATATTCATTAAACGATTATATTGAGCATGTATGGAATGCAATCAGTTGAAGGCGCTTTCAAACATGCCAAAGGTCGCGGTCAGTCGGTTGCCATATGGCGGGGCTTAATACACTGAAAATGGAAATTTATATGGCGGGGCTTAATACACTGAAAATGGAAATTTACACCAAGTTATTTCAACCCGTACAGACTGGCTACGTGGAAACGCGTGTAGCACGGGCAAGTGTACTCGTAAATCGTATAGCACGGAGCCACAAGGCGTAGCACGGCGATTGTTTACCAGGGTAGATCACTTTAGATGACAAAGACAAAAAGGAAAGAGGTAGGTTGACATGCTGTTTTACTTAACTTGCCTTAATATGCCTTGGTGAGTATATACACCAAACTTTAAAATCCGAATTTATGCTCATACTGTATTCTGGAGCTGTTGAAGTCATAAATACGTTTAAAATTCACCACGTTATATCTACGATGTTTATTCTCACTATAGGTCAATAAATTCTTGATAGAAACACATAATTCAATACAGATATGTTTTAGGCATTTGTCAATAAAAGTTTCATCAATATTTTTTATGATGCCACCTTGAAATGGATTATTGCAAGACACCGCCCATTTTCAAAGTCACGGTGTACTAACGGATACCTTTCTGGGACGGTTACGGCTTTACCCGGAGCAGGCATCAGTATAACCCGGGTAACACAAAAACAAATTATTTCCTTTTCGGTCTTTTTGTCCCATCCGGAGCAGAATAGAATCCTATTTTAGACTAGTAGTGGACAATGAAAGATTTCTCAGACAAACACTGCTGATATAGGCCAGGTACTTAGTCTTTACCTCCAGTATTACTGTAGAGACCGTTTCACACTGCCCGAAAAATATGGATGGATGGATGGATGACTTACGACTAAACGTCCTTTTAACAGTATTTCAGTCATATCAGGACGATGGACGGGCGACTAGACGCCCTTTTAACCGTATTTCAGTCATATCAGGACGATGGACGGGTGATAATGAAAGGCTGATTACAATGCAACTCCGCTTACGATTGAAATGATTCCTGTCTACAGCGGGGCTTGAACCCGGGTCCGCTAGATCAGCAGGCCAGCGCTTAACCTACTGAGCTACCGGGGCTCCCCCGACAATATGAAGGTATTGAAAAGGGGGAAAAAATACCTCATTTGTTCAAACGTACATCGACACATGCATTTGCACAAGGCAAGCAGAGTAGTGAAACGTTCAAGGCCACCAAATTCGCCAAGAGTAATGTGTTTTTTCGTCCACACCCATTGAGTATGGGTATCACACTACGTTAGCAGCGAACAAAACTGCAAGAACGCAAGGGCCGATTTGCGTCTTTGGTATTCTCGAATGGCATAGACAGGCTTTTTTGAAAGATTCAGACTAGCATGCACAACTAAAATGTGTCTGCTTTAATGATATCGTAGATTTTTCTTCTTCAGAGAATTGTTGATGCAATCAATAAAGACTGATCATAATACGAGTTGCAACATGGAGAAAGGATGCTCAATGTTTAGGCAAACAGCAAAGACTAAAACCGGCCTGCGCATCCACACAGTCTGGTCCGGCCCTTTGCTGTTTGCATACAACCTGTATGGTCTCTGCGTAATCTGCATTTTAAAATACTGTCTACCTAAATCTTACACGGTGGTTATACCAATTTCTCAATCTGTGCTGTCGATCGAGCTGTTCATTTACGCTGCATGAAAAAATGGTTGTTGACCAAGGCAATTACAACAGGTATCAGCTGGGTCGACAGTTATTAACAAAAGTATCATTTACCGTTAACGGTAATGCTTACGACTGAATTCTCCGTCGACAGCCATTTTTATAGTACCGTCTCGGTCGACAGCGTAGGTGGCAAATTGGTATTACCACCGCGGCTGCAAAGACATATATGCAACCAAACCCTGTGGCAGCAGCTTGAAAGTTCTACATATAAATTGAAATACGCCAAGCCACGCACGACTGCATGGGTGTGCATGATTGGCCTAGCTGTTGCTCACATACAACGAGCGTACTCAGTTAATGCTCTTCAGGTACTCTACTCCAGCTAGCTTCACACATATGAGCAGCATCACCCAATCAGTTTGGGTAACTATCCGCGAACAGCAAAGACTCAAACCAGTCTGTGAGTCCATGCATCTACGAACAGCCTTCATTTTGTGTCTGTAAAATTCTAAGGACCCACATATGGTCTTCGTGAGCAGCAAAAACTCTGATTAGACTGCAAAGATGCAGACTGGTCCCATAAGCACAATGTTGCATGTCGCGGCTTATATAACAGCGCCTAGCACAGGTCGAGGCTCAAGCAAGCGAAATTGAGACGTTTATTGATGAAGATGCGAAAGTCTATGCTCAAACCAGGAACCCAATACGTGATCAGTGGTCCGCATCCCTGCCCGCACCCGTATATATGAGAGGCAGTCAAAATCACTGAGACATGTTCGTACGTAGGAAACCATTCAGTTTTTGCCTGCCCATCTATTTAAAAATGGAGACATGTACAGGGACCTCGCATCGCGTATAAATGAATTCTCGGCTTTACAACTACTTCGTCTACTAAAACTTGAATATTTCCGGAAACAAACAAGTTCACATTATTCATTTCTTCCCTTCTAATGATTCCAAAAGAAAAACGGTGACCGTTTTATACCGTAGTTTTTCGAAAACACTGAGCCGTATTACTCCGTTGCCACACCCGTGTTATCCCGCAGCGCCCATTGAGGTATATTCGCAATTTATGTTTGATTCTGGTCGGTTCAGCGTAGGGATTCTAACTTGCTGAATAAGCTGATGCATGATTAACATGTAAAAAATAGAAATGTCAAGAATATTACTTCAAAAGAGCTGTTTGAAGGGAAAGTGGTGAGCTTGACTTTGTGGCAGCATACTTAAAAAATAGTGTAAGTTTTGCCAAATAAACCATTGTTGGTATATGAAAGATATATTGGTTGAAATTAAAAAGTGTTAGATGACATTTACATCTTAATTTGTCGGTGAAATCTAACATTTTCTGAAAAGTCACCCGTAAACAATCGCCGTGCTACGCCGTTTTTCTCCGTGTTATACGATTTACGAGTACACTTGCCCGTGCTACACGCGTTTCCACGTAGCCAGTCTGTAATGGTTGGAAGTGAGAAGTAGAAGACTTTGCGACCCCTCACTAGAACCAATTGCCGAGATAGCTCTTACTGAGAATATATGGCGGCTTGGTGCTGAAAATACAGTAACACCTAACTAACAGATATAGTTTTAGACGCAAAGTGGGGTCTGTTCCAGCAACACACCTTAAAACAAACCAAAAAAAAAAACTGACTGACTGACGCAAGCAACTAGGCTGAGAGCAATAAGAACGCCATTTCTTTTAAACACGTCACATCTATTTAACATGACTAAATTGTTTGAGCAAATGGTAACAACATAGTGTAAACATAGTGTAGGTCTCGATATGCGTGGATGTCTAGGCGTTGGCGGAGTAGGGGCGGGGTATCTATCTCTCTCTATGATGCATTATAGGCCTCAATCTCCCCAATTTATTTACGGCATGACTATTACCGAGGCACAATGTGGGAAATTCACTTGAACATTATCATAAAACACACACTGGCTTTCGTAGAAGTTAGTAAAGACAGATCTGTTGCATTTGATTCGAACTCCGCCATAGTATCTGCTCGGTCAATTATTACCTTAATGCGCGCGTGACGAATTGTCCTTGTGACGTCACTGAATTGACAGTTTAGTTCAATAGTGCATAAAAAGAGAAAATATCTATTCAACACCGACAAGTGTTTCTATTTTTAGTTTCATCGGGCAGTGGTCCAAATCGAGTGTACTTACTAGTGAAGACTGTGATCAAGCTGCGCTCATTACACCACAGGCGCTTGAAGTTTTATGCTAATGATGCCGCCAAATATCCAGACTATGAGCTATTTTGAAGAAATAGCCAGGTGTGCAAGCATGTGTTCAGACTCCATTACGGTCTCCAGTTTCCGGTGTATCAACGTCGCACAGCAACGTCATCAGGTTCTATTACGGGAAAAATGAAGTGATTCTGCAGATAACGATCCTCTTAAATGTACAGCTTCCAACTCTGTCCAATCATCAAACAACAAAATCGCCGATCAGACTATGCGGATGCGCAAGCTAATCTGCATCTTTGTTGTTCGGAAAATTACTACATATAGGATTATAGGCCTCCATCAACAAATTAAAATTTTACGCCAACTTTACTGTGCAGTTTTGACGTTGTTGACGCGAAAATCATGACGTCATTTTCATCATGTTTGCTTCAAGTTTTCACTCGTAAGAAACGTTTAGACCGAAATTAGGACAAACAAAATATTGTAAATACATGGAAACAGTGATTCAACGACATAGGACATATCTAAAAGAGTAATTGAATGATTTCGCTGATGTGTGATTTTCAAAGCGAACAAGCACATGCTCAACTTTGGCACAGCACAGTAAACCGGAAACTGGACACCGTAATGGCGACGAGATTTTGAGGCAAATTTTGAATTCAGGATTACAGCACCGCATAGACCATAACTGAATAAATTTATCATGTTTATAGATACATTTTGAAACGATGTTTACAGGTAAGAACTTTGCTTTTGTTGGGGTGTTTCTAATTGGCAGTTTTAGCAGTCAAAAAAATCGACCGTGTTTGCTTGCATACCTGGTCATTTCTTACGAATTGGACTATAGACTGCGTCAAGTTTAAAGGGTTTTGAGTTTGTTTTTTTTAAGCATAGAACTTCAAGCGCCTGTGATTACACTAGCTGGTTAACATGATGGTATTCAATGCTTCAAAAGATGTTAGGGACCGACCATATGAGGGAGGGGGGGGGGGGGGGCGGGGAAGTGGGCGTGCTGGTATATTGATAAAAAAAATCCCTGTCTTTGGATATGCAAAAACAACCCCTGGCTCCACCCAAAATTTCAAGAAAAAAAAATATAGTCTGCAAATAATTCCATTTGAATTGAGTTTTTATACTGTCTCTGACTTCTGCGGGGGGGGGGGGGGAGGGGGGAGGGGGGAGGGGCGCAGACCCCTATATTCATAGTAATATTTTAATATTATCTACAATTGTTTTACACCGGCGGGCCCGCATGTGCATACATTTACAAAAACATCCTATACAACATTCACATACATGTATTATTGATCTGCCACATTACTAAGTAAATGTTTCCACTAATCCCCCCCCCCCCCCCACACACACACAACAACAACAACAATTGTCGGTCCCTTAGGTCAAAAAGTAAAATGCTACTGTACATCTGGAAATAGCTATAAAGAACTTTTCAGAACACATTTCTTTTCCGTTTTTGTCGAGCCCGCTTGCGGTGAGCGAGACATAGTTGTTACAATGTCAGTTCGGTGTATGTCCGTGCGTGCGTTAGTGCGTGCGTCCGTCCGGATTTGTCCGGGCCATAACTTCTACATTTACGGATGGATTTCAAAATAATTTGGCATAATTGTTCTCCTTGATGAGTAGAAGTGCCATTTGAATCATTTGTTCAGGTAGGTCCAAGGTCAAGGTCACACTTGAAGGTCAAATGATAAAATGGTCATAAATTGAGCTTGTCCGAGCCATAACTTCCACATTTACCGATGGATTTCAAAATAATTTTGCACAATTGTTTTCCTTGATGAGTAGAAGTGTCATTTGGAACATTTGTTCAGGTAGGTCCAAGGTCAAGGTCACACTTGAAGGTCAAATGATAAAATGGTCATACATTGGGCTTGTCCGAGCCATTACTTCTACATTTATGGATGGATTTCATAATAATTTGGCACAATTGTTCTCCTTGATGAGTAGAGGTGCCATTTGAAACATTTGTTCAGGTAGGTCCAAAGTCAAGGTCAGACTTGAAGGTCAAATGATAAAATGGCCATAAATTGAGCTTGTCCGAGCCATTTCTTCTATACTTATGGAAGGATTTCAAAATAATTTGGCACAATTGTTCTCCTTGATGAGTAGAAGTGTCATTTGGATTATTTGTTCAGGTAGGTCCAAGGTCAAGGTCACTTTTGAAGGTCAAATGATCAAATGGCCATAATTTGAGCTTGTCCGAGCCATAACTTCAACATAAATTTACAAATTAATTTCAAAATGATTTGGCACAATTGTTTTCCTTGATGAGTAGAAGTGCTATTGGAACATTTGTTCAAGTAGGTCCAAAGTCAAGGTCACACTTGAAGGTCAAATGATAAAATGGTCATGAATCGAGCTTGTCTGAGCCATCACTTCTACATTGTTCTTCTTGATGAGTGGAAGTGTCAAGTGACATATATGTTTGGGTAGGTCAAGGTCACACTTGAAGGTCAGATAATGTAATTGTCATAAATTGAGCTTGTCTGGGTCATCACTTCTACTTATTTTCCTTTGTGAAAATTAAAAAAAAAAATATGCTGGCTAAGCATGATGTTGTTTGGCTTCTTTCTAGAGTGAAGCAGTTACTTAGTCTTGACATACTTATAGGTCACTATAGCAAACAGCGGGCTCGACCAGTTGTCCCTGGACAACCTTCTAGTATAAGTTTAAAAGCTTGGGGTTTATTAGAGTAGGCCTATCTTGAAAAAAATACTGCAGACTGCACATTTAGATTGTACCCATGCATATATTCATGCAGCTTTCCTTTAAGATTTCTACCTTTTGCTAGCTAAAGCTCGAAAAATATGCAGATTACAAAATCTGTGGAGTCACACATATATATATTGCATCCAAGACTATTTTGCATGTACCAATAAATTTCAGGCAAATACATATAGTTTAAGATATTCACACTGTCTCTTCATCTTTATTTTATTTCTTTATTTATCTTTTTAATTCTCTGTCATGCTCTCTAAAACTCGGAAATAATGTAAATTACCAAATTGTTGAGACAAATCATACACATAAGCATGCATTCAAGCTCAGATACATGTATAAATAAACGCGTACCAGATAATGATCAAGAAATTTATGTTGACTGTGTGTCATGTTAAAATCAGATCAGTCAGTGTTGAAGTGGGTGGGGTAATTCCCACTCTAAAACTGGTTTTCCATATAACAGCTTACTTCTGTCATATTTTTCTGTATACAATTTAATAATATAGTAATGTCTAGTCAAGAAAATAGCATTTGGAAATGCTTTTATCATAAATATGAAAGAAACATATTAAAGTTTGTCAACACAGCCAGCCATTCCTTCAATAGGGGGTGACTTAGAATTTGCTTCGATTATCCTAAGACCCAATTAGTTGTTTATGAATTTTTCTTTGTTATGAACAGACTATATAATCTTAGAGTAATATGGCTGTTTTCATGTTACATAAATATTCTTTCCTCGGATTAATAGATAGATAACTATGATGCAGCGTGATTTCTCTATTCCTTTTTTTTTTAATCATAGCCAAAAACAAAAGGGAGTAGACTTAAAATTTTCAGGTTTTCTTTCTTTTTGCACACTAACCTGAAGGGTATCGCTCATCTGTGACATTTAATAATGTAATTATGACACGATAACTGAAACACCCCCACAAAAGTTCAATTTCCCTATCGTTTTCCTAGCAAAAACGAGCTTCCAGGCCTTGTAGCTAAAAAAATTTGCACATTAAGGTGCCTTTAGTTTGCTCTCAGATTAAACATTCTGACGAATTCCAAATTATGAGAAAGATTTAGAAGCTTCTTGTTACTCATTCTTATAAAAAGGGAAGCAAATTGATGAAAAAATGTGATTTTCCCTATCACTTCCATAGTAAAATCGCAGAAGGAGGGTACCATTATATAAATTGCTCTATCTCAAAAAAATGAACATTAACATATACTTTTCTGCACCTCATATTGCTTATATGATATCATGGTTTAATTATAAGCAACTTATTTTAACTCCTTGTTACTCTGTCAAAAATTTGTTTCAGACCAGCGAACATCCTTAATTCCTTTGGCCGACTGAAGCTCAATATGAAATATGGCCTCAATCGTCCCAGTGGGTTTAGAGAAGATTATTGAAAATGTTGACAGGAGACAGAATCCCAGTGTCTTTGAACAAAAGTCGAAGAATGACCTTGACCTTAAGCAACATAATTTCTTCATTTGGTTAACTAATTTTTTCCATAAATTATACCTTAAACTTAAATAGTTTATGAGAAATCCACTATTTAAGCATTTTCCCATACAAAAGCATAACATACCAACGTTGACCATTTCCTAAATTAGGTCAAGGTCAACCTACAGTCATTATTTGTACAAACTATGATGGGCTCAAATGCCCAATGCTACATACCAGGTTTAACGGTCATAGGCCTTTCCGTTCTGGAGAAGAAAATTTTTGAAGGGTTTTTATCATATATATGGGCATGGGGGCGATCTTAGTCATGTGACCAAGACCATCTAAACAAACTTTAATTCCTTTGGCCCGATAAAGCTCCATGGATATGAAAGATGGCTTCAATCGGCCCAGTGGCTTCAGAGGAAAGATAAATGACAGGAGACAGAATCTCAGTGTCCATGATGAAAGGTCAAAGAATGACCTCTAACAATGTGTAAAGTTTCATTTAGTTCTCCTATATACTTTTGGAGATATGCTCGGAACAAGCAAAATATTGAAAAAATACAGAATTCATCAAAGGGCCATAACTCTGGGAAAAATAACCAAACCAAAACGTCCAGGTGATATGCACATCCACCATTAATTACTAACCAACCTGAGCCTTTAGGCTCATGGGTGTGCTTATGGTATAGCCGGGCATTCGTCATCTGTCCGTCCGTCATCAAGATTCTGAAACCACTGGGCCGATTGAAGCCATATTTCATATGGAGCCTATCTGTGTAAAGTTTATATTTGGTATGATGATAGGTGTTGCTCTGAAAATTCATTCTATACCAACCCCACACATGCCTTGACTTAAGGTCAAGGTCACAGACTTATGCTTTTCTTTTAATAGTCAGGACGCTGAAATGCAAAAGGGGCCTATTTTTCGAGTTTAATGCCCCGACGATTCGAAAGGATGAATTTGGTATATTATGAAAGTTTATCATCCCAACTTTAGTTTAGGGTATGATCACGCAGTACAATCTTTAAGCTCAAAGCGTAAAGGTGAGGTAGAAGTACGGCCGTTTTTTCGACGGAGATTCCCAAATGGCATCAGAAAATTACATAAAAATATACGTTCGCATTTTTTGTTTTAGATTAAACTAAGTGCAGTCTTCACTACATATAAAATAGACAAGAATTTAATAATCATTATGGTAATCTCTTGTCTCGTGCAAACGGAGAGTCTGTTACAAGTTAGTAAATGTCACAAGTCTCGTGTGAGCGACTGACACTAGTACCGTTATTTTCGATTAAAACGTTTGAAAAGCTGGACGTTGTCTAACAGCAAGGTAAGTTTTGCTTAGTTTGGATATTCTCTAGATATGTATAGTGGAAAGTCCCCCAAAACAGTAAAGTCCTTAGAAAGAATAAATGGCAAACATTGCTAGGGCATATCTTGGACGGTGAGGCTATAGCTAAGCAAACATTTACGGAGTTGAAATTCGTGTCACCGGTTAAAGTTTTGTGACGAGAGAAAATAGCATTTTTATATGAAAATTAAGATATGCCATGGTCAAATAATAAAGTGAAAACACATGTTCACGTCATGACTAGATATACTGCCACGGTTCAAAGAATACAGAAAAGTCTTATATAAGACCAGGTCTGTTTTAAGCTTTACCTAGTGGCAAACTGACCACAGAAAGCTTCTCATGTTACTGTTCTTAAAATGTAACAAAATTGTAGTAATGGTCACACGTGTAAGACAACATATGAGCGGCTACACGAGAAAACCAACAAAGTGTTGTGCGCCCAGCGCAGACTCAGATCAACATGGGCATTCACTCAGTCTGACCAGTCTTCGCTGTCCCCACGGAGGTAGCTTAGACCCTTAACTGCCCTTAAAGCGCACTGCCAGACTCTCATCAGACTGGGCTGATGCCCAGGCTGATCTGAGCCTGCGCTATGCGCACAACCACTTTGTTGGTTTTCTCGTGTCTCCGGTCACATACTCTTACAATAGTCACTGGATTCTAAACACCAACACATAATTGATCCGAAATGATGTTTTTTTTTTAAATCAGCTCATTTTCGAATCGGCTGTTTTTTATTTAAGGGTGGTTAATGGTCTTGGTGCTTGTATAAGCAAATACCCGAAGCCATGCATTATTAACATATGGATTTTGGGGTTTTAGACATACAGGATGGACAACGTATGTCATCATTACGTGCTTATAACGGAAAATGTTGTGTTTCAAAAGAAAATTTTCTTTGACCCAAATCATCTGGAAACAGAATAAATATATATCTCAGGTCTTATGAAGCGGATCTCAATGTCGTATAAAGGAGTTACCCCGTGCTAATGGCGTTTGCCTGAGGTAATTGGTTTATAACCAGGACACTTCCCAAAACTGATCTCATTATCAAATTTAAAGAGTAACTACACTTTAGGAACTGACTGAATCAGATCTCAAATCCTATCCCCAACATCCAGGAGAAAGATTGACAAAGACATCCCAACAAACAATAAATTACAAGTGATAAGCCGAGTCAACAGCTCTTTGCCAAATAGGTGGCAACTCAGCTATCTTTACTGAACTAAATAATTTAGACCGACAGAAGTGTTACAACAGACTAAGCAAATTATACGAAAAACATTTATCAACTATTTTTACCTATTTCAATCCTTCGCAGTGTCAAATTTCGGGGCTTTATTTCATAAAATGACGGCATTTGGTATAGACAAAATACATTGGGTGGGTTAATTGCGTTTTATAACATAAAATCGGCCTTTTAAGACCTGAGATATAGCTCATTTGAATAAGGCACGAGATAACTTTCCACCAAATATGCGATAATAACCATTATCAGCGCATGATAGTGTCCAGCTTCAACATAGCTATTAGGAGAGCTCGACTCAATAAAATATTTTAGAAATAGATCAGCCCTAGCAGTTTATGTTAAGTAATAAGTCACTACTTGAGGGTAGTTGTAAAGTATGCAATATCACGAGCTCAGAGCGCTAGTGGTATATCTACTTACAACTAACCTACAAATTGTGATTTATTACTCAGCATTTTAGTGCTAGAGCTAAACTATTTGGAGTCTTAAATTTGAGATCGATTTAGACTATTATTCTAGATCATCGTCTTTTATACTATTTAGATCCTTTTGAAATTAATCAGTCTTTGAATAGACTGCCCAATTAAAATTTAGAAATTACAGTATGCTTTTTTCTGGTTTCGCCACCAGATTTTGTCAGGGTCACTGACGAGGCTTTATTAGCCGAAACTACGTAGTCTGGCCCATGTTCCTATTTCTGTATGTATTCTCTGCTCTTGAAGGAACTTTTTTAGATTATAATTACATAAGACGGGCTAAAAAACATTCTGTTCCTTTAAATTCTTTTAACTTTTCCGTCATTGCGTTCATGATCCTGTCAATATTCTTAACTGTTTCTCAGATACTGTACGATTTTATGACGTTTGTATTACACACTGCCATTAGAATAGTGTGGAATACTTACTATGATAGGTTCTCCAATGGGGACCAAATCGGAGCATTTATCATTGTTAGAATTCCACACTGCCAGTAGGAAAGTGCGGAATACTAACGATGAAAGGTTCTACAATTGCGGCCATATCGGAGTATGTATCATCGTAATATTCCACACTGTCAGTAGTCCTTGTCTGACGTTTCAATATTCCTTGATTTTTTTTTTTTTTTTTTTTTTTTTGGAGAATGAGGCAACGTCTCTTTATACAGACGTTTACGTCTCTTTTAAAGAGACGTTTCCACTTTTGTTGATTTTAGTCTATATTTGGGAAAATGTTAAAACATCTCTATATACGTACGTTTCCACAATTGTCGGTCATACTTTTTTTAATGAGGAAATATCAATAATATAAAGACGAGCTCTGTGGAATACTTACGATGAGAGACACCTCGACAATACATCCGGGTTCAGTACCGTGCTTATTTTTTTAACCAGTTAACGGGATGGGCGGCCATGTTGAGGGCAAGCGGGGAAAGGCTAAAAGATCTCTCGGCAAGTAGGTCAAGGGTGGAAAAGATTAAGAAGTTATTCTTAGCCTTTATTAGACGATGTCTAATAAAATCATTGTTGCCGCCAAAACTTGACTTGATCTCTGTATGGAAGAGAGCATATGTCATGGAATTGTTATTCACCTGTCAGAAGATTTAGTTACATTAAAAATGTTATTATTTGCACTTTGCATTTAGTTTTTAATATGTTTTTCACTTTAACGCTGTAATGATTGATAGAGTTAAGCAGAACGCGAGAAACGCAAATGCCGATGGCTTGAGATAAAAAAGATTCTATGGTGCGAAAAGTCTTCCGTAGTAAAAAACGTAGCTCTTTTCCTTCCAAAGGCTGTACTAGGTGCGTAAATTTACCGGAACGGACCTAATTACCGGATCGGACCGGAATGGACCCTTATCATTCATATTTCCAGCCGATTTTTGAGATATTTTGATACAATCTACACGCGCAGATTAATTCAAGGCCCTACCTATGATTAACATGTATTATCTTAACTTGCAACCCCTGATTTCATCCACCGACTTGATACATATAGCTCTACATATTTTCTATGGCTGAAATGTTGGTCATGGTACTATGGAACAAAAATTCGGGAACTTTTGTGTTTTTCATTCGCTCCAAGTCTTGGAAGAAAGATAACCAGATTTTTGTATAAGATTATATGATTTTAAGATGAAACGCATATGCGTGGGGTATTAAGAGGCCTACCCATGGCGCCAAATACTCAAAGAGTATTTTGACTAATATCTCTAATTGATTTGCGCTAGATGGCATACAGAATATGTATTAATATTAAATAAGAGTTATTTAATAAAAAATATTACAAATATCTACTGAATAAGGGGAAAACGGGTCCGTTCCGGTAATTCAGTCCATTCCGGTCCGTTCCGGTAAATTTACGCACCCGGCTGTCCTGAACCGGGTAAAATACAGTACCGTATCATCGGAAGCATATCGGAATGTACCGAAGAATGTCAATAATTTACGGACCAGTTTGGTTTCTCGCCATAGTGGATAACCCCAACATAAGGATACTGCTATTCAATAATAATATCAGACATGTGATACAGCTGAGAAGACAAATAGGGATATTTTCCTCTACTTTTTAGCTCACCTGAGCCAGCGGCTCCGGGGGAGCTTATAGGATGGTAAGGCTCCGTCGTCCGTCGTCGTCCGTCGTCGTCCGTCTTCGTCCGTCGTCCGTCCGTCCGTCCACAATTTCAAACGACTTCTCCTCTGAAACCGCTAAGCCAATTGTAACCAAATTTCATATGTGGCCTCCAGAGGAAGGGGGAACGGAAAGTTGTTCAAACGGTCCTGGTCACATGACCAACATGGCCGCCACGCCCATATATGGTAAAAACCTAAAAAAATCTTCTTCTCCAGAACCAATAGGCCGATGGCCTTGAAACTTGGTATGTAGCATCGGGTACGCGAGTACTACCAAGATTGTTCAAACTATGACCTTGGGTTGACCTTGACCTTTTTTACGGCAAGGTCAAATTTGCTTCCTTGTGCTTTTATATGGCAAAATGCTAGAACATAAGATATCTTGGAAACTGTTGCAGATTTTGGGCTAAAAATCAGTATCTACAGTCATCTTAATGAGTATGTGAAGATTAATGAGTATAAGAGGTCAAGGTCATTCTTTGATCTTTGACCCAGAACGTCCATATTTTGACAATTTCGAACAATCTCCTCAACAGCCATTGGGCCAACTGAAACCAAATTTCATATAGAGCCTCCAGGGGTTGAGAGAAGAAAAATTTATTCATACGGTCCAGGTCACGTGACCAACATGGCCACCACGCCCATATATGGTAAAAACTTTTAAGAATCTTCTTCTCCAGAACCAATTGACAGATGGCCTTGAAACTTGGTATGTAGCATTGGGTACTCAAGTACTATCAAGATTGTTCAAATTATGACCTTGGGTTGACCTTGACCTTTTTACGGCAAGGTCAAATATGGGAAAATGCTAGAACATATGATTTCATGGAAAGTTTTGAAGAGTAAGGCCTAAAATTGGTAAATGCAGTGAAGTACATGAAGATTTATGAGTATAAGAGGTCAAGGTCATTCTTTGACCTTTGACCCAGAACTCTCATATTTTGACATTTTCAAATGATCTTCTCCAAAGCCACTGGGCCAATTGTAACCAAATTTCATATTTAGCCTCTAGGGGTTGAGAGAATGAATTTTTTTTCAAACGGTTCAGGTCACATGACCAACATGGCCGCCACGCCCATATATGGTAAAACCCTTTAAAAATCTTCTTCTCCAGAACCAGTTGACTGATGGCCTTGAAACTTGGTATATAGCATTGGGTACTCCAGTATTATCATAATTGTTCAAATTATGACCTTTGCTTGACCCTGACCATTTTACGGCAAGGTCAAATATGGCAAATGCTACTACATAAGATTTCATGGGAATTTTTGAAGATTTTGGCCTAAAAATAGGTATATACAGTTGTCTTAATGAGGTCATGAAGAATTATGAGTACAAGTGGTCAAGGTCATTCTTTGGACTTTGACCCAGATCTCATATTTTGACATTTTCAAAAGTTATCTCAAAAGCCAAAGGGCCAATTGTAGTCACATTTCATATAGAGCCTCCAGGGGTTGAGGGAACAAAAATGTGTTGAAATGGTCCAGGTCACATGACTACATGGCCGCCATACCCATTTATGATATAAACCTTTATTATTTTTCTTCTCCAGAACCAATATGCCTATGGCCTTGAAACTTGGTAAGTAGCATGAAGTACTAGAGTACTTCCAAGACTGTTCAAATGATGACCTTGGGTTCACCTTGACCTTTTTTGCAGCATGGTCAAATATGGGAAAATGCTAGAACATAAGATTTCATGGAAAGTTTTGAAGATTTTGGCCTAAAATGGTATGTATGGTTATCTTAATGCCTATTAGCACAATAAGATTTATGAGTAAAAGAGGTCATGGTCAGTCTTTGACTTTTGACCCTAGACTCATATTTTGACAATTTCAGACATAAGAAAAAGCCACTTTGCCAATTGCTCAGGTGAGCGGATCAGGGCCTCATGGCCCTCTTGTTTCCAAATAGGGAGAATGATTAAACAAAGAAGGGAATTCTTGTATTTTGGTAGGGAGATCTGAAATTCCAAATAGGGAGATGTACAAGACATATATGGGGAAATTCTGAAATTCCAAATAGGAAATGGGCAAAATATAGGCAAATCCCTCGGAAATAGGGCGATATCACATGTATGATAAAATAATAATAAAAATAAGCAGTATGGAGCTTATATTTCATTTCGTAAGGAAGGCTCTGTTGGTGGCCATCTTATACTTAAATTTACAATAATCAAAATATTCTCAGACCTCAAGGAAATTGTTGTTACCTAATAATAGATGAAAGAGTATCAAGCGCCTTTGTTTGAAAATGTTTGCACTGATACCTGGTATGTAACAGATATATTGGTTATGTGTATGAAGATTTATTTTACAGAAAAAATAATTTTTGACTTTATTTTTGACCATTGCACATATTGCAAAATGTCTATTACTGCACATTTTGTGAAATTCCCCCTAGACCTTTCAGTGTACTCTAATATTTGGCAAGTATGTTACAGAGATATGGAAGAGATATCCATGAAGAATCCCAATGTTCCAAAAATGATTTTTGTCAAATTTCTATCATTTTGATCTTAGTCCATTTTCGACCAATACTCATATAGAGTAATGGTTAATAGTGCATACTTTGTAAAAATGAACTCCTCCGTGGGCATTCAATGTACCCTTTTTATACTTGGCAGATTTGTTACAGACATATTGAAGATGTACATGAAGAAGAGTACTGCTCAAAAAATAATTTTGACAAATTTACAGCATTTTGAACTTAGCCAATTTTTATTTTGTTATTATGACATAGGGACAGGGTTTTGAACTTGGAATTTTTTCAATCACAGTAAAAATTTCTCATAGATACCCCATTAGATTTTGGTCCTTTTTTACATTTTAATTATTAAAGGCGTATAGTGTATTTAAAACATTGATTGCAGATAATTTTGCGGGGCGTATTCTGAAACCTTGCTTGCAGCCAATTTCTTATTTGAACAGAAATAAAAAAATATATATTATTTGTTTCAAATATGTCTTCTTTCACTTCGTCTTATATCTTTTTTAAAGATATTTCTTGTTTCATTACATCGTTGTTAGAAAGTTATATTTTGCATAATGCTGTGTGATCTGGTGTACAATCAAGCTTTAGAATTGTTATAATTTTACTCGATTCTGCAGATGATTCCTGTCTTAAAGCAAGGTATCAAACAAATTCATGTAAATGTAACCTTTTCCAATTTACCCTTGCCTAGAAAAGGGTCCTAATCGACCCAAGGTCATCATTTGAACATGCTTTGTAGTACACGAGTACTCAATGGTACGAACGAAGTTTCGAGGCCATCAATCTATTGGATCTTAAAAAGGTTTAAAAGCTTTAACCATATTGATCATGCTAAAAGAATTGTTTTTACATATTTTGTTTCATGCAACCCATGAATACACCGTATGGAATTCGGTTACTATCAGCCAAGTGCTTCGGATAAATGGATGGATGGCTTGCGATTTTACGTCTTTTTTACGTCCTACAGTCATATCAGGACGATGGATAGGTGATAATGGAATGTTGTGTGCAATGGAACCCCGTTTACGATTGCAAAGATTCCCGCCTACAGCAGGGCTCGAACCCGGGACCGCTAGATCAGTAGGCCAGCGCTTAACCTACCGAGCTACCGGGGCTCCTAGTTGTTGCAGAGGTTTCAGTCGTTAAAATTTAGACGGATAACAGCTGAGCGTGCATATTTTATAGTTTTCTCTGGATCTCGGCGAAGGTGACCAAAATACTCATGATGGCAAATACAGCGTTAAAGTAAATGTCTTTGTTGTTGTTGTTTCAGTAAAGGCTGTTAAAAACCTATTTGAAACAAAGGATGTCGTTAGCCAAGAATTTTTTAAATGAAGAGTGATAAAATTGAAATTTTTAGATGACAAAAGGAGAGCATAGCTCTCATTCTTTTATTTAAAAGTCGCTGTATTTCATCCTATAATCACTGCATAACTTAAAGCACCGAACATTTATGGCATCTCTAGCTAACGATGTTCTGAACAACTAGACCCAGAAAGTCTGCGGACATCTGAGACATTCTAAGCAACCTCCGCGTAAACCATGTCGTACACCATTCATCACCGCCCATAAAATCGCTTGTACCAAAAAAAAATTGACGGCACTGTATTTTATAACGTCACTTCATGTTCGTTTACTGTTTATTGCACAAAACTGATGATGGATTAAGAATGTAGAACACAGAGAATACAGAAAATTGGAATTCGTCATATCTTGACGTCATTTGACGGGACAGGCGACAACCACGGCTTCGATTCAATTTTTTCGACAGTTTACACAATGAAACTGTGGGATCTTATACTCTCCCATCGACTTCATTGACAAGTCACATCAATTAACTTTAGACTGCACACAGGGACATGCAATGTTTCTCCTAGGAAGTGTGTAAAATATAAGCTTTACCTTGCAGATAAATCAATCCTCGATTTGTTTACATAAATTTTGTAGCCTCACTTACCCGGAAGTTCGCCTAATTCTTTCAACGCCCGTAAATATTGGGCCTAAAGATTGTACTGCGTGATGATGTGGTCCTGAAAAGTGGATCCAGGATGTAAAATAAGGGGAGATAACTGGGTACCAAACAAATGCTAAAAATGATCGCCTGCATTTCTCCTTATTTTTATGTCATTTGAAGCGGAGATCCAAGCAAACAAGATAAGTTTTAGAAGAAGCCTATTACATTGCTAAAGACTGATACTTATTAGCTTTCTATCCATTTTGGTTTAAGCCCGTAACATTCGGTTTTGGACGTTACATATGAAAATATTCCCAAAATGTAAACAATTTGAAGACATAATCGTTTTGTTTCTTTTGCTAGTATATCCTCCTTTAAAATTATCTTTAAATATTAGAAGAATAACAGTCTGCTTGATTCCTTGTCATTCGCCTATGTTACTACTTGAATTAACGTAGAATTAACGTAGATAACATTTATACAAAATGTATTCCATTATATCACAGCTAATCAGCAACCTTCACCAACTCTCAGGAAACTCTCATAAATACGGTAGTCAAATATTTTTTTAAGAAATACTGTTTACAGAAGTTTAACGCTATTTTCACCTAGCAGTTTAAGGCCCTAGCAAGCTGAGTTTTATACGTGAAACAGAAAAGAGAGTTGTTATGTGTTAAAAGACTTGACAAATACTGAACAAACAGTCTTTTTTGCTATTTCTTTCTTCTTGTAGCAACGCTCAACACTTTTGCTGACATGATTATATAACGGTTCAGTTTTCTTGCTACGCTTCTTATGACACTAACATACGTGACTTTTAGTCAAAGCAATAAAAAGAGACAAAAAGATAAATTGAGAAATAGAGAAGATATTACCCCAAGGGAAATAAATCTACTGATGCTCTGAACATTGTTATTCATAGTAGTGTCAGTCAAGTGACAATCAAACATCATCGTTCTTTTTAATATAAATAAATATAAAATTAGGGAATTACTAGTAATTTACACTACAAAGCCTGCTGTTACATTGAATATTGAAAAAATCGAATCATAGAGCATAGAAATTAAAGACTACAGAAAGGTGAGAAAACTAAAATACACACTGGAATTTAATGACATGAGGCACAGGAAAGAATCTGTCAAATCGAAAATAAGCATCTGCTAACAAAGTACGCACTTTTATGAGACTTGCATGGAGGTATTTTTCGTTACCAATAAAAACGACAATGCTCAAGTAAAAGCTTCAGTTAAAATCAAGGAACAGCCCAATTATATATATAAAAAAATACGATATTTCATTGCATTGACCATTTTGGTCAGTGTTTAATTTCCCTAAAGACGGTGATACACCATGCGCTTGGTAGTACAACATCGGAAACATGTAAAACTTCTTATTAATTAATGTTACTGCTAATCAAAATTTTCACTGCCGAAATGCTACACGTTGCGAAAATGTATTTTCACAGCCTCCGGTCAACTACTCGTCGCCGGACCGTAAGTAAAATGTATTATTTTGTGCCACATTTTGAGTGCAGATAATACCATGTAGGAATAATCTGGCAAATGTTGTGAATTACTCGTCCCGTTACCATAAACACTGACAAAACACCTGAATAACTGATGATGGGACATCTTAAAAGTTACGGTATTTTCTTCTTTCGTTAACTCGTCACAACAAGAATATTTTTGTCGAGCCCGCTTGCGGAGAGCGAGACATAGTTGTTACAATGTCAGTTCGGTGTATGTCCGTGGGTGCGTGCGTGCGTGCGTGCGTGCGTGCGTGCGTTCGTGCGTGCGTGCGTGCGTCCGTCCGGATTTGTCCGGGCCATAACTTCTACATTTATGGATGGATTTCAAAATAATTTGGCACAATTGTTCTCCTTGATGAGTAGAAGTGCCTTTTGAAACATTTGTTCAGGTAGGTCCAAGGTCAAGGTCACACTTGAAGGTCAAATGATAAAATGGCCATAAATTGAGCTTGTCCGAGCCATAACTTCTACATTTATGGATGGATTTCAAAATAATTTGGCACAATTGTTCTCCTTGATGAGTAGAAGTGCCTTTTGAAACATTTGTTCAGGTAGGTCCAAGGTCAAGGTCACACTTGAAGGTCAAATGATAAAATGGCCATAAACTGAGCTTGTCCGAGCCATAACTTCTACATTTATAGATGGATTTCAAAATAATTTGGCACAATTGTTCTCCTTGGTGAATAGAAGTTCCATTTGAAACATTTGTTCAGGTAGGTCCAAGGTCAAGGTCACATTCAAAGGTCAAATTATAAAATGGCCATAAATTGAGCTTGTCCGAGCCATTTCTTCTACATTTATGGATGGATTTCAAAATAATTTGGCACAATTGTTCTCCTTGATGTTTAAAAGTGCCATTTGGAAAATTTATTCAGGTAGGTACAAGGTCTCGGTCACACTTGAAGGTCAAATGATAAAATGGCCATAATTTTAGCTTGTCTGAGCCATAACTTCACAATTTACAAATGGATTTCAAAATAATGTAACACAATTGTTCTCCTTGATGAGAAGAAGTGCCATTTGGAACATTTGTTCTAGTAGGTCCAAAGTCAAGGTCACACTTGAAGGTCAAATAATTAAATGGTCATAAATTGAGCTTGTCCGAGCCAATTATGTCTACATTTACGGATGGATTTCTAAATAATTTGGCACAATTGTTCTTCTTGATGAGTGGAAGTGTCAAGTGACATATGTGATTGGGTAGGTCCAAGGTCAAGGTCACACTTGAAGGTCAGATATTGTAATTGAGCTTGTCTGGGTCATCACTTCTACTTATTTTCCTTTTTGAAAATTTTGAAAAAAAAAAAAATGCTGGCTAAGCATGATGTTTTTTGGCTTCTTTCTAGCGTGAAGCAGTTACTTAGTCTAGACATACTTATAGGTCACTAAAGCAAACAGCGGGCTCGACCAGTTGTCCCTGGACAACCTTCTAGTTTAATGTTTTGCCTTATAACTGATGAGAGCGCTACAAACCGGTAACGTTGATAACATTTCAGCAAGCAAACCTTGGTACTTAATTGAAACATTGACAGTTTCTTTAAATGGATACGTAATTAACGGTCGAATACGCTATTCAATTTCAATTTTGAGACTATGTTTTAGATTTAAGTTGAGATGGAATTAAGTATCATAATAATTTAGCTATAAAAGCTTTCGTGCTTCGTTCTTGCGATTTTATGCTCAATAATGGTAAAAAAGTATACAGTTTAAAGACACATAATAAGTAAATTGTAAAGACTGAGGGCTTGAGGCATGCAGACATTGAGGCCTTGAAAGCAGCTTATTCACAAACAGATATTATCGTTTAGTACTGAATGAAACAATGTTTAAATTACAATTATTTAACGCAGTATAACGTCTATTCAGATACATGCAAAAACAGATCGAAGTTAAATACCTCTAACAATCTCGTTTTTGTCTCGCCTGCGAAGCAGAGGCGAGACATATGTATTGCTTTTCCGGTGTCGTCGTCGTCGGCGGCGGCGGCGTCGGCGGCGTAAACTTTTGTCGAGTTTTTGCGTTTAGGTCATTTTCTCAGAAACTATAAGGGCTAGAGCCATGAAACTTGGTACATGCATACATCTGGAAGAGTAGATCTCAAAGCCATCATCAATATTGAGTCTTGACCTACATTTACGGTTGACTGACCTTGCAATTTTTGTCGAGTTTTTGCGTTTAGGTCATTTTCTGAGAAACTATAAGGGCTAGAGCCATGAAACTTAGTACATGCATACATCTGGAAGAGTAGATCTCAAAGCCATCATCAATATTGAGTCTTGACCTATATTTTACGGTTGACTGACTTCGCAATTTTTTGTCGAGTTTTTGTGTTTAGGTCATTTTCTCAGAAACTATAATGGCTAGAGCCATGAAACTTGGTACATGCTTACACCTGGAAGAGTAGATCTTGAAGCTATCATCAAAATTGAGTCTTGACATACATTTTACGGTTGACTGACTTTGCAATTTTTTGTCGAGTTTTCGTGTTTAGGTCATTTTCTCAGAAATTATAAGGGCTAGAGCCATGAAACTTGGTACATGCATACATCTGGAAGAGTAGATCTCAAAGCCATCATCAATATTGAGTCTTGACCTACATTTTACGGTTGACTGACTTCGCAATTTTTTGTCGAGTTTTCGCGATTAGGTCATTTTCTGAGAAACTATAAGGGCTAGAGCCATGAAATTTGGTTCATGCATACATCTGGATGAGTTAATCTCAAAGTCATCATCAATATTGAGTCTTAACCTACATTTTACGGTTGACTGACTTTGCAATTTTTTGTCGAGTTTTCGCGTTTAGGTCATTTTCTGAGAAACTATAAGGGCTAGAGCCATGAAATTTGGTTCATGCATACATCTGGATGAGTTAATCTCAAAGTCATCATCAATATTGAGTCTTAATCTACATTTTACGGTTGACTGACTTTGCAATTTTTTGTCAAGTTTAAGCGTTTAGGTCTGGTTTTCAGAAACAATAAGGGCCAGAGCCATGAAACTTTGGTCATGCATTCATCTGGAAGAGAAGAGCTAAAATTCATCATTGATATTGAGACTTTACAACATTTTACGGTTGACTGACTTTGCAATTTTTTGTCAAGTTTTCGCGTTTAGGTCGGTTTTTCAGAAACCATAAGGGCTAGAGCCAAGATACTTGGTTCATGCATACATCTTTGCTGATTTAGCTCTGTTTTGTGACAAAGCGCCAGCAGGCGAGACACCGCATTCCGCGGAATTCTTGTCTTATCTATTCATTTTCATGGAGGCATGTTCAAGCACTACTTTTAAATATAATCGGTGGCTGTAGCATCTATGGCTATCTATTCTTTATATATCGGAGTTTTTCGGCATATGTTAGATTTCTTAGAAAATAAGTTTTAATAAATATTCACCTGGTATAGCCAGTGCAGCACACACTGATGCAAAATGTTTCAAGCAGTTAAGTCTACGATAGGCAAGATTTTACGTTGAGTAATTATACTAGATGTTTAGTAAGAATCTTTCATTTTACTTATTTATTAGGACACTGAATTCTGTGCCGATGCTTTTATTTCTTCTGTTATATACGTGATAAACATGTGATGACTGTTGACTGAGCCGTTTGAAACTTCATTTTTCTTTGCGTACTAAAATATCTAAAAACATCCGTGTGTACCGAAGTAATAAAAAGAAACAATGAAGTCTTTTAATAGTGATCGTATAGATTTTATTAAAGTTAATTTCTAACTTTTTGTCTTTAAAATTTTAATTTCTGAATTTGGCTTTTTGTTTCCGAAATATTTCCTAAAAGTTAAAGATGAGAGTCCAAAGGTTGAATATGTCGTTTCTAACGGACAGTATATCCGCGCGATAGCAAGCAAAACGCATATTAACAGTCCTTTTGAATTTCTATTCTTTTATACCCAGTTGGAATGATGCAATGGCATGAACAACGCAATAATCCTTTAGTCATCATCCCAACCAGGTCACCAAAAGCGCCTTCAACCCTGAACCCTGTAGCCATTGGATGAAATTACATTGGTTAATCACCTGACTAACCAATATATTACAATTCCATCGCAAAAGCTGTACTTTTAGTCATGTGACACACCAGGTGCAGTGTCACCCCTACAATATATTTGAGTACAATCATCAAAAATTGACAGATAGTATATAAAATCAGTTGAAAATATGTTATCTCTATAAATATTTCCTAAAACTGTCTATAATAAGTCAACAATGAAGGGCTTATTTATGCATATGTCATTGGAAATACTAAATTTACCAATCACCTGACCAGTGCAGTGACCCTTCATTATTGCGTTATTATTTAGTATATTTAACAGTACATTTTAATAGTACATTTTAACAGTTTTCTACAAAATCTTAAATCCCTTCTTTTTTTAAATAAAAGAAGTATAATTCAACAAATTTAAATTATTAACTCATTAGATCAATCATTATAAAATCATTCAAAGCCCTGCTTTGCAACATACGCCCATTGCCAGTTGAAAAATTCATCTTCAAATGAAGTTTTCAAAAAGAATGACTGTTACTAAGAATGATTTTATCCGACATATAAACATAATTTTAATTTAAAACTCTTCACTATTTCCTTCACGAATTAATTAAAATGATTAACACACACAATGAGTTTATATAATGTTTATATATAATGTAAAGTTAATTGTTATTCATGATCTTTCGAATGTCGTTGTACCAATAGAATCATGCTGACTATTGTTGTACCAGGTGAACAATGTAAGCAATTGTGTCACCCATCTGTTGTACCAGATGATATGTTTATCATCCATCTGTTGTACCAATAGATTGTTGTACCAGGTGAACAATGTAAGCAATTATGTCACCCATCTGTTGTACCAGATGATATGTTTATCATCCATCTGTTGTACCAATGAAACCATGCTGACCACTAATAAGATGAACTAATAAGATGAATAAGAATGTCAATGTTCTCTCAGACGTTCTATAAATTGTAAGTTTCATTTTAATCTGTATTCTTCAATTGTTCATGAAGTAAAGTTTGCAACAGTTAATGTTGTTCAATATTTACATACACATTAGTGTAGTCTCAATAATAACTCATAGTCTATCCATATAATTTTCATTTATAGTTTATCCACATAATTTTCATGAACGCAGATGTCTGTCGCTTAGTCTCAGTTATCACTACATGGACTTTTAAGATATACCACTATCTTTTACACTGTATTCAAGTCCATCACAGGACACCATGATCCTGCAAACAGTTTATTATCCACGCTGGCCAGCACTTTCTTTTTCTCTTCAGGAGCAGATTTGGAAGTACCCACTTCCTTCGGCGTATCATCGCTTTCAGTTTCCAACTGACTTCTGCCCTCAAGCGACCCCTCACGTTCATGCACAATATTCAATCTGTCCCGTCTGGCTAACCAAAACCTTCTAATTTTATCAATATTCAGGAAAATAATTATAGCTATAATGGCTATAACAAGTGCAATTACAAAATAAACCCATGACCTTGTTTCCTCTTCAATAATGGGCACTTCCCCAACTTGATTTAATTCATTAATCAAATGATCCATCGGGATCTCTTTTATGGCCTTTAATGTTGAAGGTATTTTTATACTCGTTAGGTTAGGAAAAGTTTCATAGAATGTTTTCCAGAGGTCAATGTTTGTTATATTTATGACCTGCAACATTTGATATAGTTCAAAATGAGACTCATATTCACTTTCTTGGTAAAAATATGGAGTTAGTGTTAAATAATCGTTTGAGGCACTACATGACATATTCAACTGAACAAAACTCAATGGAGGTCGAATAATAATTTCAGATACAGTTTTCACTTTTTCATGACACACAACTGAAAACCTTAATTCTTTTTGAGAGGCTACCGCCCATAGTCCATTTATAATTCTACTTCCGGTTGGTAAAATGGCATTTGGTTGCACGACCTTCCTACAGTATTTCTTAATGTTTGATTTGTTTTTCATGTATAAACTTATAACACACAATTTACTCAAATTTATAGGAAAAATTGGGCTATTAATTCTACAGAATTTCGTTAAATAGTTATTGCAACGCTTCTGTTCATTCAAGTTTAAAAGTGCAAATTTGGTCTTTCGAATATCAATGGCAATCATGCTGGCTTCGAGATTATGCTTTGCAGTCATTTCTGTGTTTATGTTATTCACTGGAATAGGAAGATTATGTATCTTATAAATTTCAAATTGACTGTTAGTATCTAACAAAGGTAATGATACGATTATTATTATGCGATCGTCCTTTAAGACAGTCGTACATGTTAGAAATTTATAGTATTGAAACAAATTTTTATCAACCCTTTCTGGCAAAGTCAATGAAGTAGGTAAATTTGAATCTATTTCATGCAAAAGATACCTTAAGTCTTTTGGACTTATAATATTGGGAGTTAAATGACCTAAAGACAACATTCCTATTTGTGACTGAAGGTTTTCAAAATAAAATAAAGCCTCATGAATCATATACCTAACATTACTAACAATTACGTCAACCTTCATATACATTTTTGTAAAATAATCTACTTCCGTAATTTTGTCTTTAAATTGTTCCATATGTTTTGTAACTGGCTTTCAGTTTCATTCAGAGCTATGACCAACTTATTTATTGTCCTACGATTTTCTGACACATGTACTTTTGTGATAGTTAAAATTGACAAACTTTGTTCTATCACATGTTTAATTTGTTGTTGATTTTGTGCTAATTTATTTATATGGCCAGTAATCTCTTTCAAATCAGATTCCGAAACAGTTCCTATCAAATAACTCAAAATTTGACCCCCAATAGGGAAAATACTCCGACTTTCCCTTTCTTGATGTAAGCTTTTGTAGTTATGGAAACTGTCATACAATTTGTCATGTGCTGCACGAAGCCCGAGAATTTCAGTCCTAACATTTAAAAAGGTCCTCATGTAACTAGTTTGATTTGAAGTATGTATATGATTCAAAATTTCATGATTTATTCTAGATGCAGTTTCTATATTCATGGAAAGTTTCTTCATGAATTTTTGGTAAGGTTGCAGATCTATGACAAAACTTATAGTCCATTTCGAGCTACTTAAATTGATATCTCTCATCTTTTGAAAGATAACATTTTCCTGAATTTGATTTGCAATTATAATATGAAACAGAGACAGAAAGAATATTGCTTTATGCATTTCCATCTGAAATGTACAAAGCATAGCGTTAGTTACGCCAAATATATAAAACTGTATATTACAGGATTCAACACACACAAAGCCCACAGTCCGGACAATAGTCATAAGTCATATTTACTTGTATTATTTGTTTACAACCCTCAGAATAATTTTACATACTTATTTTAATACTGGTATTCTATTTATAGTTGTAAATTCTTTGTGTCCTTACGGTAAAATGTCTGTCCCATTCTTTTCTTTTAATACAATGAGGATGCATTTTTCAAATAGCATCTATAATCTGTTAGTTTTTACCATACATGTCTGAAAATTGATGTGTTGTATTTATTGGTTCTAATTCAAATCACCGTTATATCATAAACAGTTTACATTATCAAAATGTCAAATCAATTCCTTGCACATTTGATAGCCAAAAGTTAAACAATTTCGCCATTACGTTCTTATAATTTGACAAGCAAACATGGCTGATGAAATTTTATCAGATCTTTTATCTGATTTATTTGGTTTTAAGTCGGTACTAGAACAAGAATTTGACAATTTTGAATCTTCTTTTGATGACATATTGTCTTTTTATTTACATAGTGATATAATTCCGGATTCATTATTGCCAGAATTTTTAGACGTTTTAGAAACACTTTTCGTTCATTTAGTTCAAATTTTTAATTTGTTAGTTTCTGTGTCCACAGACATAAACGAGTTAACGGATTATTTCGAATTGCAAGAGATGTAACTCTTTGGTCTTAAATCTCAAAGGTAAGTCATTTTAATCTGTCAGTTAATATATGTATCTTTTCTCATTCATACAGCTTGTAATTTTGAAATGTCATTTGGTTACATTTCGACTTTAAATGTCAGTTATTTCATTGATACAGAAGTGTGTATTTGTAGCCTTGAATAATTATTTAGAGTGGTGAAACATTTCAACCTTCAGGAGTACAGTATTATTTATGTCAGAGTAGATTTTGACCAGATATGTAACTTACAGTGTAGGTATTGACCAGATGTATTACCTTAGTAAATCTAATTGTTGGGACAGTGCGATTACCGTAACACACTAGCTATAGGGAAACCAACGTTACAGTGTGGATATTGATCAGACATGCTACCATAATGAACCTAAATGTTTTGACAGTTACCGCCATGCATTAAATATTGGGACATTACCGTTATGTATTAAATATTGGGACAGTGTGAACTCTAGTTCATATTACCGATATGTATTAAATGTTGGGACATTACCGTTATGCATTAAATATTCGGACACTACCGTTATGCATTAAATACTGAGACATTACCATTATGTTTTAAATATTCGGACATTACCGTTATGCATAAAACATTCGGATATTACCATTATGCATCAAATGTTCGGACACTACCGTTAATCATTAAACATTGGGACATTACCGTTATATCATTAAACATTCGGACATTACCGATATGCATTAAATATTCGGACACTACGGTTATGCATTAAATATTGGGACAGTCTGAAAATTTGTTCACATTAGCTTTATGCAGTTAATATTGGGACAGTTTTTATTTTTTTTTTTTTTTTTTTTTTTTATTTATTTATTATTATTTTATTTTAATGACAGATACCAGAATAGTATATGTATTGTGACTTACTAAATTATCCCTATTTCTTTATGGTAATTATATTTATTATTATTATACCAGTTTATTTAATATTTCCAGTATGAGCTTTGAATTGTCCGTCTGTTTTTTTCGTCTTTTTATTTTCAGAGACTGTTTAGTGACTGGGTTGACAATCATGTCATTTTCGTCTGTGTGTTCATCCGTAGACATATCAGCATCACTATAACTCAAATTAGAGTTTTTCGAAGAATATCTCCGATCTTTTTCTTGTGATGTCTGATTACCGTTTTCGTGCTCTTTCTGAGCACGTAGCCTTTTGGCTAGTTCAGTCAAAGGAATATTATCCTCAGATTCACGCTCTTCCTGAGCACGTAATCTTCTGGCTAATTCAGTCAAAGGAATATTATCCTCAGAATCAGAGTTTTCGCGTTCCCTGCGTAATCTCTTCGCTAATTTAGCTAACGGAACATCTTCAGAATTCTCTGATCCTGAGTAATTTTCCTGAGGTTCTGTATCATCAGAATCCTCTGAAGGCATTACATAGGCAGCCTTCCTATGTGGTCTCAAAGCCTTGTTTGTTGGCAACTGCCAGTCATCATCTACATTTGCTAAACGTAGCTGATTGGCATGAGCCTTGGTGGTACTGCCATCTAACTGACAACGTATTATGAAACTAACTGGGCCACGTTTTTCGATGATCCTATAATAAGGTACCCATCGACCTTCTAGTTTACATTTTCTCTGGTGATTTTGATAATACACAGGATCCCCTACTTGCAAGTTAACGTCTTGACTGTTTTTATCAGCATATTTTGCCTGGCGTTTCTTGGCTTTTTGTAAATGCCTATGTACAAGAGTGAATGACTTGTGCTGAATTTGTAATGCAATCTGATGCTGATCTTCCCCATAATATTTTGGCCTAGGTTGTAGTAAATTATCTATAGGCAAAACAACATCCCTATTGTAAAGCAAATAAAAACTTGAGAACTTAGATGATTCTGAAACATTGAACCTTATAGCTGCCAAACATTGTGCAAGGTATAAATCCCAAGTTTGTAAGTTTTCCTGTATTAATTTTGATAAGACATCTTTAAGAGTTCTATGATATCTTTCCACTTTTGCGTTGGACTGTGGTCTGTAGTAATTACTTAAAACGTGACAAATGTTTAGTGAATCAAGGGTTTCCCTCATTTTTCTATTGACCATTTCAGTTCCATTGTCAGAAACAATAACTAACGGAGAACCATGACGAGGGATGATTTCTTCTAATAATAAATGTGTTATATTATCAGCACTCTTATCAGGGACACTAAATGATTCGGGCCATCCTGAGTACCAGTCTACAAAACTAACTATGTACTTATTTCCACTTAAAGTTTCCGGATAAGGACCACTAAGGTCGAGACTAACCTTTGCAAACGGGTAAGGGGGTATATCAGTTTCTTGCAAGGGTGCTTTAATTGGCTTTAAGTTTCTTACTTGACAAGTAACACATTTTGATACATATTCCTGAAGCTCCTTAAACAAATTTGGCCAATAATATTTGATTCTAATAGAATCAAAACACTTAGCGACACCCATGTGACCATTTAAGTCATGATATTGCTTTACCACCTTTTCTCTCAGATGCTGGGGTACAAATAATCTAAGCACTGGATCTGAATCTACATCTGATATGTAATAAAGTACATCTTGTAAAATAATGTGCTTACTTTCTACCATCTTTGCAGCTTTTCCACATTGAAGCTGTTGTTTGATATCAGAAATTTCCTTATCCTTTGCTTGTTCATTAATCATGTCCAAGCACGGGAAACAATCTGCTTGATCATCTGACAAGTCCATTTCTTTTGCCTTACAGCTGGCATAAGTCTTGGGATTAAATTTATTAGAATTTAATGCACTAATCTCAAATGTCTTGTCATCAATGTCAAGATTTAGTTCTTTTGGATCTTCTGGCTCAAATTTTTCACTGTTATTTTGGGACCTCGACAATAGGTCCGCAATTGTATTTTCTGTGCCAGAAATATATTCTATAGTACAATTGTATGCTGCAATACTTAACGCCCAGAGTTGTATCTTTCTATTTTGCATTGGACTCTCTAACAGGTATTTTAGAGGTTTATGATCTGTTCGAATGACAAACTGTGCATTATGTAAATAGTGGTCTAGTTTTTGAAGTGCAAAATATATTGCAAATGCTTCTTTTTCTATCACTGACCAGTTACATTGTGACTTGCTTAGGTTGTGTGAAAGATAATATATTGGTTTCTCATTTCTAACACCATGGATTTCTGTATCAGTCTCGTCAGACGTCTGAACTAAACATGCCCCAATACAGGTCAAACTTGCATCTGTATACAAAATATAGGGCTTGGATGTATCTGGATAAGCCAGTAAAGGAACAGATGTTAAGCTATTCTTAAGGAACTCAAAAGCTTTTTGACACTCATCGGTCCATTTGAACTTCGAATATTTCCTTGTCAATGCTACAATAGGCTCAGCTATCTCCGAAAAATTTGGCACAAAACGTCTGTACCAAGAACACATGCCTACGAAACTACGTACTTCTCTGACATTTGTTGGGACTGCTAGTGACCTAATTGACTCTACTTTTTCAGGATCAGGCTTAATACCATTTTCGTCAATTATGAAGCCTAGATATTTAGTTTCAGTCTGCAGAAAATGACACTTCTTCAGCTTAAGTTTTAAATTATGCTGCCTTAGTCTATCGAAAACCATTTGCAAGTGTTTGAAGTGTTCTTCAACAGAAGATGAAAATATCAAAATATCATCCAAATATGCAGTTGCAAAGCCTTCTAATTCCTGCAAAACAATGCTCATTAGCTCCTGGAATACTGCTGGAGCATTTGTCAAACCGAAAGGCATAACATTAAACTGAAACAGCCCCTTATGACAAGCAAAAGCAGTTTTATCCTTGTCATTTTCGTCCATAGCAACTTGCCAATAACCAGATTTTAAATCCAAAGATGTGAAATACTTTGCTCTGCCAATTAATGCCAGTATATCGTCAATCAATGGAAGAGGATACGAAATAGGTCTTGTTATTTTATTCAGCTTGCGAAAGTCAACACAAAACCTTTTTGAACCATCCTTTTTGTCTACAATAACTACTGGAAAACTCCATGCCGATTTTGATCTCGAAATGATTTTTGCCTCAAGCATTTCGTCAACAGCTTTATCAATGACCTGTCTGTTTTGTAATGGGCACCTATATGGTCTCATTTTTATTGGTGGGCTACCATCTGTTTCTATTTTCATTTTTACTGTATCTGTATGACTTAAATCTGTATCTTTTTCAGCAAACAAGTCTTTATTTTTCAAAACAAATTCTGTTACTTTTTGTTTGAATTCTGGTGATGTATTTACCTCAGACAAAAGTTCTGAGTTTTGTAACTGTTTTGATTGAGGTGGTAAATCTGACATTGTCACACAATTTGCCTCTAAGACAGGCTCAGCTCTAGCAATTACACAGCCTCGCTTTAATTTGAACGTTTTGTTTGTGCCATTTACTATCATAACAGGTACTTGATATGTGGGAGTGATTGACACTACCGAGTTTGAAACCATTAAACCAGGTTCTGAGCTAACATACCCACTATCAATAGCAGAAACTTGACAAATTTTAATATCATCACTACAAAAATTTCGTCTTAACTTTCCTCTGCAAACGTATGCCATTTGTGGTTTTAAAACTACTGTTGATTTAAGTCTAACGACTGACGCTACATGTGCATCTTCTTCTAAATTAACATATGTGCCATTAACCTTTAGACAACCTAAATCATAATAACATCTTACACCATTTTGTTTTAACCAATCCCTACCTAAAATGACATTTCTATTAAGATCTGAAACAACATAAAACAGATGATTCATAGTTTTACCCCCAATTTCAAATTTTAAATTCACACAGCCCTTAATTTTCATTTCTGTACCGTTTGCTGTTTGTAATCTTACATGTTTATTTATAAGTGCTGGCTTATTTTTCATTTGTTTATATACTCTATTGTGTATGAGTGAGACTTCTGCCCCACTGTCTACTAAACTTCTATATTTTATCTTTTCAATTTTTATCAGGCAAGAATTTGGGTTACCCATAACTGCTATTTTGTATGTCTGAATGTCCTGTAATTTTCTCTTTCCACCGGTTTCTTTATGAAAAGAGGATTTTAGTTTAAAGGTTTCTTTTCTGTTTCTTCCTTACCTTTTTTCTCATCTTTATTGAATTGATAACAATCTTTCATAATGTGCCCAAATCTTTTACAATACCAGCATTGAATAGGTTTTCGTCTTTGAGGTTGTATGTCAGCACTATTGACCTTACTTTGCTTTAAAACCTTATGACAGTCCTTTGCTATGTGATTGAATCCGTTACATTTAAAACAGCGCCTTACAGACCTACTATGATCAACCTCCATAGGCTGTTCATTTCTAGAATAATCATGACCTGTTCTTAAATTAAATCTTTTTCGTATATTCTGTTCATTGGTTGCTTCTCTGATGGCATCATGCAAAATACGTGGGTTTGCTCTCATGACCTTCATTTTTAAAGGGTCAGACAAAAGACCATCAATAAAGAACCCAATCAATTGTTGGTCAATTACGGCTGGAATGCCTTGTTGACCATGTCCATCCTGAGCTCCTTGACCTAAATAACCAGGAAAAGCCTCTTCTGCTAAAGCTAGTAATCTTTCTGCAAATATTTGTATACTTTCCCCGGGATTTTGCCGTACTTTTCTTAAAAGCATGAGTGCATGTTGTGGATCTGTGACTTCTGCAAAATGCAATTTCAACTCAGCCTTTAAATTATCCCAGTCCCCTTGTGGATTCTGTACCATATACCGTTTAATAAAATCCCCAACAGGCCCCTTTGAAGCTTGATATGCAATACATTTTATACGGTCAGGTGTTACATTAGTCAAAGTAGCAAATTTTTCTATTGACTTAATCCAGTCTCTAAACTGTTTGCTATCCCCCTCAAACGTTTTCACAACTTGTGAAACGCCTTGGGCTGCCATTACTGATGACAAGCCCTCCAGTTGTCCTTGAATACCTTGGAATACAACCCCCATATTTACTTGTTGTGGTTGTTGGTCAGCCATTTTCTAGTGAACAGACTAAATAAAGTACACAAAAGAAAAGAGCAACTTACTCAGCTTGAACTCAGTCTTCCACCGTTGGCTTTGATCGTCAGTCTTGAAACTTCACTGTTCCTTAGAATTGTCCCGAGGTTCCTTTTCTTTTGATAATCCTGGTCACGGCACCAAACAAGTACAGTTGTACCGAAGTAATAAAAAGAAACAATGAAGTCTTTTAATAGTGATCGTATAGATTTTATTAAAGTTAATTTCTAACTTTTTGTCTTTAAAATTTTAATTTCTGAATTTGGCTTTTTGTTTCCGAAATATTTCCTAAAAGTTAAAGATGAGAGTCCAAAGGTTGAATATGTCGTTTCTAACGGACAGTATATCCGCGCGATAGCAAGCAAAACGCATATTAACAGTCCTTTTGAATTTCTATTCTTTTATACCCAGTTGGAATGATGCAATGGCATGAACAACGCAATAATCCTTTAGTCATCATCCCAACCAGGTCACCAAAAGCGCCTTCAACCCTGAACCCTGTAGCCATTGGATGAAATTACATTGGTTAATCACCTGACTAACCAATATATTACAATTCCATCGCAAAAGCTGTACTTTTAGTCATGTGACACACCAGGTGCAGTGTCACCCCTACAATATATTTGAGTACAATCATCAAAAATTGACAGATAGTATATAAAATCAGTTGAAAATATGTTATCTCTATAAATATTTCCTAAAACTGTCTATAATAAGTCAACAATGAAGGGCTTATTTATGCATATGTCATTGGAAATACTAAATTTACCAATCACCTGACCAGTGCAGTGACCCTTCATTATTGCGTTATTATTTAGTATATTTAACAGTACATTTTAATAGTACATTTTAACAGTTTTCTACAAAATCTTAAATCCCTTCTTTTTTTAAATAAAAGAAGTATAATTCAACAAATTTAAATTATTAACTCATTAGATCAATCATTATAAAATCATTCAAAGCCCTGCTTTGCAACACGTGTTTATGACGCAACGCCTACGTGTTTTTGCTGCATCAGAAGGAAGTGTGAGGTTGTGCGAATAAAACTTGTTAAAGCCCCAGGTAGATTATGTACAACGGTCTATACAAATATGAAAACTTCTACATGCGAATCCCATTGGTTGGTTTTCTTTCCTTGTGGTCCCCTATATAGCTGTCCTATGTGTTTTCTATTTTGTTTTGTGGTTTAAAATAGAAAATAGGTAAAATTTGATGTATTAAATGTTTGAATGTATTTTGTATTTTTTTGTGTGCTTACTTATGTTCAGTTCCTCTGTGTTGGAATGGAGTATCTGTTACCAAAGATGTGCTGTTCCGTTTTGTCGTATGCATGTTTCCCATCTTCTTTCGGTGTCTTGGGTAGGCTGTGTTTTATAATTGTGTCCATTACTGGGTAATTTTATTTACATTTTTAGCTCACCTGAGCTCAGGGTGAGCTTTTGGGATACCCTGATGTCCGTCGTACGTCCGGATGTCCGGACGTCCGGACGGACGTCCGTCAACTTTTGCTTGTGTACACTCTAGCGGGCACAGTTTCGATCCAATCTTTATGAAACTTTGTCAGAATGTTAGTCTTTATAAAATCTAGGCCAAGTTCGAAACTGGGTCATGTCGGGTCAAAAACTAGGTCACTAGGTCAAATCTTGGAAAAACATTGTGTACGCTCTAGAGGGCACAGTTTTCATCCAAACTTCATGAAACTTTGTCAGAATGTTTATCCTCATAGTATCTAGGACAAGTTCGAAACTGGGTCACGTCGGGTCTAAAACTAGGACACTAGGTCAAATCATAGAAAAACATTGTGTACGCTCTAGAGGACACAGTTTTGATCCAATCTATGAAACTTTGTCAGAATGTTTATCTCCATAAAATCTAGGCCAAGTTCTTAACTGGGTCATGTCGGGTCAAAAACTAGGTCACTAGGTCAAATCTTAGAAAAACCTTGTGTACGCTCTAGAGGGCACAGTTTTCATCTAAAGTTCATGAAACTTTGTCAGAATGTTTATCCTCAAGTTCGAAACTGGGTCAAGTCGGGTCTAAAACTAGGTCACTAGGTCAAATCATAGAAAAAACCTTGTGTACGCTCTAGAGGACACAGTTTTGATCCAATCTTTATGAAACTTTGTCAGAATGTTTATCTCCATAAACTCTAGGCCAAGTTAGAAACTGGGTCATGTCGGGTCAAAAACTAGGTCACTAGGTCAAATCTTAGAAAAACCTTGTGTACGCTCTAGAAGGCACAATTTTGATCCAAAGTTCATGAAACTTGCTAAGAAAGTTTATTTTTATAATATCTAGGATAAGTTTAAAACTGGGTCACGTCGGGTCAAAAACTAGGTCACTAGGTCAAATCATAGAAAAAACCTTGTGTATGCTCTAGAGGACACAGTTTTGATCCAATCTTTATGAAACATTGTCAGAATGTTTATCTCTATAAACTCTAGGCCAAGTTCGAAACTGGGTCTTGTTGGGTCAAAAACTAGGTCACTAGGTCAAATCTTAGAAAAGCCTTGTGTACGCTCTAGAAGGCACAGTTTTGATCCAAAGTTCATGAAACTTTGTCAGAATGTTTATCCTCATAATATGTAGGACAAGTTTGAAACTGGGTCATGTCGGGTCAAAAACTAGGTCACTAGGTCAAATCTTAGAAAAACCTGGTGAACGCTCTAGGGGACACAGTTTTGATCTAATCTTTATGAAACTTTGTCAGAATGTTTACTATCATAAACTCTCGGCCAAGTTTGAAAGTAGGCCATGTTGGGTCAAAAACAAGGTCACTAGGTCAAATCATAGAAAAACCTTGTGTACGCTCTAGAGGACACAGTTTTGATCCAAAGTTCATGAAACTTTGTCAGAATGTTTATCCTCATAATATGTAGGATAAGATTGAAACTGGGTCATGTCTGGTCAAAAACTTGGTCACTAGGTCAAATCATAGAAAAAGCTTGTGTACGCTCTGGAGGACACAGTTTTGATCCAATCTTTATGAAACATTGTCAGAATGTTTATCTCCATAAACTCTAGGCCAAGTTCAAAACTGGGTCATGTCGAGTCATAAACTAGGTCACTAGGTCAAATCTTAGAAAAACCTTGTGTGGGCTCTAGAAGGCACAGTTTTGATTCAAAGTTCATGAAACTTAGTCAGAATGTTTATCCTCATAATATGTAGGACAAGTTTGAAACTGGGTCACGTCGGGTCGAAAACTAGGTCACTAGGTCAAATCATAGAAAAACCTTGTGAACGCTCTAGAGGACACAGTTTTGATCTAATCTTTATGAAACTTTGCCAGAATGTTTATCTCCATAAATTCTCGGCCAAGTTTGAAAGTTGGTCATGTCGGGTAAAAAACTAGGTCACTAGGTCAAATTTTAGAAAAACGTTGTGTAAGCACTAGAAGGCATAGTTTTGATCCAATCTTCATGAAACTATGTCAAAATGTTTATTGTCCATATATCTAAGCCCCCTATGAAACTGAGTCACGTCGGCTCAAGGTGAAATCTTAGAAAAACTTTGTGTACACCCTAGAGGGCACAGTTTTGATCCAATCTTCATGAAACTCTGTCAGAATGTTTATCTTAATGAAATCTAGGTAAAGTTTGAAACTGGGGCGTGTCGGGTCAAAAACTTGGTCACTAGGTCAAATATAAGAATGACCTTGTATACGCTCCAGAGGACACAGTTTTGATCCAATCTCAATGAAACTGTGTCAGAATGTTTATTCTTACAATATCCAGGCCAAGTTTGAAACTGGGTCATGTCGGGTCAAAAACTAGGTCAAATGTTAGTATGGTAAAAACTCTTATAAATCTTCACCAGAGCCAGTGAACTGATAAATGCTCAGGTGAGCGATTCAGGGCCACCATGGCGCTCTTGTTCTATGTACGTTTTCTACATCTCATATACGAAAGCTTGGGTCTGCATGCGTATCTAATAATTACACTGTAACAAAATAACAAGAAACAAATTGTCAACATGTAAACGAGTTTTATTCTCTGGAAAGGCGTATGAACTTGCAAAATAACGCTGTTCACAATGGTTTTAACCACCTACTGAAGGAAACAGTGATCCCACAACTCTGCTAATATCAACCATATGCATATTACTGAATAGCTTATTTTGATATCTAAGTAGTTTACGTTGTAATTACTCTTCAAACCATGACGTTTGGTTATTGTTTGAACATAAATTTGAATGGCGTTCATTTTTCCGCCTGTCAGTAAGTGCAAATATTCGTCAGAGTACATTGTCTTTTTCAGTTTTGATACTTCCAACATTACATTAGTGCCAATCCAACTTAACATATTTACAGATGTCAAAATACTTCATTTACACACTAAATACCAATTATATGTATAAAACTTTGCTTTGTTAAAGTACTGAATGAGCTTTTAAGACAAGGGAAAATGCAGACTTTAAAAGCACTATTTTCAAAAACACATTTGAACGACGAAATGATTTAAAGTTGAAATATTATTTCATTTTATTTATTATTTTCGTTTCATGGGTAACATATACAATTTGTATTATTTGCTATAAAAAGCTTTTCGAAACCTTTTTTTTTTTTTTTACAAATTATAGTAGCTTTACTCTAATGCAGTAAAACAAATATGATCATGTTTTTGTATTCTACATTTTTATATATCTTCTGAATCGTCTTCATTCATTATTCTTTTTAACAAAATTATATTAAGTAACGTATGTAACGATCGAACTGTAACAGAGAAACGAAAGTGATAATGTGAATGTGTAAGTTGTTGGAAGTCTTCGCAATCCCAGAAGTGGTTGGGTTGGTTTTCTTGTTAAAACTGCACATCACGGGGAAAAATTCAAATTGAAATGAATTTCTGAGGAAAACGGGACCCATGGTGGTGTTTAGACTCCAAAGAGAAACCTTTATGAAGTACAGAGTACATTGTCATTATCACTGGATATTTTGAGAGTGTGATTGTCCTATAATACTATGAGCAGTTTGATGAGAATCTGAAAGGCAGAGATTTAAAATGAAATTTAGTACCTTCAAACACCAACAATTGGTAGGATGAATTATCCTTGTGTAAATATATGTATACACCGGTTTTCTTAATATTTTGTAAATTATTACAGAAACTGATACTTTGCACACGAATACGTCATTTCATGAATTAATCAGAAAACTTTAGTGCATCTCTAAATGGACAGAGTTAACGCGTTTTCATTTTGAGCAAATTAAGATTTAAAAGGGGTAGGGGTAAAAAGGGGTAATTAAAACCACGGGATCCTATTTCAGTGACCACATCATACCTATCATAAAGCCCAAATGTTTTGCTTATCAGATTTGGTAAAAATTTCCTTTCGAATCGCCGGGGCATTAAAGTTGCATTTTTTCGGCTTCAGCGTCCTGACTATAATGTTTTGTGTTGTTTATATTCTTTGCTTATTTTTCCCATCTTCTTCAACAGGGCCGGGCCGCGTAGCGCAATCGGTAGGGCACCTGACTCATAAGTCAGAAGTCATGGGTTTGAAACCCGGTCTGGCCACACACTTTCGTTTCTCCTTCCGCTGATTCAAGAAGGGCATTTGTCAGTTACTGGCGAAAGTATGTGCACTTAGTACTGGTTAACCGCTTAGGAGGTCTAAGCTGCCGAGGAATAGTGTGGTTAGGTTAACTTACCGTCCCGACATGACCATATCTGTTTACCGTGAACGTTAAGCAGCAAATCAGTCAATCAACCAACAGGACCTTTTGATATGTGAGTTCATTAACCTCAAGGCTGCAACAGTTTACATCACCTGGATGCTGCTGACATAAGGTCAGGGTCACATTCTTAAACAGTTGCATCAATGTTCTGCTAATGGTTCATATAAATTCCAGATGTCCTTCAATGGAACATTTTGATATATTACTAGGTTTACTCCTATTTCTAGGTTAACTCCTAGCTTGCAGCAGATTGGTTGACATCTTCTGTATGCTGCTGCTGACCTAAGGACATGGTCACAGACTTTAAGATCTGTATCTTATATGTGTTAAATTTTTGTGTTAAAGTTTAATATCATAAAGCAGTGGCACTGGCCGTGGGTATACGTGAGCCCCTGCTCACTTGCTCTAGTGTCTTGGCCATTCAAACGTCTCGTCAAAAGCTACTTCGCCAAGTTTCATATACAGCCTCAGGGAGCTGAGGGAATGGAAATTGGTCAAACTGAAATTGGTCAAATTGGGCCACATGATCAACATGGTCGCCATGCAAAAACATTCAAAAGTTTTCTTATACAGAATCAGTTGACCACTGGCCTTAAAACTTGGTATGTAGCATTGGGATCTCACGTACTACCAAGTTTGTTCGATCGATGACCTTGGGGTTAGCCTTGACCTTTTTTTACAGCAAGGTCAAATATTGGAAAATGATTGAACATAAGATTTCATGGAATGTTTTGAAGATATTGGTTTTAAATTGGTATACAGTTGTCTTAATGAGTACGTGATGATTTAAGAGTACAAGAGGTCAAGTTCATTCTCAGAACTCTCTTATTTCGACAGTTTCAAGCATCTCAAAAGCCACTGGGCCAATTATAACCGAATTTCTTAAAAGAGTCTCCAGGGGCTGAGGGAACGAAAATTGTTCAAACAGTCTATGTCACATGACCAACACGGCAGCCATGTCCATATATGGTAAAAACCTTTAAGAATCTTCCTCTCCAGAACCAACTGACTGATGGCCTTGAAACTTGAAATGTAGCATTTGGTTCTCAAGTACTATCAGGATTGTTCAAAAGTTTAATGATGACCTTGGGTTGACTTTGACCTTTTTTACGGCAAGGTTGGATATGAGAAAATGATAGAATATAAGATGTCTTGGAAAGTTTTGAAAGTTTTGGCTCTAGATTGTTCAGATGATTTTGGTAAACTTTGACATTTTTAGGGCAAGGCCAAAACAAAGGAGGAAATTTCTCAGGAACCGACACAATTCGATTTCATATCCAACCTAAGACACCATGTGGGACAACAAAATTAGTCACCACCAAGGACAACACTTTCTGATGCTTTAATATGGGAAACTTCTTTAATGTAGAGTTCTTGGAACTTGTAGAAGATTTTGTTGCGCAAGTTGATAAATACAGTCAACTAAACAAGTACATGAATATTTTTAGCAGTAGAGGTCAGGTCTTTTACTTTCAACCAATGTCTCATATTCTGACAGTTTCAAACTATCAGGTTTGTTCAAATGATGACCTTTGTGACCCTAGTTTGATGTCATACCTTTTTACTCAGTTGAGCGATTCAGGGCCTCATGCCCGTCTTGGTTAATCGAACCTCATCAGACTTGCCGATAACTAGTACACAAACATGAAATCTCGGACAATTTGAAATTCTGCCATATTGAATAATTTACCTTAGAACGAGTTACTTACCCTTGAGTGCTGTGGATTAATGGACTCAGGTGAGCTACAGGACCAGTGTTCCTCTGGTTCATATTTGGTATATATATGAGTTTACGATGATTTGTTGTATTTGGGACAGCGAACATGCCTTCTTCTGCATTTAATTCCATGTTGTTGTTATACGCCCGTTTTGAAAAAACGGACGTATTATGTCGTGGCGCTGTCCGTCCGTCCGTCCGTCCGTCTGTCCGTCCGTCCGTAAACATTCTTGTGCGCGCCATAACTCAGTAACCATTTGGGATATCTTCATGAAATTTTATAGGCATATGTATTAGGTTGGGGGAACGTGTCGCGTACAAGAATGGTTGCTCCCCCTTTCTTAGTTTCGAAGTTATGCCCCTTTGATCAATTTTTTCCCTGCAAGTCTTGTGCGCGCCATAACTAGATAACCGTTTGGGATATCTTTATAAAACTTCATAGCAATGTGTATGAATTCCTAACGATGTGTCGCGTACAAAAATGGCTGCTCTCCCTTCCTTCGTTTTAGAGTTACGACCATTTCATTAGTACTTTGAGCCTATTTTTGTGTTTACTTATCTTGTGCATGCCATAACTTGCCGTTTGGAATATCATGATGAAACTTTATAGCAATGTGCATGATCACAAGACAATGCGTCATATATAAGAATGGTTGCTCCCTCTTTCTTAATTTTGGAGTAACCTCCATTTGATTAGTATTTTCAGGTGTTTCTCATTCACTCCATATCTCCTGAACCTTTTGAAATATTAGAATGAAGCTTTGTGGGAATGTGTATAATAATGGGGCAATGTATCCTGAACAAGAACCACAACTCTGGCTTACTTACTGAATTATCTGCCCTTGCATAAATTTCCTGTTTACTCTTACTCCTTAACCATTCGAAATAAATGGTATGTATATTATAAAAATCATTTCAAGGGAATATCACGGGGGTAATACCAATGCTTCTACCTATGCTGTCGACCGAGACGGTACTGCGTATTTGGCTGTCGACCGAGAATTACGGCTTTCGACCGAGCAGTACTGCTGTCGATAGAGGGATAACACGCGAACGGAAGTTTCTTCAGTGAAATCCTAAGGTATTTTTCAATATTTTTTCTGTCAGACTTTGTTGTAAGATATTTTCCTTTTCTGCGAAAAGTCTTGGTGAGCGATTGTGTCGCTTGTTTTCATATGAAGTGGTGTCAAACCCAAAAAAGTAAAAAATAGCACAATATGCAAAAAGTGTGTTATTTAGCCTATCTCGTTGCTAATCAACCATTGAAACACGTGGGAAGTATCATTCCAAAGGTTAAACGTTTCCAGTTTGCAACGAAATGCACATTGGAAAGATGTTCCGGGAGAGTTTTGTTTTCAGTGATACTGCTGTCGATGAGGTAAAATTGTGTCTGATACTGCAGTCGATGTAACTTGGTACGCATGTCGACGATTCAAGAGGATTGCAGTGCATTTATAAAGCGGAACAAAATCATTTTTATAATTTCATTTCCGTACAGTATAGGACCATTCGTCGAAATTATCAGAGTCGCACCGTGACAAAACCAACAATGTGACATTTGCGCCCAGCGAAGACACAGATCCGCTTGGGCATTCGTCCAGTTTTATCAGAGTATTATCTGCCCGCAAGGAAGGGCGTAGGTCCTTAGCTATACACTTAGCACACAGCAAAGACTCTGATCAGACTGGGCCAATGTCCAGGCTGATCTAGGACTTCGCTGGGCGCAAATGTCACATTATCGGCTTTGTGTCTGTGTATGTCATTATTTAATAATAAATACATGAAGATTTGTGAGTACAAATGGCCAAGGTCATTATTTGACCTTTGACCCAGGTCTCTCATATTTCGACAATTTAAACTGTAGTGTTAATGAGTACATAAAGATTTGTGAGTACAAAAGGTCAAGGTCATTCTTCGACCTTTTACACAGGACTCTCATATTTTGACAATTTAAAACATCTCCTGAAAAGCCACTGGGCCAATTGTCACCATGTTTCATACAGAACCTTGAGAAGTTTAGGGAACGAAAATTTGTTCAGCGCGTCCAGATCACATGACCAACATTGCCACCATAAGGTAAAAACCTTTAAAAGTCTTCTTCTCCTGAACCAATTGATCAATGTCCTTGAACTTTGGTATGTAGCGTTGGGTACTCGAGTAAAACAAAGATTGTTCAAATAATGACCTTGAGTTGACCTTGACCTTTTTTACGCCAAGATCAAATGTAAGTATATGCTAGAACACTAGATTACATGGAAAGTTTTGAAGATTTTGGTCCAAGATTGTTCGGTCCATCTTTCATGTAAGACCATCGGGAAAAGAGGGTTGGTGGGTGGGCCAATGTACAGATAGATCTACTACAAAATTAAAAATAGTGCTCCTTTATAAGCACTGCTTCACAAGACATCTTTCAGTAGCGCAGCGGCAATAGGGCTACTTCACAAGACAGCTTCTGATAGTAGCGCAGCAGCAATAGCATTACTTTAGAAGACAGCCCCTGATATAATCGCAGCGGCAATAGCGCTACTTCAAAAGACTTCCCCTTTTAGTAGCGCAGCGGCAATAGCGCTACTTCAGAAGACATTCCCTTACAGTAGCGCAGCGGCATTTGCGCTACTTCAAAAGACATTCCCTTATAGTAGCGCAGCGGCAATAGCGCTACTTCAGAAGACATTCCCTTATAGTAGCGCAGCGGCAATAGCGCTACTTCAAAAGACATTCCCTTATAGTAGCGCAGCGGCAATAGCGCTACTTCAAAAGACATTCCCTTATAGTAGCGCAGCGGCAATAGCGCTACTTCAGAAGACATTCCCTTATAGTAGCGCAGCGGCAATAGCGCTACTACAGGAGACAGCCCCTTTTAGTAGCGCAGCGGCAATAGCGCTACTTCAGAAGACTTCCCCTTATAGTAGAGCAGCGGCAATAGCGCTACTTCAGGAGACATTCCCTTATAGTAGTGCAGTGGCATTAGCGCTACTGCAGGAGACAGTCCCTTTTAGTAGCGCAGCGGCAATAGCGCTAGTACAGAAGACTTCCCCTTTAATAAAGCAGTGGAACTGTGCGACTTTAGAAGTCATCACCTTTCAGTAGCTCAGCATTTTATTCATCCCTGAGTCTTCAGTCATAACTCAGTTGCCAAAATTTAAAATTTATGTTATCTTTATGGTAATACTTTAGACTTTTTTGATCAGACATTATCAGACCTACTCCCTACAGGGTCAGTGCAATCAGGTGGAAACAAGTAGATCCTGGGAACTGGGAAGGGTCACAAGCAGTGCCCAGGTTGAGCTGAACCAGGCATATTGTCACCTTAAAAAATGGCCTGAGAATGTCACAACAATGCTTATTCAGTGTTACTGCACCTTAATTTCTGGAAGCAATGAATCCAAATTTTCCTGACACATGACAACCATTTACAACAAGATCCTTATGCAAGGGTCTGAAGGGCCAGGGATTGCAGGGCCAAAGGCCCCTCGGTCAAGGCTATCTTGGCGGTGCTGTTCATTACTGAGCCATCTTGGCGGTGGCCCTTTACTAATCAGCTCTTTACTGATGACACCGGACACTAGGCAAGCATCACGGCCGAAGGCCGCTGGGACAAAACTCCCTACAGGGTCAGTGTACTAGATGAAGTCAAGCTGATCCTGGGAATTGGTAAGGGTCACAAACAATGCCCAGGTTGAGCTGCTGTACTAAAGGGCGAAGTCCTCTTAAGTGGCACCAATGCCACTGCGCCACTAAAGGGGAATCTTTTTAAAGGGCGCTAATGCCACTGCGCTACTAGAGGTGAAGTCTCCTGAAGCGGCGCTAATGCCGCGGCGCTGCTACTATAGTCCAGGGGCATATGTCGTAAAAAAGGGGTCCCGTGAACATGAATGTTAATTTTATGCCCTTATCATAGTCACTTAGGACAGTCTTTTAGAAGGTGAAAAATGGTTGTTGCCATTTTTTCTTTCATCATTTTACCTTGAAAATGGCCAAAGTAGTGGGTGGGGTAATACTGACCCAATACAACACCCAGTTGTAACAAATGAGTTGTAGAAAATGTTTTATGTCATAAGTATGCCTTTTTAGCTCACCTGAGCCAGCGGCTCCGGGGGAGCTTATAGGATGGTAAGGCTCCGGCGTCCGTCGTCCGTCCGTCGTACGTCGTCCGTCGTCCGTCGTCCGTCCACACTTTCAAACGACTTCTCCTCTGAAACCGGTGGGCCGATTGTAACCAAATTTCATATAGAGCCTACTGGGACCTTAGGAAAGAAAAGTTGTTCAAACGGTCCTGGTCACATGACCAACATGGCCGCCATGCCCATATATGGTAAAAACCTGAAAAAATCTTCTTCTCAAGAACCAATAGGTCAATGGCCTTGAAACTTGGTATGTAGCATTGGGTACACGAGTACTACCAAGATTGTTCAAATTATGACCTTGGGTTGACCTTGACCTTTTTTACGGTAAGGTCAAATTTGCTTCCTTATGCTTTTATATGGCAAAATGCTGCAACATAAGATATCTTGGAAACTGTTGAAGATTTTGGCCTAAAAATTGGTACATACAGTCATCTTAATGACTACATGAAGATTTATGAGTACAAGAGGTCAAAGACAGTCCAGGTCACATGACCAACATGGCCACCACGCCCATATATGGTAAAAACCTTTAAAAATCTTCTTCTCCAGAACCAGTTGACCGATGGCCTTGAAACTCAGTATGTAGCATTGGGTACTCAAGTACTATAAAGATTGTTCAAATTATAACCTTGGGTTGACCTTGACCTTTTTTACGGCAAGGTCAAATATCGGAAAATGCTAGAACATGAGATTTCATGGTAAGTTTTGAAGATTTTGGCCTAAAAATTGGCATATACAATCATCTTAATGAGTACATGAAGATTTGTGAGTACAAGAGGTCAAGGTCATTCTTTGACCTTTGACCCAGAAATCTCAAATTTTGACAATTTCAAACAATCGGCTCTAAAACCACTGGGCCAATTGAAACCAAATTTCATATAGAGCCTCGAGGGGTTGAGGGAATGTAAAAATTTTCTTACGGTCTTGGACACATGACCAACCTGGCCGCCACGCCCATATATGGTAAAAACCTTTAAAAATCTTCTTCTCCAGAACCAAATGATCGATGGCCTTGAGACTTTGTATGTAGCATTGGGTACTTGAGTACTATCAAGATTGTTCAAATGATGACCTTGTGTTGACCTTGCCTTTTACAGCAAGGTCAAATATGGGAAAATGGTAGAACATAAGATTTCATGGCAAGTTTTGAAGATTTTGGCCTAAAAAATTGGTATATACAGTTGTCTTAATGAGTTCATGAAAAATTATGAGTACAAGAGGTCAAGGTCATTTTATTACCTTCGATCTAGATTGCTCATATTTTGACATTTTCAACCATTTCCTCAAAAGCCAGAGGGCCAATTGTGAACACATTTCATATAAAGCCTCCAGGTGTTGGTTGAATGAAAATTTGTTCAAACGGTCCAGGTCACATGACCAACTTGGCCGCCATTACCACTCATGATATAAATCTTTAATATTTTTCTTCTCCAGAACCAATACACCTATGGCCTTGCAATACACCTATGGCCTTGAAACTTGGTAAATAGCATGGAGTACTAGAGTACCACCAAGACTGTTCAAATGGTGACCTTGGGTTGACCTTGACCTTTTTTGCGGCATGGTCAAATATGGGAAAATGCTAGAACATAAGATTTCATGGAAAGTCTGAAGATTTTGGCCTAAAAATGGTATATATGGTTGTCTTAATGAGTACATGAAGATTTTTGAGTACAAGTGGTCATGGTCATTCTTTGACTTTTGACCCAAAACTCATATTTTGACAATGTCAGACATGATAAGTAAAAGCCACCTTGCAAATTGTTCAGGTGAGCGATTCAGGGCCTCATGGCCCTTTTGTTTAACATTCTAATACTTAAAAAGCAAAATGTAGTCCTAAAATATTGGTCAAGTGTCATGATATATTTGTAACGTATATAACTGTAACCGAAAATTCGAATGGCCTATGACAATTATACCAAATCCATTGGAATGACGTTTATTCATGTGATCCTTAATGAGCATAAGATATCACTTGTCTTTAAATCATGCTCATCTTATCTTAGAAATAATTTAATTTATTTTGAATCAGTTATGTTGCAGTTAGCAGTGGCAATATCAGTTAGCAGTGGAAATATCAATTGAAGACAGAATGTAACTTATTTTTTAAGAATTCTGAAAACACTTTTGAAGAAGAGCTAATGGCGATTGAAGTCTGTATCATGTCTTAAAATGAAAAAGGTACGTGTAAGCATGAAAAGCGCTATTCTTACAGTCACTCTACTATAATAACATTGGTGTTTATCACAAAGGCATCCAGATGGTAACATTACGTTACATAACCGTAATTTATCCAAGGGATAACAAACCAGGGTCATGTGCAATACAAGCGGGATCATGTAGACATTGCTTCTAATTTTATGCATTTATCATATATATCAAGGGCAGGCTCTTTGAAGCTCAAAAATTGTATATTTCTGTGTTTTATCAAGAAACTGATCAACGTAGTGGGTGGGTAACATTAGCCTTTACAGCAGCCAGCTGTTACATATGAAATGTAGAGAACAATTAAATTTATAAACATGGATTTTTTCTAAATATCTTGATATGTAAAAACAAACTGACATTTTTTCAAAAAGATAAGTTATCCGTCACGCAAGACTTGTAACGTATATCACTATAACTGAAAATAGCTGACAGTTTAACAGTTTTTAGACGGAGTTAGCAGTTGTTGAGTTGCGATAATTTTGTTACAAATTTCATACGACAAGAAAAGAAAATAGAAAGTGCCACAGAGAAGAAACTGAAAAAAATTATAGCTAGTTTTACGTGGGGAGAAAGCTGTTCTCTGACATTTTCTCAACAGTTTGTTAGACGGAGTTCGCAGCTGTTGAGTGGCAATAACAAAGCCTTGTGAAATTGAATCCAGAATCGTACAATGAGTAGTCAGATCACTGTCTACACTGAGACCACGCACTTAACAGTTAACATGGTAGCAGCCATAGACAGTCGTTTTCATACCACCCACACTTAAAATACGTATCAGCAACAGTTATGCCAAATTTCAGTTATATTAAAAAATCTTAGACTATCCCTAGCTTTTGAACAACGCCAGGCAGCTGTATCAACGTCAACGCAATGTCTTCAGAATCTTTTATCGACGTTGAAATTCAATGATCTGTTCTGTCAATAAGCTAAAAACAATGTGTTTTTTCCCTTGCATTTCTTTCACTTTTCTGTCTTTCATTTCTTATTTATGTTTCAAGTGTATATCAAAGAGTCGTTTTATTGTATTTCCTGGACGCTAAAGTGAATCAAAGCTGCCTATCATTTTTTACAGAGAGATAGAGAGAGAGAGAGAGTCGCCGATGTCCAGTCGTTAGAACGCTGGGTTATAGTGCAGAATATTTTAGGCTCTTTCTTGGGTCGGGTCAGGAACTGGAAAACTTGACTCGCTTACACTGTACAAAAGCCAAGTGGACAAGGGAATTGTTCAAATGTCCTAACACGTGGAAGCCCGCCCCAACTCGGATGCCCGTCAACTGTATAGGAGGGCATACTGGCCATGTTTTCGATTTTTAAAACTAAAATACAAAAAGCGATAGTTGGTATGTGGCGCGAAAAATTTAGTAACGTTAACGTCACCATGCGCAACGTCAACATTGCGGTCTAAAGAGAGGGCAGATCGGGCATTTTATGCACTTTAACTCGAAAATTAAGTTGGCGACCTACTATTTTTATTGCTTTAATGTGAACTTCTATCATTGGGCCATACTGTGCTAGTTTTTTGAAGAAAAAATGTGTTTTGTTTTCTTAGAATGAAGGATTTTATCCAAGAGTGACGAGCAAAAAAGTGCATTTTCCATAGAACGCCATTATAACGTCGGGTCAAAAAAATAGAAAAATTGACGTTTTCGAGGTCAAATATCTTGAAAACGACATCGGCGACCCCCCGCCCCCCCCCCCCCCCCCCCCTTTATTATTACATTTTCTGAAAGAGGGACTGAAAATGTTCTCTATAAAGAAGTATAAATCAAATCATGTGTTTTGTCAATTACTCCCACCTCACCTTAATACACATAAGAACTCAACAAGACGCATATAGATCTTTACATCTGAAGCATGTAGAACTTTCTTAACATATACTCTGACTTATAGCAACATCATAAAATTCATCATTTAAAATTACATGCGACAAGGAAAATATGTGATAGTAGGCATGTGTGATTAAGAGCTGTCACAGAGGTGATAGCTATTTGCCTATCCGTGCTGTTGACCGTGCCAATCAGACAACCTACACGCAAAAGAGCCTGTCAGCTGAGGCAGTTGACAGAAGTATTTGATCAGTCGACCATTATTAACACCCGTGTTGCTATGATGTTGATTGTATTCTCATTCAACAGCCCTTTGAACAGTACTGCCCCATAAGCAAGTTTGTGTTAATCTAATTATTGTAACTTACATACTGAATTGTAATCAACGTTACCCTGTGCTGCTCCCATCGGTTACACTGCAACATATTATTGTCACTATGACACTGTAACAATGAAATAATATGATTTTATGAGAAACAGAGTGTCTTGTTATTGGTCTGTTACTGACATGTATGGCTCATAATGTAATATTACCAAGATTTATTTGGTCAGGTAGTTCTGTACACCCCCTGTCTGTGTTCTGATACATTATCACAAGCAGCTTCATGTAACGAAAGATAAATTTAAATTCGATCATTCAACTTTCAATTTATATATATCTTCAGTAGTGGTGTTGATATTACCAGACTCATAAAGCTGCATTTACTTACTGTATTTATGATATTTGGACAAGGATCCTTCAGAATAGCAGTCAGATTTAATAAATAAGAAGTTTATTTACGTGATTATTGCTGAGCAATATAGTAATATTGTCATTCCATGAAATCATTTGAAAATCAGGTATTAAGATTAGTATGTATTACTAGTATTATTTGCTATTCAAAACTAATATATTACTGTTTGAGCATATAGGATATGAGAAATTTACAAACTACTCAGTAACTGGTTGTATTCTTTAGTCGTTCCGTTTTCCTCCTCTTTGTTTTGGTTATCGCGCTGCAAAGTAAAACTATGATTCAATGAATTATTAAGAACAACTGGGATTCGCTAAGATATAACTGAGCAGCAATATCCTTCACCAAAATACTTTGTTATCTTTTCTTGCCATTTCGTTATGTGCTTAGAACTCTGTTGATCTCAGTCCCGCAAGAATAAAATAAAAAATAAATAAAAAAATAAAAATAAATAAAATAAATTTATCGTTAATTCAAAGGTAAGCATAGGTTTCATGCTGAACCAATTCATTTAAGAGACTGTTGTATATGATCAGTAGGAAAAAGGAAACAAATGCATGGAAATAAAATAATCTTTGAAAATTGTTTGTTAATACATGTATTTCTATACTGCTGTGATAGTCAGTGACACAAATTCCCTACTTTCTTTTCCTTCTACTTATAATAAAATTGGCTGTGACGCTGTATTCTTAAGGTCCCGGCTGGTACATTACGTAATAAACTATATACGTAGACCAGATATAGCTATGCAATAAGCTAATGTGCGACGTTTTGACCCGTGGATTATTTCTCGACTTGGACAATAATGTTTCCCTTGGTCACGTAAACTACGTGATAGGCTTATGAATGTATGTATCCTCTGTCAGCAAATGTTTGCGTTAGCTTTTTTAGATAATAGTTATAGTGTGGTTTCACTCTTCAAGGATCGGCTTATATTTCTTTGTTAGAGTCTTTCAATTTGTTCAATTTGTACATTCAATGTACCAGATCTTTTCAATAACATTTTGAATTTCTGATTACTGGTGATGTTTAACGTACCCGGCCAGTCGCCAATCATGTTTCACCTTTATCAAACAGACTTTATCACTTTATTTGGCGCCGTTATACAAATCAAATGCTGGTTTATGATTGCAGAATTTTGTTTAAACAATAAATCTATTTTAGCAGTTTTTTAGCATTTTTGCTATGCATACAAAAATGTCACGCATGTTACTGTCTCAAGAATCTTAAAATTTAGCAGCTGGGCAATAATATCAATAAAATTTTGGTTTATGCATTAACAAATATGAACACAGCAAAACCTTGTGAGCGTGTTCAGAATTTGTCAAGTCATTATTTATTACAATTTGAAATATTCTTAGTTTCGTCACGTATAAAACACAGGTCATGAAGCCCTTTAACCACTTGGTGATAAGGATGATAACTCCAAGTAAACAGCTTTCCTAAAGAACTACCAGGATATTATATCAATAATTGTTCCGTGAGAGACAATAAATTAATTCTGGAAATTGTAGTATAATGGACTATGTTATTAAATTAAAAGTTATTTACGTTACTACTCGTGGTAGGTAGCGATGAAAAAACAAACTTAAGCGTATTTTCTAATACTTGCAGATGATTCTATAAAAAAAAAGAAAAATAAAACATAAGGAGCCTCGCATGGCGTTACATGATTTTTAACAAAAACACACATAGGTAACGTATATAATCGATCGTTACGGCCAAAGAGTCACTAGAAAAAAATGGCAACATGTGTTTTTCCATTGTGTACCCACCACTGATGAAGTTAATATATGTTGCCAAAAATTAACACGAATGTTCACGGGAACTACATATGCCCCCGGACTACTAGGGGAAGTCTTTTCAAGTGGCGCTAATGCCGCTGCGCTACTACAGGTTGAAGTCTCCTGAAGTGCCGCTAATGCGGCTGCGCTGCTACAAGGGGAAGTCTCCTGAAGTGGCGCTCATGCCGCTGTGCTACTAGAGGGCGAAGTCTCCTGAAGTGGCGCTGATGCCGCTGCGCTACTACAGGGAGAAGTCTTCTTAAGTGGGGCTAATGCCGCTGCGCTACTAGAGGGTGAAGTCTCCTGAAGTGGCGCTAATGCCGTTGCGCTACAACAGGGGGAAGTCTTCTTAAGTGGCGCTAATGCCGCTGCGCTACTACAGGGGGAAGGTTTCTTAAAGTGCGCTAATGCCGCTGCGCTACTAGAGGGTGAAGTCTTCCTAAGTGGCGCTCAGGCCGCTGCGCAACTAGAAGGTGAAGGTCCGGCCACATACGAGGGGCGTTCGAAAAGATTTGCAAATGGCCTCATGACTTTGTTTAGGGACAAGCTGGGTACAACTGCTTTGCATTCACTAAAAGCACTGCATTTTGGTTTTAAGATGATACCAAACACTATACAAAGACACTTTTCCTTATTGAGTTACAACTCATTTTAATAGGTCCCAGTCATACCATTGGGCTAATTTTATATATAAAGTCTTTCCAGTGTTACGCATTCAAGTCGAATATCCTTGTAAATACAAAATTAATTTTTGTCATTTTCTTGTCCATCGTTTTCTACAATATCCATACAGAAGTTAGAAGCGTTGCAACTTTTATCGATTTATTCCTTGCAAAGCAATGCGCAGTTCTAATGACGTTACTGAAATTTATGTCAACGTCATTTTTGAAAGCTTGCAGACGCTTCGTTTTTGGTATTAATTTGAATTTATTGACAGGTTTTCACTGACCCATGTAAATGCTCTTGCTGACTAGATTTTGAATGCTAATACACTTGTTTTCATTACAAAATCATCAAATTTTGGTACAAATTGTGAAATTGCCACAACATAAAGTACGGATAATCCGTATTTCCGGGCCAGTAGGGAACCTATATTAAAAATAATTTCCGCGATATTTACTGGACAGCATTGTCTGGGCATTGTCTTTAATGAACAAACATAAAGAAAAACCAAAGACTGCTGATATATAAATTACGGCCTACTAAAGTAAAATTTGCAGTGTTTTAGGGTATACCTCTTTCAAAGAAGATAAAAATGCGTCCTTCTTAAAAAAATGCACCGGTTTTTCAGACTTCTCAACGCATATCATTATTTTATGTGTTTCTGCAATCAGAAGTTCTGTCTGCATGGTGGTTATCGAGAAATTACGTCATTTGCAAAACTTTTCGAACACCCCTCGTACTTTCGTTTCTCCTTCTGCTGATTCAAGAAGGGCAGTTGTCAGTTACTGGCGAAAGTATGTACTGGTTAACCGCTTAGGTCTTAGCCTGCCCAGGAATAGTGTGATTAGGGTAACTGACCGTCCCGACATGACCATAGCTGTGTACCGTGGACGTAAAACAATAAAACAGCAACTCTCATATTTTGACAGTGTAAAACTGCCAGGTCTGTTCAAATGATGACCCTAGTTTGACCTTTTTACTCAGCTGAGCGATTCAGGGCCTCGCGACCGGCCTCTTGTTACTATTACGTTAGGTGTAAGTCTGGGGTTACGTTTCCTGATGGTTAATAGTTTTCGAAGTTCTTCTTAATATTCTTCTCTGCTGAGCTACCGGGGCTCCTCTCAACTTAAGCCAGTCACGTTCAGTTCACTCTTCTACGTCACCACGGGAGTAATACCAATGCTTCTACCTATGCTGTCGACCGAGCCGGTACTGCGTATTTGGCTGTCGACCGAGAATTACGTTCTTCTTAATATGTAACCAAAGAAGAGAAAATGGAAAGAATAGTGCTTTTGTCCTTGATAATTGAAAAATAGCCAATTCCGAGTTACTGTTGTTTTGGTGGTGTGGGAGTAGGTGGGGAGGGGTTGCCTTTTTTTTAGTCTTCTACGTCTAGTCAGTGATTACAAGTTTAAACTTGAAAGCAGATCTGGGCAAGGACTGCATTTTTTAAATTTTATAGTTGATTATAGAAAGTGTTTAGTTTTTAAATCAGTCGATGACTGCGTTTTTCAAACTTGAGTGTTGCAAAAATGGACGTTTTTCACAAGAAGATAATTGTTCAAGGTATGGCATGCAGCCTTATGGGCCACCATGCGGAAGTACAATATCAGTGCAAATCTAGTTCGCACCATTGAGCAGCTATACGACATTGCTGCAAGTGCAGTCCTGATGGACGGCAGCACAGGAGAATGGTTCAGAACAACAGTTGGAGAAAGACAAGGATGTCTTCTGTCACCCACCCTCTTCAACATTTTTCTCGAACGGATCATGTCTGATGATCTGGAAGAACATGACGGAAAGGTTAGCATAGGCGACAGAAACATTACCAATCTGCGGTTTGCCGATGAGACGCTAGACGCTCTAGCTGAGGAAAAGCAGGAACTAGAAGCCCTAGTTGAAAGTCTCGACACAAACCTGCACAAGATATAAGATGGAGGTCAGTGCTGAGAAGACCAAACTGGTAACAAATAGTGCAGATGGCATTCAGAGGGAGATCAAGGTAAAAGGGCAGAAGCTGGGTACTGTAACAAGCTTCAAATACCTTGGAGCAATTGTCTCAGATGATGGCTCAAAACAGGAGGTTCTCTCAAGGACTGCACAAACCACTTCAGCTCTTACCAAGCTGAAACCAATTTGGATAGATAACAACACATGTCTTGGCTCCCTTGTCATTCCCATATTTCTGTATGCCTGTGAATCGTGGACCTTGACAGCAGAGTCAGAGAAATGAACGCAGGCCTTTGAGATTAGTTGCTACCGACGGTTACTAAACCTTTCGTACAAGGACCATATAACCAATGAGGAGGTTCGCAGGAAGATCCAAGCAGCTATTGGAGAATATGATGAACTCCTGACGCTGGTCAAGAAATAGAAACTAAGGTTGTTTGGCCACGTCTCAAGGTTCTAAAGGGCACAATGAAAGGAAAACGAAGAAGAGGTAGACAGAAGAAGAGGTGGGAAGACATTACTAAAGTATGGACAGGGATAGATTTTGCCAGCTCAACTAGGGCAGCTGAAGACAGGACAAGGTGGAAAGGGATTGTTTCGAAATCATCCGTGGTGCCCCAACGACCTAGTAAGGTTATGGGATAGAATAGAATAGAATAGATGATAATGAATTCGGAACGTTGCCAGCAAACAAAAGCATATCAGTGCATGACAAACCTGCTTTTCGCATATTGTAATAACAAAGGTACAGATCAGCCTGTGCATGCGTATCCGCGCAGTCAGGACAGCATCGTTGTTCATAGCCTCGATAGAAGCCTACAATCATGGGATTGAAGGATAACGAAAATTTTTGAAAAGCTTCATAACGAAACTGTTGTAAAGTTTCATAACGAAACTTTTGAAAAGGTTCGTCATCCTTCATCTCAGATTTCAAGCCTCCAGCTAGCTTATGAAATTCGGCAGGCGGTCGGCGTTTGGTGCCACTGGACACAGATTTGTGAGAAGTTCGTTTATGTTCCATGTGATTTTAAATCACATTTGATTGTGAAAACTAAAAAAAATAACATCAGTTGTCTTTGTTAAATTGATAATATCTCATCAGAGAGAGAGAGAGAGAGAAAGGGAGAGAGAGAGAGAGAGAGACGGAGAGAGAGAGAATAAGAAAGAGAAGAGAGAGAGAGAGAGATCGTATGCAGTTGAGCCTACCGGGCAAAATGAAACGATCCTACGAGTAGATATGACCAGAAGGATCTGGGCAAGCCGTGTAGAATCATATCAGATCTTCTTCAAACGAAAGTATTCGAGCCGCTGCAGGACAAAAAAAGCAAATTGATGTTGGGCCAAATAACGACTTAGATCAGATTCGTCCAGTTGGATAAGGGTGTTCATTGCACTCGATAGATTGATTTGATCTAAACTTCCTTCATGCAGTCTCCGAAGAATCTAATCATACTGGGCTGATCAAGCTGGTCTGAGTCTTCGCTGTGCGAAACATAAAATACGTTGCAAACACTGTACATTTTATTTGCTAAATGTAAAATGGAATGCCCAGAGAGTGCTGCAATCAAATGACGTAGCCTATCACAGGCATCAAGAAGAAGAGAAAACCCCTCCGAACAAAATCCACAAAATAACAAGTAATCAATATCACAACAATTTGCTCTTTCTTCCCAAGCCGAGGTTGTAAATCTGCTAAAGTTTACATTTAAACGTGATAACAACAGCTTCGGCAATACAAAATACGATATAAATCACCTACTCCAAGTGATATTAAGTACGTATTACACCAGAACCGTCTCCTAGGAACGCCTTTAAACGCTTACTTTTATTTTCATTACTCCTGTGCTTCATATATACAAAGGGACTGTATTGTGCGGCTTGTTCTTATACTATAGTCTGTTGAGTGACTTTTTGTTCAGACTCAACCAAAAAATCCCATAAAATGCGTTGGTTTTGACTTAAGGTAGTTCGTTACCTTTGTCCCATTTCATGAAAAAAATCGCCGACATCAGGGATTTTGATGAAACTTGTTCTGATCGTTGTCTAACATGTCTAGTGTTTTTAACTGTATTCATTTGTCATGTAATTTATTTTATTTCACCATGAAGCGCCACCTAGCGGCAGTATGTCATTTTAGAGAAAATCCGCCTTTATAGGGTTACAATTTTGTAACATTCAGGCCAGCTCCTTCGCAAATCTGCTCTTTTAACACCTGTTTATTGCTTGTTGAATTACTTCAATTTTTATTTTGGTAAAGAACCAAACGGAGCTAAAAATAAAACCTTTACCATAGTAACCAACATTATTTTGACGTTAGGAAAGTGCTACCCTTCACAGATTAATGAGAGTTTATCTCAGAAAAACGCCCGGTAAGGCCATATAAAAATGTCACTAAAATGCTCTTTACAGAGTTACAAAATAGGTTTTGAAATAAAAAGAGGCGGTCATCGCGCAAAGAATTGGTGAAAAATCGGACTTAAGCGAAAAATTGCAAGAAAAAAATAAAGCTGCGCGTGCGACGTCACTTTGAGATATGTGTGACGTTCTTATAAAATTTCTGATTTTGTTGAAACATATTAAGACAAAATTGAATTAATACACCTCCAAATTGTCTGCATTATTATACAAAGGGAAGTTTAGTGACTTACAGCGTGCTTTCTTAGATGAAGTAGCCCTTCAAAGATGGAGTCTACTCGAAAATCAAAGAATAAAATGACGCTGAATCAACGTTAATTTAACATTGATTCAACGCTGTTTGCCCGCTGACTAACCGCTTATGAATCGGCCAAGAAGCATAACACCGATGATGAAGAAATTTTAATTATTGTAAGTAAAAATTCTCTAGTTTCAATTAAAAATAAAAACGTTACATACAATACAAATGAGTACAATCCTATAAGTCACAACAAATTATATCTGGCATATTTACAAAATTAATCATGCCCCGCACATACGAGAGACATCGCGAGCAGTAAGTTAATTCGGTCTCTGAATCAATGCAGAAGGACAAGTGTTGACATTTTCAGCTGTATATATTTTCATGGGTCCATATATTATTTATATTATCAGAAAACAATGTGCAGATGCACAGGTTGATCTGAATCTTCCCTGTCGTAAGGTGCCGTTTCACACGACGCCACACATACATGTAAAAAACATCCTGAGTAAACATAATCTAAATATAAGTGAAAATAAAATATTTATATAAAATAAAATATTTTCTGCAAAATCAATTACCGTATGAATCATAACAAACGCCCCGGCTCTAATAAACGCCCCCTGACTATTTTCTATTTGCTTCTCTGATTGCGGTTGCTCTTTGAAACAGGGTCTACTGTTAAAGGAAAGAATTTGCTCCTAGAGTTGCAAGTTCTTTGCTTTAAGAGTTGACCCTTACTGAGAAGAAAGACAAAAAAATAGTGGAGTTCGTTCCTCTGAAAGTATTTCCATTCACAGTTACGCTTATTGAATGTATTTTGGCAGTGGTTGATTTACTACTCTTTAGACCCTAACGCCCCCTTTCCAAAAATGCAACGCCCCCGGGGCATTAAATAGGAAAAAGGCGGTAGTTTGGGGTCCGAGGGTACTGCAGATAATGTGAATATTTGGGTGAATAGGTACTTTTCCAGGGTGTAGAAATCTGCGTAATTTATTTCGCCACTTTTCTCAATTCGAGTTAACTCTTAAAGAAAAGAATTTTCTCGTCTAGGAAATTGGCGGAAATGTTGAACAGGTCGTACCCACTCAGCTTACGTCGTTGTTGTTTTTTTGTGTTTTACGGCCCTCTGAGACAGTATTTCAGTCTACGTCGGCCAGCTGAGAGAGGGAGACAGAAAACAGAAATGACGTGAGAAAAAATATCCAAACACCCCCATCCGCACCTACTGCGAGGCCCTTGTCCAGCTTTTAGTCTAATTAGTAGGACGCCACTGCAATGAAAGTTACCGAGCACCATTGCCCGACCCGACCACTCCATCAGCTTTCGTAAACCCCGAAGTACAGAAAAACGCGTTCTATCAAACAGTGTTCTTGTAGACATTGACGCGATGAGAGTTAAACGTGAATGTCCATATTTTCCAACCGTTTTTACTAAGGGAAAAAACTTTTGTGACTTCATGTTTGCTTCGCTGGACAAAACTCGGATCTACCCTTAAAGGAAAGAATTGCTTCAAGAGGAGCAAATGCTTTCCTTGAAGATTTGATCCCCATTTTAAAGGGACATAAAAATGAAAATGAAAAAGTTGCTTCTGCTTCCCCAGAAAGTGTTCAGATTCATATAAAATTGAGCCGTGACATGACAAAACAAACAAAGTGGCATGTGCGCACAGTGAAGACTCAGATCAGCCTGGACATCCGCCCAGTCTGATCAGTCTTTACTATGCGCTCAAGGGGTAGCTAAGGGTCTAAGCTACCTCCATGCTGACAGCGGAGACTCTGATCTGACTGGGTGGATGCCTAGGTTGTTCTGAGTCTTCGCTGGATGCACATGCCACTTTGTTGCTTTTGTCGTGTCGCGGCTCATTAATACTTTTTGCTACTTTTTACCCTATTAACTATACAAAACCTGGAGGAAAATAAAGTATTGCATTACAAAACAAGACTTGTCAGCGTACAGGAAGGCTCGCCTGACATACTGTCTTGAATATCACCATGGTAAAGAGGGACCGGGAGTGGGACGCCAAGGCCGACGTCGTTGTGATGGCAATAGCTGTTCCATACGTACAGCAGAGCTCATTAATAAAAGATTCATGCCAGTTATAAAAACGTTAGAGCAAAATAAGTTCAAAAAGGGATTATCTCATGTTTATCTTTTATCTAGGTCTACGGTAATTTACTTCAGAACCATCAGAGGTCCAAAGTTTATTATAAAAGTTTATTATCAATAACTGACCGTAACTCTAATTTGCACGAGAGTTAAACGCGATGAGAGTTAAACGTGAATGTCCATTTTTTAAGGGTTCCTTTTTTACAGTATCGAGTCATAAAAAGCGAGTTTCGAGTTATAAAAAGCAAGTTTCGGGTCATAAAAAGCGAATATCGATTTAGGAAAAGTGAGTTTCAAGCTAAAATAAAGACCCACACCTGAGCATTCGATTAAGGTGTATGGGTACACTTCTATAATTGAGCCGCGACACGACAAAACCGACAAAGTGGCATGTGCGCCCTGCAAAGACTCACATCAGTCTGGGCATCCACACAGTCTGATCAGGGTCTTCGCTGTCCGCACTGAGATAGCGTAGCCCCTTGTCTAACCTAAAAGCGCACAGCGAAGACTCTTATCAGAATGGGCGAATAACCAGGCTGATCATGCTGTCTTGGCTGGGCGCACATGCCACTTTGTTGGTTTTGTCGTGTCACGGCTCATATGTATTTATCTGTCAGTGATTTATTTATAATTTTGCTGCAAAAGATTCTTGGGACTCCGCTTGGGACTCAGTAGGTTTATAAGTTCAGTGCGTCCTACAATAAAACCATGATTCCACAGCACTGAATTTTAGTGAGTCTTGGGACTCTCAACAATATAAATTGTGAGGGGAAGAATTAAAAACCGTATGTCTTCGTTAGAAGATTTTTTCCCTTCTAACACGATCCCAAAAAATCTAGACGGATCTATATTTTTGGGGATATTTTTGGAAGGGCAAACCCCATCTTATAGCAGAATTTCTTAAGATTGATTTAGGTATTTTGGGTCAGTCTAGAGATGGAAACCCCCTGTTTTATAGCCAAATAAACGTTATATGAAACGGCGGGACTCACAGGTAACAAAATCACTGATCTGCTGATACCTCTAATACTGTTCGAATATCACCAGTGGCAGGTTACAATTGAGCCGCGACCTGACAAAATCAACAAAGTGGCATGTGCGCAAAGCGACTCAGATCAGCTTGGGCATCCGTTCGTCCGGTGTTGCTAGTTAGTGTGGCTGTGACCCTGCGAGTCTTGCACGTTATACAGCTGTAGTACGTTGAAAATCGAACAGATTTAAGTGCATACAATACCATGTTTTTTTTATGCCGTATTAGGTTATTTCTATCCTCCTGGATTGCACATTGTAAAATTCAGTATTAAAAAAAAAGAACAGTATTATAGACATTTCCACGTTAAAATAATAGAAACATCTATTTCGAGTATACAGTAGAGAATTGATCAGACTACGCAACGTCTCAAAAATGAATAGTTTATAACGTTACGTGTCGCTGACGTTCGTCTCTTAATATACATTTTTTCTTTCAGATGAATTTTTCATTAATACTTTACGCGATCACCCTATATTTTTATTTGCATTTCTTATTCTACGAAATCCGCTCTTTATTTTCGTCGTAATTTTGTATAGTGTCGCCAGGCTCGTTTTGGAGAAATGTCTGCTTCAACAGTTGAAGGGTTCGAAATTTCATGGCGTCAAAAGAGATACAGGTGCTAGGATTCAACGTTTTTAAGTCATAAATGCTGTTCTCCACCATCAAAATGTATATACCAAATAACAGAGAGATTAAAACACTGTTGGTTGAGTGTTCTGAAAACAAAATCCGACAGGAAATACCTAAGATATGGTACAAAACGTTATTTTTTTATAAGAAACATCGTATTACGTTAGATGGCGCATTTATATTAAACGAATACAGATTCCTCAAAACAAATAATACCATCAAAAGTGCAACATGTCAGAGTATATTTCAGGCAAGTTTCATCAAAACCCAAGGTATTTCGATTTTTTACCCATGACGTCGCCAAAGGTATCGAACTACGTTAAATCTACAACATGCCATCTCCAATCACTATCGACAACCGTACCGTGCAAATATTTTTACAATCGAAAGCCGTATCATTGGTCATCGACAGCCGTATTGTAACTTTTTTAAATCGTTCATAATATCTAGCAGAAACAATAAATGAGGCTAATGATATTAGTTCGCCAGAGCTCCTTTGCAAAGCAAACTGTCCAGGCAGTTCTATTTGTCTCTGGCAGTTTTAAATGCTGAAATTTTGCAAATAAACGAAGAAAATGGAAGTTTTTGATACCAAGTACATTTTCGTAAAGATCTTTGTGTCACAACGCTTACCAAGAGATCAGATATAAAGTTCTACACCTCTTTGACGATCGGCGGTGATTAAAATGTTTCTTTTTTCATTTTTCGAAGCTCAGACGGCACCCGAACTTGGATACTTACACCATCGACAGCCGTACTGCTCGGTCGAAAGCAGTAATTCTCGGTCGACAGCCAAATACGCAGTACCGGCTCGGTCGACAGCATAGGTAGAAGCATTGGTATTACCCCCGTGAATATAGTACAACCAAAAAAGGCCTATCTAGTATGTTTAGGTTATCTCCCTTGTACCAATTTGTCTGTCTATCCTTTTGTAGGCAATCTTGTTCATTCTGTTTCTGCTTTATGACATTTAAACGGGCGTATTATGCGCCGCTTGCGAAGCCCTTGTTTTTTTTTTTGTTGTTGTTGTTTTTTGTTGTTGTTTTTTAGCTCGCCTGAGCCAAAGGCTCAGGGTGAGCTATTATGATCACCCAGTGTCCGTCGTCCGTTGTGCGTCGTGCGTCGTCAACAATTTGCTTTAAATGACATCTCTGAAACCGCTAGGCCTAGGGCTTTGATATTTGGTATGAAGCATTGCCTAGTGGACCTCTACCAAGTTTGTTCAAATGGTGGTCCCAGGGTCCAAAATGACCCTGGGGCAGGGGGGTATTGGGTCCGAAACTAAAATATACTTAAAAATCTTCTTCTCCAGAACTGCTTGGCTCAGATGCTTGAAATTTGGTATGTAGCATTGCCTAATGGTCCTTTATCAAGTTTGTTCAAATGGTGGCCCCAGGGTTGAAAATGGCCCAGGGGCAGGGAGTCCCAGGTTGGAACCATAGAAAAATATTCAAAAATCTTCTTCTTGAGAACCGCAAGGCTCAGATGTTTGAAATTTGGTATGAAGCATTGCCTAATAGTCCTTTACCAAGTCTGTTCAAATGATGGCCCCAGGGTCCATAATGGCCGCGCCCCGGAGGTCCTGGGTTTGAACCAGAGAAATACATTGAAAAATATTCAAAAATCTTCTACATCAGAACCGCGAGGCTCAGGTGCTTGAAATTTGGTATGTTGCATTGCCTTATAGTCCTTTACCAAGTTTGTTCAAACGAGGGCCAAAGGATCCAAAATGGCCTCTTGGCATGGAGTCCAAGGTTTGAACCATAGAAATCCAGAGAATAATATTCAAAAATTTTCTGCTTCAGAACTGCAAGGCTTGAAATTTGGTATGTAGCATTGCCTAGCAATCCTTTACAAAGTTTATTCAAATGGTGGCCCCAGGGTCCAAAATGGCCCTGTGGCAGGGAGTCCTAGGTTTGAACCATAGAGTACGTTGAAAAATATTCAAAAAGCTTCTTCTTCAGAACCACTTGACTCACATGCTTGAAATTTGATATGTAGCATTGACTAGTGGTCTTTTACCAAATTTGTTCAAATGATGACCCCAGGGTCTAAAATGGCCCCGCCCCGGGGGGGGGGGGGCGGTCCTGGGTTAGAACCATTGAAATACATAGAAAAATATTCAAAAATCTTCTTCTTTAGAACCACATTGCTCAGATGCTTGAAATTTGGTATGTAGCATTGCCTTGTACTCCTTTATCAAGTTTGTTCAAATGATGGCCCCAGGGTTGAAAATGGCCCAGCGACAAGGAGTCCTGAGTTTGAACCATAGAAGTACATAGAAAAATATTCTTCTTCAGAACCAATTGGCTCGGATGCTTGAAATTTGGTATGATGCATTGCCTGGTGGACTCCTACAAAGTTTGTATAAATGGTGGCCCTGGGATCCATAATGGCCCTGGGGCAGGGGGGTCTTCTTTTCGAAACTATGATATACTTAAAAATCTTCTTCTCCAGAACTGCTTGGCTCAGATGCTTGAAATTTGGTATGTAGCATTGCCTAGTGGTCTTCTACCAAGTTTGTTCAAATGGTGGCCCCAGGGTTGAAAATGGCCCTGGTGCAGGGAGTCCCAGGTTTGAACCATAGAAATACATAGAAAAATATTCAAATATCTTCTGCTTCAGAACTACAAGGCTCAGATGCTTGAAATTTGAATGTAGCATTGCCTAGTGGTCCTTTACCAAGATTATTCAAATGATGGCCCCAGGGTATAAAATGGCCCCGCATCAGGGGGACCAGGGTTTGAACCATAGCAATACGTAGAAAAATATTAAAAAATCCTCTTCTTCAGAACCATTTGGAAATGGTTGCAAACTATCAGGTTTGTTCAAATGATGACCCTAGTTTGACCTTTAACCTTTTCGTTCAGGTGAGAGATTCAGGGACTCTTGGCCCTCTTGTTTTTTTTTTTTTTTTCTTCTTCTTCTTCTTCTTCTTCTTTCAATGATGTGTAAAATGAAACGTTTAAAGCAGATTTCTCAGCAACGGTTCATGATAGACTGCTCATGCGTGCACGATTTGTTTATTTCATGTTCTGTTTTCTTCATACATAACCCCTGCAGTGGGGCTATAGTCAGATTTACTGGCAGTTCTTATCCAGTTTTCATTCTTTCCATATGTCACCTGTTAATATTGAAAAGTTGTGCTGATGTTGAATAATGGTCCAGGGTTTTGAGAAATCCAGCCTCCCCATAACCCCTCAATACCTTTAGCTCCAGGTCAGGGACTTTGAAATTTTATGTTAATTTTTAGCTCACCTGAGCCAGCGGCTCCAGGGGAGCTTATAGGATGGTAAGGCTCCGGCGTCCGTCCACACTTTCGAATGACTTCTCCTCTGAAACCGCTTGGCCGATTGTAACCAAATTTCATTTGTAGACTTCTGGGGCCTTAGGAACGAAAAGTTATTCAAACGGTCCTGTTCACATGACCAACATGGCCGCCATGCCCATATATGGTAAAAACCTAAAAAAAAAATCTTGTTCTCCAGAACCAATAGGCCGGTGGCCTTGAAACATGGTATGTAGCATTGGGTACGCGAGTACTACCAAGATTGTTCAAATTATGACCTTGGGTTGACCTTGACGTATTTTACGGTAAGGTGAAATTTGCTTCCTTGTGGTTTTAAATGGCAAAATGCTAGAACATAAGATATCTTGGAAACTGTTGAAGATTTTAGGCTAAAAATTGGTTTCTACAGTCATCTTAATAAGTACCTGAAGATTTATAGGTACAAGAGGTCAAGGTCATTCTTTGACCTTTGACCCAGAACTCTGATATTTTGACAATTTCAAACTTTCTCAAAAGTCACTGGGCCAATTGAAACCAAATTCGATATAAAGCCTACAGGGGTTGAGGGAATGCAAATTTATTCATACCGTCCAGGTCACATGACTAACATGGCCGCCACGCCTATATATGTTAAGACCTTTAAAAATCTTCTTCTCCAGAACCAATTGACCGATGGCATTGAAATTTGATAGGTAGCATTGGGTAGTTTAGTAATATCTAGATGGTTCGAATTGTGACCTTGGGTTGACCTTGACCTTTTTTACGGCAAGGTCAAATATGGGAAAATGCTACAACTTAAGATTTCATGGAAATTTTCGAAGATTAAGGCCTAAAAATTGGTATATGCAGTAATATTAATGAGTACATGAAAACTTGTGGCTACAAGAGGCCAAGCTCATTCTTTGACCCAGAACTCTCATATTTTGAATATTTCAAACAATCTCCTCAAAAACCACTTAGCCAGTTGTAGCCAAATTTCATCTAGAGCCTCCAGGGGTTGAGGAAATGAAAATTTGTTCAAACGGTTAAGGTCACATGACCAACATGGCTGCCATGTCCATATATGGTAAAACCCTTAAAAAAACTTCTTCTCAAGAACCGATTGACTGATTGCCTTGAAACTTGGTATGTAGCATCGGGTACTAAAGTATTATCAGTTTTTTACAATGTTGACCTTGACCATTTTTACGGCAAGGTCAGATATGGGAAAATGTTACAACATCATAAAGTTTATGACAAAACACCTCCAGGAAAGGACATGGTGAGATTCGTAAAGTTATGTTGTCCGATTTCGCGCCGTTATTTGTAGCGCCTACGATGTGACGTGACGTTGCGACGGAATGTCTTTGTTGCACATAACAATGAGGATTGGTCGGCTGACTGCCCCAAATTTACCTTAAAAGTGTCGCAGTTCCAACACAACACAACAACTAAGCCAGCAACAATTACTTAATTTCGTCTTCGAATTATGTGTCAAATTATTTTGTTAGTTTTATATTTTACATGAGCGACATAACACACGAAGTCTTTGGCAAAAAGCGATTTGGACCGAAATATATAGAGTCATCACGACACAGTTTATAGGCCAACAATCAAATGAAACTGAAAGTAAGCTACTTATATCAAAATCCCGGGTGTATTTATATTGGCCAATGAAATACTTAAAATGTAGGTCAACAGTAAGGTTATATGGCTAAAGCCGAAAAAGTGGGGAGAAAGTGCGCTTACTGCTGACGACACAATGACTGATAACAAAATTGCTGATGACACACTGACTGCTGAGGACACACTGACTGCTGAAGAAGTTGCTGACAGTGACTGCTAATGAAACTACCTTTGACAGACACTGTTACAGGATAAATTGTTGTTCTTGTTAGTTCTCAATATTTGTTAAATGGATTAGACAAAATGTGCATTAAACATGAAAGAAAAAGAGAAAAGACAAAAAAATGAAAAAAAAATGAAAATAAGAAAGAAATGAATTATATGGCAAAAGGACAGAGAGAAAAAGAAAAGAAAAGAATATATATATTAGAAATACAAAAAAAAAAGAAGGAATATGATATAAATATATATTGAAACACAAACGAAAAAAAACTTGACCCGGATTCTAACTCATAGTATACACGAATCTAGAAGAAAAAAAAATTGTCTGTCTTTGTTCTGACCACTCGACCACCAAGCACTTTGAATTCACGGGTCGCAAGACAAATATTATTCTTTACACTTTCCAATATAAATACCTTCGGTATCACCAAACGCTTCTAATTATAAACTTGTCTATATTTAGGCATTATAAATAGAGAATACCATGTTTCAAGTTTATCAGGCGAGACCAGAAACAGCGTAGGAATGGCGAGGCTTGCCGAGCCAGTCCGACGTGTTTCTGGTCGAGCCTGATAAACTTGATATCAAAAGACACTATCATAGTATTCTATTTATCATGCATCATTAGAAGAGTTAACGGCGTAAAGAGAATCAAACAAATGAAAAGCAAACGCATTTTGTACGAACTCGCTGACGTCGCGAATGCGTTGTGACGTAAGTCTGTTACGTCATTTAACCAATCGAACGCTGTTATCACGGCCAACATCAGTATGTAGCCTTTCGTCTTCAGAGATCGCTTCTTTAGGCATCGCCTGATAACATTCGCGCAAGCGCAGTTCTAAAGTGGCATGATATCACATCATGTTATCATACCCCTGTTTTCAGGTGAATTTTGCAGCAGATGCATGATAAACATAAATATTTATATAAACAAAGATCGCATGGCTTGTCAACTTAGCTCGACCAAGCTATTACTGACGACTCCAAGATATTTCACTATGTTGGTGGTCTACCGCCTGTTCAATCAAGTTCGGTTAAACGCCATGTCAATTTTGTAAACGCTTACCACATATACACGAACCGTTACCGTTTATCCGTGAACACAATAGAATCCATAGGCTTAAGTAGCGGCGCTGTTCAGATGAAAGTGGTGCAGGTCAAAAATTAGGTCACTAGGTCAAATCTTTGAAAATCTTAGAAAAAGCTTGTGTACACTCTAGAGGGCACTGTTTTTATCCAGTTCATGAAAGTTAGTCAGACTGTTTATTTTTATGAAATCTAGGGCAGGTATGTGAGTGGGTCATGTCAGGTCAAAAACTAGGTCACTAAATCAGGTATGAGGAATAACCTTGAGTATACTCTAGAGAGCACAGTTTTGATCCAGTCTTTGCTCAGAATGTTTATCTCTATGTAATTTAGGACAAGGTGCTCTAGTGACCTCCTTTATTAACCAGTTTTATTACCAGTATAACTTCACAGCTTAATTGGATTTGTTTGACGTCAAAATCTGCACTCCTCTACAACCACTGGTTTAAAATTTGTAACAAATGAGTGAAGTGACAAAATGTGTCTGTTGACAGTAAGATCTCAGGTGAGCTAAAGGACCATTGGTCCTCTTGTGTGTGTGTGTGTGTGCGTGTGTGTGTGTGTGTGTGTGTGTTTCACTGTTTTCTCATACAGCTAGAATCTTGACACTTGGTATACATATTATGAACAATGAGTTGTTGTATCGTGAGCATCGGGCTCTCTTATTTTTCCTTTTATTTGTCCTTTATTTTGTCTTTACCTAGGTATTTATCTAGGATTTTTTGCTAGATTTGATATTAATTGCCCTTTTTACATGACTGTGCATTGCTAAAGCAGCGCCGCGGGGCTATAGCTAGATTTTCTGACAGTTCTAGTTTTTATTTCTTTTTCAGTTCATGCCGTGGTTCTGTACAGAGAAAAGAAGAAACTAAGAACTATGCCAACCAGAAAGTCAAGATGATAGTAGATCATTTGAATGGTTTTGGAACTGTTTTTGTGTCTGTTGATTCTAAGACCAAGACACAAAAGCCATTAATTTTTAGTGCACCCGTTACCAAAGTCCAGGAGCAGTTTTGTCCGTTCATCACAGTTTTGTTTATTGATTTTGTGTAATCAACTCCTTCCCTGGCCATTTTCAGTGGATTTTTATTCAATCTGTGTATGCATGATAGGGACAAAATGAAGCTGTGCGTGTAGCTTTTTCATAGAAATAAAACTACTCTCTTGTTGACACACTCCAGCAAATGGTTTTTCGAAGTTATACTTATAGGATAAAGAAACAGCAAATTCCACTTACATGGTTCAATTTACTACCATTTCTCGTAGTCAGATTTGTCCACTGAGTAGAGTTTTTGAAATTCATTGGCATGCTCTCAAGCTTGGAAAGTAATCCCTTGCAATGTATTTTTAGCTCACCTGGCCCGAAGGGCCAAAGTGAGCTATTGTCATACCAATGCGTCCGGCGTGCTTCGTGCGTCGTCACGAAATTTGTCCGTCAACACCTAAAAACAAATATTCAAACATCTTCTTCTGTAAACCTACTGGTCCCATGGTTCTCAAATTTCACATGGAGCATGACCTGACTCCAGGGTCTCAGAATTGTAAAATTGGGTCAGTTTGAAAATCCAAGATGGCCGCCGTTACTAAAAATAGCAAAAACATCAAATAAACTTCTTCTCCAGAACCACTGGGTATATTTGTCTGAATTTTGGCATGGAACATCAGTGTAACCTTGGTATTCAAAATTGTAAAAATGAAAAAAATCTGTAGCGGAGTTTTGTCACAGTGACCTACTTTCTGTTTACGAGTGTAATTTTGCTCAAATGCCAATGTCAAAAAACGACTTATTCAAACGACTTCAAACAACTTCTTCTCTAAAACCATTGCACCCATGGGTCTCAAATTTCACATGGAGCATGACCAGACTGCAGGTTTCAAAATTGTAAAATTGGGTCGGGTCAAGAATCCAAGATGGCCGCCGTTACTATAAATAGCAAAAACAACTAAATCAACTTCTTCTCCAGAACCATTTGGTATATTTGGTTAGAAGTTTGCGTGGAACATTAATGGGACCTTGGGATTGAAAATTGTAAAAATGAAAAAAATCTATAGCGGAATTAGGTCACAGTGACCTACTTAAAGTTTACAAGACCGATTTTGCTTAAATGTCAGTATCTCAAGAAAACGCAATCGATTCTGGTCAGTTTTGGTCAGAAATGTTCCTTGCATGAAGCCGTTTCGATTAATTGCAATTTGGCGTTCCAAGATGGCCGACATCTGCCGTTACTAAAAATAGCATAAACATAAAAATGACAATTACTCAAGAACCCTTGAATGGAATTAGACCAATTTTGTGTCAGAATTTTCCTTACATGAAGCCATTTCGATTAATTGCAATTTGGCTTTTCAAGATGGACGACATCTGCTGTTACTAAAAATAGCACAAACATAAAATGACAATTACTCATGAACCCTTGAATGGAATTAGACCAATTTTGTGTCAGAATGTTCCTTACATAAAGCCATTTCGATTAATTGCACTTTGGCATTCCAAGATGGCCACCATCTGCCGTTACTAAAAATAGCGTAAAACATGAAAATGACAATATCTCAGTAACCGCTGAATAGATTTTGACGAAATTTGTGTCAAATGATTTTGCATTGAGATGTTTCAAAAGTAACTAAATATAGACAAGTCATAAAAGGCCTTTGTTACTAAAAATAGAAAAATGTGAAAATAAGAAAATCTCAGTGGAATTGGACTAATTTTCTGTCAGAATGGTCCTTTCATTAAGCTTTTTCGATTTTCTGTATTTTGACATTCCAAGATGGCCGCCATCTGCCGTTACTAAAAATAGAACAAAACATGAAAATGACAACATCTCATTAACCGCTGAAGCGATTGAGACGAAATTTGTGGCAAAATGATTCTTGCTTTGACGTGTTTCAAAAATTAACAAATATTGACCCGTCAAGGTGGCCTCTGTTACTTAAAATAGCAAAATATGAAAATCAGAAAATTACAATGGAACTGGACCAATTTTGTGTCAAAATGGTCCTTGCATGAAAGCTTTTCAATTTTTTGCATTTTGGCATTCTAAGATGGCCGCCATCTGCCGTTACTAAAAATAGCACAAAACATGAAACTGACAATATCCCAGTTACCCCTGAATGGATTTTGATGAAATTTGTGGCAAAATGATTCTTGCATTGAGATGTTTCAAAAGTAAATATATAAAGACCAGACAAGTTGGCCTCTGTTACTAAAAGTAGCAAAATGTGAAATTGAGGAAATCTCTGGAATTGGACCAATTTTGTATCAGAATGGTCCCGTTGCACAAAATCCAGGTGAGCGATATCAGGCCCATTTGGGCCTCTTGTTTTCAGTTTCAAAATGGCGGCCTCAAGATAACCATTATTGCTGTAGGGGTGGCATGTTTCAAGCACATTCTTGAAAATTACCATTTCATATAGAATTAACACGAAATCAGTTCAGAAGTATTTATTCTTATAAGATATCTTATAGCAGTTATTTTTGTAAGTAATATCTTTTTGGAAAACAAAAAGGTGCATAAGTGTAGCTGACACTGCAAGCAACCCTTTGCTGAAATGATCATATTCCAAAACAGATCAGGTGATTAGTGATGACATCATTTCTGTTGTGATGCCATAATGTGTGGTTCCCAGCTTAATTAAAATTAAAATGAACCTCATCAAAGGCTGGAAACCAGTAGGAGTATTTTTACTATTGGAAAACCCACCTCCAAACAAAAAATAGCCATCAGAGGAGATGGCAAATCCCTTGACCGAAGGCCCCCTGCGCCTTGGTAAACAGGGTGCATTTCAAAACGCATACAAATAGTATACTGTCATTTTTTTTATGCTCCTTATTGACATTATCTGCTTAACAGATGCATGATTATCTAACACTTAGACCAAAACAGTATGCCAAATTGCTAAAAAGAGGTAAAATTTCAATCATGTAAACAATGTATTGCATATGATACATTCAACATTTCAAAATGTGTGAATAACTTCTAAAGTACAAGCCCTACAAATTTACTTTGAGCTCTCTAGTAAGTGAATTTGGACAAAGAATCCAAATCTGTAAAAAAAAAAATATTTTTTTTTTTTTTGGGGGGGGGGGGGGGGGGGGGGGTGGGGAGACTCGGAAAAGTATGAAAGCAAGAGTTGTCATTCTTGTATGAGACAAACTGTCATGATCTGATCTCCATATCTGTAAAGTATCATAAAATATTTCAAAGGGTATTCAAGTTATGGAGCGGACACTTAATCACACCTAAAACCATCAAGGGGAAATACCTCAAAAAGTTAGAAGGCAAGAGTTGTAATTCTTGTTTGCGACACATCAGCATGACATGTTCTACATAACTATGAAGTATCATGAAAATATTCTAAAGGGTATTCAAGTTATGGAGCGGACACGAAATCACGCCTAAAACCATCAAGGGGAAATAACTCAAAAAGTAAGAAAGCAAGAGTTGTCATTATTATTCATGACACATCGTCATGACCTGTTCTACATATCTGTGAAGTATCATGAAAATATTTCAAAAGGTATTCAAGTTATGGAGAGGACACGAATTTACACCTAAAACCATCAAGGGGAAATAACTCAAAAAGTAAGACAGCAAGAGTTGTCATTCTTGTTTGCGACACATCGTCGGGACCTGCTCTACATATCTGTGAAGTTTCATGAAAATTTTTCAAAGGGTATTCAAGTTATGGAGCGGACACGAAATCACACCTATAACCATCAAGGGGAAATAACTCAAAAAGTAAGAAAGCAAGAGTTGTCATTCTTGTTCGCGACACATCGTCATGACCTACTCTACATATCTGTGAAGTATCATGAAAATATTCCAAAGGGTATTAAAGTTACAGAGCGGACACGAATCTCCCAAAAATTCACCAAAGGGGAGATAACTCAAAAATTACAAAAGCAAGAGTTACCATTCTTGCACGCGACACATCGCCATGACCTGTTCTACATAACTGTGAAGTATCATGAAATTATTCCAAACGGTATTCAAGATATGGAGCGGACAAGAAAATGTTTACGGACGGACAGACGGACGGACAGACGGACGGACGGACGCCAGGCTCATCGCTATATCCCCCGAACCTTTCGGTCGGGGGATAAAAATGATAAAAATAGACAAAAGAGGTCATGCAATATGCTGCAAGTCAGTATTTAGCTACGAGAAATTGTTTGGGTATGTTAAATGTAAAATTTTGATATTTAAGGATGTCCGCTGGTGAAAATCATTTATTCAAACTTTTTTTACTTTTGTGTTATTTCAATTCTTCCATCAATATGTAGTCCAAAAATGCAAAATAAAGTATAGGTTAGTGTGGATTTTTTTGCAGTACATGCCATGAAAGCTTGTGAGGGTACCCGGCCATTATGAAATTTTTTAGCATAATATAAAAATATTTAACCATGTGTTTAAATCTTTTAAGAAGAGGAATCAGTTGATTGAATAAATAATTGCATGCGTTTCCTCTGACGACCACACAATGTTATTTTGATTTCAAGCATAATTTGTGCACAGTTTTTTGTTAATCTCCCAAAATTTAAAGGAAGTGTTACCCCACCCCCATGACTTTGGCCTATTTCTGAAGCCATAAAAATGAACCCAGGCCCCTTTCAAAAAAATAGCTACAGAGGGTATTAGCGCAATATTTCTGTTTATAATATTATATTGCTAGGGTCTTGTCTAAAGATAATTAAGCGAAAAATAATGTCCTGAAACACTCTTTTATTAAATAGCACTTGAGATATGTTGGTATTATGATATCTTCTCTTCTAATTGAATATTAAGATTAATTGTGGAAAAAAAGACAAAATATTGAATAAATAAAGATATTTTGTTTAAACTTTGACTATACCTGACACAAAGTTTATTATTTAAACAAGTTATTGGAGATTTTATATTAAAAACTGTAAATACCTTGGCAGAAAATGACAAAATTTATCCCTACCCCCAAAAGAATGCAATTTTTTTACTATTTTGTAATGCTGCACCAAGGTGATGAAAAATAACAGAAGCAGATTCTAACTTTTTCTTAAACTTTGATGGTTTATCGTTCAGACAATTATCTTCAGGAAAATTTGTAGAAAAATATAGGTTAGTGTGCAAATAAGAAAGAAAACTTGAAAATTTTAAGCCCACCCCCTTTTATTTTTGGCTGTGTGTAAATTAATAGAAGAATCACGGTTGCATCTGAGTTATCTATCTAGTCCGATGAAAGAATTTTAATGTAAAACTGCAAACAGCCATGTTACTCTAAAATTATATAGCCTTTTCATAACCAAAGAGTACTTCATAAACAACTAATTGGATCTTAGGCTAATCGAAGCAGATTCTAAGCCACCCCATGTAGAAACAATGGCTGCCTGTGTTGGTAAACTACACTATGTTTCTTTCATGTTTATGATAAAATCATTTCCAAAGTCTATTTTCTTGACTAGATATTAATATATCCTTAACATGCATACAGAAAAATATGACAAAAATAAGCTGTTATATGGAAAAGCAGTTTTAGAATGGTAATTACCCCACCCACTTTGGAACCCACTTCAAGACTGACTGATCTGATTTTAACATGACACACACTCAACGTTAATTTCTTGATCAATCTCTGGTACACGTGTAAATTTAAACGTGTATAAATGCTCTTGAATGCGTGCTCATGTGTATGATTTGACTCAACATTTTTTTTTTTAATTTACATAATCTCCGAGCTTGACCGAGCATGATAGAGAATTGAAAAAAAAAATAAATAAATAAAAGGTGAAAAGTTAGTCTGAATCTCTTAAACTCTCTGTATGTGCCTTAAATTTATTGACACATGTAAAATAGTCTTAGATGAAGATGCATGTAATATTAGCGTGACACTCAACAAATTTGGTAATCTGCATATTTTCGAGCTTTCGCGAGCAAAAGTTGGGGATTTAAAATGGGAAAGCTACATAATGTCACATGAACGAATGCAGACGTTTCTTGGGTCTCATTATTCCAGAGGATTGATTCCCTCTTCTTTATGAAGTAAGGCTGGAGTGCAATCTTTTATACAATGTTCAGTCAGCTTTTTTCTGTTTTGTTTTATTTCTGTTTTTTTCTAAGATATTCTAATTGTCCACCCCCCCCCCCCCCCCCAACCCCCCACACTTGTATGCTACTGTCGGGTAGCATTTTATTGTATTACCTAAAATCTTTTCAATCATTGAATAAGCCAGTGTAATGAGCAGCTTGATCTCAGTCTTTACGGGTCAACAATGCACTCGATTTGGACCACTGCCCGAGGAAAATACCTGTGTCGTGTTGAAGAGAAAATATAGTTTTGCGTAATGTTGAACTAAACTGTCGGTTCAGTGACGTCATAATGACAAGTTGGCACGCGCGCACTAAATGACTAAGCGGATGCTATGGCTGAGTTCGCATCAAATGAAATAAATCTCTCTACAAATAGGCCATGAGCCAGATATGGTTTATTTCCCCCCCCCCCCCCCCCCCCCCCCCCAGGGGGAGTTTTGTAGACCATACTTTTCTTAAAGACCAGCATCCTAGAAGTATTTTGCAGCATGTTAGCCCTCTGGCGAGTGGGGCGTTAAGCTGTAACAGCCTGTTACATTACGTTACCCATTAAAATAATAAACATAAAATAAGAATTATCAAAAATTATAAAAAATAGAAGTCACTTACCTATGTTTAAAATTATAATGGAGTCTAATAGAACAACCCAATAGCTAAAAGTTATGATGTTTGAAACATCACTTTAGCCTACGTGGTGTAGTATACGTGACGTTTTTCTTCACTCTCCATTAAAATTGCAATTTCCATCCAAAATACTTTCTTTTTGTAAGTTATTCCTTTAATATTAGACCAAATGTTTGTTTATGTGTTAAAGAAAATTTATTGATCTTTTCAGATCTGCAAATTTTTTTATCCTATCTTGTATACTTTGGGAGAAATAGGATGTTGAACACAGTAACCCCTTATGAATGTTCCATATTACAATTACACTTTCCGTATAATTCAAGCGCTTGAACTACACTATTGGAATGGAAAACAACAGTAAACGGTAATATTGAATATGCCAGCCTATTTAAACAGCAAGGAGCAGTTCAACAATATTTTGAATGCATTTTAGTCGTCCATAATGATCGATTATATACGTTACCTAGGGCTACTTTTGTTAAAATCATATAATTTGAAGATAGAATCATTTTATTTTCTTTGGTAGCAGTTTCTTCATAAAAGAATCTTTTAATATAAGAAAAAAATTCATTCTGGTTTATTTTCCATGATAAACTATTACTAGTAATAACGTAAATAACAATAATATTTAAAATATTTTATTATAATACCTTTAATCAGTTTTTTTACCACTGTCACATTAGAAAAATAACACATATAAGTCTGGGTGTTCTTATGATATATTGTGTACTTGGACCTATCAATATTTCTCTCAGTTATTACTTTTAGGGATTCATGAGGTGTGTTTTATACGTGATTAAACACAGTATACTTCAAATTGTAATGTTAAGGGCATTGGCATATTCTGCACATGTAAAACGGGTTTTGCTGTTTACTTTGTTATCATATCAAAAATAAAAGTATTTCATAATGACATTGCCCAGTTTGTTTCTTTTACAAATTGTACATTTGAGTTCTAAACACAGTAACATACCTGAAATTTTGTTATATACAGCTGAAAAATCCAAAAAATAAAAAAAACAATAATAAAAAATAAATAAATAAAATAAAAAATACTCCAGAAACGATAAAGCCGCAGCTATTAAAAGCCAGCATTGATTTTGCATATAGGGCTAGAATAAAATGATATGCAATCAGTTTGATACCATTAAAAGCTAAGCGGTTTTGATGTGTTTAGTTTAAAACTATAAAATAATCAGCAGTCAACAATGCAAACTGGGGTTCCACCTTGTTTATTGAATTGATTTGTCATAGCTTTTACGTGCACACTGAAAAACTATAAAGCAGAACAGTAACCTGAAGTTTAAAGGCTTAAGCCAAATACAGTTCTGCATCAAAGCTAATGTAGATATTTGCTGGCAGCGTATACTTACTTTTGTAAGACTATTGTATATTTTACGTTACCAGAGAAAACAACATTGCTGAGTTACAGTTTAAGAAACAAAACAAACTTTTGAAAATAATTAATAGTAGTGTCAATACATTGCTTTACTTAGTTCATTTATGTAACTAACAATTATGTGTCAACCAGGAGTTTGGGAGAATAGTATCAGAAATATTTAATACAGAAAAGAGACACTGGCAGTTTACTAGTACTGTGGCTATCTATAAATGCTATGTTTAAGATGATCTACATTTCTATGCTTTTGTTTCTTGCTCTTTAAAGTCTAACTACATTCAACCATCTCCTAAAGAATCTTACTACATTCAATCATCTCTTAAAGAATCTATTCACTAAAGAACATAAAGACACGTTTAGTTGGACAAAAATGTTTTTGTTTTTTTTTGTTTTTTTTTTTTTGTTTTTTTTTCAAGCGACAGTGTTCCAGTAGTTCTGCACACGTAATAAAATGGCAAATGAAAATGACAGAATATATTAATGTTGGTCATCGCTGTTCAGATATTTATGAGCAAATCTTAGTTGTTCTCCTTCAGAATGTATCTGCCTACACTGTAGTTATATGCTTTGGAGAATAATACTGGGGAAAAAGGAAAGACCAAACAAGTAACGTATACAACGTATCTATTGAGAGTTTATGAATTGTTCATCTCCGATATCCTTAACTAGTAATACAGTATTTCTGAAGAGCAAATAATCAAACAATAGAAACAGTGCATACCTATACACGCCAAGGAAGGGCTAACCTAAGTAACTTTCTGCATTTGATCTCCGTGACCTTGTATTACCATATTGTTTACTTTTTAGCAATAAATGTGGTTGTAAACTGCCTATTTATGATATCTTACTGCTTATCAAATTATCCTTGTCCAAATATGTTAAATACTGTTAGAGAATAAAGCCCCAATTTTAGTTGTTACATTATTGAAAATTGTCTGACTGAAAGTTGTATTTTGTAACACCTTTAGTCCTTGATAGTATCAACAAGTGGGAATAAAACCATTGGGTTTGCAAAACTACCTGACCATTTTAATATTTGTAACAACATAATGCAAAATAGAACTCCTGCACAGGCTGGAGACAGAATGTTGTATGCGTTATAAAGTATGTCACTTTCTATAATCCTTAAATTTTCACATTGTTAACATGTTGTAATGTATTTGATGGCCGGGAGCTGCATAAACAGATCACGTGGATCACAAATTAACATATAAGTTATGATCACGGGGGCCACACATATTTGCTAACCCATGTAAAGCAGTTACTGTGCAAAGAGGCTCGTGGCTGACGATTCGACTGACATCATAGTAAAATGGTGTTAATGGATGCTGGCTGAGTTGGTACTGCTTTTGATTGCCTCGGCTGGTAGTCACAGTTGCATATTTGTATGTAGGGTAATTGAATGGCTCAGCCAACAGCACAGGTAGCGAAACTGGTTTTATCCCCATCATAACGAGAACCTAAATAGTAATCAGTTGCAGCATATATCAAATTATACTTACTCCATTTAATGCATAGAATTAACAAAATCATTTTTATGAAGTCACTTTTAAGTGAGACTGAATTGAAGGCAAGGTCGAACTGCTTCAGCTGTAACAATCTATGTGCGTCTTGCTGAACTCTTGTGTATTTCAAAGAGCTAAATTTGCCATCTGACTACCAGTGGTAAGCTTATACTACAGCAATCAATACTTCATGCCGCCAGGGAACTAAAAGTTTGATAACAGATGACAAACAAATCTTATTCCTCGACATATTACAATTATGTAACGTAATGTTACTGTTAGATTGTTTTTCAAATATCAATTATTAGATCATGTTTTATAGTTTGAGGACACATAACATTGACATTTCTTCATATTTACATATACAACAGTATCTACTGAAGACAAATTAAAGATAACATTGAAATATAAAATGCAGCTAATGTTGGCTTTCGTAGCTTTTCTGGTCATTTTGTAGGTTAAATTCTTCAAAAAATAAGATAGTTTCTGTCCCCATTTAATGTATCCACTGCTAATTTAACTGCTGTCTACATTATCTAAGCTGGGCATGAATAAAAGAAGATTGATGGAGCACGTATAAACTTCAGTCCACCAATTCAGCGATTTAGTCTTATTCTGTTTTTTTTTTGTTTTTTGTTTTTTGGTTTTTTTTCCCTATTTTTGTTGTGGTTATATACGTTACATATTTATCGTGACTGCTGACGAGTTTTGTAAGACTTTAGATGTTTCTTTTTTTATAATAGAATATTGAAACAGTCATATATATGACATTAACTTTTCGCTAAACTTAAATTCTTAAAATTTGCTCCTTATATTACATGTATTTAGACACTGAAGGGGAAAAAACGTCAAATGCAATGTAAACTACGTTATACAGGCTAGTCAACTTATCCTTGACAATGTCAATAACTTTGAAACAGTGATTTATGTACTAGCAGACAAAACCCAACATTATTTAGGGCGAATACTAGCATGTGTACAACATTGCGTATCTTCTATTATAACGTAAATATGTAAATTTGGGTAGTGTAATTGACGTTGACGTCATACGTTAACGCCCCAACGTACAGAGGGCTAACATGTGGCATTTTGTTTCTTATATAATGTAGTTTCAGAAAATCATAGGGTACAAAACTCCCCCTGGGGGGGGGAGGGGGGTCTATGGTCAGCTCAAGGTCTAAAATTAGATTCAATAATTTCTGCGAAAGCTAGTGTATTTTATGATAATGTTGAATTTACCACAGCGTTCCTCAGTATTGGTCTTGCTATTAATAACATGGGGAGAATGAGGGATATAATGCATCATACAGATCTATACCCCACCCCTACTTCGCCAACGCCCAGACGCCTGCGCACCTCGAGACCTACGCTGTTCTGTTTCCTTTTTGTCAAACCGTTAAGCCATTTAAATAGCAGAGCGCTCGAAGTATCTAAATCATAAGTCCGAACTCATTCAATCGAAATAAACGTCGACAAATCCAAAATATTTAGATGCAAAGACATGGACCCAAAAACAGTAAGTGTGATCAGGTGCTCGCTCGTTTTGGCATGCGGTATATGATTCAGTAGACATATCGCTCCCTGTACGTGACACCTGACACGTGGCAAAATCTCGTTTAGTGCTAGTCCGGCAATACACACAGTTTATACCTGCACCAAAATTTGACAAACGAGTGTCGCGTTATTAAAAAAATGTATTCAGGCGTTTGTTTGTCCTTCACCAGCCTGCACGCATGCAACCTGTGCATGCGCAGACCGAGCGTTATTCACTGGACGAACTGTGAATGCCCACACTGCGCATGTGCGCAAGCTATCCTGGGCATGCGCAGTTGTAAATATATATATTTTTAAAAGTAATAATAAGAAAAATGCCATGTAATTAGAAGACAGTAAAAGGTTTTTACCAGTTCGAATTGAATTCTCGATGCAGTATAACCATAGAATTTGCCCAAACTTGCGGCATAAGAAAAGCCTTTTTTTTTCTTTTTTTTTGCTCCTCAGCCGTGAGAAACTGTGCCTTATTGCATGTGCTAACAGGAAAGTCTCTGATCAGTCCGCACATTTGCACAGCCTCTCTTCAATATGTACATGCTTGCTTCACATAGAAAAAATGCTAATCAGACTGTGCATATGTGTAGGCTGATCAGAGTTTTCCCTGTTCGCGTGTAATATAAAGCCCGTTTTCATAAATAATGTTTTTTGCGTTAGTTTCAGTGTGCATTAAAATGGTTTGGAATTTCCTTCTTTTCTCTGTCTATCTAAATACTCGTCCACACTAGTCTGTCGTCGTCATCTAACCGATTATGAAAAGGACTGCCTGCATGAGGCTTTCGTCGCCGGAAAAAAGTGAGAGGGCAATTTTTTCAAAGTATTGTTAGATGACGAAGTCGTTAGTGAAGGATTCAAGGCTCTTCAACGCTTAAACAATATATAAATAACAATGCTATATCTGACTCGTATAGGAATTGATGGCATATCAGAAAACCGCTGAAAGTGATCAAAACGAGCTTTCAGCAGTTTTGTGATATATTCCACCAGTTTACATATATGTATCTTTAGCAAAACTGAATCTTTATACGAATGTACGATTCGAATAGCATCGTTATATTATATAGAAGTCCGTTTGCAGAAGATGGCTTTTAAATTTCTGCTTTGGAATAGAATTACGCATCTACCAGGCGCAGTTTGTTTACCCGTAGTCTTGTTGGGTTTCTCTTGTGAAGAAAACAGTGAGTCCTGTCACTAAAGGGCCAAGTCGTCCAGGGAAGCAAACAGGAAGTCACAAAAAAAAATTGTTCCCCTTTTAAAAAAAAATAGCGAATAAAGATTGAGGTGTACCATACACCATAACAGTAATTACATGAAAAAGACGACGTATTACATGTCCGAACAGCAAACAGCCTGTGCACTGAAAACTGTCCGTGAATCCTGGAGATTTGTAAGATTGATCAATGTTCGCAAATGTTGAGTGTGATGTGGGTGGTTGCTGATCGGACATGTTCTAAGATCCTTTTGAGACGCCCTACCGATGTCTGTTTTAGTCGCGGTTCATGTATCGCAGGGAATGGAAACTGTGTATGGTCAGATTAAGGACTGGGGACAAACGTGCCATCGGAAGTGCGAACTTTGAATGCAGAGACCGTGCACATGGCTGGTCGGTGCACTCACTGTTTGCGCGTGCGTTCCGACAGACTTTGTCAGGACGCTGTCATTTTAAATGAAAAGCTACGACAAAGCAGAGTTTTTCGTTCTGAAAGATTATATTCTTTAACAATTGAAACGTGCACATTCCCGCTCAAAAATAGATTTGTTGTGAGAAATGGCGCCTTATCGCATATACGAAAAGCAAAGACCCACTTCAGCCTGCGCACCCGCGCATCCTCGTTCGGATTTCCATGATAGATTGTTGATGCAGACAGAGACCAGGCTAATGTTACTGCACAGATGTGTCGGCTGATCTGGGTCTTCGCTGTTCGCATTTGGTATGAAGAACCTTTGCGATGCACGGCCCAAAAAATTTCGACTCGCATACTATAGTCGCACGCGCTTTAGCGCACGGGCAGATTCGCGCAAAAATAACTGCGAGCAAAAGTTCTGAGACTTGGAAGTATAAAAAATAGCCGAGAAAGCAAAAAACGAAGTCCCACGAAGTCCCATATTTTTTTGCTCGAAATTTTAGAAATTCACCTTTTCAAGGATGACCACTGATCGAATTTCGGAGAACTTTCAGAAATTATTTTCGGCAATAATTTAAGGTGTCCGAAACTTTAGGGTGTGCGAAATTTTAGAAGAATTACCGTATCTGAAAAGCACAACGTATACCATCACGAGAATTATACTTATGTACTAAGCAAATGATTTATGTAATGTAAAAGAAAAATAAATGTGTACGTTTGTGATCTGTAAATGCAGAATTAAAAAAAAAAATGCGTAATCTTTATAAAACCTGGTTTCCATCGACGTCTATTATTTCTGTTTGTTCCAATATACGCACAGATGGAGGGGGGGGGGGGGGGGTATATTTTACAAAAAAAAAAAATCCATGTCTGGATATGCAAGAAAAAATAACCTGGCTCATAAGGAGATTGAAAAAAATAATCTGGCCTCAAAAGTAAGTGAAAAAATAACCTGGCTCAACCCAAAATTTAGAAAAAAGTCTGTGCACAGATTATTCCATTTGAATTGAGCTTTTAAAATGTCTCTGGCCACTGGGTAGGGTGGGGGGGGGGGGGGGGGCTGCGCCCCCAGGCCCCCATATCTATAGTAATATTTTAATATTATCTACAATATCCCGCATGTGCAAACATTTACAAAAATATCCTATACAACATTCACATACATGTATTATTGATCTGCCGCATTACTAAGTAAATGTTTCCACTAAAGAGTCACTAGCTTATGGGAGACAAAGCCATTTAAATATGGCAAAATTCCTAAAAATGCTCTTCTATTTTATCATCATCCCTAGTTTTTCTCTAGTGTTTCAAGTTTTAAAATTGCCATTAAAATTGGAAAATTGCTTTTACTTCTGGGGGCAACGCCCACCCAGACCCCCCTCCCTTTCTTAACTTCTTAGCACAGAGCTTTTAGCCATTTTATTAACTGGCAGTCATGTATAATGTGACTGTAACAGTAAGTATTTATCAAACTTTCTAAAAGTGCGGATAAAGCGTGTTTGGGCTTATGATCGGGCTAGGAAAAAAACTTCCTAATGTTAGCCCTAAAACTTTGCGAAAACAGCCCTGATTTTTGCCAAAATATCTCTAATTTAAGGCCTATTTTTGCCAAGCTTATACAGGGATGTTTGTATCTGTACCTTAGATGAAGAGAGTAACATACTCCAGGAACTGGTTTGCAAGAGCAAACTAAGCCATGCCCTAGTTCTTTTTGTGAGAAAAAGGTGTAAAAATTACTGGTGTGGGTAAAAAAAGGATATGTTAAGGTCAAGAAAACAAGGATCTGATATTTTAGCGTATAAAATAAAAAAAAAAAAAAAAAAACCTGTTTGAGTTAGTTTGTAAAAAAAAAAGAAATTAGCTCCCTCGAGGTGACAAAAATAAGAAATTGTTTCCAGATTCCAGTGAAATAAAATGTCTTGTCTCCATCAAGAATACCAGCACTCCCCCCCCCCCCCCCCCCCACCCCCCACGAATATCAAATGGTCGATCCCTAAATGTTTGGAAGACAAGTTTGATCGAAAGAACTAATTTGAAAATGTAATAGTGAGGGTGGTGGGAGGGGAGGGGAAGTCTGAGGTAGCCCCTCGACTCCAAAAGCTGAAACTATTTTTTAAAGTAGACGGATACAAAACTTCTGACCCCCACCCCCATATGCCTGACAAAATGTATGACCCCCCCCCCCCCCCCCCCCCGACATCCCATCCCCCACTGAATGTACCCGGTCCCCCACCTAGTAATAAATGACGTCCGTAATAATCGGGTAACATCAAAACTTTTGATAAGTAAAATACCGCCCAAAGGATAAAGTACTAACCTCAAAATTTTGATATGGTGTTGGGTCTCAAGAACATAGACTATTTTACTGTGACCTGCTTTCGTAGAGGAGATTTGGAGCAGCCAGATGCGTGCACTAATGAAGTCTAATGTAGGCTTTCAGCGCAGTTAGTTCACTAATGACAGAAACTTCACTCCACCACTGTTGTCACTCTGGTTAGTTTTTGCGTTTGAATGTACTAGCTGTTTGTTGCAGATGCGCGAACTGATACCAAAGTAAAATTAAACACACCACTTGGCAATTCATTAACAGTTTCAGATGAAGTCAGCTGTAGATTCTAATTGACAGCAACATTACACGTCATCGTTACGTGTACCAACGAACCTAAACAAACCAGTTGCAGTGTATTTGAAGAGATAAGAGAATTTCAACCGTATGCCTAGGACTAGGCCTGCGTAGCAGAACATATTAGCTGAAGTAAGATTACGTCTGTCAACAGGCATATTTTTTATATCATGTCTAGCCTCAGACTCATCAGAGCTCCTTTGGTGTCTAAGGGATTTGGCCTCTCGCGGCCTATAGCCTTGTTGAGGCACTCCAGCAAGTGGTTTTTTGAAGTTTATGCTTAAAGGATAAAGAAACAACAAATTCCACTTACATGGTTCAATTTACTAACATTTCTCGTAGTCAGATTTGTCCAGTAGAGTTTTTGAAATTCATTGGTATGCTCTCAAGCTTGAATAGTAATCTCTTGCAATGTATTTTTTTTTCAGTTTCAAAATGGCGGCCTCAAGATAACCCATATTGCTGTAGGGGTGGCATGTTTCAAGCACATTCTTGAAAATTACCATTTCATATAAAATTAACATGAAATCAGTTCAGAAGAATTTAATCTTATATCTTATAGCAGTTATTTTCGTAAGTAATATCTTTTTGGAAAACAAAAATATGCATAAGTGTAGCTGACATTCCAAGCAACCCTTTGCTGAAATGATCATATTCCAAAAAAGATCAGGTGATTAGTGATGACATCATTTCTGTTGTGATGTCATAATGGGTGGTTCCCAGCTTCATAAAAATTAAAATGAACCTCGTCAAAGGCTGGAAACCAGAAGGAATATTTTTACTATTGGAAAACCCACCTCCAAACAAAAAATGATAAAAATAGACAAAAGAAGTCATGCAATATACTGCAAGTCAGCATTCAGCTACGAGAAATGGTTTTGGGTATGTTAAACCTAAAATTTTGATATTTAAGCATCTTTAAAGAAAAAAGTTCCACTAAAAACCAATTGCTGGAGTGCCTCAACAAGAGAGTAATGTGGGTGGGGTGTATGGGATGCATCAACTTGCTCCGAAACTCGTAAAGAAAAGTCGAGTATTTTGTCAAATAAAACCAGAGACTGTCTGACGGATGAGATGCCGTATGACATAGGAACTACTCTCTTGTTGAGGCACTCCAGCAAGTGGTTTTTCGAAGTTTATACTTAAAGGATAAAGAAACAGCAAATTCCACTTACATGGTTCAGTTTACTACCATTTCTCGTAGTCAGATTTGTCCAGTAGAGTTTTTGAAATTCATTGGCGTGCTCTCAAGCTTGGAAAGTAATCTCTTGCAATGTATTTTTTTCAGTTTCATAATGGCCGCCTCAAGATAACCATTATTGCTGTAGGGGTGGCATGTTTCAAGCACATTCTTTAAAATTACTATTTCATATAAAATTAACATGAAATCAGTTCAGAAGAATTTATGCTTATATCTTATAGCAGTTATTTTCATAAGTAACATCTTTTTGGAAAACAAAAAGACGCATAAGTGTAGCTGACACTGCAAACAACCCTATGCTGAAATGGTCATATTCCAAAACAGATCAGGTGATTAGTGATGACATCATTTCTGTTGTGATGTCACAATGGGTGGTTCCCAGCTTTATTAAAATTAAAATGAACCTCACCAAAGGCTGGAAACCAGAAGGAATATTTTTACTATTGGAAACCCACCTCCAAACAATAAATGATAAAAATAGACAAAAGAGGTCATGCAATATGCTGCAAGTCAGTATTTAGCTACGAGAAATGGTTTTGGGTATGTTAAACCTAAAATTTTGATATTTAAGCATCTTTAAAGAAAAAAGTTCCACTAAAAACCACTTGCTGAAGTGCCTCAACAAGAGAGTAAATGCAGTGTGGTTAGAGCCCCAAGAATATATTTTGCAAATTGTAAACATGGTAAAGGCATCGTAAAGTGCCTGGCATGTGATGTGCAGACAAATAACGACATCACAGGTATGTGGGACCTAATATCTCTTGAGCGAATGAAAAAATGGTAGCGCTCGAATGAAAATTATACAAGAGCATCCAAAGTTTTTAAAAACATTGTGATTTTATATTATTTCTAAATTGTAAGACGGCAAAATTACGACATCCGACACTCGACATTCCGAACCGTTGTTGGCAGTTCGCGTTGCGCAGAGGTCTCAAATTCGTCACCAGCGGACATCCTTAAGCATCTTTAAAGAAAAAAGTTCCACTAAAAACCACTTGCTGGAGTGCCTCAACAAGAGAGTAGTTTTAAACTCCGTTCATTAATTCTGAAACTGGGTTTTCGCTGCTCCTAATTTTATAATCCAGTCAAACCAGGTAAGACTGTGCATAGTTATAAAGTTCGACTTCCGCCGATTTTGTGTCATATTTTCTCAGGGAAATATCAAAATTAGTATACATATAAACAACGGCACAGTTGTGTCATCTGACTCAGAAGCGAACTTCAGGACCATGAAACATATCAGAGTCTACATTTCTGCATAAACATTCTTGGATGATATAAAAAAAAAATGAACAGCCTGTACAGCTGAGTATTAACAGTATGCACACGACTTAATATCATCTAATCATTTTCACATGACGCGAATCAAAATATATCATGTGAATCGCGAAACAGTAACCTCTTACTTAAACTCGGTACCGTGAGGTTGACTTCGGCTTCGGGTTGACTATGATCAGACTGCATCCTGTTTGCGCAAGCCGTAAGGTTCGACGATGTAATATTTACATTGAGGACTTCCTTGCATATATATATGTTCGTGTCGCGGGGTAGAGGTCGGAGTGGTAGACTAATCGAAGGAATAGTTTGTTAAAAAAAGGCGGGGAAGGGGTGTAGGGTGTGTGTCTAGAGAGTAGTGAGGCGGTTTGGGTGGTAGATTGAATAAGGAGGTGTGTGTTTGGGAAGGGGTCATGTCGAGGGATGGAGCCTGGATGGTAGACTAATTGAAGTGGGGGTGTATGTAGTGTGGGGGAGATTATTTTATTTTGTTAGAGTGGGGGTGGGTTGGGGTTAGAGGGAAGAATAGACTGATTAAGCAGAGCTGTAATAAGTTTGAGAGGTACTCGGTTGGTTCCTTTTGTCCTTGTATATAACTTTGCAGTTTTAACGCAACATTTGTAATAACTGTTTTGGAACTTTAGAACTTGATTACATACTGCAGAAAGCTGTAAAATTTGCGTTAAAATAACGCCAGTGAACATCATTACGTCGCACTGACGCTGATATGACGTCGTTTAGACGTTGTTTGCCGGTGGCGATAACCATGAAAACAAACCTTTATGCGGTGTAATCAATTTCAAATTGAGACAAAATTATCTGGATGATAAGCTTGTTGTCACGCTGACTGATTTCGCACGCGCAGAGCATGTGTTAGAATACTAACCCCATCCGTACACAAAATTTATTTATAGCGACCACTTTACAGGGCTATAAAACATTTGGATAAGAAAAAAAAATATTTTTACCCTATCGTTTTCAAAAAAAAAAAAAATTTGGATCTACACACTTTTTTACACAGTTTCTATTTAAATTCGTATTTCTAGCATATGAATGCACTTTCATTTCTGCGATTCATATAATCTATACTATAGGTTATTTAAAACAAAAAGAATGCACTTATCTTGCTAATAAGTATTTTTTTTTTTTTTTACATTTTTTAGCTCACCTGAGCACGAAGTGCTCAGGGTGAGCTTTTGGGATACCCTGATGTCCGTCGTCCGTCCGAACGGACGGACGTCCGTCCGTCAACTTTTGCTTGTGTACACTCTAGCGGGCACAGTTTCGATCCAATCTTTATGAAACTTTGTCAGAATGTTAGTCTTTATAAAAACTAGGCCAAGTTCAAAACTGGGTCATGTCGGGTCAAAAACTAGGTCACTAGGTCAAATCTTAGAAAAACCTTGTGTACTCTCTAGAGGGTACAGTTTTCATCCAAAGTTCATGAAACTTTGTCAGAATGTTTATCCTCATAATATCTAGGACAAGTTTGAAACTGGGTCACGTCGGGTCAAAAACTAGGTCACTAGGTCAAATCATGGAAAAACATTGTGTATGCTCTAGACGACAGAGTTTTGATCCAATCTTTATGAAACATTGTCAGAATGTTTATCTCCATAAACTCTAGGCCAAGTTCGAAAGTGGGTCATGTTGGGTCAAAAACTAGGTCACTAGATCAAATCTTAGAAAAACCTTTTGTACGCTCTAGAAGGCACAGTTTTGATCCAAAGTTCATGAAACTTTGTCAGAATGTTTATCCTCATAATATGTAGAACAAGTTTGAAACTGGGTCATGTCGGGTCAAAAACTAGGTCACTAGGTCAAATCTTAGAAAAACCTTGTGTAGGCTCTAGAAGGCACAGTTTTGATCCAAAGTTCATACAACTTTGTCAGAATGTTTATCCTCATAATATGTAGGACAAGTCTGAAAATGGGTCATGTCGGGTCAAAAACTAGGTCACTAGGTCAAATCGTAGTAAAACCTTGTGTACGCTCTCGAGGACACAGTTTTGATCTAATCTTTATGAAACTTTGTCAGAATGTTAACTTCCATAAACTCTCGGCCAAGTTTGAAAGTAGGTCATGTCGGGTCAAAAACTAGGTCACTAGGTCAAATCTTAGAAAAACCTTGTGTAAGCTCTAGAAGGCACAGCTGTGATCCAAAGTTCATGAAACTTTGTCAGAATGTTTATCTCCATAATATGTAGGATAAGATTGAAAATTGGTCATGTCGGGTCAGAAACTTGGTCACTAGGATATATCTTAGAAAAACCTTTTGTACGCTCTAGAAGGCACAGTTTTGATCCAAAGTTCATGAAACTTTGTCAGAATGTTTATCCTCATGATATCTAGGACAAGTTCGAAACTGGGTCATGTCGGGTCAAAAACTAGGTCACTAGGTCAAATCATAGAAAAACCTTGTGTACGCTCTCGAGGACACAGTTTTGATCTAATCTTTATGAAACTTTGTCAGAATGTTTATCTTCATAAACTCTCGGCCAAGTTTGAAAGTAGGTCATGTCGGGGAAAAACTAGGTCACTAGGTCAAATCTTAGAAAATCGTTGTGTAAGCACTAGAAGGCATAGTTTTGATCCAATCTTCATGAAACTATGCCAAAATGTTTATTGTCCATATATCTAAGCCCCCTATGAAACTGAGTCACGTCGGCTCAAGTTTAAATCTTAGAAAAACTTTGTGTACACCCTAGAGGGCACAGTTTTGATCCAATCTTCATGAAACTCTGTCAGAATGTTTATCTTCATAAACTCTCGGCCAAGTTCGAAACTGGGTCATGTCGGGTCAAAAACTAGGTCACTAGGTCAAATCATAGAAAAACCTTGTGTACGCTCTCGAGGACACAGTTTTGATCTAATCTTTATGAAACTTTGTCAGAATGTTTATCTTCATAAACTCTCGGCCAAGTTTGAAAGTAGGTCATGTCGGGGAAAAACTAGGTCACTAGGTCAAATCTTAGAAAATCGTTGTGTAAGCACTAGAAGGCATAGTTTTGATCCAATCTTCATGAAACTATGCCAAAATGTTTATTGTCCATATATCTAAGCCCCCTATGAAACTGAGTCACGTCGGCTCAAGTTTAAATCTTAGAAAAACTTTGTGTACACCCTAGAGGGCACAGTTTTGATCCAATCTTCATGAAACTCTGTCAGAATGTTTATCTTCATAAACTCTCGGCCAAGTTTGAAAGTAGGTCATGTCGGGTAAAAAACTAGGTCACTAGGTCAAATCTTAGAAAAACGTTGTGTAAGCACTAGAAGGCATAGTTTTGATCCAATCTTCATGAAACTATGTCAGAGTGTTTATTGTCCATATATCTAAGCCCCCTATGAAACTGATTCATGTCGGCTCAAGGTCAAATCTTAGAAAAACTTTGTGTACACCCTAGAGGGCACAGTTTTAATCCAATCTTCATGAAACTCTGTCAGAATGTTTATCTTAATGAATTGTAGGTAAAATTTGAAACTGGGTCGTGTCGAGTCAAAAACTTGGTCACTAGGTCAAATATAAGAACGACCTTGTATACGCTCCAGAGGGCACAGTTTTGATCCAATCTCAATGAAACTGTGTCAGAATGTTTATTCTTACAATATCCAGGTTAAGTTTGAAACTGGGTCATGTTGGGTCAAAAACTAGGTCAATTGTTAGTATGGTAAAAACTCTTATAAATCTTCACCAGAGCCAGTGAACTGATTAATGCTCAGGTGAGCGATTCAGGGCCACCATGGCCCTCTTGTTAGCTCACCTGAGCACGAAGTGCTCAAGGTGAGCTTTTGTGATCGATATTTGTCCGTCGTCCGTCGTCCGTCCGTCCGTCCGTCCGTCTGTCCGTCGTCAACAATTTCTTCAAACGACAACTCCTCCTAGACCAGTAGGCCAATTTTAAAATAATTTCACACAAATGTTTCTGTTATAGCCCTGAACCAAAATTGCTAAAATGGTTCCGCTCCGCTGAACAAAATGGCCGCCAGAGCTAAAAATAGAAAAACCTTTAATCGACATCTCCTCTGAAGCCAGTGGCTCGATTTCAAAAAGATTTCACAGAAATGTTTGACTCATGGCCCTGAACCAAAATTGCTAAAACGGTTCCACTCCGCTGAACAAAATGGCCGCCAGAGCTAAAAATAGAAATCTAAAAATAGAAAAACCTTTAAACGACATCTCCTCTGAAGCCAATGGCTCGATTTCAAAATAATTTCACAGAAATGTTTGACTAATGGCTCTAACCAAAATTGCTAAAACGGTTTCGCTCGGTTGAACAAAATGGCCGCCAGAGCTAAAAATAGAAATAAATCTTAGAATGACACAGAGGGCACAGTTTTGACCCAATCTTCATGAAACTTTGTCAGAATGTTTATCTTAATGAAATCTAGACCAAGTTTGAAACTGGGTCATGTGGGGTCAAAAACTAGGTCACTAGGTCAAATCTTAGAAAAGCCTTGTGTACACTCTAGAAGGCACAGTTTTGACCCAATTATCATGAAACTTTGTCAGAATGTTTATCTTAATAAAATCTAGACCAAGTTAGAAACTGGGTCAGGTGGGGTCAAAAACTAGGTCACTAGGTCAAATCTTAGAAAAACCTTGTGTACACTCTAGAGGGCACAGTTATGATCCAATCTTCATGAAACTTTGTCAGAATGTTTATCTTAATGAAATCTAGACCAAGTTTGAAACTGGGTCAAGTAGGGTCAAAACTAGGTCACTAGGTCAGATCGTAGAAAAACCATGTGTACACTCTGGAGGGCACAGTTATGATTCAGTATTCTTGAAACTTTGTCAGAATGCTTATCTTTATGTAATCTAGACCAAATTTGAAACTGGACCATGTCAGGTCAAAAACTAGGTCACTAGGTCAGATCTTAGAAAAACCATGTGAATGCTCTAGAGGGCACAATTTTGTTCCAATCTTCATGAAACTTTGTCAAAATGTTTATCTCCAACAAATTTAGACCAAGGGTGCAACTGGGTCATGTTGGATCAAAAACTAGGTCAGTAGGTCAAGCCTTAGAAAAACATTGTGTATACTCTAGAGGGCTCAGTTTTGGTTCAATATTCTTGAAACTTTGTCAGAATGATTATCTTAATGAAATCTAGGCCAAGATTGGAACTGGGTATTGTCGGGTCAAAAACTACCGGGTCAAAAACTACAGGTGGGTCACTAGGTCAAATCATAGAAAAACTTTGTGTACACAATTCTGTGTTTATTGTGCATTGACTCTTCATGAAACTGTCAGAATGTGTATCTTCATGAAATATAGGCCAAGTTTGAAACTGAATAATGTCTGATCAAAAACTAGATTGCCTGGTCAGATCTTAGAAAAACATTGTGTACTCTCTAGAAGGCACAGTTTTGATCCAATCTAAATGAAACTTTGTCAGAATATAGATTAGAAAGTGCAAAACTGCTCCAATTGAACCATCATCAAATACATGATCTTCCATGTTATTTCATCATAACTCAGGTGAGCGATTTAGGTCCATCATGGACCTCTTGTTTAAAAAATGCAAGAAAATTTAATTTCATGAAAAAAGTCATGAAAAATATATTTGATCGATGGGGCATGCTCATGCATATTATTTCAGAAAAACTTGCATTGTGTGTTACAGAATAAGACAAAAAAAGAAATTTTCACCGTTTCGTTTCCTTGCAAAACAATGTTAAAGTTAAAAACACCCCAAAATCTGAGAAACACAAATAAACCGACAACCCCCATTCCGCACCTGCTGCAACCAAAGTAGGCCCTTGCTCTACTATTTATTCCCCTGTTATTTTGGTTCTACCATAAAGTAATGCCACCAAAAATGTGCAGACGGAAGGGCAAATCAGAAAGGTTCATAAGGAGCAGTCTGATCTTAGTTTCCACTATTTGTACAAACCTATCTGCTCAAAAACTTAGGATCTTTACGGTAGATAGTGTCATTTGTAGCTTACCACCAATTATTGTACATAGGCAACAGAAATAACGTTTAAGCTAGTCACTAGAAAACACGAAATTAATACCGCATTTTGAAGAACGACACTAGCCGATGATTTAAAGAAGAAAAGAGCACATTTTCCCTGCTCTGGGGGGGCGGCTGTTTCAACTAGAACACGTAACCCCAGCGCGTGCAGTAAATATGGCGCGTCAGTTTAGTACTTGGTAAAGTTATAAAACTGTCTGATACTTCAGTGGTCTACAGCAAAAAAAAATCAATGTTACCATCTAATATTTTAGCTTACCTGAGCCATAGGCTCATGGTGAGCTATTGTGATCACCCAGTGTCCGTTGTGCGTCGTCTGTCGTCAACAATTTGCTTTAAATGACATCTTCTCTGAAACCGCCAGGCCAAGGGCTTTGATATTTTGTATGAAACATTGTCTAGAGGACCTCTACCAAGTTTGTTCAAATGGTGGCCCCAGGGTCCAAAATGGCCCTGGGGCAAGGGAGTCTTGGGTACGAAAGTAAAATATACTTAAAAATTTTCATTCTCAGAACTGTTGGCTCAGATGCTTGAAATTTGGTATGTAGCATTGCTTAGTGGTCCTCTACCAAGTTTCTTCAAATGGTGGCCCCAGGGTCCAAATTGGCCCTGGGGCAGGGAGTCCCAGGTTTGAACCATAGAAATACATAGAAAAATATTCAAAAAACTTCCTCTTCAGAACTGCAAGGCTCAGATGCTTGAAATTTGGTATGTAGTATTGCCTAATGGTCCTTTACCAAGTTTGTTCAAATGATGGCCCCAGGATCCAGAATGGCCCCGCAGCAGGGGGTCCAGGGTTAGAACCATAGAAACACATAGAAAAATATTCAAAAATTTTCTTCTTCAGAACTGCAAGGCTCAGATGCTTGAACTTTTATTTATAGCATTGCCTAGTGGTCCTTTACCAAGTTTGTTCAAATGATGGTATCAGGGTCCATAATGGCCCCGGCCCAGGGGGTCCTGAGTTTGAACCATAGAAATACATAGAAAAATATTCAAAAATCTTCTTTTTCAGAACTGCATAGCTCAGATGCTTTAAATTCGGTATGTAGCATTGCCTAATAAACCTTTACCAAGTTTGTTCAGATGTAGGCCCCTGGGTCCTGGGTCCTTGGCATGGAGTCAAAGGTTTGAACCAAAGAAATGCGAAGAAAAATATTCAAAAATCTGCTTGTTCAGAACCACAAGGCTCAGATGCTTGAAATTTGTTATGATGCATTGCCTAGTAGTCCTTTACCAGATTTATTCAAATGGTGGCCCCAGGGACTAAAATGGTCCCGCGACAGGGAGTCCTAGGTTTGAACCATAGAAATACATAGAAAAATTAAAAAATCTGCTTCTTCAGAACCACTTGGCTCAGATGCTTGAAATATGGTATGTAGCATTGCCTAGTGATCCTTTACCAAGTTCGTTCAAATGATGGCCCCAGGGCCCATAATGGCCCCGCTCCAGGGGGTCCAGGGTTAGAACCATAGAAACGCATAGAAAAATATTCGAATATCTTCTTCTTCAGATGCTCGAAATTTGGTATGTATCATTGCCTTGTAGTCCTTGATATAGTTACCATGGCACCTATGGGTTATATCGTAAATTGGTTTGTCGTAATTACCATGGTATGGGTTATGTACTGATTCAATAGTTATGATGAGGTCTCAGCTAAACACATGGACATAGCTGCTTTGAAAAAAAATGTTTTAATTTCTGCCTTGCTAAATGCGAATCTTAGCAGGTGAAAAATCATCTCTTTTTTTTTTTTTTTTTTTTTTTAACTAAAGCCTGATATTTCATTCAAATTTCCTTCAAATAAGACAGTTGAATTATAAGTAAAGCCCTGTTTTCAAGGAAAAAAATATGGGAAAAATAGCACACATTTGTTTTGTGCTAAATGACAGTTGAATTACAGCTTCATACTCCAATTTCTTTCTTCAAAATATAAGAAATATACTTATAAGACAGTCTATAAATGGTGACTTTTTTGTTGTTGAAAAATTACCAGAAATACTCCTATTTTTCTATGACAAGCCCTTTTACTATTTATCCTGTTAAAGAGATATCTGGTAAATTATATAAGATATCTTGTATAATATATAAAGTATCTTATATAATATTTCAGATATCTACATTAAATGAGTTATCTTATATACTTTATTAGATAACTTATTTTTCACAAACAATATATCTTAAATTTTCAACAAGATATCTTATATAGGGATCTGCTTGGAAAAAATAAGATATCTTATATAGTATATCAGATAGCTAATATTGGATTCAAAATATCTGATGTAATTTATAAGATATCTAAACATGCAAATAAAGATAACTTATTTAGTAAAGATGATGTCGTATTGGGAATTCAGATATCTTATTTACAAAAAATGATATATGTAAACATAGATATCTGTTATTTTAAGTAAGATATCCTATATATCAAAATATATAAGATATTTTATTTAATATATTATATATGTAATATACACTATCAGATATCTTATTTGATATATGACATGTAATATATGATATAAGATTTCTTACTTGGCATTTTAGATATCGTATTTCTCAAAAAGCACATATTAAATATATAGTATAAAAGATATTCTAGTTGTTGAATAACATATTTGATATAGTAAATAAGATGCCTTTTTGAATGTAGATATCTGAAAAACTATATAATATATCTTTAACACTACATCAGTTATAGATATCTTATGTAATATATCAGATATCTTATTCAATATATATTATATCTATATGTTAGGTATGTTATATAGTTGGATAAATCAGACATTTTTAAATTAGATATCTTCTGTAGTATATAAGATATCTTATAAAGCATATTATATATTATATATTTGATTTAACATTTTAGATATTGTTTATACTAAATTCAAAAAATATCTTATATATATCATGTAAGATATCTGATATTTTAAATTAGACATCATACTTCCTTTATTCGATATCTTATATGTCATATATCGTATATAGTATATCAGATATCTAAATCAGGAAATAAGATATCTTTTATAGTATATAAGGTATCTTTTTAACAGAATAAATAGTAAAATGGCTTGCCATACTTTTCCATATGTAAAATAAATGTTGCAAAAAATCAAAACTTTAATTTTTTGGTTATTTTGTGAGAAGGGTATGCAGTTGTCCATGGCTCCATAGACATATCAGAAGTTCCATTTTTAGCTCACCTGAGCCTTTAGGCTCATAGGTGAGCTTATAGTATAGCCAGGCAAACCGTTCTATTCTATTCAATTGTCCATTTTCCGTTGTCAACATTTTCAAACATCTTCTCCTCTGAAACCACTGGGCCGATCGAAGCCATATTTCATATGGAGCCTACCTAGGTTGGGAGAACAAAAGTTTGTTCGGGGTATCTGGGTCACATGACCAAGATGGCCGCTACGCCCATATATGGTAAAAACCCTTTAGAAATCTTCTTCTCCAGAACCAAAAGGCCGATGACCTTGAAACTTTGTATGTAACATCGGGCATGCGGGCCCATTATAATTAGCTCACCTGAGCTGAAGGCTCACAGGTAAGTTTATAGTATAGGCAGGCATCCGTCATCTGTTGTCCGTCCATCTGTCGTCCGTCAACATTTTCAAACGACATCTCCTCTGAAACTACAAGGCCCATTGTTACCAAATTTCATAAATGGCAGCTATAGGCAGGGGGAACCAATAATACTGTTTTTTATCCAAATCGCTTCCGAACTTTGGTTGCTATGGCAACTTTAAGTTTCCATTGACTTGTAGGGGGAAAATTGAAAATTTGCATTTATTGCTATGTTACTGCAGATATTTTGACAAAACTTTTACAGAAATGTTCCTTGAGTAGTCTTCTATCAACCACATAAAATTTATGTAAATTGCACAATTTGGCTGGTTTCCATGGCAACCGAAATGTTGAAAATAGAAAATATATTCAAAAATCATCTCCTCAGAAACTATGCAACCAATAAAGTTCAAACTTCACAGAAAGGATCTTAGTACTAGTTTCTACAAAAGTACTGTTTTTCTTGGCAATTGCTCGGGCAGATTGGTTGCTATGGGAACTTTAAGTGACCATTGACTTAAAATAGCAAAATAGAAAATTTGCATTTATTGCTATGCCACTGCAGATATTTTGACAAAACTTTCATAGAAATGTACCTTGAGTAGTCTTTAACCAGCCTTCTTAAATTTATTCAAATTGGGCAATTTGGCTGGTTGCCATTGCAACCGAATAGTTAAAAATAGAAAAATATTAAAAAATCATCTCCGCAGAAACTGTGTGGCCAATAAAGCTCAAACTTTACAGAAAGAACCTTACTAGTCTCTATAGAATTACAGTTTTTCATGGCAATTACTCCAGCAGTTTGGTTGCTATGGCAACTAAGAGTTTCCATTGACTTATAATGGGGAAAATGGAAATTGGCAATTTTTGCTGTCTCACTGCATTTATTTATATTTTCTTTCTACAGAAATGTGTCTTGAATAGTCCTCGATGTTTCATATGAATTTTCTCCAAATCCCTGAATTTGATTGGTTGCCATGGCAAAATATAGGGTAAATTTTCGAAGAAAAAAATGAAAAAATCTTCTGCTCAGAAGCCATATGGGGGATGAAGCTGCTATTGTGCAAACAAATTGATGACAGAAGCCTCTACATGAATTTTTTTTCTTCCAACCCCATAAGAACTTTGGTTGCTACAGCAACTTATAGTTTCCATTGACTTATAATGGGAATAGTGAAGCCATGAGGAGGATGAAGCTGATACTTTGCATACATATTAATAACATTAGCCTCTACCTAAAGTATGTTTCATATTATCATTGCCCATGTGAACTTGTTGCTATGGCAACTTAAAGTTCCATAGACTTACAGTGGGGAAAATGGACATTTGGTATTTATTTCTGTGTTACTGTAGATATTTAGACAAAAGCTTTACAGAAATGTTCCTAGAGTAGTCCTCTATCAGCCATATGAATTTTGCCCAAGACCTGATTTTGATTGGTTGCCATTGCAACTGAAAGGCCAAATTTTCATTTTTTTCATTTTTTGTCGCACCTGCTTTAGCAAGGTGCGATATAGGAGTTCACTTTTCCGTCCGTCCGTCCGTCAGTCATTCCGTTCGTCCGTACGTCCGTCCGTACGTCCGTCCGTCACTAATTACGTCGACCCTAGTGTTTAAGTCCATTTCTCGCAAACTATGATACCTACAATCATCAAACCTGGCATAAAGCTTCTTCTTAGAATGTTCTCGAGGGTTTTTGCTCTTATTTTCACCCCTGACCTATAATTTATGCGCTACTGACTTTGTAAAACAGTCCGTCAACAATTACGTCGACCCTAGCGTCGACCCTAGCATTTAAGTCCATTTCTCGCTAACTATGATACCGACAATCATCAAACCTGGCATAAAGCTTCTTCTTAGAATGTTCTCGAGGACTGTTGCTCTTATTTTTACCCTTGACCTATGTTTCATGCTCTGCTGACTTCGTAAAATGGTCCCTCAACAATTACGTCGACCCTAGCTATTAAGTCCATTTCTCTCAAACTATGATACCTAGAATCATCAAACCTGGCATCAAGCTTCTTCTAAGAATGTTCTCGAGGGCTGTTGCTCTTTTTTTTACTTTGACCTATATTTCAGGCTCTGCTGACTTTGAAAAATTTGATATTCAAAATTATGTCGACTCTAGTGTGTAAGTCCATTTGTCACGAACTATGATAACTAGAATCATCAAACCTGGCATCAAGTTTCTTCATAGAATGTTTTCAAGGGCTTTTGCAATTAATTTACCCTTGACATATATTTAACGCTCTGCTGACTTTGCAAAATTTTACACCCAAAATTATGTCAGTCCTAGCGTTTTAGTCCTTTTGTCTGAAAGTATGATACCTGTAGTCATCACACCTGGCATAAAGTTTATTCTTAGAACGTTCATGAGGGATGTTGCAATTATCCCTACTCTTGGCCTATATTCTATGCTCTTCTGACTCAGTAAAATATTACATCGAAAATTGTGTGGACCCTAGCATTTTTGTCCATTTCTCATACAAATTCTTTTAACTAAAGTCTTTACTACTGTGGAAGCCCAATGCAGGTGCGACATAGCATTCCGCGGAATTCTTGTTTTGCCAAAGATCTTCTCAGAAGCCATTAAGGGGGGATATAGTTTATTTTTTGCATAACTGTTTGTGATATTATCCTCTACATAAATGGTGTGTTTTATTGCTGTTGTGCATGTTGTTTTGTTGCTGTGGCAATTTAGTTTTTCCAACATAACCTCAGTGCTCAGGTGAGCGATATAGGACCATTGGCCCTCTGGTTATTTAGCTCACATAAATCGAAGGCTCATAAGGTGAGCTTATAGTATAGGCAAGGTCTGTCGTTCGCCATTTGTCCACACATTTCAACAAGAATATTTCCAAGACCAGTTAGCTGATCTTGTTTATTTTGTTTTGAAAGTCAATGACTTTTGGCTCAAAAAATAGTGAGCAGCATCCGTGGTCGAGTGGTCTGCAGTGTTAGCTGTGAGATCACTAGCCTCTCACCACTGTGTTGTTGGAGTCTTGTTCTGGTTACATGTAAAGAGGTCGGGACGGCCATATAACCTAACCACACTATTCCTGAGCCAAGGATGGGCGGTTAAAGGCACACTGGTTTTAACCGGTTATAACCACCCCGGGCAATATTCCTTAAGTGGTCATTACTGGTCGACTGAAATTTTTAGTGGTTGATTGGCCTAGAACTTTGTCATTTGGTCACTTTTAGGATTTCCATGACAAGCATGTTTGGAACTGGAATGATGGCTCCGTTTCTTCCTTGCTAAAGGTAGTCATCAGGTGGTTTTAAAATAGCCATCACTGCATACTACAGTCTCAAAACCTTAGCACTAATTTCAACATTACAGTTCTTACACCCAGCACTTTGTATTTTTGTCATCTAACACAGTATAAAAACTCCATATAGGGTCTTTAGACTTCGTTTTGACACTGTGATTTTATTACTTGTTAATCTGATAACTTGAGTAACTTGAGAAAACAGATAAGAATGTTTTAACACATTTTGAGTGTCACCAAATGATACTCATATCAGAAACATGTGATAGGTCAGTTTCCATCAACAGTTACAGAACAGAACAGAACAAAACGTAACTCCCAGGCCACACGCAGGTGGCATATGAGAAAAAGTATGCATTCATACATATGACAGGTGACAATATCTAAACAAAAACATGTTAAGATATAACATGGCAGCCAAAAGAATATTTTTTTTTAAAATACTTTGCTGCTAATGGTATACTTAGATCTCTGTTGGAGTGTACATTTAAAGAACAGCAGTATAAATCAAACAAGTACAAAACTATTTATATGTATATAAGTTTCTTCTTTTAGAGTTGCTATATCTAAATTCAAATTCGTTTTCTTTTACTGCAAACTTCAGATGCAAAATTAGACCAGAAAGAGAAATATAGGACCGGCGTGCAAGCAATAAAATTGGTAGGACGTTGATATATAAGCAATGTCCTGGGGCATTGTGAACAATTGTCATTATACTCACTGTAAGAGATGCGGACGGCCGACTACAAGTGATTGGGTCTGTCCCTACCGACAAGCAGTCGACCGTCTGCAAGTCTTTTATGATTAGTTATAAAATAAGTTCAAGAAATATGAAGTTATACAAATTATTTCCAGAGTTGACAATTGTAAATTTTTACTGAACAAGCACTAAATATAAGTTTTAGGGCTAATAATAAAGTGTATATTTAATTACTTTACATGTGTCTTGTTTGCCTCGTCTTTTGTCCGATTTAACAAGGCATACACATGGTGATAGAGTAACAGAAAACTGACATGCATGTGATTGGGTCTAGACAGCTAGGCCACACCTCCACTACCACAGTGACAAGTGTCAACTGCCCTCGCAAACATTTTTAATTTTTAAAATTTGTTTTGACTGCAATTTCACAGTTTGCAGCTTAACAAAAGCCACGCTTCAAGACATGGTCAGCTAGTAATTTATATTTCTTTAATTGGTGTTATCTACATTAACATGATAAAGTTATGTTTGTCACCCGACGTAGGCGGAGGGGGACTATAGAAATGACCCTCGTCCGTCCGTGTGTCAGTCCGTCCGTCCATCCGTCCGTCCGAAATCTTGTCCCCGCAACTCCTCCTACGTCTGTCATCGGATTGATTTGAAATTTTACAGATTGTATTCTTATGATATGAAGATGTGCATGTGGTTTTTGATTTTTGTTTCGGCCATTTTTGATGGAGTTACGGCCCTTGCTGACTCAGACCTTGTCCCCGCAACTCCTGCCACATCTTGTATCAGATCAACTTGAAATTGTGCAGAATGTTTCATCATGATCTGAAGATGTGCATGTGGTTTTAGAATTTCAATTGCCCAATATTTTACAAAGTTATGGCCCTTTGTCGTTTTTGGCAATTTTCCAACTTTTGAACCGTTTGGCCGAGAGAGCTGAAATTTAATATGCTATTAGCATTTGGTAAATTGAGTATTCTGATTATTGTTAGGATATGCTAAATTTATTAATGACCGAGTTATTCCCCTTTCATAGATAATAGACATTCACTTAAAGGTAAAAGGATAACTCAAGAACTATTCATATTAATGGGCTGAATCTTCATAAATGCAATTTCATTTTTCATCAGATTCATATTAGGAGGATTATGGCCCTTGTTATTTTGTTATTGGGTATATGGTCTTGATGTTTAGACATTCTGTAAGGGCCTAAAATTTCAGTAACCTGATTTTATATGTTATGTTATGATACTGAAACACTTTGAAGAATTTTTAAGACTTGTTTTATTTAATAACTTTAGGACTGTTAATAATCATAAATTTTTTAGCCTAAGATTGTGGCTTTTGGCACTGATATGAATGTTTTTTGGGGCAGAAACAAACTTTCGCAACTGACGTGTATATCTCACAGTTAGAAATCAGATCTGTCTACTTGTCTACAATAAAAACCGGCCACCGGTCTGGTCAATACTCATATTGACAGGCTTTTTGCCAACCTTGTCATGGGCAGGCTTAGACCTCCTAAGCGGTTAGCCAGTACTAAGTGCACTTACTTTCACCAGTAACTGACAACTGATTTACTTTCATTTCTCCTTCTGCTGATTCAAGAAGGGTAGTTATCTGGTCACTGTAAATTATAAAGCATTAGGCACTATAATTATAAAGCATAAAAGATAAAGAAAATCCTCTCTTTCTTTCGTGTAATTAATTTTTTCGCTCATGAACACCTGTAGTGATAGGCTTTCTTACGGCATACCATGGCATACATGTAAGTAATGCTTCTGATGTTCATTCGGCGAAATGAAATTAGATCACACTCTATTCTAAATATCTAACTGCTGATTCTATAATCCGAGATTTGGTATCTGAAATGCAATATATGTGGTAGGGACACTGTAGGAAAAAATCCGGGACACTAAATTCGTTGTAGGAACAAATCCTTGGCATATGCTGTAATTTTTGTCCTCGTTGTGCAGAGGCCATTTCACAACAAAATGTGACAAACGACTAAATGCGCTCATAAAATGCTTCAGAAAGAAGATCAGGAGAAAATATTGAAAGTAAGTTTGTTCACTTACCTTTTTGCTTGGTCACGCTTACGAGACACTAATTGTCAGAAAAAAATCGTTGACGATTGTCAGAGAAAATCATCGCTTACTGGGACAAAGTAACCACCCAGCGTATATGAAGGTTTTTGGATCCGGGGAAATTCTATATATGGAATTTATACTCAGCTTGATACATTTATATTAGCACGGTCTTAATTACGGACAGATGGACAGAATATAAATAGAGCAGTTTCTACATGTCAAATTATGAGGGAGACAACTCGAACTACTCGAGCAGTGGGTATACTACTGTTTTCCTTTCTTCTGTTTTGAAATCTTGTGTCACCTGTAGGGCCTCGACTAACGAAGAATCTTCTTGTTTTCTTTTCTGTACTTTTCTTTTCTCTCGCTCTCTCTCTCTCTCTCCTGTCATGTGCATGCAGGCGAATGCCTTGAATATATTATTATTATTATCTAATCTATTTTGTGATATGCTGTGGGCTTTTCTAATCATATCTATCTAGTGCTGAGCTGTCATGTATATGTATTTATATGCTTTATAATTTCCACCGTAGGGGAAGGGCCGTAACTAATGTGAGAACTTGTGGCCCAGTAATAAAATACGTTTAAACTATACTATAAAACCATATGGCTGATGATATAACTTTCATAACAACCCACGAATCTATGGGCTTAAATTAAGATCAACACTACGTAATAGCGTGTTATTGCATTAAAAGCTCAACCTACTTTGTCGTTTTAATCCGCCATGAAAACATGAAATATTATTAACTCTTGTACGGATTTTAAACGGATTCGATTTTATTTAGGTCTCTTCGTGCAAAACCCTGTCTTAAGACATATGTGACTGCATTTGTCCGGACGATATTGTGCACTTCCTTTGTCACAGGCTAAGATTATATTGTAAAATTGAAAAGATTGGTCAGGATCTGCACGAACATAGATGTCCAAACAAAAACTGCTCTTGTCGACTGGGACTTGGCGGTCTGACTATGTGCGAAACAGGATAGATTAACCAGTATTCGGCTAGTGTTTATAAGATTTATTCTTTCGGACAGTTATATTAATCTTTTTGTGAGAACAAAATAGCCACACTGAAATTCCGGAGCAAAAGAAACCTAGTTCAACCACGGTGGGCCCGACCCAAGACGTCCTAGCACGGTTGTCAGGCGCCAATCGTCTGTGTTACTATTGTGTTAGGTTTAGGCTTGCGCCTTCATAAAGTCTAACCCCCACCCCACCATCGTGCAATCGAAGAGATAAGCAAAGCGGTTAATCTTGATTGGGTTAACCACTAAACATGCAGTTTGTCGCAAAACATCTATATGATAACCAATCTTTTATATTTGTGCACTTTTCGAGGAAAACATGAAATTTGGCACAGTGCTGGACAAAGCTGTTCTAAGCATTTTCAGGGTGGATGCCGAGCTTGAAAATTCCGTTTATGGCGGCCGTCTTGAATTTCAAAAACAGCGCCCCTAAAACTGCTATTGCAAACAGAATCAGAGATCATAAAAATGCCAGTTCTGTATAGCGCAATATGCTTAGTTGAACTTTCAGCATGACTTTCTTAATCTTGTTTGTCATTCCAGCATTTCTGATCTATGCTACTGGACGTAGACATGACACCGATCAATAATTAGCTCACCTGGCCCGAAGGGCCATATTGAGCTATTGTCATACCAATGCATCCGGCGTGCGTCGTCACGCAAAATGTCCGTCAACACCTAAAAACAAATATTCAAACATCTTCTTCTGTAAAACTACTGGTCCCATGGTTCTCAAATTTAACATGGAGCATGACCTGATTCCAGGGTCTCAGAATTGTAAAATTGGGTCAGGTTGAAAATCCAAGATGGCCGCCGTTACTAAAAATAGCAAAAACAACAAAATAAACTTCTTTTCCAGAACCTTTCGGTATATTTGTCTGAATTTTGGCATGGAACATCAATGAAACCTTGGTATTCAAAATTGTAAAAATGAAAAAAATCTGTAGCGGAGTTTTGTCACAGTGACCTACTTTCTGTTTACGAGTGTAATTTTGCTCAAATTTGGTTGGTTGGTTGGTTGATTTGATGCTTAACGTCCACGGTAAACCACTAAGGTCATGTCGGGACGGTCAGTTAACCTAACCACACTGTTCCTGGGCAGGCTTAGACCTCCTAAGCGGTTAACCAGTACTAAGTGCACATACTTTCGCCAGTAACTGACAACTGCCCTTCTTGAATCAGCGGAAGGAAAAACGAATGTATGTGGCCAGACCGGGATTCGAACCCAGGACCTCCGACTTACGAGTCAGGCGCCCTACCGATTGCGCTACCTGGGCCGGCTTTGCTCAAATTCAAATGTCAAAAAATGACTTATTCAAACGACTTCAAACAACTTCTTCTCTAAAACCACTGCACCCATGGGTCTCAAATTTCACATGGAGCATGACCAGACTGCAGGGTTTCAAAATTGTAAAATTGGGTCAGGTCAAGAATCCAAGATGGCCGCCGTTACTAAAAATAGCAAAAACAACAAAATCAACTTCTTCTCCAGAACCATCTGGTATATTTGGCCGAAAGTTTGCGTGGAACATAAATGGGACCTTGGGATTAAAAATTGTAAAAATGACAAAAAATCTATAGCGGAATTAGGTCACAGTGACCTACTTAGCGTTTACAAGACCGATTTTGCTCAAATGTCAGTATCTCAAGAAAAGGCAATCGCTTGTGGTCAGATTTGGTCAGAAATGGTCCTTATAAGGAATTATTTCAATTTCGTGCCAGTTGACTATCCAAGATGGTCACCATGGGGGCCGTTACTAAAAATAGCACAAACATAAAAATGTCAATTACTCAAGAACCCTTGAATAAAATTCGACCAATTTTGTGTCAGATTGCTCCTTGCATGAAGCCATTTCGATTAATTTCAATTTGGTTTTCCAAGATGGCCGACATCTGCTGTTACTAAAAATAGCACAAACATAAAAATGACAATTACTCAAGAACCCTTGAATGGAATTCGACCAATTTTGTGTCAGAATGTTCCTTGCATAAAGCCATTTCGATTAATTGCAATTTAGCTTTCCAAGATGGCCGACATCTGCCGTTACTAAAAATAGCACAAACATAAAATGACAATTACTCAAGAACCCTTGAATGGAATTGGACCAATTTTGTGTCAGAATGTTCCTTACATGAAGCCATTTCGATTAATTGCAATCTGGCATTCCAAGATGGCCACCATCTGCCGTTACTAAAAATAGCACAAAACATGAAAATGACAATATCTCAGTTACCGCTGAGTAGATTTTGACGAAATTTGTGTCAAAATGATTTTTGCATTGAGATAATTCAAAAGTAACTAAATATAGACAAATCATATTGGCCTTTGTTACTAAAAATAGAAAAACTTGAAAATAAGAAAATCTCAGTGGAATTGGACTAATTTTCTGTCAGAATGGTCCTTTCATTAAGCTTTTTCGATTTTCTGCATTTTGGCATTCCAAGATGGCCGCCATCTGCCGTTACTAAAAATAGCACAGAACATGAAAATGACAACATCTCATTAACCGCTGAAGCGATTGAGACGAAAGGACCTCTGACGGTTGTAATGTTAATTTGCCTATAAAAACAGGCAAAATTAAATTTTTGATATACTCAAGAATTTCTCTTGAAATTTGTTGCTTTCAACTTCCCCTAACTGGCCATGAATTTAATTTCTGATTATTTTGCACATAGACTTCAATTTTTGGTGGAAAAAGCCAAATTTTGTAATTAAACGTAATGGAAACAGGAAAAGTTTTTTAAAGATACTTCCCCCCCCCCCCCCGTGCCTCAGCTAGCCACTTTGCATGTATGTGTGTACTATCATAATACAGTTTATATGTGAGTGGCTTGCTGAGGCACGGGGGGGGGGGGGGGAAGATAGTCTACAGCTGAAAAAGTGGGTGGGGTACTTACACCCTTTGTATCTAAAAATAGGCTAAAGTCCTTAGTACTGAAAAAAATATTGCATAATATCAGTAACAGTAGTATAGTGTGTACGTCAGTTGTAGCATAGTTATCAATTAAGATTTCGATATCTTAGAAAACCAAATAAATGGACTTATTTTCAGAGACTGAAAAATTCATATACCCCTCTTGATAAAATTGGTCTATGTTAGTCTAGAGGCATGATAATTTTTCAAAATCACTGTTAAAATGTCTTTATAGTACACAAGGCTACTTATTAATGCCAAATATTTCAACCTTTTGCTGCCCGAGGAAGGTGCAGTAATCTGTCGAAAAATGGGCAAATATGCATTGATACTGTCAGTGGCAAAATGATTCTTGCTTTGACGTGTTTCACAAATTAACAAATATTGACCCGTCAAGTTGGCCTCTGTTACTTAAAATAGCAAAATTTGAAAATTAGAAAATTACAATGGAACTGGACAAATTTTGTGTCAAAATGGTCCTTGCATGAAAGCTTTTCAATTTTTTGCATTTTGGCATTCTAAGATGGCCGTTAGTAAAAATAGCACAAAACATGAAACTGACAATATCTCAGTAACCCCTGAATGGATTTTGATGAAATTTGTGGCAAAATGATTCTTGCCTTGAGGTGTTTCAAAAGTAAATATATAAAGACCAGACAAGTTGGCCTCTGTAACTAAAAGTAGCAAAATGTTGAATTGAGAAAATCTCTGGAATTGGACCAATTTTGTATCGGAATGGTCCCGTTGCACAAAAGCCAGGTGAGCGATATCAGGCCCATTTGGGCCTCTTGTTACATGTTTGTAGGTATGGAAATGGAATACAGAGAATGATTATGTCACACTACCTGGTGAATAAAACCTTTCAAAACATCATTGTTTCGCAGATTGAAGAGTTTTTCTAGTGAATAAAACTTATTTTAAAACTAGGAGACTATAGCGATTCCATCCGACGACTGGAAAACTCTGTCAAGCCAGCAGTAAATGGGTACCTTTTTCGAATTAGGGAAGGATAAGGCAGCGAAAGGAGAGATATGGGCTCCGCCTTTCATCAGCTGTGCCAAAGATACAGTGGGTCTCTAACCCCCACTGCCCATACGGCTATTAGGCTAGGGGAAACCTTTACCTTTATAGCAATTCTTTTGTTAAATTTTGTTGTTACATTTACCTACATCACATGGGTTATCCCGAGACAACGACCGCAGTTCAACAGGTAAGGCGGAAAACAGGTGTGAGTAGCCGTTTTTCCTTATTTTCTCCTTAATTAGACTGAATCGAAATTTCTGGTTTCCATATTAAGAAAAGGGGGAGTTTTCTACATGTCATGGAGAAATCCAGGGTTCTAGCACAATCAACAAAGCGACAAGAAACTTTGAAATGTCAGCGAGGAAGCAAAAAAATAATAAATATTTTATTTCAGAGGGCCGTGAACGGTTTACCAAATGTACAAACTTGGAGATTCCGACAGTTTCAATGCTACCATGGATTACAGAAAACATGCCAATTGTAATAAATCATAAATTACTTTGTAGAATGAAATTATAAGCATTTGAAGTTAGGTACTGTCTTTTCTTCTGGCAACAACTTACCACGGTTCACATTTTAGGCCAGGTATAATAAACACGGTTCGCCAGAAACAACCAACGCAGTTTTAAACCAAAGAAAATCTATACCCTACTGTCTCTTATCCATTCCATTTCTATTTTTCATTGTTGTAAGTAACACATTTTGCCTCAATCTTGCAGATGGGCACTACTTGATCCGTGTGGCATTACGTATTGTCTCATTTGATGCACACATCTTGCTGTATCTGAACTGGTCTCTACATACGCGCGTATCTTTTAAGTGATTGAAATATCTCGCCGAAATCGCTTGTCTACTATTCCTGCACTTGCTATTTTATACATTGAGCAATCAATGCAGTACTAACATCAGCCTAAGAAAAAGCAATCAGTTCTCTGCCACCCACAGGTGAAAGACGTTATGATACATCATAAATATTGTTGAAAGGCATTTAAACGTTACATTCACCAGCGCTCTCCAAGCTGAAGAAGCCGTGAGCTCATTCACCGTGCAATCTCCTAGCAAAATAGCAATATAAGAGTCACCTGTTCGATCCATTTCTTCTTTTATATTTTGGGAACGACGTCCCATCTCAAAAGCATGATTACAATGTATAAGTGGGTCTGAACTCCAAACTTACATACACTCACCATGCATGGTTAAATATGTTTACATGGATGTAACCAAACGAAAAGGAGTTGTTACGAAACGAAGAAGAGTTATAGTTATCAAACGACCTGGTCATCAGGTCGTTTGGTAACTCTGTCTTTTTTATTTTTCGTTTCGTAACAGCTCTTTTTAGTTTCGTAACCGCCTCTGTATATACATAGTTAACCGGGGGTGACACTTGCGAACGCTTTACTGTGCATGATCGTTTGAATGTCCATGCATAAACTTCACAAGTTTCCTATTTGATGAAAATTGCATGTAAGCCTTATTCCCAGAGCGTTCACTTGAACTTCTGAGCAACAAAACCAACCCCATCTTATCCAAACAGTCACACAAACCTACAACGGCTCATAGTGAAAACAAATGAGCCGATTCATGAGAAATGGGGTCTTCAGGAGTTTCGACCAGCGTAGACACAAGCCAGAATAGAGTTACTCATGCTGGTTTGATGCTAGCCTAGCTATTTGGCATGACCCTTCTGGAGACTTTGTTCTATCCATGCAGTGAACAATAAACACGCTAAGACTATGCGGGTGCGCAGGCTAATTTGTGTCTTCGTTATTCGCATATGGCATAAAGTACGATTTGTTATGTCGCTCCTGAAATGAAGTTCGATGACTAAGGCGCAGGTGCAAAGTCCAGTAGCCAAGATGGATGGATGGATAATTTGCGATTTTATGTCCTTTTCAACAGTATTTCAGTCATATCAGGACGATGAAAGGGTGATAATAAAAGGCTGTGTGCAATGGAACCGCGTTTACGGTAGGAAGCAGTCAAGAATGGCCGTCATCGTTTGCATACAGGTCAAACAAGCCTACACTTAGTATAGAGCCAGCTCTCACACAGTATCAGCATAATGTGCATCTGTGTCAACAAAAAAGAAATATGTTACAACCAGTCGTAAGCTGTGTTTAGACGGACAGAATGCACCCGGGTGTGTAATTGCACCCTGGTGCAAATTGGCACCCCCGATTTTGCTTAAAACCTTTTTAGATCGACAAAGTACATCCCCAAGATGACGGATTCTACTTAAAAACGCCGTTTACATGGACAAAATATACCCCGGGTGCAATTTTTCACCCCAGGTGCAAATTTACACCCGGGTGTATTTTGTCCATCTAAATGCGGCTTTAAATGTCAACCTTAGCACGATCTTGTCAACGTAATATAACCAAGATGAGATGAGTAATATTACCAAGATGAGAAAGATGGGTTCAGAGCCGGAAGAAGCACCACAGAGCAGATCTCCAACCTTAGAATCCTGTTTAAAAAGTATCTCCAACGTCAGCAGAATCCGTACCATGTCTTATTGATTTCAAGAAAGCCTTTGATAGGGTATGGAATGAGTCTTATGGCCCACCATGCGGAAGTACAATATCAGTGCAAATCTAGTTCGCACCATTGAGCAGCTATACGACAAGTGCAGTCCTGATGAATGGCAGCACAGGAGAATGGTTCAGAACAACAGTTGGAGTAAGGCAAGGATGTCTTCTTTCACCCGCTCTCTTCAACATTTTTCTCGAATGGATCCTGTCTGATGCTCTGGAAGAACATGACGGAAAGGTCAGCATAGGCGGCCGAAACATTACCAATCTGCGGTTTGCCGATGACACAGACGCTGTAGCTGAGGAAGAGCAGGAACTAGAAGCCCTAGTTGAAAGTCTAGACAAAACCTGCACAAGGTATAAGGTGAAGATCAGTGCTGAGAAGACCACTGATGACAAACAGCGCGGATGGCACCCAGAGGGAGATCACGGTAAAAGGGCAGAAGCTGGGTACCCTAATAAGCTTCAAATACCTTGGGGCAATAGTCTCAAACGATGGCTCAAAACAGGAGGTTCTCTTAAGGATTGCACAAGCCACTTCAGCTCTTACCAAGCAGAAACCAATTTGGAGCGATAACATATCTCTCGGATCAAAGGGAAACTTATGCGCTCCCTTTCATTTTAGTATTTCTGTATGCCTGTGAATCGTGGACCTTGACAGCAGAGTTAGAGAAAAGAACGCAGGCTATTGAGATTAGAAGCCACCGAAGGTAACTGAACATTACGTACATGAATCATATAATCAATGAGGAGGTTCGCAGAAAGATCCAAGCAGCCATTGGAGAACATGATGAACTCCTGACGCTGGTCAAGAAACGGAAACTAAGGTGGTTTGGCCACGTCTCAAGGTCTTCTGGTTTAGCACAGATGATTCTACAGGGCACAGTGAAAGAAAAAGGGAGAAGAGGTAGACAGAAGAAGAGGTGGAAAGACAATATTAAAGAGTGGACAGGGATGGATTTTGCCAGCTCAACTAGGACAGCTGAAAACAGGACAATGTGGAAAGGAATTGTTTCGAAGTCATCTGTGGTGCCCCAACGACCTAGTAAGGTTAAGGGATAGAATAGAATAGAATAGAGGAGTCAGTTGTTTAGTAGACAGCATCTTAAGAACGGAGCTCGAGAAATATGTCTAGGCCGTCTTGCAACTGATAGACGAAGAGCGGATTACATGTATAACTCGACAACTCATTTTGAAATCTGAACATTTTCGACTCTATCACTTGAAAATGCTGCAATAATATTATGGTTCTCCAATTTACTCCAACTAACCAATCCATCAATTCAGATTTCGTAAGTGTAACTAAGCCATATTGCTTATGCCAAATGTCACTCAGTAGTTTATACCCGACAGAGGCGAGTTTAGCAACCCCAGCGCTATCGGGCACTCAGGTGAATAACTCTGACCACCAACAACCACTCACACTGCTGAACTCGCATCTACCATTTAAAGGGTATCTGTTAGGTGTGTGCTGGATATCATAAATACCTGCATCGCAAATAATGCAGTTTCGAGAAAATCGTGAGTGGTAACATCGATTTTTTCCAAGGACTTGATATTTTACAAACTGTGTTCGCTGTTCTCGAAGTATGCTGACGAACCGCGTTCAGTTGTACCATGAACCGTGGTATTTTGTATCCAGGAACAAACTCAAGTGTTCACTGTTCCATGCATTTGAACAATCGACAATGATTTTTCAGACGAATGCTTGCGATGAATTAGAACCATAGACAATATACTATATCTACATAAGAAAAACATGAGAAAGAAGATGTCTTACATAGCCAAAAAGTACAACCGAAATAGAAAGGGATAGTTGAAAGTGAACGAAATTACAAGTTACGAGGTTTATCTCTCATTTACATGAACAAATCTCCGTGAAACTTCATTGGTTGGTACCAACATTAGTCTGCTTGCCCTCTGCCAAAGAACTTTTAAAAGTATTCATGTTCAAGGTTAAAAATCGCTGTTTTCTTACCTTAGGTAGTCCTATGACGTCACCAAATCGAACTGCGTTAGTTGTCTTCTGTCGCGCCCGTTGTCTCGGGATAACCCGTGTGCTACATTATACGTCAGATTACCTAACGCATCTTATTATAAGAGATGCAGAAAACATTAATTCATGCACACATACATTTGACTTTATTTTAATGCACATTGCAATAAATGTGTAAGGTTTTAAAGATTAAAAAATAATATTTGATATATACGGTTCACAAAAAGTAGGGGATATTCAGGTATGAAAAATTGTAGCATCTACCACAAATGTGATATCCATATGAAACGCTAAATATTGATAAGATAAATATCTGTTAAGACACTTTTCATGAAAGTTTAGATGATATATCCTGTCATGTGATCTGCATACAATTTGTTTCATACAGGGGGTCAGGACTAAAATGTGGTAAATTCGAACAAAAATTTATTCAAAATCTTCAACTAAGCTAACCATTTTATGCACTTTTAAGTTTTGTATGCTAAAAGATTTTTTTTCTTCTTCAAAACCGTTCTGTTGGGAAGAAAACCAGAAAACAAAATTCGTACAGGTGCATCGAGTTACCGAAAAATTTAGACGTTTATGGCCTGCACTCATTATTTTGTTGAAAGAGTGTGTAAACCCAAACTTCAGTTTGTTAAATGAAGCATGACGAGTGTTTCTGTGAAAATTTTGTAACCTGAAAACAATCTGTTTCCACACCAGATTCGTGTGAAATTGGGGTGTCGACCCCCTGTCTAAAACGAATGACACGCAGGTCACGTGACAGGATATACCATCCAAATTGTAATGCAAAATGTCTTATCGAATACTTGTCTGATGGATACTTGCCGTTTCATATGGATTTGGTATTTTTTCTATTTTACACGATTTTTAATAACTTAATATCCCCTACTTTTAGTGAACAGTATATAACGTAGGTAACAGCAACAACATAACTAGTAAATAACAATAACCTGAATAAACCGGATTTGATGGTTCATAGTTGTGGTCCTCACTGGGCATACACTATTATTCATTTTCAGATAATGCACTTATTACAGAGAACTGATTGGCACATTTAGAATAAGTGTATCTGGCACTGACAAGTTGCTTCAATCCATAACGAAACTTATTTTGTAAGAGTTCATACAGTTTTGACGAATGACTTCCAGATAAAGGTACACGTTTCAGTGGTAAATAGCGTATCCTCAGTGATCTGTATTTCATTAAAATCGCCAGAACACGTGTCACCATTTTGAACAACCGTTGTTATAGGTTTCTAAACTAAAATATGACTTTTACATGTATTTGCCTAGCGGTAACGTTGAGTAATATAATTATAGTGTGATAAGATTTGCAAATGTAAAGAGTCAGTCCAGTATGCAGCAAGGCTTCCACATGCCTAAGTATTCAACTTATTAGCTATATTCAGATTTCAGATTTATGTCGCATTCGTAGATCCTTAATATTCCCTATAGCTCAACAAGAAACACAGAGATCCTTACAGATGAAGTATTCTCGCTCTGACTTCTCTTAATCATAGCTATAAAGCAACATCATGAAAATAATCTTGTAATACCACATTTGACAAGTAAATGTAATTGGTCCGGGTTGAGGTGTGGGGTCATGTCTGCCGTGTACCTGCTGAGAGGTAATGAATGTCCTGCCACAAAATACTGCTGTGAAAACAAAAAACCTGCAATTTTTTAATGAGACATAAAAATTAGGGTTTACCTTCCCCAGTCTGTCAGTTCACGAGTTGTGTTTGTCAGAATAACAGTACCAAGTTTTTCCTGATCAGGTTATTTTCGCACTATCTTTGTCACCACATTGCTTATTATGCCCCCGCCATTTAAAATGGGGGGGGGGGCATATAGTATCACCCCTGTGCATACGTACGTACGTAGCATATGAAATGGTTTCCGTTCAATATCTTCTGAAAGCATTGGTGTATTGAATTCATATTTCATACACAGCTATATAATCATAAAATACAGGTCAGGTTCGATGTTGGGTAAAATCCGTCGATTATTGTGGGAGTTATGGCCCTTTTTCGACTTCAGTTTGTATGAAAAACTGGTTTCCGTTCGATATCTTTTGAAAGCATTGGTGTATTGAATTCATATTTTATACACAGGTATTTAATCATAAAATACAGGTCAAGTTCGATGTTGGGCAAAATCCGTCGATTATTGTGGGAGTTATGGTCCTTTTTAGACTTCATTTTGTATGAAGAAATGGTTTCCGTTCGATACCTTTTGAAAGCATTGGTATATTGAATTCATATTTTATACACAGGTATATAATCATAAAATACAGGTCAAGTTCGATGTTGGGCAAAATCCGTCGATTATTGTGGGAGTTATGGCCCTTTTCCGACTTCATTTTGTATGAAAAATGGTTTCCGTTCGATATCTTTTGAAAGCATTGGCGTATTGAATTCATATTTTATACACAGGTATATAATCATAAAATACCGATCAAGTTCGATGTTGGGCAAAATCCGTTGATTATTGTGGGAGTTATGGCCCTTTTTCGACTTCATTTCATACAATAATGGTTTCCGTTTGTTAGTTTTTTAACTTGTTTCTGGGCTATTTCTTTTGGAAAGTTGCATGGCACTCATTTCTGCGATAAGATACAAAATGTCATCACATATCAGTCATGACGCCCCACTCCAAGCACCCCCCCCCCCCCCCCCCCACCTCACCCCACCACACACACACACTTCTCTTGATTCAAGAAGCACAATACATCTGCCCAAGGAAAACAATAAAACATGTACCACAGAAGTCTTCCTTTGTGAACCTAGTTATGCTACAAGTGCCTGTACCTTAAACAAGGCGCCATCTTACTTAGGGCACTAGGCGGGGGCATCCGTGTCGTATGGACACATTTCTAGTTTCTCTAGTTCCTAAGATGTTACAAGAACATAATTATATTCTACAAACTTTTAAAATATTAATAGTTAGTATATTCTTGAAGTGTTTGCTTGCATATTGTCAAAATGTTTCAGTCTCTTCGTATGTAATATATCAAAAAGGAAAGAATTGTGTTCATTAGCAGCTGGACTTCGTTAATAAATGATTCACTCCCAGTCCCACACTCCCGAATTAATTGCAACAAAATAGGCTTTGGGGCAAAACATTAAGTGGAAAACATGTATTTAGGCCAGTCCTTGATATGTCAAGGTGAACATTACTTCTTTTTGTATGTGTCTGTCCTATTCAGAATGGTTTTACTGCATACATGTATGTAGGTGTGACTATTTAGTCAATCTCACAATCAAATGGTTGTATACGTTACTTGTCTGTTGCTGTCTTTTATTTCCTAATCATGCTGCAAAGTGCATTTGGAAAATGAGCAACTAAAATTTGCCTTTTAAATTCATAAGTTACACTGATTTTGATTGTTATACTGTTTTCTTTCATTTGTCATTGCATTTTGTACAGTTTGAAACACTGTACACTGGTGTTACTTATAAAAATAAAATATATATCAATACATTATATCAATGTTCAATGAAAGCAACTCTTTAAGAGACTGCTGAATTAACATTGGCAAAGATTAAGGGTTTCACGTAGCAGTGCTTTTCTAGATTTTTTTTTTAAGAAACAGCGAAGAAATTTGATAAGTGATATTGTAATGAAATATAATGAATCAATGTTATTTACGTTACCTACAGTAGTTGGTAAAAACAAAAAAATGCAGTTATTCCAAAATTTAAAGATAGGGTTAAGAAGGAAATGCTAACAGAAATAAAACAAAACGATTTTGCATTCAAATGATACTGTTCTATGGAAATACCCATAGTTAACGCATACTTTACAAGTACAGTCTGAGGGCGTACGGTGTAAATCAACATTATTTTCATAGGTATTTCTGCAAATATTTCCTTCTGAGATTCAGCTGTAGTGGAGGGATCTTATGTCAGCTCAATGTCTGTATAAAATGGATTGGATATTATCACTATGAAACTTATATATAACGCAGGCGCCATTTTTATAATCCAAGATGGCCACCGGAAAAGGCAAAATTCAGCTTGGCACCCACCCTGAAAATTCATATATAGGGCCAATCTAACTATGTACCTACTTTCATGCTTAGTGCACGATTCGGCCGAAATTTGTTGCCTATCTGCCCTGCTATTGTATCGAATTACTATCTTCTTAAAATGATAAGAATTATCATTTTTACTCATTTTTTAGCTCACCTGAGCCGAAGGCTCACAGGTGAGCTTATAGTATAGACAGGCATCCGTCGTCCGTCCGTCCGTCAACATTTTCCAACGACATCTCTGAAACTACAAGGCCCATTGTAACCAAATTTCATATATAGCATCTATAGGCTGGGGGGAACCAATAATACTGTTTTTATCCAAATCGCTCCAGAAGTTTGGTTGCTATGGCAACTTAAAGTTTCCATTGACTTGTATGGGAAAAATTTAAAATTTGCATTTATTGCTATGTCACTGCAGATATTTTGACAAAACTTATATAGAAATGTTCCTTGAGTAGTCCTCTATCAACCACATGAAATTTATGTCAAGTGCACAATTTGGCTGGTTGCCATGGCAACCGAATGATTAAAAATAGAAAAAATATTCAAAAATCATCTCCTCAGAAACTATGCAACCAACAAAGCCGAACTTTACTGAAATGATCTTAGTACTGGCTTCTATAAAAGTACTGTTTTTCTTGGCAATTGCTCTAGCAGTTTGGTTGCTATGGGAACTTAAAGTTGCCTTTGACTTATAATGGCAAAATAGAAAATTTGCATTTATTGCTATGTCGGTGCAGATATTTTGACAAGACTTTTACAGAAATGTTCCTTGAGCAGACCTCTATCAAGCACATGAGATTTATGTCAATTGCACAATTTGGCTGGTTGCCATGGCAACCGAATGATTAAAAATAGAAAAAATATTCAAAACTCATCTCCTCAGAAACTATGCAACCAATAAAGCCCAAACTTCATAGAAAGGATCTTAGTACTGGCTTCTATCAAAGTACTGTTTTCTTGGCAATTGCTCTAGCAGCTTGGTTGCTATGGGAAGAAAATTTGCATTTATTGCTATGTTGGTGCAGATATTTTGACAAAACTTTCATAGAAATGTTCCTTGAGTAGTCCTCAAGCAGCCTTATTAAATTTATGCAAATTGCAGAATTTGGCTGGTTGCCATGGCAACGGAAATATTAAAAAACTGTTAAAAAATCATCTCAAAAACTATGTGACTGATACAGCTCAAACTTTACAGAAGGGATCTTAATACTAGCCTCTATAAAAGTACTGTTTCTCATGGCAGTTGCTCCAGTAGTTTTGTTTCTGTTGGAACTTTAAGTTGCCATTGACTTATAATAGGAAAGTTGAAAATTTTCATTCATAGCTATATCCCTGCAGATATTTGGACAAAACTTTTACAGAATTGTTCCTGGAGTAGTCCTCTAGCAACCACATGACATTTATGCAAATGGCACAATTTGGCTGGTTGCTATGGTAACCAAATGGTTAAAAACAGTAAACATACTCAAAAATCATCTACTCAGAAACTAATTGGACGATAAACCTGAAACTTTACTGAAAGGATCTTAGTAATAGCCTCTATTGAATTACTATTTTTTATTATTGTTGCCCATGTGGTTTGTTGCGATGGCAACTTAAAGTTTCCATAGACTTATAATGGGAAAAATGTAAATTAGCATTTATTTCTGTGTTACAGTAGATATTTTGACAAAAGTTTTACAGAAATGTTCTCAAGAAGCAGACTTCAAAATTCTGTCATATTGTACAAATTGCCTTAGAGTTACTTACCCCTGAGTGCTGAGGATGAATGGATTCAGGTGAGCTACAGGACCAATGGTCCTCTGGTTTTTATTCATACATAAAGTGGCCATAAAATTCAGGTTCCAAACTGCCTTGCAGAAGAAGTGTTTTCAATCCGACATTCTATTTAGACACTAAGTCGAAGGCCGTCGATAAAATTTGGAAAACACTTTACGAAGTTTATGATATCTATAACCTTGTATCAGAAGTTTGGCTGCCATAATTTTATTACGATTTTATCACGAATATTTAAGTCATAAACTTGCCTGGACACTCGAGCAAAACGAATAAATTGAGAAATATAAACGCCATAGGATTTAAAACGAGGAGCATCACCATCAAAAATCGAAAATTAACAATATCAAAATCAAAATCACCTCGTTTGCCGTGAATTTTAGATGTAACAAAACCATCCGATATAAATAGATGTTAATCCAAAAATGAGGCCTCGGTATCAGAGACGCTGGTTTGAGTTAATCCAAAAATGAGGCCTCGGTATCAGAGACGCTGGTTTGATTTAAGTTTAGAGGGGTAATTTGATTGACTATGCTAGCAAAGACGTTATTGTCAATATTCAATAGGTCATCCAGATATCGAGAAGTAGAATTGCAAGCTTCAATCTCTTCAGATAGGGTATCCTCTGAAAGAGACAGCATGGAGTATCTCATAACAGAACAAAAACAGACGGGAACAATTAGTGTCCATAGGAATACCTAAAATCTGTCTATCTAATTTAGAGCCAAATCTGATATAAAGATTGTCCAAGAGAGAGGTGAGAGCTTCACACACTTTCTGACACCACCATAAATTATAATTCCTGACCGTTTCAGAGATGAAGAAAGCACGCCTTTCATTACATGCAATATAAAGAGAGCATTCCCTTTGGAAAGCTCTTTCAGTTAAATCCTCGAGTTTATCCTAAAAGAGTTCTTTAAGAGCTGAGTGATTGCAGATATTTGACAAAACTTTTATAGAAAAAATTATTGAGTAGGCTTCTATTAGCCATTATTATGTTGGCCCACTGCTCATTTTTAGCTCACCAGAGCAGAAACGCTCCGGAGAAGCTTATAGAAAAGGCAGTTGTCCGCCGTCGTCGTCGGCTGTCGTCTGTTGTCTACTCTTCCAAACAACATCTCCTCTGAAGCCACTATGCCAATTGGGCAGAAATTTCATCTTTAGCATTGAAAATTATTATTTTTTATTAGAAAATCGGCTCTTTTATTTGGTTGCCATGGCAACTAAGAATTCCCGTAGACTTTTAATAGGGAAAATTGAGAAATGGCATTTACTGCCAAGCCATAGCAGATATTTTGACAAAATTTTACAGAACTGTTCCTTGAGAAGTTTTCTAACAGCTTTATATATCTTTGGCTCACAGTTCTTTATATTGGCCGCCAAGGATACCAAAATGCAATAGGTGAAAAAATATCCTTTCTGAAGCCACTGTGCCAATTGGGTCCAGATTTTATCTGTAGCTTTCTTGGGTTTAGGTGATTGAAAATTTGTGTGTGTGTGTGTGTGTGTGTGTGTGTGTGTGTGTGTGTGTGTGTGTGTGTGTGTGTGAAAATCGACTCTGTAAGATTGCTTGCTGTTGCAACTTAGAGTTGCAAGGTCTTATATGGGTAAAATTAAAACTGCTAAACCATTGCAGATATTTTGACTCAGCTTTTATGAAGAAATTCCTTGAGAAAACTACTGTCAGCTTTATATATTTTGCTCTTTTTATTGGTTGCCATGGAAACCAAAATGCTGAAACATGACAAAATTAAAAATAAAATACCTCCTCTACAGCCACTTGGCCGATTTTGGCAAGATTTCATCTGAAGTATCGTTTGGCTGGGAATGGAAAGTTTGTGTTTCTTATGCAAATCGGCTCTTTAGTTTGGTTGCCATGGCAACTTAGAGTTGCACTGACTTACAATGCAGATATTTTGACAAAACTTTTTTTGAAATGTTTCTTGATAAGCCTGCTATCAGCTATATGTTTTTTTTTTCTTTTTGGCCCAATGGTCTTTTTATTGGTTGCAATGGTAACCAAAATGCAAAATAGGACACAGTTTTCCTCTGTAGCATTCTTGGGATGGCCGATTGAAAGTTTATGAATTTTTGTTAAAATCAGCTCTGTAGTTTGGTTGCTATGGCAACTTAAGAGTTCGATTGTCTTATAATGGGGAAAAATGAAAAAATGGTACTTACTGCTAAGCCATTTCAGATATTTTGACTTAACTTTTATAGAAAAAATCCTTTAGAAGTCTCTCATCAGTCATATTTTTCCGACCCACTGATCTTTAGCTCACCTGGCCCGAAGGGCCATAGTGAGCTATTGTCATACCAAAGCGTCCGGCGTGCGTCGTCCGTCAACACTTGAAAACAAATATTCAAACATCTTCTTCTGTAAAACTACTGTACCCATGGTTCTCAAATTTCACATGGAGCATGACCAGGGTCTCAGAATTGTAAAATTGGGTCAGGTTGAATATGCGAGATGGCCGCCGTTACTAAAAATAGCAAAAATAACAACATCATCTTCTTCTCCAGAACCACTGGGTATATTTGTCTGAATTTTGCATGAAACATCAGTGGAACATTGGTATTCAGAATTGTAAAAATGAAAAAAATCTGTAGCGTAGTTTTGTCGCAGTGACCTACTTTCTGTTTACGAGGGTAATTTTGTTCAAATGCCAATGTCGAAAAACAACTTATTTAAACAACTTCAAACAACTTCTTCTCTAAAACCACTGAACCCATGGGTCTCAATTTTCACATGGAGGATGACCAGACTGCAGGGTTTCAAATTTGTAAAAGTGGGTCAGGTTGAGAATCCAAGATGGCCGCCATTTCTAAAAATAGCAAAAACAACAAAGTCAACATCTCCACTAGAACCATTGGGTATATTTGGTTGAAAAATTGCATGGAACATAAATGGGACCTTGCAATTAAATTTTATAAAAATCAAAAAAATCTGTAGCGGAATTAGGTCACAGTAACCTACTTAGCGTTCACAAGACCGAATTCGCTCAAATGTCAATATCTCAAGAAAACACAAATGGATTCTGATGAGGTTTGGTCAGAAATGGTCCTTGAATGGAATTATTTCAAATTTGTGCCAACTGACTATCCAAGATGTCCACCAGGGGGGGGGGGGGCGTTACTAAAAATAGCACAAACATAAAAAAATGACAATTTCTCAAGAACCCTTGAATGGAATTTGACTTATTTTGTTTCAGAATGTTCCTTGCATGAAGACTTTTAATTAATTGCGATTTGGCAATCCAAGATGGCCGCCTTCTGCCGTTACTAAAAATAGCACAAAACATGAAAATGACAATATCTCAGTAACCACTGAATGGATTTTGACGAAATTTGTGGCAAAATGATTCTTGCATTGAGGTGTTTCAAACAAAACTAAATATAGACCAGTCATGTTGGCCTATGTTTCTAAAAATAGCAAAATGTGAAAATTCGAAAATGTCAATAGAATTGGACTAATTTTGTGTCAGAATGGTCCTTTCATGAAGCCTTTGCGATTTCTTGCATTTTGGCATTCCAAGATGGCTGCCATCTGCCGTTACTAAAAATAGCACAAAACATGAAACTGACAATATCTCCGTAACCCCTGAATGGATTTTGACGAAATTTGTGGCAAAATGATTCTTGCATTGAGATGTTTCAAGTATAACTTAATATAGACCAGTCATGTTGGCCTCTGTTACTAAGAATAGCAAAATGTGAAAATCAGAAAATCTCAATGGAATTGGACTAATTTTGTGTCAGAATGGTCCGTTCATGAAGACTTTGCGATTTCTTGCATTTTGGCAATCTTAGATGGCTGCCATCTGCCGTTACTAAAAATAGCACAAAACATGAAAATGACAATATTTCAGTAAGCCCTGAATGGATTTTGACAAAATTTGTGGCAAAATGATTCTGGCATTGAGATGTTTCAAAAATTAATAAATATAGACCCGCCAAATTGGTCTCTTTTACTTAAAATAGAAAAATGTGAAAATTGAAAAATTACAATGGAACTGGACCAGTTTATGTCAGAATGGTCCTTGCATGAAGGCTTTTGATTTTTTGCATTTTGGCATTCCAAGATGGCCTCCATCTGCCATTTCTAAAAATAGCGCAAAACATGAAATGGCAATATCTCAGTGACCACTGAATAGATTTTGATGAAATTTATGGCAAAATGATTCTTGCAAATCTCAAAGTAATTGGACCAATTTTGTGTCAGAATGGTCCGTGGCAAAATAGCCAGGTGAGCGATATCAGGCCCATTTCGGCCTCTTGTTTTAGTTGGTTACTTTGGAAATCAAAATGCAAAGAAAATGGGAAAAAATATACTTAAAAAATTATCTTCTCTGAAACCGAAAGCTCTATGATGCGCAGACTTTATGGAAATATTCAGCGTATAAGTCTTTACAGATTTTATCGTTCATAAATGAAAATTAGCTCAGTTTGATACTATTACAACCAAGAAATATCTTTAAAAAAAGATATAAGACGAAGTGAAAGAAGACATATTTGAAACAAATAATAATTTTTTTTATTTCTGTTGAAATAAGAAATTGGCTGCAAGCAAGGTTTCAGAATACGCCCTGCAAAATTATCTGCACTCAATGTTTTAAATACACTATACGCCTTTAATAATTAAAATGTAAAAAAGGACCAAAATCTAATGGGGTATCTATGAGAAATTTTTACTGTGATTGAAAAAATTCCAAGTTCAAAACCCTGTCGCTATGTCATAATAACAAAATAAAAATTGGCTAAGTTCAAAATGCTGTAAATTTGTCAAAATGATTTTTTCGGCAGTACTCTTCTTCATGTACATCTTCAATATGTCTGTAAGAAATCTGCCAAGTATAAAAAGGGTACATTGAATGCCCACGGAGGAGTTCATTTTACAAAGTATGCACTATTAACCATTATTCTATATGAGTATTGGTCGAAAATGGACTAAGTTCAAAATGATAGAAATTTGACAAAAATCATTTTGCAACATTGAGATTCTTCATGGATACCTCTTCCATATCTCTGTAACATACCTGGCAAATGTTAGAGTACACTGAAAGGTCTAGGAGGAATTTCACAAAATGTGCAGTAATAGACATTTTGCAATATGTGCAATGGTCAAAAATTAAGTTCAAAATGCTGTGAAATTGTAAAAAATCATTTTTTCTGTAAAATAAATCTTCATACACATAACCAATATATCTGTTACATACCTGCAAAGTATTAAAAGGATACACGTAAAGTGCTAAGAGGACTTGATTTCACAAAGTATGCACTATCAGGCATTATTAATATACAAAAAGGTTGAAAAATGGCTAAGTTCAAAATGCTGTGAAATTGTCAAAAATAAAGATTTTGACATGAAACTCCTTCATGCACATCTACAATATGTTTGTAACATACCTGCAAAGTATTGAAAGAATACACTTAAAGTTCTGAGAGGAGTAGATTTCACAAAGTATGCACCATCAGCCATTATCAAATATACAAAAAGGTCGAAAAGTGGCTAAGTTCAAAATACTGTAAAATTGTCAAAAATGAATGTTTTGACCCGACACTCCTTCATGCACATCTACAATATGTCTGTAATATATCTGCAAAGTATTGAAAGGATACACAGAAAGCTATAGCAGGAGTTGATTTCAGAAAGTATGCATTATCTGTAGTATTGCAAACATCCAACAGTAAAAAGTACAAAGTGGCATAACTCTTGCAAAACTAATCCCTCAACCCCTATTTTCTTAAACATGCATTGTCTGATTGTTAAGGTGTGATGAAAATCTGAACAAAATCGGTGAAATGCTACTTAAGTTATAGAGCAAACCTTAAAATGTTGAAAGAATGACAGAATCACGGACAGGCTGAAAACAGTATACCTCCCCATCCCCCTAAAACTTTGTTTTGTGGGGGTATAAATTACTTTTGGTTTTAGTAAAAGTTATGTTGATTAATCTTTTGGTTCAAGTCAGGTAAACGAGGAGAGAAGTGGTTATCTAAATTTTGATATGACATATATGAGTAGATGAGTGGGTATCTTTTGGGAAAGACCTGGTTCTTTGGTGAAGTGTATGTTTTCTTTGTTAGGTATATTTGAAGGTTTGGGTGTTCTTCCTATTGCAGTACATATTTAGCATTGATTGATTAAGTGATAGTGTAAAATTATTTAAAAACTGTTTGTGATAGATGGAAGACATACACATGAATGTCGGAGATATATTATGAGCAGCGATAGGAGAAAAGCTTTATTTGGGGTTATCAATGAGACTCAAACATTGTGTGATGGTTAGATGTTGAAATATTAGAGAAAGTAGCAGAATTATACAATATAAGGAGTGGAAACAAAGGTGTTGATTAGCTCTGTGGTTACTCCATAGCAGAGCTTTGCCTTTGTTTTTTTGTTTTTTGTTGTTGTTTTTTGCATATGTGAAATCAGGTTTTGTCATAATGTGAGTCTTTTAAGGTTCTGCAGTACACTTCGGCCATTTTGGACCATATTTCTGCATAAAATCACATCTAATCACAGCCCAAATAAAGCAAACTTTTGAAACAAAAGTGGTTCTTTCCCCTAGATATAATGAAACTGTCTCTCTAAATGTACAGAATGCTATTGTAAAAGGTACCTTTGAAGAGTTCTATTTTTTTTTCTCCCACATGGTCAAAATTTGTCTAAGTCCATTTTATACAAGAAAGTGTTGATATTATCCCCGTGATGTCACATGATATTATTCTAGCATTACTGAGTTTGTCCTCCTGAACACACTGTTCACCCAGATGCAACAAGTTGGTGCCCATGCCAAAACATGCTCATATAAGTTCATGGGAAAATGCACTTTTTGAAGTGCATGCTACTATTATTTGTCTGTGTATTGTTACAGAAGTGCTAGGAATTTGCCATCAGTGTTTGAAGGCAGCAAGTTCCAGCAGCTAAGCCTGGGTAAGTAATTGAAACTGTGGGGGCTTCGAGCCTAATGTGAAGCCATATATCAGTTATGAATCATTCTTTCTATTCTGTAATGTTAAGTGCTTATTTTGAACAGTCTTTCATAACAATGTCCTGTATCATCAATTCAATATAATGATTAAAACGTCCATCTCTGTGATTTACTTGTCTTTTAAAATCATGTTATAACAAGTGATAAACAGCCTAGACTTCTCACTTGCTCCTTACTTGGAGCCATTTACTCCATTTGTTTGGCTGGGCACTCCTTTTTTCAGAGAATAGTCCACTCTTGATATCTGAAAGTCAAAGTTCATCTCAAACCACTGGTAACTCAAATTCAATTTTCTGATCCCGGAAAATTATTTTGAGATACTAGTAGTTTATAATAACAGGAGATGAAATATGTCCAAACCATTTTCTTTGATTTAAGAGGGTACTTTGAAATATCAGTGTTTGAGATAACAAGAGTTAACTATATCGTAAAAACTGCATTATCGTAAAAACTGCATTATGGGACATCTACGTTTTCTCAAGATATCTGTAAGCGACTCTTATTTCAACAGCATAATTACAGGTATCAGTTCAAACATTTTCAAACAAAGGCGCTTGATACTCTTTCATATATTATTAGGTAACAACAATTTCCTTGAGGTCTGAGAATATTTTGATTATTGTAAATTTAAGTATAAGATGGCCACCAACAGAGCCTTCCTTGCGAAATGAAATATAAGCTCCATACTGCTTATTTTTATTATTATTTTATCATACATGTGATATCTCCCTATTTCCGAGGGATTCGCCTATATTTTGCCCATTTCCTATTTGGAATTTCAGAATTTCCCCATATATGTCTTGTACATCTCCCTATCTGGAATTTCAGATCTCCCTACCAAAATACAAGAATTCCCTTCTTTGTTTAATCATTCTCCCTATTTGGAAAAAAAGTAGAGGAAAAATCTCCCTATTTGTCTTCACATGTATCACATGTCTGATATTATTATTGAATAGCAGTATCCTTATGTTGGGGTTATCCACTATGGCGAGAAACCAAACTGGTCCGTAAATTATTGACATTCTTCGGTACATTCCGATATGCTTCCGATGATACGGTACTGTATTTTACCCGGTTCAGTACAGCCGGGTGCGTAAATTTACCGAAACGGACCGGAATGGACTGAATTACCGGAACGACACCGGAACGGACCCGTTTTCCCGTATCTTCAGTAGATATTTGTAATATTTTTTATTAAATAACTCTTATTTAATATTAATACATATTCTGTATGCCATATAGCGCAAATCAATTAGAGATATTAGTGAAAATACTCTTTGAGTATTTTGCGCCATGGGTAGGCCTCTTAATACCCACGCATATACACGCATTCTACAAAAGTTGAGGAATTCCTGTCCCTCACCTAAATACATGTATATCTTTTTTCTAGTTCCAGTACCTTGCCTTTGGTAGTATGTTTTGATTAAAGTAACCGATTATCTAACATTTACGACAGTGACTGGGCTACTTATGCAGTTGCTCATATTTCTTTTTTAAAGAAATTTAGAATTACCCCCCTTTTTTTGCTTGTCCCACTGCAAAGGTTGAACTTCAGTTTAACAAAAAGTGCGAGTATAAACAAAACAAATAGAGACATGATGTTAGTCTATGATAGAAACCTACAAATGACAGAAGCATCGTATACTCGTTGGTTTTGATTTGAAGCCGTGTCAGGTTTGTTTTGGATTGTCCCGCTGTTCGTGTCATCCCTGTTACCGCAGTTGCAGTTGTAGTTTAGACAGAGTTACTACCCATGAAATTGACCTTCGGCTGGACTTTTGTGAGGTAAGAAGCGCCAATTTTATAATAAACATAAATTATTTTACACAAAATTTGCTTAGAGGTAAATATGAAACAATCATCATAGGTAAGTAGTGAGTAAGACAGGTAAATTGTCATCCCTGTTACTAGTGTTTCTATAACAATAGTATGCTGCAAAGAAAAAAAATACAAACATCGAAAAAGTGTGATGGACATCAATATTATTGTGTAAACTTTTTCAAGTTTTTTCTTTCAGAATGCAAAGTAAGTGTGAGTTTGCATACTTTTTGTCATCCCTGTTACTGTCATCCCTGTTACCCACCTAAAAGTAACAGGAATGACACTGTAAATATGGCTAAATATGTAAAATATGAAAGGTGGTTGTGTTTGACTATTTATAATTCTTTCAAATAGCCTAATTTGAAAATACCGTGTCTATTCCAGAACAGTTTAAGCGGCATATAATAGTCTGTTGTTGGCCATGGTAATAGGAATGACTCAGAAGTAACAGATTTGAACTGTTCACCGCACCCCTCTTTCATGTTGAATCACATTGTTCGTTTGCAAGAACATTAACGGTTCACCGAAACAAACATTATATACTGTAGTAAATGCTTATGAAAGTGTTTAAGTTACACATATATCAAAGGTCGACCAAGTGGCTCGGTAGCTCAGTTGGCAGAGTGCTCGCACGGTAAGCGAGAGGCCCTGGGTTCGAGTCCCGGTCCGGTCACGATTTTTTCCTCCCCTGTGACACATATATTTACACTTTTCGAAGCTGGTGGTTTCCAGTAAGTGGAATTTCCCTGTTTTTTTTTCACTGAGTTTGCTTCAACCATGCATGACTAACTGTCAGACCGTTTTAATTGAAAAGACAAAGTCTCCAGTGTTATAATGGCTATTACTCACCGAGTGTAGCCGCACAATTGTGGAGAGGTGGTTGTGTCGCATAAGGAGTGTGTGTTTTTCAAGATATAGTGAAGGTTTGGTGAGTAATTAATATTTTTTCTACCTTTAAACGTGCATATTTGCTCGACAAGAAAAATGCACGGAACACTTTAGTTTCATAACGTCTAAATCGACTGGTGTTATAACAAAACTGACGCGTGCAGCATTTGCTTGGTCGCTGTAAATGTACTGAAAGCACCAGGAAGTAGCTTCTAAATGTCAGCAAATGTCTTTTCAAACGTTTATTTTCCTAAGCTGCCAAACATTTACCTAGTAATAAGTGAAAAAGGGATACAAAGATATGATCTGATACTGAATAGACCCAATAAAAGCCAGAGAATGTCAAAATTTCGATATGCAGTATGTGGAATGATGTCCCTGTGCAGAATGTGGCGTGCTGCTATGCTTCTGAGTGTTCATATGACAAGCTTTCCGGTCAGTTTGCATGAACTTTATAAGGACTCATGCCCGGGAAGGCATGCTATAAAAATTACTGATCATACGAATGAGTGTTGTAACGTGAAACTGGACATACAGCCATGTTTGAAAACAAATGCTCAAATCGGCCTTTTCAACTGCGAAAACGGAACACAATTTCAAAATTTCGAGCTTCAAATAAGGGTTTTCGAGTTTCGAGTAAGAATTCTTCTCGAGTTAATATTTTTGAGAGTTCTGAGTTCGAGTTAATTTTTTTTCAAATTTCAAAAATTAATTTGACGTTCGATTAAATTGATGAACATGTAGGGGTTCAAAGCGCCGAATTCTTAACGTTCTCCCTTATCTACAAATTCATTCGAAAGGGCAATGTTAATGATCTGTAAGAAACGTATATGGCATTTTTATACTACCAATCTCAAACGTTCGTTATTTATGACGTCTTGAAAAAAAATCGTACAATAACGAAATAAGTCACAACGACGTCAAAGAACTACGGTTTCTGACGTTAAATCAACCATGTGGTGCTTATTAAGTAAATTAATGATGTAAATGGTAATGTACATTCCGTTAAGCGCAGAATGATTACATCATATATTGTTCTGCACAAAACATTTCTTCTCGGGGAAAATTCAAAATCTCAGCGTATGAATTTCATTTTTATACCTTGCAGGAATACTCGCTGCATAGCATAGCAGCTGCAATGTTCAAACTTGGCTTTCGATAACATCGTCAAAATTAGCATCAGGTTACACACGTTCACAGGTAACGTTTACATAAAATAATCGGAAATATTTGAGTGCGAAATAGAAATTCTTGTATAAACTTGCAGTTGTTGGACATGCATACACAGAATTTCTAATCTCCTGTTCTTATGAGGTAATTCCAAGCATGAGCATTGGTACTGTGACCTAGTTTATAAAACGGAAGTCATATTTCTTTTGATAAAATAAGTAACTTCCACCATTTGTAAGAATGGTTTATACAAAAAATGAAAATAAAGAAAACAAATGAAACGAACAAAAAAGCAAATTCTTTTTTTACAAGTGGCTAATTAGCTCCGCTTAGGGCTTCATGTGCAGTTCATTTTCTTATCCACATCTTGACGACTAACCAACACTCCAACAATCTAACATAACGGACCTGGTATGATAAGGCCCATATTTGGCCCCCAGAGAACTCAGTTTTCAAAAGTCCTATTTAGATGATGAAAATGTATTCATAGGAAAGTTCAAACCTTGTATGTATCAGCAAACACGAAATCAACCAGTTGTTGCATGAAATAATTGTTTTTTATCTTGAACATACCCATGCCCCCAGCGGATTCTGACAAAAATGACGAATTTGGTAGCCTTTGCGGCTTTCAAAATGTATGAGCCCAGCCTCCAGCACATTTTATATTTTGTATACAGACAAAATTTTTATATATTTACATGCCATGAAAATATCAAATGTGCTGGAGACCGGGCAAAAGTAAAAGTGCTTATTTTTAACTTTTTTATCACAAAACTGGCAGCGTTTAGAACATTTTCCCTATTTTCTCAACATAAATTTAAAGAGTAACTACACTTCAGGAACTGACTGAATCAGATCCCAAACCCTATCCCCAACATCAAAGGGTAAGACTGACAAAGACATCCCAACAAACAATAAATTACAAGCGATAAGCCGAGTCAGCAGCTCTTTCCCAAATAGGTGGCAACTCAGTTATCTTTACCGCAGGGCCTATCATAGAGTCTGAACCCCGACCCGCCGGCTTGCAATTAAAGAGGACAGCAAAGTTGTCAACCGTAATTGGGTTAACCACTAAGCATGCAGATTGTCGCATTACATCTATGTTATACCCAATGCGTTTAAATCGCATGAAAATTTTCTTAAATTGATCAGGAAATTCTGTTTTCCATACGATTTTGCGCAATTTATATACTAAGTCACCATTAAATTTAGGTTTCAATAGGCCTTGTTGCAAAAGTGACCTTAACCCTGTATTATATTTAGAAACCAATTCAAAGTGTCTACGATAAAGCACGTCCATATCTTCTCTCATAGACAAAATGAACATATGTTGTGGGTATTCATTTTCTTAGTTAGAACACAAGAAATAATTTGGTACACAATTCATTTTGATCTGTTGAAATTTTAGGTTAGCGTCTCTGGACTTGCAAACTTGAGTGGGTTGGGTACCTGGAGAGACCTTGTGCATTGCACAGGTAATAAGCAGTGTTATCTAACGTTTAAGCGTTTCATCAAAAGCCTATTATCTAGAGCTTTCAAAAGCTATTGTAAATGACTTATTTCTTTAAAGGAAAGTGTATTAAACTCAAATTTTCTTGCTGTTTTCCTTCATATTATTTAAACAATATAGGCATATTAGAGATCATGTTATTCTGAGAATAAACATAGTTGGAACATACTTTTTCTGTTTGTTCCCATACACACGAATGATAAGCAACAGAAACCAGGCAATTTTAAGAGAATTTGAATGGGGGCCAAAAACGGCCCTTATCATACCAGGTCCTTTTATTATTGTATCACTTTGTGAAACAACCATTATTTGAAGACAGTAGCACATTTACAAAGTTTGTGGAGGCAAACATACATGCATAGGAACATGACTATGCTAGGAAACTGTAAGGCTTACAGGAATATATCAACTGAATAAATGCAAATGTCGACAGAAGGATAGAGAAACTTATTCTAAATCCTTATCGCAGGCAGAAGCCGTTATGGACGTATGGACAGACACACGTATGAGCAAATCTAAAACTTGTATGCCCTCAGTTTTATCTGATATGGGTATGAAATGCGGTACAGTAAAAAGAATGAGAATAAAATTAGCCACAACATGCAGAAAGGATCTTTATGACTATTGCGAACAGCAGCTGCTCAGACCAGTTTACGAATAAGCGCAGTTCGCTCCCAGCCACTGATATTAACCAAAAATATAATGGACCAAGAGAAATCTACATGCACAACATAAAGACCGTTGATAGACTGCATGGATTCAGAGTCTGCTTTAACATTACGCAGATGTTTTAAACCACATTTTTTGTGCGACACCGCTAGAATATATCATTAAACTAGCTCAAGAGATCATATACAATACCAAAACATAAACTTTAGATCACATGTGGGCCTGCTAATATCATTTGTTATCTGTCATTATCAAAACCTACATCTTCCACATACGGTACAAATACGATTTCCACATACTGCACATTGCAAAAAGTTTAATTTTTAGCAAAAAGCAAAGGCGTGGTGTGTTTTATTGAATATTAGGTAATGCTTAATAGCTACTATGTGGCAACGGATAACTTGATCAAATAAAATAACGTAAAACAAGAACAAACACTGACAAACAAGCACGACTTTTCCTGATTTACAGTACATTTACATCGACCTATTGAATGGTGCACGCGTCAGTTTTTTTATTACGGCAGTGTTTTTGCTTCCGAAACGGTGTTTCAATCGCTAAGGAACTGATGTGTTCCGTGCATTTTTCAAGAAAAGCAAATAGGCCTATGTAGGTTAAAAGGGATAAAAAACATCAAGTTATGACCAAACCTTCGCAATATCCTAAAAAACACACACTCCCGATGCGACACATCATCACTCCACAATTGTGTGGCTATACCCGGTGTTACTGCTTACAGCTAAGCTACTGAAGGGAAAGTTATGGTGCCCATCTCTGTATAACAATATAACTTTACTGGACCGCCAAACATCAAAACAAACTACCAAACAAATGATTTCAGTGAAAAATGTGTTTTATTCCCCGTCAGACTTTAGTGGCGGGGTGTCATGATATTATACCTTTTGGTGTCCGTCCGTCCGTACATTCGTGCTCACCATTTCCGATCGATAACGAGTATTTATTCACGGAATTTCTTCAAATTTTGCATACATACTGTTATCGGGGATGAGTGGCATGGGTTTGTTAAAGGGCAAAATCCATACATTTTAACAGAGTTGCTGCCCTTGTACGTATTTGAAAAATGGTATTTGGTCTGTTATTCCTTTACTGTTTATACTGTCTGAATAAACGTCACAAGATATGTTTAACATCATCAAAGGTTACATATTGTGGCTAAGGACCATCACTTTCCAGTTCATGAGTTATCCACCTTTGATAGATCTGAAAAATGGTTTTTGACCTGTACTTCCTACACTATATGGAATATCTGAATGGACCCTCACAGATATGTTTAACTTCATAGAATAAGGAACGGAGTATCTCTGCTCAAAGAAATGCATTTTAGCCTGATCTAAATCTACACCGGTCAGAATGCCCCACATCGTTAGAAATCTCACAAGACTGTTCTGTGGCCATTTAGCTATTATATATCTGAAAAATAAGTTACATAAGTTACGATGCCCAGTAGTGGCGGGATATCATGCTTTTATTTAGCAACATGTGTCAGCTGAAATATTTTAGTTCCATCATTTAGGTATTGTCATCACCACCCATCTCTCTCCTTTCGCTGCCTTATCCTTTCTTGATTCGAAACAGGTACCCATACTGCTTGGTTGGCAGTGAGAGTTTTCTAGTCGTCGGATGACGACGGTGAGCCGTAAACTCACGACCTTCCGGTGACTCTCTGCACAATAACCGAGCCACTCTAACCAGTGACGACGGCGTCATTCATTACAAAGATAATAATTAAACTGACCCATTCCAACTCACTGAACACGTGATAAAAACCTCATTGCGCGAAAACTGGATTTGCAACCAATACTCGTTAAAAAGGGAAATCCCTTTTAACTCACCCGACCAACGGTTCACAAAGTGAGTTTATAGTATAGCAATGGTCGGTCGTCCATTCGTCGTCGTCGTCGTCCACACTTTCGAAGTTGCCCCACCCTAGTGAAGCTTCATATATAGATGATCTTACATGAGTGCTCATGTATTATTGAAATTATTAAACGAGTTGTGAAAAACATAAGATGCGAGATGAAGGATTGGTTATACCAAATGGGTTGCCCTCTCTAAATAAAGAATTTACTTACTTACTTACTTAATAAATTCAATAATACAGGAGCACGAATGCAAGATTCTGTTTATCATATGACACAAAAATCACGTTTTATTAGCAAATTTTGCACTAAAACGTCTCGATTTTGCCATTAGAAAACGCGACGTTTTATGGACTTCGACGCATAACGTTACGACGTAATTTGCATATTTAATCCACTACTGGATTAGCGTTTTTAATGCATGGCTTTATTACACTCTCAGATGCGACGTCATGTGATAAAAAGTTTTTTCAACATTGACCAGCTGGCTTCAGAGATAGGTTTTAGAGCAGATCGGGCGAAAACTCTGGTTTCTATGGCAACCTAAAGCTCCCATTGACTTATAATGGGGAAATGGTAGTCGAATTATTGTAGTCGAATTGATAGCTCCTTCATTTTTAGCTCGTCTGAGCCGAAGACTAACAAGGTGAGCTTATAGTATAGGCTTGGTCTATCGTCCGTCGTCGTTCATCTTTCGCTCATACTTGTAAACACAAATATCTCCTCCACCGACCAGCCAAATCTGATCAAGTTTTATGTGCAACATTGTTGGGACGGAGGATTGACTGCATATAGTTTTGGACAGATTGCTTTAGAACTGTAAACAATGTCCATGTCAACAGTGCATTTTCTTATTGAAATAATGTTCAGTTTGTAGGCGTTACGCATCAGGCACACAACTTTGATCCGACATTGATTCAACGTTGATTCAACGTCATGACGTTGACTCAACGTTGGATCAATGTTGATTCAACATTTTGTGACTGCAGGGTAAAGTCCCATTTTAAAGGGTCATATGATTAACAGAATCTTACACTCGTGGTCAGTTCATATGAAGTTCAAGAAACTCGTCCAATGCTCGTTTCATAAATTTCATATGAAATGACCACTTGTGTAAGATCCTCTATTGTTGTCATTCCTGTTACTAAATGTCATTCCTGTTACCAGCCAAATTTTGCTCAATATAAAAACAAATCCAATGTTCTGCTGTTGCATTTATTTACCAGTTCGAAAGTCGATGCCTGCAGCTACCTATTACAGAAAATGAAGATACTCATCCTACAGTTTCCCAAAATAGATTTGATAGCACATGTCTGAAAATATTTTGTTTCAGTAAAATAACAAATTATTAATTATATTATTAGTAACAAATATTTTTTACTCATAACAAGGTTGCAAACTTGGAGGTCTAGAAAGGAGCTTTTTATTATGGGACAAGAAAATAAGTACGATGATAATTGTATATAGGAAATAAGGTTTCTTATTGTGGTAACAGGAATGACATTTTAAACCAGGGCAGCCATTAAAATAAGCCAGCGTGTATTATTATGCAGATTCTCCTGTCTAAATGAATGGTTTATTGTTGGTAAATGTTCAGAGTTGATATAAAAATTAAAAAAAAAATCAAAATTAGTTGTGTTATATTTTTTCGCAAAAAAAGCCGTAATTCCTTCATTTTTGTAGAATGACTCATATGCGTTTCATCTTAAAATCATATAATCTTATACAAAAATCTGGTTATCTTTCTTCCAAGACTTCGAGCGAATGAAAAACACAATAATTCCCGAATTTTTGTTCCATAGTATCATGACTAACATTTCAGCCATAGAAAATATGTAGAGCTATATGTATCAAGTCGGTGGATGAAATCAGGGGTTGCAAGTTAAGATAATACTTGTTAGTCATAGGTAGGGCCTTGAATTAATCTGCGCGTGTGGATTGTATCAAAATATCTCCAAAACCGGCTGGAAATATGAATAATAAGGGTCCGTTCCGGTCCGACCGGGTAATTAGGTCCGTTCCGGTAAATTTACGCACCGAGTAGGAAAAGAACTACTTTTTTACTACGAAAGACTTTTCGCACCATAGAATCTTTTTAGCTCACCTGAGCCAGCGGCTCCGGGGGAGCTTATAGGATGGTAAGGCTCCGTCGTCCGTCGTCGTCCGTCCGTCCGTCCGTCCGTCCGTCCGTCCGTCCGTCGTCCGTCCACAATTTCAAACGACTTCTCCTCTGAAACCGCTGGGCCAATTATAACCAAATTTCATATGCAGCCTCTAGGGAACTTAGGAACGAAAAGTTGTTCAAACGGTCCTGGTCACATGACCAACATGGCCGCCATGCCCATATATGGTAAAAACCTAGAAAAATCTTCTTCTCCAGAAGCGATAGGCCGATGGCCTTGAAACTTGGTATGTAGCATTGGGCATGCGAGTATTACCAAGATTGTTCAAATTATGACCTTGGGTTGACCTTGACCTTTTTTATGGTAAGGTCAAATTTGCTTTCTGTAGCTTTTATATGGGAAAATGCTAGAACATAAGATTTCTTGGAAACGGTTGAAGATTTTGACCTGAAAATTGGTATTTACAGTCATCTTAATGAATACATGAAAATTTGTGCATACAAGAGGTCAAGGTCATTCTTTGACCTTTGACCCAGAACTCTCATATTTTGACAATATCAAACAATCTCCTCAAAAACAACTGGGCCAATTGTAACCAAATTTCATATAGATCCTCCAGGGTTTGAGGGAATGAAAATTTGTTCATACGATCCAGGTCACATGACCAACATGGCCACCATGCCCATATATGGTAAAAACCTTTAAAAATCTTCTTCTCCAGAACCAGTAGACCGATGGCCTTGAAAGTTAGTATGTAGCATTGGGTACTCAAGTACTATCAAGATTGTTCAAATTATGACCCTGGGTTGACCTTGACCTTTTTTACGACAAGGTCAAATATCGGAAAATGCTAGAACATGAGATTTCATGGTAAGTTTTGAAGATTTTGGCCTGAAAATTGGTATATACAATCATCTTAATGAGCACATGAAGATTTGTGAGTACAAGAGGTCAAGGTCATATTTTGACCTTTGACGAAGAAATCTCAAATTTTGACAATTTCAAACTATCTGCTCTAAAACCACTGGGCCAATTGAAACCAAATTTCATACAGAGCCTTGAGGGGTTGAGGGAATAAAAAAATCTTCTAACGGTCCTGGACACATGACCAACATGGCCGCCATGCCCATTATATGGTAAACACCTTTAAAAATCTTCTTCTGCAGAACCAATTGACCGATGGCCTTGAGACTTTGTATGTAGCATTAGGTACTTGAGTACTTTCAAGATTGTTGAAATTATGACCTTGTGTTGACCTTGACCTTTTACAGCTAGGTCAAATATGGGAAAATGGTAGAACATAAGATTTCATGGAAAGTTTTGAAGATTTTGGCCTAAAAAAATGGTACATACAGTTGTCTTAATGAGTTCATGAAGAATTATGAGTACAAGAGGTCAAGGTCATTTTTTACATTTGATCCAGATCGCTCATATTTTGACATTTTCAGCCATTTCCTCAAAAGCCAAAGGGCCAGTTGTGAGCCTACAGGGGTTGATTGAATGAAAATTTGTTCAAACGGTCCAGGTCAGATGACCAACTTGGCCGCCATTACCACTTATGGTATAAATCTTTAATATCTTTCTACTCCAGAACCAATACACCTATGGCCTTGAAACTTGGTAAATAGCATGGAGTACTAGACTACCACCAAGACTGTTCAAATGATGACCTTGGGTTTACCTTGACCTTTTTTGCAGCATGGACAAATATGGGAAAATGCTAGAACATAAGATTTCATGGAAAGTTTTGAAGATTTTGGCCTAAAAATGGTATATATGGTTGTCTTAATGAGTACATGAAGATTTATGAGTACAAGTGGTCATGGTCATTCTTTGACTTTTGACCCAAAACTCATAATTTGACAATTTCAGACATGATAAGTAAACGCCACCTTGCCAATTGTTCAGGTGAGCGATTCAGGGCCTCATGGCCCTCTTGTTTTCTCAAGCCATCGGCATTTGCGTTTCTCGCGTTCTGCTTAAAGGCCCCATTGCTCTATCAGCATGAAAATTTTTATCAAGAAGTATCGCTGCAAGCTTCTCACTACAGTTTCTTTATTGTATATGATCGTGATTGGCCGGCTTTGAAAAATTAAAACGTCCTTGAGTTTCTCATAAAAACGATTTGAAAAATATCTAGGTCATTTTAGTTGGCAACTAAAATGACCTACTTCGATTTCAAACGTTTCAAATTTTTCAAATTTTTCAAATTCTTTATTACATACAGGTTAGCAAAGCTAACAACATGTAGAACAAAAACGAAACATATACCTATAGTCATGGCGGCAATAACTCAAATGTTTGCTATAGAAATAATAATGTATGAAACAGAGAGTAACAAATAAACGCTACTACATGTAACACTAGAAGGACAACACACCTTTATATCTAGTGGTTTTATCCAGACTTATTATTCAAACCTACTATAGGATTTTTTTTTCTTTTTGATTTTATGATATGTACCCAGCAGGCACACAACGCCGAAGGAATTGAATCGACGTTGATTCAACGTCATGACGTTGAATCAGCGTCGACTCAACACCTATTCAAAGCCGGTGGGTGTATTTATTAACACCAATCATAAAGGCACATAAATTGTGTAACTTATTAGAAGAGTCTCCTTTAATCCTCCGTAGTAGCGCTTGTCTTTCAAATAATCATTCAACCAGATAAATATGGTTAAGCTCGTGCTTATCATGCAAACGTATGTAAAGAATTCTTCATTGACATGAAATAGTAAATAAAAGGATACAATGCTACTACCAGTTGACAAAACCAAAATATAATGTGAAAAAACTTAAAAGAAACAATGGATATTTCATCTTACACTTTCATGGTAAGTCATGGCTTATTTACCCCTAGATGCTCCGTATCGAGCCCTATTCCTGAGCCCTTCTCGAGCCAGATGTCTGCGACTTCTTCGAGTCGCAGTCAGCTGGGTCGACCGAAGGTATGACTTGTTGCAGTCAGTTTCTAACTCTATAACTTGATGAAAGGCGTATTCTGTTATACATATTACTAGATACCTATGGATGCAGTCAGTAAGCAAAATAAAATAATCCAGGACAAAACGTCGGATCAATGTTAAATCAACGCTGATTCAACGTCACGCCGCTGAATCAACGTGGATCCAACGGTGATCCGGCGTTGTACGTCGTCTACAAAATAAAAATACAAGGAAAATAAAATAATAACAGTATAGATATAAATACGGCCGCTCATGACTAGAACTATATATTTAACATCATAGTGAGCATTTAATCTAGCAAACATAACAACCTATTTTCACAACCACCAAGCATCGGAACGTTAGCGGACTCAGTCCTCACTGACGACGGTGGGATCATAATGATGTTTGTAGTTTAACATGAAGTCCAACCTGACCGAACCCAGTGACTGCATTTTCATCGAAAATGCAGTCACTTGAATCGGCACTGGATGTTCTACCCAGAACTGTCTTCAAACCGCCAAATAATGTACTAAACTAACGATTCCTTTTTTTTCTGTACATTTGAAAGACCCTCCCAGCAGGCACATGACGTCGAAACTACGTCGTACCGACGTCGATGCGACGTAATGACGTCGCATCGACGTCAGCACGACGCCATTTCGACGTCATGTGCCCGTCGCATCGACGTCGGTACGACGTAGTTTCGACGTCATGTGCCCGCTGGGCTTACACAAAATATCATAATTCGTTTTGATTTTTTTCTATTTCCATTACATTGCTTTTTTCTTTTTATTATTATTATATTTATTAATGTTATCAAACATATGCAGCTTTTACCGATTTTAACAAGTGTTCAATAAAATTACAAACTTTCCGGATTTCTGATTTGTTTGTAGTATTCATCAGTTGATTAAATTTTAATGTGTTAGGACGTCTAACAAAGTATGGCTTTATATACAATTTCCGTTCGTTTTCAAAAGCTTGACATTGGAATAGATAATGAAATTCGTCTCCTTAATCTGCATTGCACAACTGATATAACCTTTCGTTTATAGGTATACTTTTCCAACGCCCAACTTCTACTGGGAATTTATGATTTCGGGTTCTGAAAGCCGTTATCACTTTAATTTGTTTATTATTCAAATAAGAAAAATACGAATTTTGTTCAAAACTTCCCTTATATATTCGGTAACTATTACTGCTTGATAATGAATTAACAATTTCATACCAGTTTTGTATAAATTGATCTTTTAGCTTTTGTTTAAATGCAAGTCTGAACCACTTTCTATTGAAGCTATGCTGATTCAACCATATTTGTCCGAAACCATTTTCATTTATTATTTTTTTAACATTTTCCAACCATTGTGATTTGCATTTCATTTCATCACATAATGTTCTTAATATTAAGTAAATATTTGTGGATAATTTCGTTTGATTAACCGTAGTATCCGTAATTTTTGTCCAAAATGTAATTAGTCTGGACTGGACATCAACTTTCTTTTAAAGGCATTATACCGGTTTCTCCATAAACCATAGCTGTGGGCGTTGAAGCCTTTAAATTCAAAATGTGTTTTAGAAATTTTAGTTGAATTCTTTCTAATATGTCAATATTTCCAAATCCATAAATCTCTGCACCATAAAGAAGGATTGGTTTGACCGTTTTCTTAAATAATTCTATTTGCATTGATATCGGTAAGTTTAACAGTCTAATCTTTCTAAGTAAAGAAAACATAGCCTTGTTAGCTTGATCGCTTAAATATTTCTTTGTTTTAGCAAATGAACCACTTCGTGAAAAAATAATCCCTAAGTACTTATATTCGTTAACAATTTCTAAACTTTTACTATTGAAATAATATTTGTCATATTTTGATAACCTGCCTTTCGCAAAAATCAAAATTTTAGTTTTCTCTATGTTGACTGTTAGTTTCCATTCCGCACAGTATTGTCCAAACACATTTAACGCTAGTTGTAAGTCGGTTCTTGATTCGCTTAGGATCACAGTGTCATCTGCGTACAACAAGACAAATATTTTTAAATATATATATAGATCCTCACTGTTTGCTTCACAAGTTATCCCAGGGACTTTATTATGATTAAGGTAAGCCTCAAGATCGTTTAGATATAGATTAAACAGAAACGGGGACAAATTTTCCCCTTGACGGACCCCTGTGTAACAAGGGAAATAAGCCGTACTGCCTTTATTTGTAATAATTTTTGATTTGATATTTCCATACATATTTTTTATTAATTTATAACATTTTCCGTTTACATCGTATTGTATCATTTTTGACCATAATCCTTGACGCCAAATTTTATCAAATGCTTGTTTAAATTCAATATATGCGCAATATAATTTTTTACTTTTAGCTTTTAATATATCACCCCGCATGGTTCATCACGGTATGTTAGCGCTCAGGAGTTCTATGATCAGCTCTTGACAAACATATATGAATACCAGCATTTGGGGAAGTTTATCTTATGCGGAGATTTTAATAGCCGAATTGGTGACATGGCTGACTTCATAGAGGGTGTAGATGTAATTCAGGATCGAAATGTAATTGATTACTCAAAAAATATGTATGGTGAATTTTTATGTAATTTTCTGATTGATAGTAACTGCTGCATTTTGAATGGTAGACAGTGTGAAAGTACTGATGATAATGACTTTACATTTGTGTCTACTCGAGGAAGCTCTGTCGTTGACTATTTTATTGTTCCGTATGAGCATATTGAACAGTTTGAGGGTTTTAAAGTAATTAGGCCAGCACAAGTGTATGGGCATTCTTTAAACGGAGTAGAGTCTAGAATTGTACCAGACCATTCTGTCATAACATGTTGCTGGAATTTAAAATCTCCTGGGTTAGAACTTAGGTCTAATACCGCAAGCAGTACTATTGAGAAAAGATATAATAGGTATAATTTAACTGACATTCCACCAACTTTTTGTAATAATGAACATTCAAATTCACTTTTTCAAACTCTTGATAATTTGGTAACTAATATTCAAAGCCAACGAGATGTAGACGAAATATACGGTGATTTTTGCTCTGTTGTTCAAAATGAAATGTCATTAAAATTGCCAAAGCAAGAAATTATCGGCAAATACGGTGTTAGTAATAAACGCAGGCGTATTCGAAAACCTTGGTGGAACGACAATTTACAGGTGTTATGGAATGATATGTGTCATGCAGAAAAAGCATATTTAAAATGTAGAAACAGCCAAAAGCATAATTTAAAGCATATCTTTGTTCAAAAACGTAAAATGTTTGATAAGCAGGTACAGAGAAGAAAGAGAAACTACTGGTTTGAAATGCAGAATGAAATGATAAGTAATGCTGAAAATAATCCAAACGATTTTTGGAAGACAATAGGTAGAGCAGGGGTAAGGGATAATAGAAAGAGAGAAATTCCGATGGAAATTGTAAATGATAATGGTGAAATTAACACAGACAGTAATGCTGTTCTTAATAAATGGAAAACTGAATTTTCTGCACTACTAAACCCAACGCATAATCAGCAAATTAATTTGCAGAATGTTGATGTCATGCTAAATGTTGATAACACTGTTGATGAGTCGGGTTTATTTGCGAATAATTTTACCGTTTCCGAAGTTCGTAAAGCTGTTTATAGTATTAAACATAATCGTGCAATTGGTGTTGACGATATACCAGGCGAGGTATTAAAAAACGACAGCATTATTTCTTTCTTACATAAACTGTTCAATACGTGTTATCGTTCTGGCAAAGTTCCAAATATCTGGGGGAAGTCTCTCATTTGTCCTATACCGAAATGTACTTCAAGTGAAGCCCGCGATCCGCTTTCTTACAGGGGCATTGCAATTTCACCTGTAGTCTACAAAGTGTATTGTACCTTGTTAAATAATCGAGTTAGTATGTGGTCAAATTACAATAATATAATCTTTGAAGGCCAGAATGGATTCAGAAAAGGCCGAAGCACAATTGACCATATAAGTTCTTTGACAAATATAGTTGAAACAAGGAAAAAAATGAAAAAGTCCACCTTCTGCGCCTTCATAGACTTTAAAAAGGCATATGACTCAGTTAACAGAGATATTCTTTGGACGAAACTTGAAAAACTCGGTTTTAACGGGCTATTATTAGATGCAATTAAGGCTTTGTATAACAATGTTCAGTCTTCGGTTAAACTAAACGGACTTACAACCGATTGGTTTGATGTAAATTGTGGACTAAAGCAAGGATGTTGCTTGTCGCCATTACTTTTTAATTTATATATAAATGATTTGGCATTAAAAATTGACGCACTGGGTAAAGGTGTTAAAATTGGTGACGATACAGTCTCTGTTTTACTGTATGCTGATGATGTAGTTCTTATTGCTGAAACAGAAGCAAATCTGCAGTCGATGCTGGATATATTAGGAAGTTGGTGCAAAAGTAATCTAATCTCAGTAAACTCAGCTAAATCCAATGTTGTGCATTTTCGTAATCCCTCAATGCCGCAATCAGATGCCATATTTACGGTAAACGATGAGAACATTTCGTATACAGTGAAGTATAAATATTTGGGGATAGTCTTATCAGAACATCTAGATTTCGCAATAACTGCTAAACACGTCGCACAGTCTGCAAATCGCGCACTTGGACTTTTAATAGCTAAATCAAAAGCATTTGGTGGTATTCAGTATGGTCCTTTTACAAAGCTTTATGAGTCAGTTGTTTGCCCGGTTATATCGTATGGTGCTGCGATCTGGGGCACCCAGTCCTATAGCTGCATTAATGCTGTACAACATAGAGCTGCGAGATATTTTCTAAATGTAGGAAGGTATACACCTAACGCAGCAGTTAATGGAGATATAGGATGGACGCCCATGATCACAAAGTGTTGGAAGTCTGTGTTATCATTCTGGTGTCGCTGTATAAATATGGACGCAACAAGGCTGAACAGGAAAATATTCTGCTGGTCAAATTCAAAAGTAAGTACCAGATGTAAAAACTGGAATTTCAGGGTAGGTCAGAAATTGACAGAGTCCAATTTTCACAATTATAATAACATAAATCAAACCATTAATAAGACCAATATTTTAAATAACGTTTTGCCTTTCATTACGCAAGAATATATTAATCAGTGGGCAGTTGATGTAAATCGCAATAGTTCACGTTCGGGAGTTGGAGGGAATAAACTTCGATTATACAGAACCTTTAAGCAGGATTTTGTAGTTGAAGAATATTGTACAAGGATATTTAATAGGTCTCATAGAGGGGATTTGGCTAAATTTAGAAGTGGAACCGCCCCGATTGCACTTGAAACTGGCCGCTTTAATGGCTCAGAAGTTAGTGAAAGAAAATGCTTTAGCTGTAGGAATGCTGTTGAGGATGAAATCCATGTTTTATTACATTGTCCGCTGTACACTGAGTTCCGAAATGAGCTGTTTATTGAAGCTGAGCTTATACTAAATGGTTTTCAGAACTTAAATGATATTGAAAAAGTATCTTTTATTTTAGCTAATCCTTCCATAGTCAAGATAAGTGCCAAAACCTGTTATTTGATTTTAAACAAAAGGCGTAGTCTGCTGTACACTTGATGTAAATATGTATATTGTGTACCATATTTTTATAAGTGTCCATTTAAATGTAAAAGTAAAAAGTATGCAAAGACCAGGAACTGAAACAATCAAAATCCAAATCCAGCCCTCAAACCATAGTTGGAAACAACTAAGATTACAAATAATCAAGATACAGAGAACATATGGCCAACCGAGTGAGCAGCTTGTATCCAAAAGGTGGCCACTCAGCAACCCAAACCGAACTAAAATAATAAGAACATACATAAGGTAAAACATCACAGAAACTCTGACACCAAAAACAGGCAACAGAGAACCACAACAGAACTACCGCCTTGGAACGGTCAGTAATGAATTACTGGGGGGCTTAAATCGATTTTACACCCTCAGTTTCTGAAGTGGTACAAAACATTTAGTTGGTAGTTCGGTTCGCATGATAACCCTCTAACTCGTCAATGAATCATCACGGTAAACACATAAATCAAATTTCAACACCATGAAGAAGCAAAGACGAGGACTCAACAGATACAACGGGCCGTCTGACAGGTGGAGATCCCTGTCCTGCCAAACGACCCCACTGGAAATCTGAAGCAAAAGAAGGTCACCAGTTGAGCCCCGGTGGACCAAGCAACAGACAAAAAGGCTCCGGTCCCAACCAACTAAAATATATAGCTTTAGGTCGGGGCCATCATAGAGTCTGACGACCGATCCCCCGGTGTGCAATTAAAGAGTGCAGCAAAGTTATCAACCGTGATTGGGTTAATCACTAAGCATGCAGACTGTCGCATAACATTTAAATTATAGCCAATACGTTTGTGACGTATTGTTATTTTTCGGAATTGATCAGAAAAATCAGTCCTACCCTTAATCTTTTTGAATTTGTATACTAAGTCACCATAAAATTCTGGTTCCGATAGGCCTTGGTGTAAAAGAAATTTTAATCCGACATCAAATTTTGAAACCAATTCATGAAAAGCTGTCTGTTATTTACAATACTAACTGCTGTTTGCCCCGGTGGTGCGGTTGATACCCAATGCTGAGTCCATGATCGGGTCCATGCTGTTTGGACATTGGCTCCGCCACATGTTCCCTGTTATCGTGGACTCAGCGTGGGGTATCAGGGAGGATTTACCACTGGGACAGTATACATTTCAACGGGCACGTTTATCTCTTTTAGTGCAGATTAAAGTTGCAATTTCATTTTATCTGTTGCTCTGGTCCCTGTGCTGCATTTGATATCCCATGCCGTGTCCGGATCCGGCAACATGCTGTATGAACATTGGTTCCACCGCGTGTTTCCGGTTATCCGGACTCGGCATGGGGTATCGAGGGAAGGTAGCGCATGCAGGGCACTTATTTATGGTACGTTTTAGAGTGATAATGGCTCATAGATAATGCGCGTCGCTTTTTTTATCATACTAATTGCTGTTTTGTCCCAGTACTGCATTTAATACTCCAGGCTGAGTCTGGAAGCGTAGACTTGCTGGTTGGTTAACCGTCTTCCTTGGCTCAGTGTGGGGTATTTAGGGGATGTAGTGCTGGTGCAGGACACAAGAACAGACACATTTTAGAGCGATCGTCTCTCATAGCTCAATATTGAGTCGCAATTTTACATCTTATATCGATTTTTTTAACTGTGTTTATGTACATGTAAAATTGGTGAGACGTTAATAAAATTATCTTATCTTATCTTATCTATCAATTAAACTATTTATAATGAACAAATTTTCTGTAGTTGAGAACCCTTTTCGAAATCCTGCTTGGCAGGAGCTGATTAAATCATGCTGATCTGCATACTTGGTCAAACGGTCATTAATAATAGCTGTAAAAAGTTTGCCGAAGCAGCTCAGAAGCGTTATAGGACGATAGTTTTCCGGCATGTTTATGTCTCCTTTATTCTTATATATTGGCAAAATATTTCCTAAAGTCCAGTTTTCTGGGATTAGACTTGTGTCAAAAATTAAATTAAAAAGCTGTGTATAAACAGGTAGCATTAAATTAGCAGAACATTTTATGTGCTCGTTCAGTATATTATCTGGTCCGCTGCTTTTATTATTCTTTAATTTTTTTATTGCGCTGTAAATCTCGTTTGCTGAAATTTTCTGATTTATTTCTTCATTTAACGTGATAAATTCTTGATTGCTAGTTTCGTTATCTCCCTGTATTTCGTCATCGTAATGTTGGGCATTTGTTTCTTTAAAATATTCATATAAATCTTCAAGAGGGGCATTGTTATTTTCTTTTTTATCTACCGAATTAATTATTTTCCAGAATTCCTTTGGCCTTGCATTTTTCAAATTTTTTAACTTATTTATCTTCTCAGTTTTAAAGCGGGAAATACTTTGTTTCATAACATTTTTATACTGTTTACTCAATGCATTTAATAAATTTTTATTTTCCAAAGTTTTATTTCTATTATATAACCTCCTTATTCTGTGATATGAATTTCTTGCTATTTTACAGTTATAGTTAAACCAAGGTTTGCTATTATTTTTCGTTTTATGGTTTGTCTTTTTTCTAACACCGAAAGTACTTTTTGATGCATTTAAAAATAATTCTTCAATCTTTGAAATCACACCGTTAATATCCGTTTCAGTCACAGATTGTTTATGATTGTTCAAATAAATAGTTTGTAATAAAATTTCTTGAACCATTTCTGAATTGAGATTTTCGCAAAAGTTATCTCCCTTTTCGTCAACCCAAAGCCGTGTTTCATGATTATTTTCAACCGGACATCTATCACAGTCATAGTCAGTTTCTTGTGAAAAATGCTTAGTACTTAAATGTAGTGACAGAGGACAGTGTGAATCTGAATATAAGCAATTAAAATCTCCAATATCAAAAGAGTGTATAAAGTCAAATACATATGCTGTTACTACAAAATAATCTATAGAATTTTTAATAATTACATGTATATTTCGAATTCAGGTTACTAATGCCTAATCTACCGTTTAAGATGAATAAATCATTATTCTTACAGAATTCGACCATTTTATGGCCATATGTATTCGTTGTTTTATCGTCGTTCAAACGGTTTAAAGAAACGTTATTTCTTTCTAAACATTGCATTATAACTCGGTTCTCATTTGACAGGTCGTAATTTCCAAACATGTCACTCATAAATTTGTTTACAGGTACAAAATCCTCTAAGCTAGATGTTCGAGAATTAAAATCGCCACATAATAAAATATTTCTGCTACTAGAGCAAACTCTGTCTATTTCGTGCTGGATTTCGAGATATGGATCTTCGTGGGCATATTTTGATCGATTTTGCGGTATATATATAGCTCCGCAATAGAGATCTTCATTGTTTAATGTTAAGTTTTTTGATACCAAAAACCATGACACCAATTTGCTTTCATTCTTTAAAACTTTAATATAGGGTAATATTTTATTTCTAATTATTAGCGCTATGCCCCCAGATCTATACCTCGTAATTCTTTTTCGGTTATTCGTAAAAACAGTATAGGCTGTTATTTCCACCCGGTCAATATCGTCCAGCTTACTTTCTTGGACGCAGACTATGTCGTGGTCATTTATAAGCGAAACAACTCTGGGCATGCTAATTTCGATTTCAACCCGCATACATTTATAGATAGAATCTTTACTTTATCACAGCACCCATCCTTAAAACTGACTAAATTTGAGACATTATTTTTACAGTTGCTATTTTGACTAAATTTGTCACCCTCTGCGCGCCCCTATACGTCATCGCCACTTTCTTGATTGCTGTTTGCACCTGACTGGTTTCCAGTCTGCTGATTTGCCATTAACGAGCCGTCAGGAACGGTACGTGTATGGAGGTCCGATAGTGTCACCTGCGGATTTGATATTTCACTGATTAAGGCGTCGTCGGACTGATCACTTTGTACAGACAAGATAAGATAAGATAAGATAATTTTATTAACGTCTCACCAATTTTACATGTACATAAACACAGTTTAAAAAAATCGAAATAAGATGTAAAATTGCGACTCAATATTGAGCTATGAGAGACGATCGCTCTGAAATGTGTCTGTTCTTGTGTCCTGCACCAGCACTACATCCCCTAAATACCCCACACTGAGCCAAGGAAGACGGTTATCCAACCAGCAAGTCTACGCTTCCAGACTCAGCCTGGAGTATTAAATGCAGTACTGGGACAAAACAGCAATTAGTATGATAAAAAAGCGACACGCATTATCTATGAGCCATTATCACTCTAATACGTACCATAAATTAGTGCCCTGCATGCGCTACCTTCCCTTGATACCCCATGCCGAGTCCGGATAACAGGGAACACGCGGTGGAACCAATGTTCACACAGCATGTTGCCGGATCCGGACACGGCATGGGATATCAAATGCAGCACAGGGACCAGAGCAACAGATAAAATGAAATTGCAACTTTAATCTGCACTAAAAGAGATAATAGTGTCCGTTGAAATGTATACTGTCCCAGTGGTAAATCCTCCCTGATACCCCACGCTGAGTCCATGATAACAGGGAACATGTGGCGGAGCCAATGTCCAAACAGCATGGACCCGATCATGGACTCAGCATTGGGTATCAACCGCACCACCGGGGCAAAACAGCAGTTAGTATAGTAAATAACAGACAGCTTTTTACATTTAAATGGACACTTATAAAAAATATGGTACATAATATACATATTTACATCAACTGTACAGCAGACTACGCCTTTTGTTTAAAATCAAATAACAGGTTTTGGCACTTATCTTGGTTTAAACATATTTTATGCAGAAATATCAACAGAAAAAACATTGTATACAATCAATTAAGGATCAGAACGAAAGCAAATACTTATTAAGTTCTTCTCCTTTAGCATATAAATTTGTGAATGAATGGCGGAAATACTGACATCGTGTTACTGAATAATACATTATGAAAACGTGTAAATATAGTACAAATGCATTATAGACAAGCATTGTTAAATGAAAAAAAAACAGATCAACAAACGAAAGAGAGTGAATATATCATTGTAGTTTATACATGTAAGTAGAAGCGTTTTTTCCAAATGATTCCTGAACAACAACAAAGAAAAAATCAACAGGAAAAAATCAAGAAAAAAAAATGGAAAAAGTGATGATAGAAATATAGTAATTTGGACCATAAAAAGGCAAGGAAAAAAAATAAACATGCTTTAATCTTGTTGAATCAGGGAATTGGGGGAACGTGCACCAGAAAAATCCCACATATACAAATAATGCTGCTTGGTCACTGCAGTTACATCAACTACCATCGCATATCATATAATATGGAAGCTGTATACTTAACTAAATCGTCTGGTCTCTAAAATGTATGTTTGCACCTTGTTAAATATTAGAGCGTTAATTTCTTGAGAAAGCGACGGATCTCCGAAAAGTACAAGATTCAAATTAGGAGGTCGATGTTGTTCTATGGCTGTGGAGAGCTCTAATCTTTGCTGTACGTAATATGGACAAGAGAAAAAGAAATGGTATGTAGTTTCAATACTTCCACGTCTGCATAAAGGTGAATCAACTATATTTTTTAGAAAGAGATCATTGTTTAGACTGCTACAGTTGGTACGAAGACGAGTGTGTAGAATCTGAGATTTTCTGCTTCCAACATAGTAGTATTTGGGGATAGACGCTCGATCCTTGTTAAGATAGCTTTTGAAAGAGTTGACAGAATCTAAGTATTTAGCCTGTTCCGGTAAGTTATTCCAATCTCTAACAACAGATGGTAGAAAAGACATATAGTATAAGTTAGTTCTTGATGCAATAGATTGTAAATCATCTGCGTTTCTAAGATTGTAGCGTGAGATGTTGTTGACAGACTGTGGTACTAAAGATGACAGGTAAGTAGGAGAGAGATTGTTCTTCATCTTATAAAACAAGGTAAGTTTATGGTTGGTGCGTCTTTGCTGAAGGGTATGCCAACCAATTTCTGTGTAAAGGGAGTTAAGAGATACGAGTTTTGTGGTTCCTGTGGCTATTCTAGCTGCTTCGTTTTGTACTTTTTCGAGTTCCTGCTTCTCATACTGGGTACAATTATCCCAGATAATGTCACCGTATTCTAAAAGTGGCCGTATAAATGCTATGTATATAGTTTCGAGTGCTTTTCTATCTAGTTTAAACTTAAGTTTCCGCATTACATTAATTCTACCCCAGGCTTTTTCAACTATATAATTAATATGATCATGCCACGAACAATCGTTGGAAAAATATATGCCTAAATGTTTGTGCGAGTTGATTTCTGTTATTTGTTGATTGTTCATGTAGATAGGAGGGTGTATAGGTCTATTGATTTTACGAGAAATAAGAAGTGCTTCAGTTTTGCTCACATTAAATGACACCAACCACGTATTAGCAGAGAAGAACTTTTCTAAGATCGAAGTTAAGTTGTTCAGCCGAAGTTACGGGATTATCAACAATGATAAAAAGACTGGTATCATCGGCAAAAAGACGAATGCTAGAATGAATGTCATTAACAATGTCATTTATGTAAAGGAGGAAAAGGAGAGGGCCTAGGATAGAGCCCTGAGGTACACCTGCATTTATATGAGTCCAATCAGAAGCTGCACCAGGAAGTATAACACGTTGTTTCCTGTCTAAGAGATAGTTTTGGAACCAAAGGAGCATTTTACCAGATACACCAGCAGCTTTCAGTTTGTGTATTAGTCCAGCGTGCCAGACTCGATCAAACGCCTTACTTATGTCAAGGAAGACGACACGAACCTCTTTTCCAGAATCAAGAGCTCTGCAGAAAGTGTTATAGAGAAAGGCAAGCTGGTTTACTGTAGAATCGCCGGGTATAAACCCAGACTGAAGAGGAGTAAGAAGGTTATTATCTTTCAAATGATTGAAAAGATGCTTAAAGATAAGCCTTTCGAATACCTTATCTTCGGAGTTGAGTAAAGAGATAGGTCTATAGTTACTGACCAAGGAAGGGTCATCTTTTTTGTAAATACTGCAGACATTAGCTGCTTTATAAGAAATCGGGACTTGGGACGTATCTAGAGATTCGTTAAACAGTGTGCACAAAGGGTTTGAAATTTCTCTGGACAATTCCTTCAAGATACGATTGCTTATTCCATTGGGACCAGAAGCTTTACCAGTGACAAGATTTTTAAGAATAGATTCTACCTCTAATTGAGTTAAGATTATGTGGTCTAGTGTTGAATTAATGGTGGTAGCGGTTAAGTCAGGAAGTACTGCATTATGATCGTTCAAAAATGTTTGGCTTGTAAAAAAGTTGTTCAGCGCGTTTGCTTTTTCTTGGTCTTCGGTGTATATGCATCCGTTAGTTTCAAGAGGTGGAATAGTAGAGGAAGTGTTTGGAGAAATAAATCTTTTAAGTGTTTTCCACCAGTCCTTGGGTGAGAGAGTTTCAGATTTAAGTTTGTTCGAAAGGTTGTCAAAGTATGATTGCTTGGCTTTATGAATTAGTGAAGTAGTTTTATTGCGTTGTTTTCTAAACTTGTTCCAGTGTATAATCAAATTAGTGCGTTTTGCTTTTTTGTATGCCCGTTTGCGTCTCCTAATGTTTTGTTTGATAGTTGATGTTATCCATGGTGGCTCAGAAGGTCTAATTCGTACAGTCTTATTTGGAATACACTCCTTTGCAATTGTAAGTATATGATTAGTAATGTTTTCAGCATAAATATTTATGTTATTGTCCTGCAGTGAAATCCAATCTGTATTAGCTGCCTTTTCCCTTAATAAGTTGTAGTTTCCCTGGTTATATAGCCATATGTGTCGCGTGTAAGAAGTGATTTTAGGTTTCGAGAACTTAAGAATGCCAAAGACTGGACAATGGTAACGGAGGTCTTGATTAAGGAAAGGATCCCCGACTCCACTTATTACTAGATTATGTTTATTTGTAACAAGAACAATGTCTAACAACGAAGAAGAAGTTTGAGTGAAGTGAGTTGCCTGGTTAATACACTGGTGAAATGCAAATTGATTGCAAAATGAATCAATTTTCCTAGATAACTGGGGGTTAAATAGGTTAAAGTTAAAGTCTCCTGTAACGATTATGTCACTGATGCCTGTGTCTACAGCTAGGTGCAAAGAATCTTCAATGTTTGAATAAAGAATTGAGTCTGTATTAGGAGGTCTGTAGAATAGGCCGAAGAGGATATGTTTGTGTTTGTTAATGATTTCGACCCATATACATTCAACTCCTCTCACTTCTAAATCCTTTCTCCTTTTATAATGTATGCCCTCCTTGATATAGATAATGACACCACCATACCGGTCACCTATACGGTCTTTCCGTTCGGGAGAGTTAAACGACTGAAGGAGCAGGTCTTCGTCCTTAACTGCTGAGTTCAGCCAAGTTTCAGAAAAAGCTAGTATGTCAAAGTCGAGAAGTTCCGCGTTCAAGATTTCAAGTTTGGTAAAAATACTTTGGACATTATAATGTACAAATGACAGATGATGATTGAGATTAAGGGAGTCAATGATGGAAGACGACATATTCGAAGTTGAATTAGAATCATTGCTTGACGATGTTGTAGATAAGGGACCAGGATTCGGATGTATGTCCCCAGCGTGGGTAAGAAGGATGTATAACCAGGTCACAACAACTACTACGGTCAACCCCAATATCGTATGGCCAGTAAATGCAATGTTTTCTCTGTGAGTTTTCCCAAGTTCAACAGTCTTGTAAGTGGTAAAGAGAGAAGAGGTTCTTACTAGGTACCCGGTTCTCTGGGCCTCCCATAGAAAGGAATATGAAAACGTAACATTACTATAAATGCCACATAGGACTAAGAGATGAAGCAGCAAACCGAATTCACATATGCGATGGTAAACTGGCATGACGGCGACCGATTGTTTCACCTTAGAATTCATGTAATTGTCATTAGTAAGAATAAGAACAACAAGGTCGCCACCATACCAGCTTAACCCAAACACATGACAGCATCACGGCAAAAGAGAGTTCCCAGTGCACGATCCCCACATTCCCTGACAAATGGACAGAAAGACCTACATTCAATAAAGAGAAACATATACATACTTGACTTTGATCTGGAGGATAAAGAAGTTAAATTTTGCAAGGCTTAATGGCTTATAGTGTGAGCCAATTCACCGAATATAGTTGAAAGGTAGATAAAAAAAAACTGGTGGAAGTAATCCAAGCAATTTTGTATTCCACAGTCGACTGAAATACTCCTCTTTTTAAGACTTTTTTGAAATCCAAAATAAAATGTTTCCCAGCTGGCACATAACGTCAACACGACGTCGTACTGACGTCAATGCGACATTATTACGTCGCATCGACGTCAGTACGACGTCACTTCGACGTCATGTGCCCGCTGGGTTGAGATTTCAAAGTGTAATTATACTTTAGTTATTGGACTGGCAAAAAGGAGAGAAAAATTTTATAATTCACGGGCCACCAGCAGTTCACTATATGAATATTTTAATTAATTCAGTTTTACGTCATCTTATTGTAAAAACTTTGTCACAAAAAATATTTTTCTTGTAACTGAATATCTCGAGCTGCGCGATAGCAGAACTAACCAAACAAGTTGTATCGTACATGTATATCAAGCTCCTAAATATTTTCTTTCATCTACGACTGACTCAGGTTTACAAATTAACAGAAACTATTAACACGAGACGCTTTTCTGAATAACAAATACTCAATTTTTAAGACCGATCACAATGGCATATCATAACTTGCATTAGGGTCGAGTCAGGCAAATTCGAACAGCCCGCAAATTCGGACAGTGACACCGCCTCCTCACATGTCAGCTGTTTGGAGTTAAAACAAAAATAAATGGACAAACAGTGAGGATCCCGACGAGACGGCTCATGTTAAGCCGTCTCATTTGGATTTTCACTGTTTGCAGTGGTATGTCCGAACTTACCCGCTGTCCGAAGTTACCGGACTCGATCCCAACTGACACAAATTTTAGAAAATTAATAATTAGTAGGTTTTCCAAGACCAATCAAAATGGCATATTATAACTTTCATAATTGCATTTAGACTTTTGAAGGCAGTAATTGACACAACTTGGAAAATTGATAATGGGTCGGTTTTCAGAACAAATATCTACAGCATATCATAATATTTACAGCTACATTTAGACAAAAAGAACACGAACAAACAAAAACAAAGACACAGCTATCCAGGACACATTTTACAAAGCAGCTATAAACTGATAACCTATCTCCAATCAGCCCAAAACGGTTGCGAAAGCAACATCAAACACCATGCAGAGGGTAAAGTTAGTAATTATTGCTTAATTTATTTTTCGATACAATCATATTTAATTTGGTAAGCTGCTGTGGAACTTGATTCCTTTGAATGCAGCTTTCGAGTGTGACAGATATACTATTATCATCAGTTATTGCATATATACAATGAGCCTTTCATATGCATAACTTGTCCGACACCAAGTAATAGCACAACACCAGTAAAGTATATGAGTCGGGTCGCGAAGGAAGGGGCCCAAACACATGTGCATTCAGTTTAAACTCCGGCCAGCTACGCACCAGCGCGTCCTGATCCGAGTATAACCTGTTTTCACTATTTGTTTGCACAGACCGAAAGAGACCCATCCTCACGAAACGAACTATTCGATGTAGGGTGGAAAACTTGAATAAAATAACTTTGACGAACCAGCTATCAGTTGACAACGGGTACATATGTACTTTTATTATGTAGTAAGCTATTTTTGAAGCCCAGTGTATTCACAAAGAGTATAGTTGACATATAAATTACCACCCTCATATTTGCATCTTTAGTATTTGGACAAAAGCGTTATTTGGAATGATTTAAAGACACACACTAAAAGGCGCACAACTATTTCAAAATACTACGCGTCCACTTTACACACCCGATCATAAACAGATCCGATCCACACCAGCCACAGTATGAAATCATGCCAGACCTTCTCCGGAACAATCCTTTATACGCTCCATGCCATTCCAAATATTGGGCAGGCATGAAGCGCATAAAAGACCTGCTTACAAAACAATCAATTGGCGCATCATAAATTGGGAGGATCGGACCTGTCATTAGGCAGAGTTATCGAAAATAAGTAGTTCGTCAATGACTATACTACAGAGTGAGTATTGTAAGATTCCTCCGCACGCAAGTCAGCAATGAATGAAAAATTTACAAGTCACATGACACATGACCATAGTGTAAAGAATTAACAGTAACGTCTTATTAAAGAGCAACATTACTATACTGCTCACTAAAAGTGTGTACCGCATTTCTACTGCACAGGTAACTGGATAATGTCTGGAAGCTCATTTTTGTCACTGATTCGGGCTACAGTTTCATCATTGAACTTTATAAGTATTGTCCCGTCAGAAGACCAAGCGCTTTTCAGTTGCCTTGATCGAACTCGGCGTCGAGCTTCGTACAGCAGTTCACTGCGAGCTTTGGTCAAATGCTCGTTTATGTAAACACCCCTGTAGTTCCGGTCTTTAGTAAGTGTTCTAGCTTTATAAAGTTTTTGTCGCGCACGATATGTTGCAAATTTAATGATGATGGGCCTGGGTTTGTTTCTAGGATTGTCTCTGGTTGGTGGCCTACCCAATCGATGTGTCCTATCAATCTGCTCCATATCTAAGTCGACATCGATAGCCCTGGCGAGGTCCATGACAAGCGTGTCGGTGTTCTCATTTTCATTTTCTGGTATACCAGAAATAGTCAGACAGTTGCGTCGACTATACTGATCTGCGCTGTCCATTGCTGTTTCAAGTTTAACCACTCGATTCTTAAGTTCAGCATTTTCCTGTTCGAGGGTACTGATTCTAGAAGTCAAGCCGGCCAGTACACCATCAACAATAGCTTTAACCATGCCGGCGAACTGGGTACTGAACGTGTCTTGCATCAGTGTGCTGAGTTGTGGTTGAAAGGTTTCCTGCAAAATCCCTGCTATCTTCTGCAGGTGTACCTCCTCTAGTGTTAGTTCTGAAGAATCACCCACTGACTCTACAGTTTTTTGTTTGTTTGCCGCCATATTCTCAGTCTCTGTTTCAGAGATAGAAATGTCAGACACAGAATCAGAAAGAGAACCAGACTGTAAACGATTTTTCTTTAAGTCAGTCTCGAACTCTGGTGAAGAAATCTTGACTATGGAAGGATTAGCTAAAATAAAAGATACTTTTTCAATATCATTTAAGTTCTGAAAATCATTTAGTATAAGCTCAGCTTCAATAAACAGCTCATTTCGGAACTCAGTGTACAGCGGACAATGTAATAAAACATGGATTTCATCCTCAACAGCATTCCTACAGCTAAAGCATTTTCTTTCACTAACTTCTAAGCTATTATAGCGGCCAGTTTCAAGTGCAATCGGGGCGGTTCCACTTCTAAATTTAGCCAAAGCCCCTCTATGAGACCTATTAAATATCCTTGTACAATATTCTTCAACTACAAAATCCTGCTTAAAGGTTCTGTATAATCGAAGTTTATTCCCTCCAACTCCCGAACGTGAACTATTGCGATTTACATCAACTGCCCACTGATTAATATATTCTTGCGTAATGAAAGGCAAAACGTTATTTAAAATATTGGTCTTATTAATGGTTTGATTTATGTTAATTATAATAAAGTAAAGTAAGTCATTTATTATATGCTGATGACTTGGTGCTTTTGTCAACATCGGCTGAAGGTTTGAAAGCTAATATTGCAAAAGTAAATGCATTTTGTGAAAATTGGGGTCTTAAAATCAACATAGACAAGTCAAAAGTAATGGTCTTTTCGAAAAGTGGCAGACCCATGAAAGAATGTTTAAAATTCACCATAGCTGACAGTAATTTGGAATGTGTAAACCAGTATAAATACTTAGGCGTTACTGTTTCCAGCAATGGCAAATTTAATGTGGCTGAAAAGAACCTAAGTATTAAAGCAAGCAGAGCATTGTTTTCTATAAAGCAAAGTATATTCAACAACAATCTGAAGCCATCAATTGCATTTAATATATTCGACTCTCTTGTAAAACCGATAGCAATATTCAGTAGTGAAATTTGGTTTGGTTACAAAACAACTTACCATAAGAAGTCGATTGATGAAATGTTTGAACTTTCGCTTAAAGGAAATAATGAGTTTGACAAAGTCTTTACCAGATTTTGCAAATATATATTAGGGGTTCATTCTAAGGCCAGTAATTTTGGTGTTTATAGTGAACTGGGTCAATTTCCCCTAGTAATTTCAATAATATCAAGTTGTATTAATTTTTGGTTGCATGCCATTTCCGCAAATACGGATTCTTTACTGTCTAAAGCATATTTAGACCAATTTAACAGTGATGGTGAAAAATGTGCTTGGCTCAGTTTTGTAAAAAATGTATTAACTGAACTTGGTTTTTCACATGTCTGGCATAATCAGGCCACTTTTAAAAGTACTCGTTTATTAAGATGTGTTAAAGAAAAACTTAAAGAAAGGTACATCATGTTCTGGAAAAAGCATATGAACTCTGGGGAGGGAATGAAGAAATTACAAACATATAAAGAAATGAAACAAAATTTTGGATTAGAGCAGTATCTTGAAGAAATACATGACAAAAATATAAGAAAAGCTTTATGCTCCTTTAGAATAAGTGCACATAGGTTGAAAATTGAACGGGGAAGATATTTTGGTTTGAAATTGGAAGAAAGACTTTGTGAAACTTGTAATACTATTGAGGACGAAATTCATTGTTTATTTTCATGTATAAAATACATAGACTACAGAAAAATTATGATTGACATTGTAAAAGAGTCTGGATGTCTTACAGGATTTGAAAACAAAGAAGATTTTATCAAATTAATGGGCAATACAAATGTAAAGGTTATTAAAGCGATAGGTAAATTTTTGCACCAGTGCAACATTGTCTAGTTAACCATTGTGACCTCTGACATATACTCCAAACCATTTCGATAATATTAGTGTTTGTAATAATATTTAATGTTTGTGATTGTCTGTGTTATATATGTTCATGTATATGTATAATTTGCCTTTAACCCAACCTTTGGGTATAGTTGTGCAAAATAAATAAATTCTAAATTCTAAATTCTGTTATTATAAATGTGAAAATTGGACTCTGTCAATTTCTGACCTACCCTGAAATTCCAGTTTTTACATCTGGTACTTACTTTTGAATTTGACCAGCAGAATATTTTCCTGTTCAGCCTTGTTGCGCCCATATTTATACAGCGACACCAGAATGATAACACAGACTTCCAACACTTTGTGATCATGGGCGTCCATCCTATATCTCCATTAACTGCTGCGTTAGGTGTATACCTTCCTACATTTAGAAAATATCTCGCAGCTCTATGTTGTACAGCATTAATGCAGCTATAGGACTGGGTGCCCCAGATCGCAGCACCATACGATATAACCGGGCAAACAACTGACTCATAAAGCTTTGTAAAAGGACCATACTGAATACCACCAAATGCTTTTGATTTAGCTATTAAAAGTCCAAGTGCGCGATTTGCAGACTGTGCGACGTGTTTAGCAGTTATTGCGAAATCTAGATGTTCTGATAAGACTATCCCCAAATATTTATACTTCACTGTATACGAAATGTTCTCATCGTTTACCGTAAATATGGCATATGATTGCGGCATTGAGGGATTACGAAAATGCACAACATTGGATTTAGCTGAGTTGACTGAGATTAGATTACCTTTGCACCAACTTCCTAATATATCCAGCATCGACTGCAGATTTGCTTCTGTTTCAGCAATAAGAACTACATCATCAGCATACAGTAAAACAGAGACTGTATCGTCACCAATTTTAACACCTTTACCCAGTACGTCACTTTTTAATGCCAAATCATTTATATATAAATTAAAAAGTAATGGCGACAAGCAACATCCTTGCTTTAGTCCACAGTTTACATTAAACCAATCGGTTATAAGTCCGTTTAGTTTAACCGAAGACTGAACATTGTTATACAAAGCCTTAATTGCATCTAATAATAGCCCGTTAAAACCGAGTTTTTCAAGTTTCGTCCAAAGAATATCTCTGTTAACTGAGTCATATGCCTTTTTAAAGTCTATGAAGGCGCAGAAGGTGGACTTTTTCATTTTTTCCTTGTTTCAACTATATTTGTCAAAGAACTTATATGGTCAATTGTGCTTCGGCCTTTTCTGAATCCATTCTTGCCTTCAAATATTATATTATTGTAATTTGACCACATACTAACTCGATTATTTAACAAGGTACAATACACTTTGTAGACTACAGGTGAAATTGCAATGCCCCTGTAAGAAAGCGGATCGCGGGCTTCACTTGTAGTACATTTCGGTATAGGACAAATGAGAGACTTCCCCCAGATATTTGGAACTTTGCCAGAACGATAACACGTATTGAACAGTTTATGTAAGAAAGAAATAATGCTGTCGTTTTTTAATACCTCGCCTGGTATATCGTCAACACCAATTGCACGATTATGTTTAATACTATAAACAGCTTTGCGAACTTCGGAAACGGTAAAATTATTCGCAAATAAACCCGACTCATCAACAGTGTTATCAACATTTAGCATGACATCAACATTCTGCAAATTAATTTGCTGATTTTGCGTTGGGTTTAGTAGTGCAGAAAATTCAGTTTTCCATTTATTAAGAACAGCATTACTGTCTGTGTTAATTTCACCATTATCGTTTACAATTTCCATCGGAATTTCTCTCTTTCTATTATCCCTTACCCCTGCTCTACCTATTGTCTTCCAAAAATCGTTTGGATTATTTTCAGCATTAATTATCATTTCATTCTGCATTTCAAACCAGTAATTTCTCTTTCTTCTCTGTACCTGCTTATCAAACATTTTACGCTTTTGAACAAAGATATGCTTTAAATTATGCTTTTGGCTGTTTCTACATTTTAAATATGCTTTTTCTGCATGACACATATCATTCCATAACACCAAGGTTTTCGAATACGCCTGCGTTTATTACTAACACCGTATTTGACGATAATTTCTCGCTTTGGCAATTTTAATGACATTTCATTTTGAACAACAGAGCAAAAATCACCCTATATTTCGTCTACATCTCGTTGGCTTTGAATATTAGTTACCAAATTATCAAGAGTTTGAAAAAGTGAATTTGAATGTTCATTATTACAAAAAGTTGGTGGAATGTCAGTTAAATTATACCTATTATATCTTTTCTCAATAGTACTGCTTGCGGTATTAGACCTAAGTTCTAACCCAGGAGATTTTAAATTCCAGCAACATGTTATGACAGAATGGTCTGGTACAATTCTAGACTCTACTCCGTTTAAAGAATGCCCATACACTTGTGCTGGCCTAATTACTTTAAAACCCTCAAACTGTTCAATATGCTCATACGGAACAATAAAATAGTCAACGACAGAGCTTCCTCGAGTAGACACAAATGTAAAGTCATTATCATCAGTACTTTCACACTGTCTACCATTCAAAATGCAGCAGTTACTATCAATCAGAAAATTACATAAAAATTCACCATACATATTTTTTGAGTAATCAATTACATTTCGATCCTGAATTACATCTACACCCTCTATGAAGTCAGCCATGTCACCAATTCGGCTATTAAAATCTCCGCATAAGATAAACTTCCCCAAATGCTGGTATTCATATATGTTTGTCAAGAGCTGATCATAGAACTCCTGAGCGCTAACATACCGTGATGAACCATGCGGGGGTAAATAGCAGGTACATATATTAAAATATGTGTCTGAAACCTTACTTTTAAAGGAAACCCATAGTATACCCTCGTATGATTTATCGAGTATGCTAACCTCAAATAATTTCATTAAATCTTTTCGCACTAACAAACAGACTCCACCTGATCCTGCTCTAGCATTTGTGTGTAATTGTGTCCTATTATGCCCAAAACAATAAAACTGTTGCAAATCAAGTGATTGATCGTATACAAGATGAGTTTCAGCAACTCCAATAATGTCTAACTCTAAAATATTGACACAAGATTCACGGAATGCTGAATTATCAGATTCATTGTCCGGAGACCAACCGTTTACATTCCAAAACCCAAGTTTGACCTAATTAAAGTATCTGTCTCTCCGATTATCTCTACTGCCGTTTGTATATCTACTTGTATGCTCACGAAACTGATCGTTTTGCCTACCGTGAACACTATTGTTTGAGCTGTATCTATGAATGTCACCGCGTGACCTGTTATCGTACTGCTGTCTCTGATTATTCTCTCTGTTGCTATCGCCATCTCTTCTATCACATCTTCTCCTATCGCTGATATTGCTTCTGGAATGATATCCTGTACTATCAGTATTTCTATTATGAGTATTCTGTCTATATCTGGTGCTTCTATTATTCGAATTATCACTCGTATTTTCAGTTCTATCTCTTCGATAATCATTCTTCTCTTCCTGACTGTTACTATTGTCTGCGACTAAGCGTGAACCTTTCAGCCTTAGACCTGTGACACCAAGAGCTGAAATAAGCATCTTCAAATTACTGTTGTTAACACGCGCTTCCATAGACTGGTCAGCATGAATATATACTTTTTGATATCTTCTACTATTCTTAAGTTGCTTTTTTCTCTGCATGATAAGTGTCTTGTCTTCAACTTTTTCGCATGTGACAATTAAAACTCCAGGTTTATGGTCATCTCTGTCCCTACGAACTGCTTTCTTAAAACTGATGTCCCGCAGTTTTAGCCCATCCCTTAACAGGTCCAAGACTACTGTATTAACATTCTCTCTTTCTGTTTGTAGGTGGTTTCGTATACAAAAGTTCAAAGATCTTTCCATTTGTTCTTCTGTGTCGGCTAGCTTTGATGGGATTTCATCTATTTGTTGTTGTAGACATTTTACATCTTCACAGAGATCATCCCTTACATCGTCTATCCTTTGGTTAATTTCTCTCTTTAACTTTGCAGCCTCTGTGTTTACCCTCTTATCTACAGTATTGCTCAGTTTATTCGTTAGTCTTTTCTCAATGTCAATAGCCATTTTATCCATCCTGCTATTCACATCATTCCACATCTTCTGCATATTTCTATTCATTGTCGACATTTCATCAGCAAATCTATTCATAACATTAAGTAAATCTTTTCCGCCCACATTTTCATTTGATTCTGTGAGCATAATGTTCAGAACATCGCCGACATCGCTATTCTCATTTCCATCTCTATGAACATCAGCAACCACTGAAATAATTTCTGAATCACCACTTGTTGACTTTTTCTTGCTTTTCTTGCTTTTACTACCATTTCTACTCTTATTTGCCGAAGTTCTGCTATTTTTCATCTTGCTTTCATCTTCAGTTTCTTTACCCGACTTAGAGATCGTTTTAGAGTTCATTTTATTCTGGGCCTTTCCATCAGGTTGTTTCTCACACATGAGATTTCTCCTTGCTCGGATGATAGTACGCTTTCCTACAGTCTCTGACTTGCTCTGCGTATTATCGTTTTCACTATCACTATCACTATCTGTTTCATTGCCACTTTGATCCAAATCAATACAGTTAATATCACTCCTGAGCTTTTTAAGGTCAGACATCACACTATTATTGTCAGTGTGTTCAGATTCCTTCTGTTCTCGCTGTCGTTTTAGCAAGTTTTCCTCCTCAAGCGGCGATACCGCTTTTTTTCTTTCCACAACCTGACCGAATATTTGCAGGATCTGATAATGGTGTTCGCGGCTCACTGTCGTCACGTGGTAAATGTTCGTATCTATTTGCAGTTGAAATAGGAGGAAACCCAGCAGTATGATTCTGCCTTGATTCGTATGTACGCGGATAAAACACACGTGTTCTATTTGTTCTTTCAGTTAGATTTGTAGAATATCCTGTTTTTCTGTTAGTTTGTTCAGATCGGTACTCGGGTTTTGAATTGTGTACACGTTTTATGTTATCTCTCGGAATAATTTGGACATTGTTTACAAATAGTTTATCACGTACCAACTTTACTCTGTTTTGTGGATTACGCTTAGCACGTTTCATTTCTCCATAAAGCGTTTTTCTGACTTCTTCCACCTCTTTTGGATATTGTTCATTTACCCCGAAGCGTTTTCCTTTCAGTTTCTTGGGCGCCTGCATTTTAACATATTCTTTGTCCTTGTATCGTTCAAATTTTGCAATAATGGGTCTAGGTTCTGTTTCAGGGTTTTTAAGGGCACCGAGCCGATGTACTCTATCGAACGGGATTGGTTGAACAATGTCCATTTCATCACGAAGAAAATTTCTAAGAACCTGCTCACTGTTTTCAAAAATTTTACCATCTTCGGTTTCTGCTGCTTGCTCGCTGATTCCAGAAAAAAACAAGGTTCTCACACATGCTACGACATTGTAAGTCAATGACTAAAGCTTCAGTATTTGTCTGCTGACCTTGTAAACTATTATAATTTGCTTGTAATTGTTTCACCTGGGATGAAAGACGTTCTAATTCTTTGTATTTTCATAACATGGTAAAAATACAAGGTACTGTGACGCCAATGTTTTCGGTTAAAACTGCCACTCATTTATATTAGCAAACACATAAGCTTTTTAGTTTGTCTATGACCTAAGCGGCCTGTTGCGAAGTACGCCAATTTTGAACAGGTAGAATATTTTCCGTTTTCCGTGCAGAGAAATGCTTTTAAATCTACATTTTATTATAAATTAATATCATTTAATCACAACTAGTTTAGGAAAACTACTTGATAAACACTGACAATGAATTTACCTAAGAATCGGCGAAAAGAAAAGCGCATGGTCTCCTATCGCGGTAGTATAGCGAAACACCGGAATCGAGTGATGGGTTTTACCAATATACAAGATACAAGAGATATGTTCAATAGTGGTCGGACACCAGCCCATGCGGGGTACCAGCCCCGAGGAGTATAAATACCGCTTCAACAGCGGGTTTAGTCAGATTGCGGTTTGCTTTCGGAGAAGCAAGATCTACATGTACAAGCAGGCATATTAAATTAATTAAATAAAAGCCCTTGCACTGTGTGCGCTGTAGATTATTATCTTAGTAGAGATTGGCACAGAGAAGTGAACAGTGAATCTAATTCATCCTAGTAGCTCTCTGTATTGCTGGTCTTGAACAGTAATAATAACAGGCATTCAGACGGGACTTGAATTAGTTTATGCTGTATGCTGGTGAAGCTTGGGTATAGGCTGAGCTAATTGAAAATTGCTGATTCTCATAGTATTTATTTGGTTAATTCTCCGTGATTATTGTTGTTCATCTAATAATTTTTAAATCATTTGATCATTTGTTTTTCGAATCATCGGACAAGGTAGTCCCAAGGAAAATTTTATATATAGGTCTTGAAGAGTTTTCAAGCTATTGCATTTTTATTGTTAGACAAGCACTGTCTGACAGGTAGTACGTCGGAGACACGTTACAATTTTTGGCGCCCAACGTGGGGCTAGTTAATCTATTACTCTTAACTAATAGACTTACCCAATACTTTGTTATTTTACCATCATGGCTGATCAAAGTATTAATGAGCTTGAAAGCTTATACAAACAGATTGAGGAGCTCAAAAGGCAAAATGATATATTAAAGATGGAAAGTGAAATTACGGGTTTTGAGAAAGAGCTTGGAGAATATGCAGGTCAGATGCAGATTTCCACCCCCATGCCAGGGAAAGCTGAACAGTCGCTGAGACCCAACCAAACTAAGTTAGGGATACCAGCTGGTAGACCAGACGATGCCAAACAGGCTGATGCTGGGTTGGATGAGCTGACCACCCCAGACAAAGATGATCAACCGGATAAGTTTGTGACATACAGGAAAAATAAAACAAGCTCAACAACCACGGTTAGGGAAGTAATGATGAAACCAGCTACATTTGATGGTACCGCAGCTTGGATGGACTACAAAGCTCACTTTGAAGCTTGTGCAGAACTGAATAATTGGACGAACGAGCAGAAAGGCCTTTATTTGTCAGTATCTCTTCGGGGGCAGGCACAAGGAGTGTTTGGAAATCTTGGGACAGGCAAACACACATACGATGAGTTAGTCACTGCTCTTGGGGAAAGCTTTGCACCCCCAAACCAAACCGAACTCAATAGGGTACAGCTTCGTGAGCGGCGACAGAAGGCTTCAGAAACCATGGCTGAACTTGGTCAAGACATCAGACGTCTAACTAATTTAGCATACCCAAAAGCCCCAACTGATGTTCGGGAAACACTCGCAAAGGAACAATTTGTGGATGCATTAGTTAGTTCAGAAATGCGGTTAAAAATCAAACAAGCCCGACCAGCAGATCTGAATGATGCAGTAAGACACGCTGTCGAGTTGGAAGCCTTCTATCGAGCTGAAAATAAGCAGCTTGGACAAGGGGTAATACAGGTTACAACCACCACTGAACCATCCCATGATATGGAGTGGAAAGAAGCGTTCTCATCACTTCAAAACTCGATGGACCAAATGACCAAGGCCATGACCAAGCTGCTGTCTCAGCAACAAAGAAGTGTAAATGCTGGAATGCAGGGCCGGACATATGACAGAAATAACAACAGGTTTTCTGGGCGATCTAGTGCTCAGAACAGTGTCAACAGACAAGCACGAAAGTGTTTTATTTGCAAGTCAGACAAGCATCTGAAAAAATATTGTCCTCAGCGGAAAGACCGTGAAACAGACAAAAAGGATCAAGAGAAGTCACAGCAGAAGGCTAATGTATGCGTGACTGGCACTAACCATGCAGGGTTATTTGTTCGTGCTAAGCTAGGAGAGTATGCTGTGGATTGCCTTGTGGATACCGGAGCAACACTCTCGCTAGTATCATCTAAAGTTTGGTCCACAATTAAGGGTACAAAAATGCTTGACGAATTCAACAAAGAGATTATATCTGCTTCTGGAAATGTGCTTGACACTAAGGGCAAAACAAAAGTATGTTTTGATATCTATGGTACCAGCTGTGTCGTGGATGTTGTAATTGTAGAAATGGATGTTGATGCCATAATAGGACTTGATTTTATGTTCGCTCATCACGTGACTGTTGATCTTCAAGGTATGGTCATAAACATTAAGGGTCAAGCATGTCCGTTAGTGAAGATAGGAAAGCTTGGTTGCTATAGAGTCGTTGTTTCAGAGAAAGTACCGGTGCCTGGTAGGTCAGAAGTAATTTTGGAAGGTAAATTAATAGACTGGAACAAGAGAGAGACTGAAATAGGTATGTTGGAATCGTCAGAAAAATTTCTGAACTCAAACAGGGGACTTGTAGCAAGAACGCTTGTTGAAGCTGGAGGCAAAGTGCCTGTCAGATATGCTAATTTTTCAAATGAGACAAAAATACTATATCCTGGTACTAACATTGCAAATTTTAGTCCCGTTCAGGTTGTAAAAAGTGTTGAAACACCAAAGTCAAAACCACCAAGCAATCTACCGAGTCATTTGATAGAACTTTATGAAAGGTCATCATTAGGCATGTCATCAGCACAAAAGAAACAGATTGTAAATCTTCTGAAAAAGTATGGAAACACTTTTTCCGCATCAGATAATGACTTGGGTCGGACAGGAATAATCTAACACAGGATTACAACTGGAAACACTCCTCCAATTAAACAGCCAATGCGCCGTGTACCAGTTCATATGCAAGATGAAGTAGATAGACAGATTGACGAGATGTTAGACAATGATATCATTCAACCCTAAACAAGTCCTTGGGCAAGTGGGGTCGTACTAGTGAAGAAGAAAGATGGAACAAAACGGTTTTGTATTGACTACAGGCGACTGAATGATGTGACGGTCAAGGATGCTTACCCGTTGCCCAGAATAGACGAATCATTAGATCAGCTTGCGGGGTCAAAATGGTTCTCGTGTTTAGACTTAAGTGCGGGGTATTGGCAAGTTGAGGTTGAACCCAATGACAAACAGAAGACTGCTTTCGTCACCAGGCGTGGATTGTTTGAGTTTAACGCCATGCCGTTCGGGTTATGCAACGCCCCGGCTACGTTTGAGAGACTGATGGAGACGGTACTGTCGGGTCTGCACTGGCAAATTTGTCTCATCTACCTGGATGACATAATTGTCTTTGGAAAAACATTTGCCGAGATGATCAAAAACCTGGATCTGGTTCTGCAAAGGTTCTCAGAAGCTGGCTTAAAATTAAAACCCAAAAAGTGTCAGCTCTTTAAAAAAGAAGTTGAGTTCTTGGGACATATCATAAACGAACATGGAGTTAGTACTGATCCAAGCAAGACTGAGAGCATTAAAAATTGGCCATTGCCTAAAACCGTCAAAGAAGTACGCTCTTTTCTTGGACTATGCAGTTACTACAGACGCTTTATTGCCAATTTTTCTCATGTAGCAAAACCGCTGACCAGACTCACTGAAAAAAATCAGAAATTCTACTGGACAGCAGAATGTTCAGAAGCTTTTGAGAAACTGAAAAACTTACTTGTTACCTCTCCTATACTCACACATCCTGATTTTTCAAAATCCTTTATCCTCGATACCGATGCGAGTGATGAGGCGATTGGGGCTGTACTGTCTCAGAAGGTTGGCAAGACAGAAAAAGTGGTGTCTTATGCGAGTAGGACTTTAACAAAAGCTGAGCGAAAGTACTGCGTTACCAGGAAAGAGCTACTGGCTCTTGTGTACTTCGTCAAATACTTCCGCCATTACCTTTATGGAAGAAAATTTACAGCCAGAACAGATCATGGTTCACTGCGTTGGATTATGAACTTCAAGAATCCAGAAGGTCAGGTAGCACGTTGGTTGGAAGTCCTCTCAACGTTTTCGATGAACGTTGAACACCGAGCTGGACGATTACACGGCAATGCTGATGGACTAAGCAGGAAGCCATGTAACCAGTGTGGATTGCAAGATGCAGAAAAACAAGCTGTAGTTGAAGAAGAGTCTACCCATGCATGTATGCAAATAGGCAGCTCAGTTACAGAAATAACAAAGAAGATGAAAACGATCTTGAATCCCTTCAGAAAGAGGATGACGAATTGTCTAAAGTTCGGATATGGGTCCAAAATCATGAAAGGCCAAAGTCAAAGGACATTGCCTCTGGAAGCTATGCATTGAAGTCGCTCTGGAATCAGTTTCCACGCCTAGAAATGCATGATGGACTACTGGTAAGAAGATGGGATAATTTTGATAGTGGAGCGGTGAGCTATCAGGCTATTGTCCCAAGAAATACCAGAAGATCAGTTTTACAATGTTGTCATGATATGAAAACTGCAGGACATTTAGGAATAAAGAAGACAATAAGTAAAGTCAGACAAAAGTTTTATTGGCCAGGGTTGCAATCAGATGTCCGAAGCTATATTGCAGGTTGTGAAACTTGTAGCAAGAGAAAGGAACCTATTCCGACAAAAAGGGCACCCTTGCAGATTGTAAGAAGTGGATATCCAATGGAGAGATTAGCCATAAACATTCTCGGAGAACTACCACAGACAAATAGAGGCAATAAATACATCCTGGTCATCTCAGATTACTTCACCAAATGGACAGAAGCACTACCTATGCCGAACATGGAGGCATGTACAGTGGCTAAGATATTAGTGGAAGAGATAGTATGTCGTTTCGGAACACCCCAGAAGATACATTCTGATCAGGGTCGTCAATTCGAAAGTAATCTATTTCAAGAAATGTGCAAAATGTTGGGAATTGACAAAACCCGAACTACACCGTATCACCCTCAAAGTGACGGTATGGTTTAGCGTTTCAACCGCACGCTTGCGACAATGTTAAGTGCGTATGTAAGTAAGAATCAGAAAGATTGGGACGACCAGTTACCGTATGTAATGATGGCATATCGTAGCGCTGACCATGAAACAACCGGCATGAGTCCAAATATGTTAATGTTTGGTCGCGAAGTTTCAACTCCGCTAGATTTAATGTTTGAAATGCCATCATTGATAAGGCCTATACCAAGTAACCAGTGGGTCTGGGAGTTACGAGAAAAGATTGAGTCCGCACATGCTACAGTTAGACAGTATACTCAACAGTCAATGCACAGGCAAAAAGCACTACATGATACGCGAATGTCTTATGAAAAGTTCGAAATAGGAGACCAGGTGTTTGTATATTTTCCAGTGAAGCAGATAGGTACATCTTCAAAACTAACTCCCTTTTGGAGGGGGCCATATCTCATCACTGGAAAATTGTCTGACGTATTATATAAGGTCAACTGTGGTCGAAACGAACCAGAACAAGTCATTCATTGTGATAGAATAAGATCTTGTAAGAAACAGGTCTTGAGAGGTGAAACTGAAGTTGTTCATACTGAGATAAACTCTGATAACGTCAGCGATCAGGGTAATGGGGTACCGACTGACGTAGTGGATGAGCCCAATATAAATCATGAGGAAAGTGAACAGGAAGAACTAGTGTCTGATACAAAAAGAACACGTAGAAAACCAGTTTGGGCTAAGGATTATGTTTTCAATTGCAGGTCTAAAATGGCGAAGACTAAAACCACTCCAAGAGCACAAACTGTATGTCCAGTCTGCAAGGAGGCCATAAAGTCAAATGAAAAGTTTCAAGATCATGTTATCAAGTGTTCACAGAACAGGCCAGAATGTTCAGAGTGTGGACGAAGTTTCAAGAAGAGGGCCTATCTTGTTAAACATCAGCAAACTGTCCATAAGCCAAGTTCAGCTGCTATGGGTGAAGGTGCATCCGTTGAAAAGAGTGACAGTAGTGCTAGTAGAAAGGATGATAGTGCTGAAGACTCAGACTGGGCAGATGATGAGCCCGATATCTCGATAGGCGGTACCGAGTCAGAAAGTGAGCGGGAGGAGCCTAAAGCTCCTGCTTCCAGTACAGACTCTGAGCTAATAAAAGGCAGAATTATCAGGAAAGCCACAACTCCAGCAGCTCCTATAGCACCTAGGAAATCCAAGTGTAATATGGAACAAGCTAAGTCAGATGCTACGGAACGACCTAGCACATCCAAAGGAGCTATGGCTAGTACAATGCGTAGAATAGATACTGTTAAAACTGAAAAAGCTAAGGAGAAAGATATAAGGGTTTTATATTCCATGAAGTTTGCTGAAAGATCTCAAGAACAGGAGACGGAAGTGACCGAAGACGGCGAAAGCGTCTATAAAGACACAGTTGTTAGGAAGAAGCAAAAGAAGGATCACGTCAAAGTGAACATTGGTGATTTAATTCCAGAAGGAAGTATCAAGTCTTCTGACGTTGAACTCATGGTCAAAGGTGAAGCTCAGGTTGAGCTTAGGCTTAGATATAGCCCAGAAGATGACGAGGAACAATAAGCTACATCTGAAATGTTTGAACCCGCAACATTCCACTGATAATCAGTTCAAACTTGTTTTGTTTTGAGTTTTTTCAATTACATGTCAAGGTTGACATTGCAACCAATGATAATACAAATATTTTTGTCTCAGGAACAGAGATTAAGATGTCGATGATTGTAATTATCATTAAACAGATTGTTTGCTCTATGAATGTTTAGATTTATTTTGGTCATATTTTGTATTCATGCGGGACGCATGAACCCGAAGGCGTGGGTAATGTGACGCCAATGCTTTCGGTTAAAACTGCCACTCATTTATATTAGCAATCACATAAGCTTTTCAGTTTGTCTATGACCTAAGCGGCCTGTTGCGAAGTACGCCAATTTTGAACAGGTAGAATATTTTCCGTTTTCCGTGCAGAGAAATGCTTTTAAATCTACATTTTATTATAAATTAATATCATTTAATCACAACTAGTTTAGGAAAACTACTTGATAAACACTGACAATGAATTTACCTAAGAATCGGCGAAAAGAAAAGCGCATGGTCTCCTATCGCGGTAGTATAGCGAAACACCGGAATCGAGTGATGGGTTTTACCAATATACAAGATACAAGAGATATGTTCAATAGTGGTCGGACACCAGCCCATGCGGGGTACCAGCCCCGAGGAGTATAAATACCGCTTCAACAGCGGGTTTAGTCAGATTGCGGTTTGCTTTCGGAGAAGCACGATCTACATGTACAAGCAGGCATATTAAATTAATTAAATAAAAGCCCTTGCACTGTGTGCGCTGTAGATTATTATCTTAGTAGAGATTGGCACAGAGAAGTGAACAGTGAATCTAATTCATCCTAGTAGCTCTCTGTATTGCTGGTCTTGAACAGTAATAATAACAGGCATTCAGACGGGACTTGAATTAGTTTATGCTGTATGCTGGTGAAGCTTGGGTATAGGCTGAGCTAATTGAAAATTGCTGATTCTCATAGTATTTATTTGGTTAATTCTCCGTGATTATTGTTGTTCATCTAATCATTTTTAAATCATTTGATCATTTGTTTTTCGAATCATCGGACAAGGTTGTCCCAAGGAAAATTTTATATATAGGTCTTGAAGAGTTTTCAAGTTATTGCATTTTTATTGTTAGACAAGCACTGTCTGACAGGTAGTACGTCGGAGACACGTTACAATTTTTGGCGCCCAACGCGGGGCTAGTTAATCTATTACTCTTAACTAATAGACTTACCCAATACTTTGTTATTTTACCATCATGGCTGATCAAAGTATTAATGAGCTTGAAAGCTTATACAAACAGATTGAGGAGCTCAAAAGGCAAAATGATATATTAAAGATGGAAAGTGAAATTACGGGTTTTGAGAAAGAGCTTGGAGAATATGCAGGTCAGATGCAGATTTCCACCCCCATGCCAGGGAAAGCTGAACAGTCGCTGAGACCCAACCAAACTAAGTTAGGGATACCAGCTGGTAGACCAGACGATGCCAAACAGGCTGATGCTGGGTTGGATGAGCTGACCACCCCAGACAAAGATGATCAACCGGATAAGATTGTGACATACAGGAAAAATAAAACAAGCTCAACAACCACGGTTAGGGAAGTAATGATGAAACCAGCTACATTTGATGGTACCGCAGCTTGGATGGACTACAAAGCTCACTTTGAAGCTTGTGCAGAACTGAATAATTGGACGAACGAGCAGAAAGGCCTTTATTTGTCAGTATCTCTTCGAGGGCAGGCACAAGGAGTGTTTGGAAATCTTGGGACAGGCAAACACACATACGATGAGTTAGTCACTGCTCTTGAGGAAAGCTTTGCACCCCCAAACCAAACCGAACTCAATAGGGTACAGCTTCGTGAGCGGCGACAGAAGGCTTCAGAAACCATGGCTGAACTTGGTCAAGACATCAGACGTCTAACTAATTTAGCATACCCAAAAGCCCCAACTGATGTTCGGGAAACACTCGCAAAGGAACAATTTGTGGATGCATTAGTTAGTTCAGAAATGCGGTTAAAAATCAAACAAGCCCGACCAGCAGATCTGAATGATGCAGTAAGACACGCTGTCGAGTTGGAAGCCTTCTATCGAGCTGAAAATAAGCAGCTTGGACAAGGGGTAATACAGGTTACAACCACCACTGAACCATCCCATGATATGAAGTGGAAAGAAGCGTTCTCATCACTTCAAAACTCGATGGACCAAATGACCAAGGCCATGACCAAGCTGCTGTCTCAGCAACAAAGAAGTGTAAATGCTGGAATGCAGGGCCGGACATATGACAGAAATAACAACAGGTTTTCTGGGCGATCTAGTGCTCAGAACAGTGTCAACAGACAAGCACGAAAGTGTTTTATTTGCAAGTCAGACAAGCATCTGAAAAAATATTGTCCTCAGCGGAAAGACCGTGAAACAGACAAAAAGGATCAAGAGAAGTCACAGCAGAAGGCTAATGTATGCGTGACTGGCACTAACCATGCAGGGTTATTTGTTCGTGCTAAGCTAGGAGAGTATGCTGTGGATTGCCTTGTGGATACCGGAGCAACACTCTCGCTAGTATCATCTAAAGTTTGGTCCACAATTAAGGGTACAAAAATGCTTGACGAATTCAACAAAGATTTTATATGCTTCTGGAAATGTGCTTGACACTAAGGGCAAACTAAAAGTATGTTTTGATATCAATGGTACCAGCTGTGTCGTGGATGTTGTGATTGTAGAAATGGATGTTGATGCCATAATAGGACTTGATTTTATGTTCGCTCATCACGTGACTGTTGATCTTCAAGGTATGGTCATAAACATTAAGGGTCAAGCATGTCCGTTAGTGAAGATAGGAAAGCTTGGTTGCTATAGAGTCGTTGTTTCAGAGAAAGTACCGGTGCCTGGTAGGTCAGAAGTAATTTTGGAAGGTAAATTAATAGACTGGAACAAGAGAGAGACTGAAATAGGTATGTTGGAATCGTCAGAAAAATTTCTGAACTCAAACAGGGGACTTGTAGCAAGAACGCTTGTTGAAGCTGGAGGCAAAGTGCCTGTCAGATATGCTAATTTTTCAAATGAGACAAAAATACTATATCCTGGTACTAACATTGGAAATTTTAGTCCCGTTCAGGTTGTAAAAAGTGTTGAAACACCAAAGTCAAAACCACCAAGCAATCTACCGAGTCATTTGATAGAACTTTATGAAAGGTCATCAATAGGCATGTCATCAGCACAAAAGAAACAGATTGTAAATCTTCTGAAAAAGTATGGAAACACGTTTTCCGCATCAGATAATGACTTGGGTCGGACAGGAATAATCAAACACAGGATTACAACTGGAAACACTCCTCCAATTAAACAGCCAATGCGCCGTGTACCAGTTCATATGCAAGATGAAGTAGATAGACAGATTGACGAGATGTTAGACAATGATATCATTCAACTCTCAACAAGTCCTTGGGCAAGTGGGGTCGTACTAGTGAAGAAGAAAGATGGAACAAAACGGTTTTGTATTGACTACAGGCGACTGAATGATGTGACGGTCAAGGATGCTTACCCGTTGCCCAGAATAGACGAATCATTAGATCAGCTTGCGGGGTCAAAATGGTTCTCGTGTTTAGACTTAAGTGCGGGGTATTGGCAAGTTGAGGTTGAACCCAATGACAAACAGAAGACTGCTTTCGTCACCAGGCGTGGATTGTTTGAGTTTAACGCCATGCCGTTCGGGTTATGCAACGCCCCGGCTACGTTTGAGAGACTGATGGAGACGGTACTGTCGGGTCTGCACTGGCAAATTTGTCTCATCTACCTGGATGACATAATTGTCTTTGGAAAAACATTTGCCGAGATGATCAAAAACCTGGATCTGGTTCTGCAAAGGTTCTCAGAAGCTGGCTTAAAATTAAAACCCAAAAAGTGTCAGCTCTTTAAAAAAGAAGTTGAGTTCTTGGGACATATCATAAACGAACATGGAGTTAGTACTGATCCAAGCAAGATTGAGAGCATTAAAAATTGGCCATTGCCTAAAACCGTCAAAGAAGTACGCTCTTTTCTTGGACTATGCAGTTACTACAGACGCTTTATTGCCAATTTTTCTCATGTAGCAAAACCGCTGACCAGACTCACTGAAAAAAATCAGAAATTCTACTGGACAGCAGAATGTTCAGAAGCTTTTGAGAAACTGAAAAACTTACTTGTTACCTCTCCTATACTCACACATCCTGATTTTTCAAAATCCTTTATCCTCGATACCGATGCGAGTGATGAGGCGATTGGGGCTGTACTGTCTCAGAAGGTTGGCAAGACAGAAAAAGTGGTGGCTTATGCGAGTAGGACTTTAACAAAAGCTGAGCGAAAGTACTGCGTTACCAGGAAAGAGCTACTGGCTCTTGTGTACTTCGTCAAATACTTCCGCCATTACCTTTATGGAAGAAAATTTACAGCCAGAACAGATCATGGTTCACTGCGTTGGATTATGAACTTCAAGAATCCAGAAGGTCAGGTAGCACGTTGGTTGGAAGTCCTCTCAACGTTTTCGATGAACGTTGAACACCGAGCTGGACGATTACACGGCAATGCTGATGGACTAAGCAGGAAGCCATGTAACCAGTGTGGATTGCAAGATGCAGAAAAACAAGCTGTAGTTGAAGAAGAGTCTACCCATGAATGTATGCAAATAGGCAGCTCAGTTACAGAAATAACAAAGAAGATGAAAACGATCTTGAATCCCTTCAGAAAGAGGATGACGAATTGTCTGAAGTTCGGATATGGGTCCAAAATCATGAAAGGCCAAAGTCAAAGGACATTGCCTCTGGAAGCTATGCATTGAAGTCGCTCTGGAATCAGTTTCCACGCCTAGAAATGCATGATGGACTACTGGTAAGAAGATGGGATAATTTTGATAGTGGAGCGGTGAGCTATCAGGCTATTGTCCCAAGAAATACCAGAATATCAGTTTTACAATGTTGTCATGATATGAAAACTGCAGGACATTTAGGAATAAAGAAGACAATAAGTAAAGTCAGACAAAAGTTTCATTGGCCAGGGTTGCAATCAGATGTCCGAAGCTATATTGCAGGTTGTGAAACTTGTAGCAAGAGAAAGGAACCTATTCCGACAAAAAGGGCACCCATGCAGATTGTAAGAAGTGGATATCCAATGGAGAGATTAGCCATAGACATTCTCGGAGAACTACCACAGACAAATAGAGGCAATAAATACATCCTGGTCATCTCAGATTACTTCACCAAATGGACAGAAGCACTACCTATGCCGAACATGGAGGCATGTACAGTGGCTAAGATATTAGTGGAAGAGATAGTATGTCGTTTCGGAACACCCCAGAAGATACATTCTGATCAGGGTCGTCAATTCGAAAGTAATCTATTTCAAGAAATGTGCAAAATGTTGGGAATTGACAAAACCCGAACTACACCGTATCACCCTCAAAGTGACGGTATGGTTTAGCGTTTCAACCGCACGCTTGCGACAATGTTAAGTGCGTATGTAAGTAAGAATCAGAAAGATTGGGACGACCAGTTACCGTATGTAATGATGGCATATCGTAGCGCTGACCATGAAACAACCGGCATGAGTCCAAATATGTTAATGTTTGGTCGCGAAGTTTCAACTCCGCTAGATTTAATGTTTGAAATGCCATCATTGATAAGGCCTATACCAAGTAACCAGTGGGTCTGGGAGTTACGAGATAAGATTGAGTCCGCACATGCTACAGTTAGACAGTATACTCAACAGTCAATGCACAGGCAAAAAGCACTACATGATACGCGAATGTCTTATGAAAAGTTCGAAATAGGAGACCAGGTGTTTGTATATTTTCCAGTGAAGCAGATAGGTACATCTTCAAAACTAACTCCCTTTTGGAGGGGGCCATATCTCATCACTGGAAAATTGTCTGACGTATTATATAAGGTCAACTGTGGTCGAAACGAACCAGAACAAGTCATTCATTGTGATAGAATAAGATCTTGTAAGAAACAGGTCTTGAGAGGTGAAACTGAAGTTGTTCATACTGAGATAAACTCTGATAACGTCAGCGATCAGGGTAATGGGGTACCGACTGACGTAGTGGATGAGCCCAATATAAATCATGAGGAAAGTGAACAGGAAGAACTAGTGTCTGATACAAAAAGAACACGTAGAAAACCAGTTTGGGCTAAGGATTATGTTTTCAATTGCAGGTCTAAAATGGCGAAGACTAAAACCACTCCAAGAGCACAAACTGTATGTCCAGTCTGCAAGGAGGCCATAAAGTCAGATGAAAAGTTTCAAGATCATGTTATCAAGTGTTCACAGAACAGGCCAGAATGTTCAGAGTGTGGACGAAGTTTCAAGAAGAGGGCCTATCTTGTTAAACATCAGCAAACTGTCCATAAGCCAAGTTCAGCTGCTATGGGTGAAGGTGCATCCGTTGAAAAGAGTGACAGTAGTGCTAGTAGAAAGGATGATAGTGCTGAAGACTCAGACTGGGCAGATGATGAGCCCGATATCTCGATAGGCGGTACCGAGTCAGAAAGTGAGCGGGAGGAGCCTAAAGCTCCTGCTTCCAGTACAGACTCTGAGCTAATAAAAGGCAGAATTATCAGGAAAGCCACAACTCCAGCAGCTCCTATTGCACCTAGGAAATCCAAGTGTAATATGGAACAAGCTAAGTCAGATGCTACGGAACGACCTAGCACATCCAAAGGAGCTATGGCTAGTACAATGCGTAGAATAGATACTGTTAAAACTGACAAAGCTAAGGAGAAAGATATAAGGGTTTTATATTCCATGAAGTTTGCTGAAAGATCTCAAGAACAGGAGACGGAAGTGACCGAAGACGGCGAAAGCGTCTATAAAGACACAGTTGTTAGGAAGAAGCAAAAGAAGGATCACGTCAAAGTGAACATTGGTGATTTAATTCCAGAAGGAAGTATTAAGTCTTCTGACGTTGAACTCATGGTCAAAGGTGAAGCTCAGGTTGAGCTTAGGCTTAGATATAGCCCAGAAGATGACGAGGAACAATAAGCTACATCTGAAATGTTTGAACCCGCAACATTCCACTGATAATCAGTTCAAACTTGTTTTGTTTTGAGTTTTTTCAATTACATGTCAAGGTTGACATTGCAACCAATGATAATACAAATATTTTTGTCTCAGGAACAGAGATTAAGATGTCGATGATTGTAATTATCATTAAACAGATTGTTTGCTCTATGAATGTTTAGATTTATTTTGGTCATATTTTGTATTCATGCGGGACGCATGAACCCGAAGGCGTGGGTAATGTGACGCCAATGCTTTCGGTTAAAACTGCCACTCATTTATATTAGCAAACACATAAGCTTTTTAGTTTGTCTATGACCTAAGCGGCCTGTTGCGAAGTACGCCAATTTTGAACAGGTAGAATATTTTCCGTTTTCCGTGCAGAGAAATGCTTTTAAATCTACATTTTATTATAAATTAATATCATTTAATCACAACTAGTTTAGGAAAACTACTTGATAAACACTGACAATGAATTTACCTAAGAATCGGCGAAAAGAAAAGCGCATAGTCTCCTATCGCGGTAGTATAGCGAAACACCGGAATCGAGTGATGGGTTTTACCAATATACAAGATACAAGAGATATGTTCAATAGTGGTCGGACACCAGCCCATGCGGGGTACCAGCCCCGAGGAGTATAAATACCGCTTCAACAGCGGGTTTAGTCAGATTGCGGTTTGCTTTCGGAGAAGCAAGATCTACATGTACAAGCAGGCATATTAAATTAATTAAATAAAAGCCCTTGCACTGTGTGCGCTGTAGATTATTATCTTAGTAGAGATTGGCACAGAGAAGTGAACAGTGAATCTAATTCATCCTAGTAGCTCTCTGTATTGCTGGTCTTGAACAGTAATAATAACAGGCATTCAGACGGGACTTGAATTAGTTTATGCTGTATGCTGGTGAAGCTTGGGTATAGGCTGAGCTAATTGAAAATTGCTGATTCTCATAGTATTTATTTGGTTAATTCTCCGTGATTATTGTTGTTCATCTAATAATTTTTAAATCATTTGATCATTTGTTTTTCGAATCATCGGACAAGGTAGTCCCAAGGAAAATTTTATATATAGGTCTTGAAGAGTTTTCAAGCTATTGCATTTTTATTGTTAGACAAGCACTGTCTGACAGGTAGTACGTCGGAGACACGTTACAATTTTTGGCGCCCAACGTGGGGCTAGTTAATCTATTACTCTTAACTAATAGACTTACCCAATACTTTGTTATTTTACCATCATGGCTGATCAAAGTATTAATGAGCTTGAAAGCTTATACAAACAGATTGAGGAGCTCAAAAGGCAAAATGATATATTAAAGATGGAAAGTGAAATTACGGGTTTTGAGAAAGAGCTTGGAGAATATGCAGGTCAGATGCAGATTTCCACCCCCATGCCAGGGAAAGCTGAACAGTCGCTGAGACCCAACCAAACTAAGTTAGGGATACCAGCTGGTAGACCAGACGATGCCAAACAGGCTGATGCTGGGTTGGATGAGCTGACCACCCCAGACAAAGATGATCAACCGGATAAGTTTGTGACATACAGGAAAAATAAAACAAGCTCAACAACCACGGTTAGGGAAGTAATGATGAAACCAGCTACATTTGATGGTACCGCAGCTTGGATGGACTACAAAGCTCACTTTGAAGCTTGTGCAGAACTGAATAATTGGACGAACGAGCAGAAAGGCCTTTATTTGTCAGTATCTCTTCGGGGGCAGGCACAAGGAGTGTTTGGAAATCTTGGGACAGGCAAACACACATACGATGAGTTAGTCACTGCTCTTGAGGAAAGCTTTGCACCCCCAAACCAAACCGAACTCAATAGGGTACAGCTTCGTGAGCGGCGACAGAAGGCTTCAGAAACCATGGCTGAACTTGGTCAAGACATCAGACGTCTAACTAATTTAGCATACCCAAAAGCCCCAACTGATGTTCGGGAAACACTCGCAAAGGAACAATTTGTGGATGCATTAGTTAGTTCAGAAATGCGGTTAAAAATCAAACAAGCCCGACCAGCAGATCTGAATGATGCAGTAAGACACGCTGTCGAGTTGGAAGCCTTCTATCGAGCTGAAAATAAGCAGCTTGGACAAGGGGTAATACAGGTTACAACCACCACTGAACCATCCCATGATATGAAGTGGAAAGAAGCGTTCTCATCACTTCAAAACTCGATGGACCAAATGACCAAGGCCATGACCAAGCTGCTGTCTCAGCAACAAAGAAGTGTAAATGCTGGAATGCAGGGCCGGACATATGACAGAAATAACAACAGGTTTTCTGGGCGATCTAGTGCTCAGAACAGTGTCAACAGACAAGCACGAAAGTGTTTTATTTGCAAGTCAGACAAGCATCTGAAAAAATATTGTCCTCAGCGGAAAGACCGTGAAACAGACAAAAAGGATCAAGAGAAGTCACAGCAGAAGGCTAATGTATGCGTGACTGGCACTAACCATGCAGGGTTATTTGTTCGTGCTAAGCTAGGAGAGTATGCTGTGGATTGCCTTGTGGATACCGGAGCAACACTCTCGCTAGTATCATCTAAAGTTTGGTCCACAATTAAGGGTACAAAAATGCTTGACGAATTCAACAAAGAGATTATATCTGCTTCTGGAAATGTGCTTGACACTAAGGGCAAAACAAAAGTATGTTTTGATATCAATGGTACCAGCTGTGTCGTGGATGTTGTAATTGTAGAAATGGATGTTGATGCCATAATAGGACTTGATTTTATGTTCGCTCATCACGTGACTGTTGATCTTCAAGGTATGGTCATAAACATTAAGGGTCAAGCATGTCCGTTAGTGAAGATAGGAAAGCTTGGTTGCTATAGAGTCGTTGTTTCAGAGAAAGTACCGGTGCCTGGTAGGTCAGAAGTAATTTTGGAAGGTAAATTAATAGACTGGAACAAGAGAGAGACTGAAATAGGTATGTTGGAATCGTCAGAAAAATTTCTGAACTCAAACAGGGGACTTGTAGCAAGAACGCTTGTTGAAGCTGGAGGCAAAGTGCCTGTCAGATATGCTAATTTTTCAAATGAGACAAAAGTACTATATCCTGGTACTAACATTGCAAATTTTAGTCCCGTTTAGGTTGTAAAAAGTGTTGAAACACCAAAGTCAAAACCACCAAGCAATCTACCGAGTCATTTGATAGAACTTTATGAAAGGTCATCATTAGGCATGTCATCAGCACAAAAGAAACAGATTGTAAATCTTCTAAAAAGTATGGAAACACGTTTTCCGCATCAGATAATGACTTGGGTCGGACAGGAATAATCTAACACAGGATTACAACTGGAAACACTCCTCCAATTAAACAGCCAATGCGCCGTGTACCAGTTCATATGCAAGATGAAGTAGATAGACAGATTGACGAGATGTTAGACAATGATATCATTCAACCCTCAACAAGTCCTTGGGCAAGTGGGGTCGTACAAGTGAAGAAGAAAGATGGAACAAAACGGTTTTGTATTGACTACAGGCGACTGAATGATGTGACGGTCAAGGATGCTTACCCGTTGCCCAGAATAGACGAATCATTAGATCAGCTTGCGGGGTCAAAATGGTTCTCGTGTTTAGACTTAAGTGCGGGGTATTGGCAAGTTGAGGTTGAACCCAATGACAAACAGAAGACTGCTTTCGTCACCAGGCGTGGATTGTTTGAGTTTAACGCCATGCCGTTCGGGTTATGCAACGCCCCGGCTACGTTTGAGAGACTGATGGAGACGGTACTGTCGGGTCTGCACTGGCAAATTTGTCTCATCTACCTGGATGACATAATTGTCTTTGGAAAAACATTTGCCGAGATGATCAAAAACCTGGATCTGGTTCTGCAAAGGTTCTCAGAAGCTGGCTTAAAATTAAAACCCAAAAAGTGTCAGCTCTTTAAAAAAGAAGTTGAGTTCTTGGGACATATCATAAACGAACATGGAGTTAGTACTGATCCAAGCAAGACTGAGAGCATTAAAAATTGGCCATTGCCTAAAACCGTCAAAGAAGTACGCTCTTTTCTTGGACTATGCAGTTACTACAGACGCTTTATTGCCAATTTTTCTCATGTAGCAAAACCGCTGACCAGACTCACTGAAAAAAATCAGAAATTCTACTGGACAGCAGAATGTTCAGAAGCTTTTGAGAAACTGAAAAACTTACTTGTTACCTCTCCTATACTCACACATCCTGATTTTTCAAAATCCTTTATCCTCGATACCGATGCGAGTGATGAGGCGATTGGGGCTGTACTGTCTCAGAAGGTTGGCAAGACAGAAAAAGTGGTGGCTTATGCGAGTAGGACTTTAACAAAAGCTGAGCGAAAGTACTGCGTTACCAGGAAAGAGCTACTGGCTCTTGTGTACTTCGTCAAATACTTCCGCCATTACCTTTATGGAAGAAAATTTACAGCCAGAACAGATCATGGTTCACTGCGTTGGATTATGAACTTCAAGAATCCAGAAGGTCAGGTAGCACGTTGGTTGGAAGTCCTCTCAACGTTTTCGATGAACGTTGAACACCGAGCTGGACGATTACACGGCAATGCTGATGGACTAAGCAGGAAGCCATGTAACCAGTGTGGATTGCAAGATGCAGAAAAACAAGCTGTAGTTGAAGAAGAGTCTACCCATGAATGTATGCAAATAGGCAGCTCAGTTACAGGAAATAACAAAGAAGATGAAAACGATCTTGAATCCCTTCAGAAAGAGGATGACGAATTGTCTGAAGTTCGGATATGGGTCCAAAATCATGAAAGGCCAAAGTCAAAGGACATTGCCTCTGGAAGCTATGCATTGAAGTCGCTCTGGAATCAGTTTCCACGCCTAGAAATGCATGATGGACTACTGGTAAGAAGATGGGATAATTTTGATAGTGGAGCGGTGAGCTATTAGGCTATTGTCCCAAGAAATACCAGAAGATCAGTTTTACAATGTTGTCATGATATGAAAACTGCAGGACATTTAGGAATAAAGAAGACAATAAGTAAAGTCTGACAAAAGTTTTATTGGCCAGGGTTGCAATCAGATGTCCGAAGCTATATTGCAGGTTGTGAAACTTGTAGCAAGAGAAAGGAACCGATTCCGACAAAAAGGGCACCAATGCAGATTGTAAGAAGTGGATATCCAATGGAGAGATTAGCCATAGACATTCTCGGAGAACTACCACAGACAAATAGAGGCAATAAATACATCCTGGTCATCTCAGATTACTTCACCAAATGGACAGAAGCACTACCTATGCCGAACATGGAGGCATGTACAGTGGCTAAGATATTAGTGGAAGAGATAGTATGTCGTTTCGGAACACTCCAGAAGATACATTCTGATCAGGGTCGTCAATTCGAAAGTAATCTATTTCAAGAAATGTGCAAAATGTTGGGAATTGACAAAACCCGAACTACACCGTATCACCCTCAAAGTGACGGTATGGTTGAGCGTTTCAACCGCACGCTTGCGACAATGTTAAGTGCGTATGTAAGTAAGAATCAGAAAGATTGGGACGACCAGTTACCGTAAGTAATGATGGCATATCGTAGCGCTGACCATGAAACAACCGGCATGAGTCCAAATATGTTAATGTTTGGTCGCGAAGTTTCAACTCCGCTAGATTTAATGTTTGAAATGCCATCATTGATAAGGCCTATACCAAGTAACCAGTGGGTCTGGCAGTTACGAGATAAGATTGAGTCCGCCATGCTACAGTTAGACAGTATACTCAACAGTCAATGCACAGGCAAAAAGCACTACATGATACGCGAATGTCTTATGAAAAGTTCGAAATAGGAGACCAGGTGTTTGTATATTTTTCAGTGAAGCAGATAGGTACATCTTCAAAACTAACTCCCTTTTGGAGGGGGCCATATCTCATCACTGGAAAATTGTCTGACGTATTATATAAGGTCAACTGTGGTCGAAACGAACCAGAACAAGTCATTCATTGTGATAGAATAAGATCTTGTAAGAAACAGATCTTGAGAGGTGAAACTGAAGTTGTTCATACTGAGATAAACTCTGATAACGTCAGCGATCAGGGTAATGGGGTACCGACTGACGTAGTGGATGAGCCCAATATAAATCGTGAGGAAAGTGAACAGGAAGAACTAGTGTCTGATACAAAAAGAACACGTAGAAAACCAGTTTGGGCTAAGGATTATGTTTTCAATTGCAGGTCTAAAATGGCGAAGACTAAAACCACTCCAAGAGCACAAACTGTATGTCCAGTCTGCAAGGAGGCCATAAAGTCAGATGAAAAGTTTCAAGATCATGTTATCAAGTGTTCACAGAACAGGCCAGAATGTTCAGAGTGTGGACGAAGTTTCAAGAAGAGGGCCTATCTTGTTAAACATCAGCAAACTGTCCATAAGCCAAGTTCGGCTGCTATGGGTGAAGGTGCATCCGTTGAAAAGAGTGACAGTAGTGCTAGTAGAAAGGATGATAGTGCTGAAGACTCAGACTGGGCAGATGATGAGCCCGATATCTCGATAGGCGGTACCGAGTCAGAAAGTGAGCGGGAGGAGCCTAAAGCTCCTGCTTCCAGTACAGACTCTGAGCTAATAAAAGGCAGAATTATCAGGAAAGCCACAACTCCAGCAGCTCCTATAGCACCTAGGAAATCCAAGTGTAATATGGAACAAGCTAAGTCAGATGCTACGGAACGACCTAGCACATCCAAAGGAGCTATGGCTAGTACAATGCGTAGAATAGATACTGTTAAAACTGACAAAGCTAAGGAGAAAGATATAAGGGTTTTATATTCCATGAAGTTTGCTGAAAGATCTCAAGAACAGGAGACGGAAGTGACCGAAGACGGCGAAAGCGTCTATAAAGACACAGTTGTTAGGAAGAAGCAAAAGAAGGATCACGTCAAAGTGAACATTGGTGATTTAATTCCAGAAGGAAGTATCAAGTCTTCTGACGTTGAACTCATGGTCAATGGTGAAGCTCAGGTTGAGCTTAGGCTTAGATATAGCCCAGAAGATGACGAGGAACAATAAGCTACATCTGAAATGTTTGAACCCGCAACATTCCACTGATAATCAGTTCAAACTTGTTTTGTTTTGAGTTTTTTCAATTACATGTCAAGGTTGACATTGCAACCAATGATAATACAAATATTTTTGTCTCAGGAACAGAGATTAAGATGTCGATGATTGTAATTATCATTAAACAGATTGTTTGCTCTATGAATGTTTAGATTTATTTTGGTCATATTTTGTATTCATGCAGGACGCATGAACCCGAAGGCGTGGGTAATGTGACGCCAATGCTTTCGGTTAAAACTGCCACTCATTTATATTAGCAACCACATAAGCTTTTTAGCTTGTCTATGACCTAAGCGGCCTGTTGCGAAGTACGCCAATTTTGAACAGGTAGAATATTTTCCGTTTTCCGTGCAGAGAAATGCTTTTAAATCTACATTTTATTATAAATTAATATCATTTAATCACAACTAGTTTAGGAAAACTACTTGATAAACACTGACAATGAATTTACCTAAGAATCGGCGAAAAGAAAAGCGCATGGTCTCCTATCGCGGTAGTATAGCGAAACACCGGAATCGAGTGATGGGTTTTACCAATATACAAGATACAAGAGATATGTTCAATAGTGGTCGGACACCAGCCCATGCGGGGTACCAGCCCCGAGGAGTATAAATACCGCTTCAACAGCGGGTTTAGTCAGATTGCGGTTTGCTTTCGGAGAAGCACGATCTACATGTACAAGCAGGCATATTAAATTAATTAAATAAAAGCCCTTGCACTGTGTGCGCTGTAGATTATTATCTTAGTAGAGATTGGCACAGAGAAGTGAACAGTGAATCTAATTCATCCTAGTAGCTCTCTGTATTGCTGGTCTTGAACAGTAATAATAACAGGCATTCAGACGGGACTTGAATTAGTTTATGCTGTATGCTGGTGAAGCTTGGGTATAGGCTGAGCTAATTGAAAATTGCTGATTCTCATAGTATTTATTTGGTTAATTCTCCGTGATTATTGTTGTTCATCTAATCATTTTTAAATCATTTGATCATTTGTTTTTCGAATCATCGGACACGGTAGTCCCAAGGAAAATTTTATATATAGGTCTTGAAGAGTTTTCAAGCTATTGCATTTTTATTGTTAGACAAGCACTGTCTGACAGGTAGTACGTCGGAGACACGTTACAGTACAATAGGTAACAATACAAGGTACAGGAGATAAAAATACAATGTACAGTTGTTTAATAGTTGATAAAAATACAATGTAAGGCATGGATCTCATTCTTTGTCTCGCTGTTGTGTGAGTTAATTGCCCAACGGGGAACCAGAAACAAAAACCGTATTTTTACGGAAAGACTTGTCAAGTTTTATTCAAAATACCGTATTCCTTCTTTTTTTGCCAGTTATATGACACAAAAAGCACAGCAACCGACATGTTATCATCAGTTCTGAAGGCTGTATCAATTTTATAAGGATTTGTGCTTCGACGATTTTTACCACTAATAGGACTATGGAGACTTTAACTCTACCAATCATTACAGCGTTAAAGTGAAAAACATATTTAAAACTAAATGCAAAGTGCAAATAATAACATTTTTAATGTAACTAAATCTTCTGACAGGTGAATAACAATTCCATCACATATGCTTTCTTCCATACAGAGATCAAGTCAAGTTTTGGCGCCAACGATGATTTTATTAAATGAAAATTAGCTCAGTTTGATACTATTACAACTTAGATTTTCAATGGACTTATAATGGGGAAAATGAAAATTGGAATCTACTGCCAGGCAGTTGCAGATATTTTGACAAAAGTTTCAGTGTTTTGTTTACACTTTATTTTTAGACATTTCCGTGCCGTTTTCGCAGTACTTTAGTAAAGAATATGTAAAATACTGGTCTAAAAAAGTTAGAAACGACATGTTCAGTCATTATGTTAAAATGCCGTCGCTAGGATGTTGCATAAACAAATCAAGAAGACCTTAGCCGTCGCTTGACGACAACGTCACATGATCAACAGTCGTTAATCGGTGTTTGAAGCTAATTGCTCTATGGGAAGTCAGTAAATTGTGGAATAAAACTAAAAATGGGATTCATTGGCAAGCCATTACAGATATTCTGATCTAAGAATTTCAGAAAAATTCCTTGGTGTATCAGCCCAATGTTCTTTCTTCACACTCTTTTTAATCGGTTGCCATTGCAAACAAAAGCAAAAAAAAAAAAAAAAAAAAAAAAAAAACAGAAATAAATCCTTTGAAAGTTATCTTTTTTTTTGCCACGGGAATCAAAATGTGGGAAATACATGTATATATTGTTATCAACTCAACAGACAGAGACTGTAATTATATATTTTGGACTAGCCAGTACAGATGTGACAGCAATTTTGAGCCTGTACAAATTTGAGAGCAATTTTGTGCTTGAGATCTGGTGAGCTTTGTGGCCCATGGGAATCTTGTTAATTAGTTGCCATGGAAACCAAAATGAATAAAAAAAACAATATTTTTCAAAAGTTACCTTCTCAGAAACAATAAGGGGTAATACCAATTCGGCTACCTGTGCTTTCAACCGAGTCTGTTATATACAAAGTGGCTTTCGACCGAGAATACGATCGTAAGCATTACCAATAACGGTAAATGGCGCTGTTGTTAATGGCTGTCGATCGAGCTGATACTGCTGCCGATTATCTCGGTCGACAGTCACTTTTGCATGTTTGGTAATTGACTGACTCGGTCGAAAGCACAGGTAGCCAAATCGGTTTTATAGAAATATTCATCATTTAGTCTTCACAGATTTTAGTTTTTTCTTCATTTGTATTATTACAACTCGGACTTGAAAGGTATAACCTTGTGGCCGTAGGGGCAGTGGGGGTTAGAGGCCCACTGTGTCCTGGACACAGCACATGAAAGGCGGATTTCGCTGGCTGTCTTATCCTTCCCTAATTCGAAGCAGGTACCCATTTTGCTGCTGGGTTAACAGAGAGAATTTTCCAGTCGTCGGATGGCAAAACCCGGGCGCGATCTCAACACCTTCCGGCGACTCTCAACACCATAACCGAGCAACCGATCGTCTCTAACCACTCGACTACGGCGCCTCTCGACCACTTGGTGAAAAAAATGACAACTACTATCGCAGATATTTTGACAAAACTTCTATAGAAGTGTTCCTTGAATAGTCTTCTATCAGCAATATAAATTTATACCCATTGCTCATTTTAATTAGTTGAAATGGAAACCAAAATGCAAAAAAATAGAAATAACTATTTTATATTATCTCCTAAGAAAACATATGCTCTGATTTTGTTTTCCATTGTCATTGTTCAAAGAACATGGTTGGCCTTGCAACTTATTATATAAAAATCAAAAACGGGGTTCATTACTAAACCATTGTATATATTCTGGCCTATCAATTTCAGAAAAAGTCCTTGAGTGAGGTCTATCAGCCCTATGTGTTTTTTTTTTCTGCACACGGCTCATTTTGATCGGTTGCCATTGCAACCAAAAGGAAACAATTGCAAGAAATCCTTTGAAAGTTATTCTTTTTTTGCGACGGCAATCAAAATATGGGAAGTAGTTCTGTATTTTGTTATCAACTCAACAGACTGTCAGACTGAGACTTTGTAGTTGTATATTTTGTATTGGCCTATACAAAAGTGACAGCAATTTTGAGCCTGTAAAATATGATAGCGATTTTGTGCTAGCGATCTAGTGAGCCTTGTGGCCCGTGGGCCTCAGTTTATCTTGAATTCTAATAAGAATTTAAAAAGCAAAATTTTCTTATCTAATCCAATCTAAAGCATATCCCATTACCTTGCGCCCATTACCTTGCGGGGTCTTTGGGGCACTACAACAATCCCTTTCCATGTAGTCCTGTCTTTAGCTGCCCTAGTTGAGATCCCTGTCTACTCATTCCCACATTTTCTTCTATCCACCTCTTCTTATTTTTCCTTTGACTGTGCCCTGCAGAATTGCCTTTGCTACGCCAGATGACCTTGAAACGTGGCAATCCGTTTCTTCTGGCTTCTTTGATCTTTCTGCAAACTTCTTCATAAGTAACGTCGTCCTTATACGAAATGAACAGCAACCTCCGATAACATCTCATCTCAAAGGCCTACGTTCTTTTCTCTGTCTCTGCTGTCAAGGCCCATGAGCCACAGGCATACAGAAATATGGATATGAAATGGGAGCGCATCAGTTTCACCTTTGAGCCAAGAGATATGTTGTTATCCCTCCAAAGTGGCTTCAGTTTTGTCAGAGCTGCAGTGGCTTGTGCAATCCTTGAGAGAACCGCTGGTTTTGAGCCTGCATCTGAGACATAAGCTCCAAGGCACTTGAAGCTTGTAACTTTTCCAAGCTTTTGCCCGTTACCCTTTATCTCCTTCTGGATGCCACTGACGCTGTTTGTCATTAGCTTGGTCGTCTCAGCACTTATCTCCCTTTTTATACCTTATTTTATAAGATCTGAGCCCAGGTTCACAATCGTTCTTCAAGCTAAGGACCTCCTTAAAGATAAGGTGGTGATTTATGGTAAATGTAAAAATCTGCATAAAACCATAAAAAAGTAATGCACCTCCCTGAAAGTTAGCAGACTTCTTATTTTTGTTGTTCTTTACAGTTTAGAATACAAAATAGACGTACATGCTGCTTAAAAAAGTGTTTTTATAAGGAAAGATCAAAGGGAAATTTTCTGCGAATAAATCTGAAAATATAATATCGTTATTGAAAATTTATGTAGTGCTGAAGGTGCGTTATTGCATAATGAAGAGCGTCCTAACAATTATTTATTCCAACTCTTTCTCAAATTATAATATAGACCAGATGAAAACGGTAGCTTTTTCTCAAATGTTCAACCATGTACAAAGTAAATGTACACTGGACGCGTTTATTAAATATAGGGTAGGCAAGCATACCTATGTTAACACCTACAATATAAATAATACACTACTGACATGATCAGTGGTGTGTAGATGAAATTGTTCAACCTTGTTAAAATAGTATCATCTGTCTCACCTGTGTGCTTTGACAAAAAAATTGGGACACAGACTGCATCTTTTTCATCTGCTCAGCCTGATAATGTGTGAAAGAGTTTGAAAAAATATTTGCTAGGACGCTCTCCATTATGCAACAAGGTACTCTAAGCACTAAGTATATTTTCAATATTGATGTTATTTTTTTTCAGATTTATTCGCAGAAAATTACCCTTTGATCTTCTCTTATAGAAACTCTTTTTAACATTAACAAATGCTGCATTTTGGGATTCTAAATGATGAGAAACAACATAAAGAAGGCACCTGCTAAGTTTTGGAAAGATCAGTGTTATTTTGAGTATTTTATGCAGATTTTTGTCTTTGTCCCAAATCAGTGAATATCACCACCTTAAGGTGGAATTTTATTCCCTTAGAAATTCATATTTAATTCATAAAGAAATTCGCAGTTTTAGCGTGATCCTACTGACAATTGTCAGAGAAATGTACTACGAAAGAAAAATCAAATACATTAAGTTTATATATACGCATGAAATTTTAGACCTCAACTTTAAGGTGGTCCTTACGGAATGATTGTGAACTTGGGCGGCCCTGTGCTCAGAACTACAATAAGTTGAGGTGTTCTTAGCGACTAAGAATGAAGTTTTACTTTAGCTTAGTCTTTCCTTAAAAGGTGGTTTGAACTACCTGTAAATGGCCATCTTTACTAAGACTTTAACTTAGGCTAAATTTGGATGTTTTACGGAAAAAATTTCGATGATCACCAGCTTTATTAGATGTAGGCGCCATCTGATCATCCCGCGTTCCGACAGAATAGTCCTTGTTTTCTGTCTGCACATTCGACGATCGACGTCCTTCGGCCTGTTTACCAGCGCAAAGATCCGGGTGTGGATGGGGATCACCTGGATTTAGTTCAATTATATAAAGAGGGTTGTAATACAGTCGAGGCCTAGACTGTCAGTTTGTTATTTTGGACACGCCCAAAAGGTGCTAAATGAATATGCAAGCAACAATAGCTCAGTCCGGCCTACGCTTCAGTGCAGTCTGGTCAGACCTTTTTTGCTTTCACACAATAGTTATGTACACTTTGACATTTACAGCAACAAAGTAAAGGCACAAGCTGGTAGGAGTCTTTGCAAATATATGTTGAGCAGGCTTCTGGTCCTTTGGGATCATTGAGTTCATTAAGAGAGATTTTGAAAAATGATTTCTGCTTAAACCGGTGGTAGGGTGGCCTGGTGTCGCACATTTCAATACTGGCCATGAACAGACTCAAACCTAGTCTGCTATTTTCGTTTCTTTGGTGTATTCCTTGCTTCCAATGGATCTTACTATTCAGAACTTGTTTCTGCTCACTCAACATGAAGAGGGGCCTGTTTTTTTTTCTTTATCTATATTGTATGGTAAAGGGAATCATACCTAAAGAGTAATATGCACTGTTCAAATTTGTAAACGGCCGACTTGTAATCTATTTTCCCCCCGGGTATGGTGTACTCGTGTAATCAGATTTCGCGGTTGCTAGTGAAGGTATTTTGAAAAACGCATGCTTTGAAATGCTGTATGGCTGTCATTTATCATATGAATCTGAATTAACACCTTGGTATCATTTGATGTTGGCGACGAGCTTTTAGTAAACATTACCCCTTACGGCTTTGGTTGTCCCAACCGGTACAAGTACCCCTTACGAGACCAATCACTGAGATTGGTCCAATTTCAAGGATTTTTTTTCTTTTTTTTTATTTCTTTTTTCGAATATCTGAAATAGGAAATATTACTTTTATGGATGCCTAATTATTGAGCAATGGCCTTACCAGAGGCCTGAGGGGCCTGATCGCGGGGCTGTGAGATATTGCACATCAAAGCCAATGCTATCGAAATATCAGGAACTAAATATAAAAGAATCTGACAAATGATTACAGAGATATGAACCAAACAAAGGTTTAACGCAAAGCTTTGACGTAATTTAAGTCATAATTATTGATCCCTGGTCCTACTCAGGGGCCTGGTCTCAATACTTAAGCATTTCATATCATATAAAAAATAATGATATGAAAAGAATCTAACATGTGGTTAATATAGCAATCAAAACGGTTTAACACTAAATTTGTTGTAACCTAAGTCCTATTTATTGACCCCTGGTCCCACCCAGGGGCCTGATCCAGACATTAAGATATTTTACATCAAAGGCAATGCTATAAAGATATCATGAACCAATAATGAAAATATTCTGACCAGTGGCTACACAGAGAAAGGTTTAACGCTAAACTTCCACGTAAAAGTTAACTAACGGACGGGCGAACAAACGAACGGACAAGCGAATCGACGAAAGGACAGCATACTAAAAACTATATACCCCCTGACATTCTTCGTATGCCGAGGTATAATTAAATATCTAAATATAGGTAGACGTGTGAGCCGCGACAAGGCAAAACCATCGAACTGGCATGTGCGCCCAGCGAAGATTCAGACCAGCTCGGGCATTCATCCAGTCTGATCAGTCATCGCTGTCGGCGTTGGAAGCAGCTTAGACCCTTAGTTTCCCTTTAGCTAATGTGGATTCCCAGGCTGCTCTGAGTCTGCGCCATTCGCACATGCCACTTTGTTTGTTTTGTCATGTCGCGGCTCGTATACATACTTTTACTACGTATGGAAGGCAGTCGTGCCATAGGTAGAAATTGCTGTCAACGATAATTTGCAGATTTAAGTTAAAATTTTGATAATAAAATTTGAAAAGTGAAGCAAAATCCTGGTATGCTAAAGATATAATATTAGTATCATTAGAAAGCTCATTTTCTGTTGTTTTCAGAAAAAAATCAGGGAAAAGTTTCTTTCTTTCAAAATAGTTTTCTTTTTCGCAATTGAAAACGGCTGGCCGGATTATACAATTCGTATAAAAGTGAGCACTGAGCCCCCTGTCACAACCAGACATGGCCGTGATATGTCTGAAAGATTGTTGATAGCGACGTCATGTTTAGCCCATGTATACAGGTATTAAAATACGACATTTCAGCACAGCACCAAAGGGAAAATGACTTTTGCTGCATGTCGTCATAAAATCTATCTTTTGAAGCAATAAATACTTGTGTGAAAAATAAGGCAAAAATATGAAAAAGTTGGCGAAAAACAGGCTTTCAGAATATATCAGGGAATCTTATGTGTCTTTATCAGGAACAGTTTGACGAAGCATTAATTAACGATTTCCTATCTCGCGCCATTGTGTAGTAGACTATCGATATCAGACAGGTAAGGGCGGAGGAGTTGTCTCCTTTTCAAATCAAAGTTGGCCATGCACAAAATTATTGATGAGAGTCTGACACAGAAAAAAATATTTTGCAAACTTTGATTAAAAAATGATATGCAACCTTAAATTTATGACAGTTTAAAGCCTCTGATTATTACTGAATGTTCTAGACAAATTTAACATCACTACCCCTCCAGAATGTCCCGACGGAAACCGTTCTCTGCAAGAAGCAAGATATAGCGTACAATCTCGGCGGAAGCAATATACGACGGACAGTCTGTGCAGGAAGCGAAAACTAGCGGACTCGATTATACCCTGTGATAAAGAACTTCTGTACTTGAGGCGACGATTTTCCCCAAAGGTTTGAATATTCAAAAGTATAAAGACGTATGCATAATTTCCTTGACAGAGCTTCCACAAACATGTAAACTATATGAAATCAACTCATTTGTGGTTCAGACCCAAAGACATGGAGAGATAATCCAGGCTGACCTTACCTACCTTAAATGACCTTACCTACCTTAAATTCAAGTTTTTCTCATATCTCGTTTTTGCAGGTAATAAAAATATTGAAATTGGTCATTCATTTCCATATTTTTGTCATAAATGCATGCATTTAAGGTGGTGATAATCATTGATTTGGGACAAAGACAAAAAAACTGCATAAAACACTCAAAATACCACTGATCTTTCCAAAATTTAGCATATGCCTTCTTTATGTTGTTTCTCACAATTAAGACTCCCAAAATGCAGCATTTGTAAATGTTAAAAAGTGTTTTTATAAGGAAAGATCAAAGGGTAATTTTGTGCGCAATAATCTGAAAAAATAATATTGTTATTGAAAATATACTTAGTGCTGAGAGCTCCTTGTTGCATAATGGAGAGCGAGCTAGCAATTATTTTTTCAAACTCTTTCACACATTATCAGGCAGAGCAGATGAAAAAAAGATGCGGTCTGTGTCCAAATTTTTTTGTCAAAACACACAGGTGAAACAGGTGAGACTATTTTAACAAGGTTGAACAATTTCATCTACACACCAGTGATCATGTAAGTAATGTATTATTTATACTGTAGGTGTTACTTAGGTATGCTTGCCTACCCTATATTTAATAAATGCATCCAGTGTACATTACCTTGTACATGGTTGAACATTTGAGAAAAAGCTACCGTTTTCATCTGGTCTACATTACAATGTGAGAAAGAGTTGGCATAAATGATTGCTAGGTCGCTCTTCATTATGCAATAACGCACCTTCAGTACTACCTAAATTTTCAATAACGATGTTAATTGTTTTGATTATTGCGCAGAAAATTTCCCTTTGATCTTTCCTTATAAAAACACTTTTTTAAGCAGCATGTACGTCTATTTTGTATTCTAAACTGTAAAGAACAACAAAAATAAGAAGTCTGCTAACTTTCAGGGAGATACCTTACTTTTTCATGGTTTTATGCAGATTTTCACATTTACCATAAATCACCACCTTAAGGAATAAATGTTATTTTTTTAACGTTTACGGAAGTATAAACTACATCGGGTCACGAGCAAAGACGGTAAATTTGCTTTTGGCGCGATGTAGTATATACTTCAATAAACGTTTAAAAATAATATTATTCCTTATATTTATATTTATAATATTAAACGATGTTTTTCATCAATGAAAAGATCAATAAAATAAGAAATACACAAACAAGAATTGTTTTAGAAACTACCAGCCGAATTCTGTTTTAGTTTGGATGGATGGGTGACTTGTGATTTTACGTCCTTTTCCACAGTATTTCAGTCATATCAGGACGATGGGAATGTGATAATGAGAGGCTGTGTGCAATGGAACTCCGTTTACGGTAGGAAAAATTCTCGCCTCGAGCGGGACTCGAACCCGGTCCGCTAGATCAGTAGGCCAGCGCTTAACCCACTGAGCTACCGGGGCTCCTTTTAGTTTGGAACTGCGCATTGCCACTGCCTACCAGTAAAATTCACCCCCTGCTGCAGATTTCAGGTGCAAGTAGGCGTAGCGAGCCGTTACTCAATGTTTTCTATCCACAAGTACATGGCATGTTGTAGATTCCACGTGCTAGTTAGTGAGGTGTGCTGTCACTCAAAACCACGTGGCACAATGTAATTATTGACTTGTAAACAACATTTACTTCCGCAGAAGTTTACAGAGAGTTTTGCACTGAAAATGTAAATATATCACAATACGCAGCAACGATTTTCTTCTTGTTACGCCTGGCTGGCATTTAAATTTCCAAAACCATAGTTATACTTTCGGTCAAAACGGCAAAAAGGGAACGCTGCACTATAAACAATAACTAAAATCAAGTACGCCCCCCCCCCCCCCCCCCCCCCGCCCTCCTCGGTGACCCAGCATTTCCTTTATGGAGCAGACTCCATGGTAAATACGAACTATAAATGAGTGGGAAGCTGGATCACGGGGAAAACGATATTCAGTAAGCCAAAGATAAGAATGGTCAAAATAAGCAGCGTGATCTTAAAGGATTATATTTGTACATTGAAATGCGAACAAGGTCACATACATAGAGTCAAAACTAACCAGTTTTGTCAGTTATGAAAGTTGATTGATTGATTGTTTTGGGTTTAACGGCCCTTTGAGACCTATTTCAGTCTATATCGGACCGTCTCCCAAAGAGAGGGAGAAAGAAAAGAGAAATGATAGACGAGAGAAAAAACGCCCAAACAACCCCCATCCGCACCTACTACAAGCACAGTAGGCCCTTGCCCTACTTTTATCCAAATCAGTAGAACGCCCCGGCACTGGAAGTTATACCTAGCGCCATCGCACCACCCAACCACCCCTAGTTATGAAAGTAAAAAGAGTTAATGGATATAATAAATCATTTTATCATTTGACGTCGCCGGTTGTTCAGTGGATATCGTCGTGTCATAAAAAAATCGTATGACCAAACGTGTAATAATATTACATTTAACATTGATAGCAACAGTGTCAGCATTGCGTTTTCTGATTGAAATAATGATTTTTTTGAAGGCGATAAAAATCCAATTTCAAGGGTCATATGATAAACAAAATCTTACACTCTTGCTCATTTCATATTAAACTTGCCGAAGTCTCATTTCATAAATTTCATATGACATGAAAACTCGTAAATGATCCTCTATTATTTCAACAGTGAGTTTGAACACTGGTCGCCTATACAGCCAATGGTAAAATCTAGTGTTATAATGCGCGACGAATCACTGAGCGGACCAGTGTGACGTATTTAGCGCCATTCGTACGTCATTTGATTCAATTTTCATTTACATGCGCATAGACGGCGTAACGGCGTTTTCTCGCATCATAAACTTAAAAGAAATACATGTAAACGCCTATGTTACTGTCAAAATTGTAGGCGGGATTTCTTCTTTTAGTTATGGCGGAAAACAGGAAAAATCTGAAAGAAACACTTGCGTTTTCGTCGTTTCTTGCGTGTTAGAATCGAAACAGATTCTTGCTAATAAGTGATTTGTTGCCCAATATATCACTGGTTGTCGGTCAGACGTCAGTGAATATATCACTCGCGCTCGTGACATATCCACTTCGCGACTGACCTTCAACCTGTGAAATATTGGGCAACAAATCACTTTCAGCAAGAATCTATTTCTTCATTAATCTCAACAATGACGCCAACGTCAACACATGTTTAACTAGTTTAACACAGACACAGACACTTGAAAATTCATTTGTGGTGCTAGCTATCTGTTACAGGCAAAAATGCAATATGCAAAAGTCAGTGATTCGAATAACGTTTAAAAGCATCAAAAATTCTTTGAGATGATCCCCAAGAATCTATCCGCGCTACCTCTGCCTCTACGTACAACCTCAGATTTAATGTCAATTAGCCTTTTCCTGACAGAAGACCTTAAATTTTTCCGAAATTCAACATGTCTTTTACCTCTAGGTACAACCTCGCAGAATAGCCTTCAGTCAAGGTTACTATTTTTAGAAACACCAATACTTAATTGCCTGTAAAACCATATTGTAACTGTCAAAGTGTAATTTTATAGTTTTTATCCTAAATTCACAGCTGCAGCTAATATTTGGCGATATACTCTATCATCATGGACACTTACACACGGTTTGTTTAAAGAATCAAATTTAAGGTCTTGCTGCCCAAAATTGTTCCAAAATGTAGTTTGTTCCCTAAGGTAAAAAAAAAAGTTACTGCAGCTGATATATTTGCGGAAAAATAGGGCCGTCAACGTACCTGAACTTAACTTTTCCTTTTATGACAGCGTCTCTGTGCAATACAATAACAATATAAAGGATGCATGAACTTATGTCAGTTCTACTCCTTACTCCGCGTCCCTGCTCGGCGCCAGCCGCCCCATTCCTTTGATGACCTTAACTCCAGGTAAATGATTTGGAAGTTTTAAGTTCTTGGTTTTAATTTCCGTTAATGATTTCATTGCTTGGATTTATTTATTTTATACACAACATACTAGTCTTGTTTTTTTTGTAGTGCGAGCCACACCCCTTTAGTGACCTTAAATAGTGCATACTACGATCTGTGCTCTTGGAAGAGTAAGTTATAGCGCTTTTTTAATGACCCTCTTTGGTAGTTCAGCAATTATTATAAACATTAGATCTACATTGTCAAACGTGTTTATAGGAACAAAATATATTTCACCGCTCAGGAATGTTAAATATTGATATAATCAATGAAGCAAATAGATTTCATGGGAACAGGAAAAAAGAAATAAAGGTATGTAGTTTTATTCAAGTGATATTTTTTTAGATAATATGCTACCGAATACACGACACATCATGACATCGCACATGGCTATATTATATACAATAAAACAGGCAAACCTTGTTTTGCCTTAAATGCTTAAATTTAGAGCAAACATGCTCTTTTCCTTTGTTTTAGCCCATCGAGATTAACAGGTCTGGGGTTGGGTAGGGGGCGATTTGGAGGGAGCGTGGGTGTGTGTGGGTGTGTGTGTGTGGGGGGGGGGGGGGGGGCGAGGATCGGGTGTTGACGATCTAAGCAACCTTATTTAAATACAACCGACTAAACTGTTTCTTTCTTTCCATTCAAAGAGCGAAACACAATCACAATGCTGTTGACGCTCGAATACCAACAGCACCTTGCAAAGACCAAGAAATCAGCAAAATATAAACAACAACGGTGAAGTGCTTTTATGTGTGACCAGCATCTTTCTGGACCAGTACTTATTTTGCCGTAATAACCATGATCTCTTGTGTTATAGGGTGTTAAAATGGGATAGAGTAACCATATTATGATGATTTTGTGCGTTTTCGCGCCTTTGAGCTCGAATTTGATGATGGGCACAGCCACCTTACAAAATGAATTTTTAACAGCGATGAGATTTTCTCTCTATTTCTTGATTTTTACAAAATTCATGTTGCAAGGCAGCTGTGCCCATAGTGAAAAATATAGTTTTATCATTATTTTTCATTGAAAAAAAAATGACCGAGGAAACGCGCGTCACATCAGGTTTCTGACGTCACAAATTGCTAATGGCATAGATTCGAGCGCGCACTTTACTGTCCAATTATTATGACTTCGGTGGTTTAACATCCTTTTCAACAGTGTATTAGTCATATGCGGACGGTGATTATAAAGGTATAATGATGAGGATTTGCGTGTCTTTGAACTACAAGCTAATCAATAAGAATCAAACAAGGTTATTCTGTTCTGTCCATTGTTCTGTTTCAGGATACTTATTAGCATATTTTGAATTTCGTAGCGACAAAACATGTACATAATTTTAATGTCTAACGGCATAAATGTTCCTCCTGCCAAAGCTAAAGTCAAACGGCATAAATGTAATCACTGCTAAAGGCAATCATCACTGAAGCCTTTACTGCTAAAGTCGAACGGTACTGAAGCCTATAGTACTGAAATCATCCAAACGACACTGAAGCACTATCTGTATTTAATGTTTTCTATTGTGCTAAAGTCAAACAGCACTGAACTTTTTCCCCTCTTTTCTGCCTTTAAAGTGCTGTTCTGAAACACATATCTGGTATGGTTCCGTGCATAATGTCACCTCTATAGCACACAGAGTAATTTACAACATTACGCACCGGATCATACAAGTTGGTGAAATCTTGAGATTTCCAAAGTACGTATCAGTCATCTTTGCAAATGCAAAATTTGCTTGTCTTTTTTGACAGCTTCATGTAAAGGTCATCTATTGCCAATTCAATCCATATTTCCTGTAGATAGTTTAGATCTTTTTCCTTGATGTTCTTTTTTTACTTTCCTTTTCTTCTTTCCTTACATCTCTTATTCATGGTATCATATCACCCATCCCATGTTTGCAGCCTTAGACTCAGTTATTTGTACCTAACAGTATCTTCTCTAAACATGCACTACGATGGCGGTTGATATTGTAGTATATAGACTGAGAATAGGGCTGCACCATTATCGACAAGGGTATTACCAGTCTTGATGTATTCGATTATTATACTTGGCTCCATATGCTGCTATTAAAAGATGGTGATATTGAACTAAATCCTGGTCCCAATTCTGAATCATGTTCATATGACTCTGATAATACATCAGACATTTCTGATATCATAAAGAATAATTTTTCAGTAATACATTATAATGTGCAAAGTGCACTTCAGAAAATTGACATACTTGAATCCGAACTTTCGAATTTTGACTTAATTGGTCTTCCTGAAACATGGTTTAACCCAAGCATAAATAGTTCTGACATAATTATAAATGGTTTTAGAACACCATTTCGTATAGATCGAAATGATGGTCACGGCGGTGTGGCAGTCTTAGAAACTTGTAAAACAGTTTCGTTAAAATTTGCATTATGTTTTTGCTTTTGCTCAGTTTTCTTGAAAGTGTTTTACTAGAACTGGTCCATATGTGCTCAGTGTTACTAAAGAATAGATACTTATCAGTTTGCATCACTTGGATGCGATGCTGCTTTTGGTCTGAGTCAAGGTCACAGACTTAGAAATTCATTTTAATAGTTACGTTAACGCTTGCGTCAGCACCATGCCAAAAGTGAGTCACATTTTTTAAAATCCCATTGACTTACGTGTATTTGTCAGTGTGCAAGAAAATTAAATGTGCTGCGTCTGCTCAGCAGATCGCAATAAAATTATACTGTTAGAAAGGTAGGTGAACATGGCAATATACAAAAATCACTCAACAGCCTAAAGTCTTTAGTTTGCGAAAGAGAACAGTTTATACAACGGTGAAAATTTAGAAAAACAAGTTTTTCATTGACGTCAATGGTTACGTCACCGTAAAACGGACAAAAATCAGGACCAACCGCATTCAAAATACTGCAGTTCAAATATGTGTCATTAAAAAATTAGATAAAATATGTTTTTATTGCCATAATCATTACGCTTTCTAACGGTATAATTTTTAGTTCAATCCTGTATGCAGACTTAACACAGTTAATTTTCTTGCGTACTGAAAAATACATGTAAGTCTATGGGATTGTAGAAAAATGTGACTCACTTTTGGCACGGTGTAATGTGTAGATGTGGACATGTGGATCCACATCATCCACATTGTGGATCCACATCATCCACATAACCTCCACATTGCATACACATCAAGTCCACATCATCCACATCAGCTCCACAATTTCAATGTGGATATGTGGACCTTCCACTTGACATCCACATCAGCTCCACAATTTCAATGTGGATATGTGGACCTTCCACTTGACATCCACATCAGCTCCACAATTTCAATGTGGATATGTGGACCTTCCACTAGATACCCACAAGTTCAAGCACACTGGCAGCAGAGATCTTCTCGTCATCAAATGTAGTAGTCAGGCTTTAGAAGGCTAGTAAGAAATAATTTCAGTCCAGAACATTAAAATCTTGAGATACAAGATTTTATAATCCCCAAGGAACAAGTACTGACGCTATAGAGTTATGCCTCTGGTATAGTGAGGCCCTGAGATACAGGACCAAGAGACTGATAGCAGACGCATATTACTGTAAAGCCTCAGAAATTTAACAGATTGAACAAGAGTATGCCACAGCAACTCACACCATCAACTGACGCTATAGAGTTATGCCTCTGGTATAGTGAGGTCTTGAGATACAGGGCCAAGAGACTCATAGCAGACGCATATTACTGTATAGCCTCTTAAGACATCTCCTATGCCATTTAACATAGACTTTTACCCTGAAAAAGACTAAGTTATTTCAAGCTAGCCTTTTCAAGTTTACTAAAGCGGTGTCATCTATGGACACGCCCGGCCCGAGACTGCCCCAGGCTGCGGACTTAGTCTCCGGACGGGCGTGTCCATAGTGCCGCCCTTTACTACTACCAACTATACAGCCACCACAACTTGCATCAGATCCACCTGCATTTGCACATCTTGCATCAGATCCACTTGCATGTGCACATCTTGCATCAGACCAACTTGCATGAGTGCATCTTGCATCAGACCCACTTGCATGGGCATATATTGCATCAGAGCCACCTGCATGTGCACATCTTGCATCAGATCCACCTGCATGTGCACATCTTGCATCAGACCAACTTGCATGAATGCATCTTGCATCAGACCCACTTGCATGGGCATATATTGCATCAGATCCACCTGCATGTGCACATCTTGCATCAGACCAACTTGCATGAGTGCATCTTGCATCAGACCCACTTGCATGGGCATATATTGCATCAGAGCCACCTGCATGGGCACATCTTGCACCAGAGCCACTGGCAGCTGCCAATCCAGGGGGCCGACTCTCTACCCCCCGCTACTTCGGTCTTGCGGATGAGACTTTAAACCGAGGACCCATCTCCGTATGACTGTGTTGGTCGGACGTTTAACCTGGGGTTCACTCAGCAAACTCACTCCATGATAATGATGTTACCGTTGTGGCCAGTGCCAGTTTGAAAAGATAGAGTGAAGGTGATGGTCGATATATCTCCAGCATTTATATTGAAATTAGCTGCTCGTGACATAGACGCAGTGATAACTTGCTGCAGACGTACAACAGACGTGTAAAGCACCGACAGAACGTGCTAACAACGTATTGCTGTCTTGTACAACGTGGTACCAGCGTACCACTGGCTTTGTAGAGACGTGGAACGGTTGTGGTGAGAACTTAGTTGACGTAGCATGAGCGCAGTGATAACGTAAGAATAAAGAAATGCAATCCTTGCCATTCGCACTATGTTTGTACTATGTCAATGAAGTTCATATTAGGTTTATGTTACGTCTGCACTACGCCAATGCCGTCATTCCTACGTCGTTATTACGACCTTACTGCGTCCTGATTCGATTACGTCCTATCCACGTTTATTTTGAACATGTTCAAAGTTCAAACACGTCCTCCATGACCTTAAAGACCTCACCACGTCTTTGCCGGTTTCTACTGAGTTCCTTCTACGTTGTACAAGTTCCTTCTGCGTCCGACTGATATTTCATGGACGTAGTGAGAACTTGCTCTAGTGTGACGGGGGTTTAATGTACCCTTATGAGCCGTGACACGATAAAACCAACAAAACGGCATAGGCGCTCAGCGAGGACTCAGATCAGCCTGGGAAGTCGCCCAGATTGATCAGACTCTTTGCTAAGTGCTTAAAGGGTAGCCAAGGGTCTGGGCTAGCTCCAACGCGGCTCAATTATCCATCTACATGTATATAGAAATTTCATTTCACCGACAGAATCAGCTTTGGGCGTAGTATAATGGCTAAGGTTTTCGTTTACCAAGGTGGCAACCTAAGTTCGAAACCTATCTGATTTTTTTATTATTAGTTTGTAATGTTACAAGAGTCGCGTACAGAACATGCAAATATGATGTATATTACTTTACGAGGTATGGATGACTTGCGATATTACGCTTTTTAGCTCGCCTGAACGAAAGTCCAGGAAGAGCTATTGTTGTCACCCCGGCGTCGGCGTCAGCGTGCGCGTCCACGTCCGCGTCTGCGTCCGCGTCCGCGTCCGCGTCCACGTCCGGATTGGATGTTTTGGTTAAAGTTTTTTAAAGACCTATATCTCCTTAAACCATGGATGGATTCTTTTGATACTTGCACTGTAGGTAGATATTGGTCCATAGTTTAACAGGGTACCACCCCACCTACTCCATGACCTTGATGTCAAGGTCATGGACTTAGATAATTGGGAGTATTTTTGGACTGGATGTTTTGGTTAAAGTTTTATAAAGCCCAATATCTCCTTAACCCATGGATGGATTCATTTGATACTTGCACTGTAGTTAGATATTGGTCCAAAGTTTTCCAAGGTACTACCCCACCCCCCTCAGTGACCTTGATGTCAAGGTCATGGACTTAGAAAGTTGTCTTTTTATTGATTGGATGTTTTGGTTAAAGTCTTTTAAAGACACATATCTCAAGAACCCAGTGATGAATTCTTTTAATATTTGCACTTTAGTTAGATATTAGTCCAAAGTTTTGCCGAGTACTACCCCAACCCCGCTCAGTGACCTTGATGTCAAGGTCACGGACTTTGGAAATTTGTTCTTTATTAAAGCTGTCTAATTGCATACTGATTCATAATGCTTGGCAGAGATTTAGTTTACACTTGAACTGATGTTAGACACTTTTTGAGTTTTTACAAAACACTATATACTTACCCCACTGGATGACCTTGAAGTCAAGGTCATCGACTTAGAATTTTGTCATAAAGATTTTGGTTAAAGTTTTATATTTATGAAGATATAATTTCACAGTGCCCACGATGGACTCAGTTGATACTAATACTTGGACTGATGTTAGATAATGGTTCAAGGTTTTGTTACATCCTAGTAGGCCCCCCCCCCCACCCCACCCCACCCCTACCGCTTAGTTCTTTGACCTTAAGCTCATGGACTTTGAAATTTCATGTGGATTTTTTTATTTTAATTTCATTTTAAGACTTATGTCTTAGATAGCTTTTGTTTATAAATGTGTTGTCATTATGGACATGCTTGCCTGAAGTTTTGTGCATAGAAGTCCACACCTCCAAAGTGACTGTGTGATGGGCAAGCACTTATTCAGGCGAGCTATGCTGTCAGGCTACAGCTCTTGTTAACAATGCTTCATTCATGTCAGGAAGATGAGACAGTGATATGAAAATTAATGCTGTATGCAATGCAAACCCCTAAACTGTTGAAAGGACCCTAAACTGACCCTAAACTGCTGAAAAGCATCAAGCGGGAATCAAACCTGGACCGCTAGATCAGTAGGCCAGCGCTTAACCAACTGAGCTACCGGTGCTCATATATCACTGTACGAGCTGTCCTTTTTTTTTTCTTGCAACTTTTGTTGTCGGAACTTAACTTATCCGAATAAGACTGTGTTTGGTGATAAAGCTCTACCCCAGCTTGTTGTCTGATGCTGCAGCTACATGAACAATACAGCAAATTTCAAGAATCGGCATGCGAAACTTAGACAAATTGATGAAAATTGAAAATCTGCAGTGCTCTAGAAGGATATCACGCTGGCCAGTCGGATAATAATTGGTGGCCTTCTATCGGCATAACACGAAGGAAGACTCCAGAAGAAAAAGAAAGAAAGAAAGAAAGAAAGATAGATATATAGATAGTAAAAGAAAGAAAAGAAGAGATAGAAGAAAAAATCTCATAAAATAAGATACAAACAACGGACTTTTATATCACACGCCTATTTAGCTCAGAGCGTCAAGTTTCTATTTTTTCCATTGATTGACTTCACTTCTTAGCTTCGCCAATATTTGCCGTATTATCTTATTATCCAACTGAGAAGCAAACTCCAGGCCTATAAACGTCTCTACATTTATCTATGTTCATCTTCGCTGGACAAGGGTACCAAGTCTACTTTATACCTTACATACACTTGGCCGACGGCCTACTTGAAAGTTGGCCGCCTTTTGGCTGCATCGAGATGTTTCCCTTGGTATTAGACCAAATAGAGCACCTGTTGTAAAACACAGTTGTCTAACAACTTCGCATGTTCAAAAACATTGATTTACTAGCTAAATCTTGACCCTCTACTTTGTTTATTTATTTATTTATTTATACATTTATTTCATTTTTCTTTTTTGGGCTTATAGTTCACGGTTAACACGATATTTTTCTATCGACAAGAACGTCTGTTATGCAGATGTTTTTTTACGGATAATTTGACCGGATGCGATGGAACTTGCTCGCATCCAATGAAATGGCGCAAGGGAAAATTTGATTTACGCATAGGCTGTCAGCTAAGGGTACGTAAGGAACAAAGTGTACTTAGTCGCCTTGGTCTGCGTCATACTTTCTATCTATATTTCCAGTGTTGAAAATTTTATAATGTAGACACGTTTCTTGCAAACAGATAACGTATTTGCGAACAGCACAATTGTCAACATGCGTTGTCTTTAGAACCCTTTATTATACGCCCGCGGATTCCTATTTACCGGTGTATATTGATGTGTGTGTGTGTGTGTGTGTGTGTGTGTGTGTTTGAGAGAGAGAGAGAGAGAGAGAGAGAGAGAGAGAGAGAGAGAGAGGATGGCCGGATGGATATCTTATGTCCTTCTAAACTATCAGGCCAATGAGAGAGTGATGATGAAAGGCTGTGTGCAATGATACTCCGTTTACGATTGAAAAAAATCCGACTCAAGTGGGAGGGGAGAGAGAGAGAGAGAGAAAAAGAAAGAAAGAGAGAGAGATGTTATAATGAGTTCGAAAGGTGCATGGGCTGGTCGTTGTAACTATATTAGGTAGTCAAATAAAACTTCAAATTTTAAGTCACACTTGGTTGATCGAGAAGTCAGTGTAACAGAAAATGCGGCTTTTTTGTGCAGTCCTGTGTTGCGTCCAAGCAGGGATTTACCACCCTGTCCAACCCGGAAGCCGGCGAAACTGTCGAAACGCCGGTTAAACGCTTTTGTTACGCCGGAAAACGGCCGATTGAATCTAACACTTCAATGGCTGCGCCAATACCCGGTTAGAAATTATTTGTTTCTTTGGTGTTATATAAATATTGGTAATAAAGGAAATAAAGCCTTTGGTGGAAAAAAACCAACGTATTTTACCGGATTTGTATGAATGAAAACCAGTTTCTCTCTGATTTAATAAAACATTAAATCCGAAATCGGAAAACAAGATTCATGTATAGGCTGTTTAGCAGATGTGTCCCCAAATGGTTTGTACAGTCAAACCTGTCTTAAGGGTCATCCAAGGGAAGGATAAAAAGCGGCTGCTTACGACAGGTAACCCCTTAATACAGGTTCATTTACACTGTATTGTGGCTGAAGGGAACCAGAAAAGGTGGCTGCTTAAGACAGGTATTCCTTTAATAGAGGTGACCACATAAGCAGGTTTGACTGTACTTTTAAAAATACGCAGAAAATATGAACACACGAGCTGCTTGCAATGACTTTTAGAGAACACCTTTAAACACTGAACATTATTGTTTATTATAAAAAGATAAATTAAAACAAGAGGGCCATGCAGCCCTGAATCGCTCACCTGAGCAATTGGCAAAGTGGTTTTTTCTTATGTCTGAAATTGTCAAAATATGAGTCTTGGGTCAAAAAGCAAAGAATGACCTCTTGTACTCATAAATCCTCATATACTCATTAAGACAACCATATATACCACTTTTAGGCCAAAATCTTCAAAACTTTCCATGAAATATTATGTTCTAGCACTTTTTCATATTTGACCATGTCGCAACAAAAGCTCAAAGTAAACCAAAGGTCATCATTTGATCAGTCTTATTAGTACTCAATGCTACTTACCAAGTTTCAAGGCCATTGGTGTATTGGTTCTGGAGAAGAAAGATATTAAAGGTTTACACCATAAATGGGTATGGCGGCTATGTTGGTCATGTGACCTGGACCGTTTGAACAAATGTTTGTTCAATCAATCCCTGGAGGCATTAGATGAAATGTGTTTACAACTGGCCCTTTGGCTTTTGAGGAAATGTTTGAAAACGTCAAAATATGAGGGATCTGGGTTAAAGAATGACCTTGACCTCTTGTACTCATAATTCTTCATGACCTCCTTAGACGACTGTATACATCAGTTTTTTAGGCCTAAATCGTCAAAACTTCCAATGAAATCTTATGTTCTAGCATTTTCCCATATTTGACCTTGCCGTAAAAAAGGTCGAGGTCAACCCAAGGTCATAACTCAAACAATCTTTATAGTACTTGAGTACCAATGCTACATACCAAGGTACAAGGCCATCGGTCAATTGGTTCTGGAAGAGAACATTTTAAAGGGCTTTATCATATATGAGCTTGGAGGCCATGTTGGTCATGTGACCTGGATGTGTGAACAAATTTTCATTCCCTCAACCTCTGGCGGCTGTATATGAAATTTGGTTTCAATTGGCCTTGTGGCTTTTGAGGAGATTGTTAGATATTGTCAAAATGACAGAGTTCTGAGTCAAAAGTCGAAGAATGACCTTGACCTCTTGTACATATAAATCTTCATGTACTCATTAAGGTGAGGTGGGAGTAATTGACAGAACACATGATTTCATTCATACTTCTTTAAATTGTACATTTTCAGTCCCTCTTTCAGAAAATGTAATAAAAAAAGGGGGGTCGCCGATGTCGTTTTCAAGATATCTGACCTCGAAAACGTCAATTTTTCCACTTTTTTGACCCGACGTTATAATGGCGTTCTATGGAAAATGCACTTTTTTGCTCGTCACTCTTAGATAAAAACCTTCTTTCTAAGAAAACAAAACATATTTTTTTTCTTCAAAAACTAACACAGTATGGCCCAATGATAGAAGTTCACATTAAAGCAATAAAAACAGTAGGTCGCCGACTTAACTTTCGAGTTAAAGTGCATAAAATGCCCGACCTGTCGTCTCCTTAGACCGAAATGTTGACGTTTCGCATGGTGACGTAAACGTTACTTAACTTTTCGCGCCACATATCAACTATATCGCTTTTTGTATTTTAGTTTTAAAAATCGAAAACATTGCCATTATGTCATCCCATACAGTTGACGGGCACCCGAGTTGGGGCGGGCTTCCACGTGTTATGACATTTGAACAATTCTTTTGCCCACTTGGCTTTTGTACAGTGTAAGCGAGTCAAGTGTTCCAGTTCCTGACCCGACCCGAGAAAGAGCCTATAATATTCTGCACTATAGCCTAACCTAGCGTTCTAACGACTGGACTTCGGCAACTCTCTCTCTCTCTCTCTCTCTCTCTCTCTCTGTAAAAATGATAGGCAGCTTTGATTCACTTTAGTGTTTAGGAGATACAATAAAACGACTCTTTGATATACACTTGAAACAGAAATAAGAAACGAAAGACAGAAAAGTGAAAGAAATGCAAGGAAAAAGGAAACGCCACATTGCTTTAGCTTATTGACAGAACAGATCGTTGAATTATATCGTATCAACGTCGATAAAAGATTCTGAAGACATTGTGTCGACGGCTGCCTGGCGTTGCTCAAATGCTAGGAACAGATTAAGATTTTTTAATATAACTGAATTTTGGCATAACTGTTGCTGATTAGTATTTTAAGTGTGGGTGGTATGAAAACGTCTGTCTGTGGCTGCTACCATGTTAACTGTTAAGTGCGTGGTATTCCGCAATTTTTCGTTTAGCGCGCACTTGTTTCTGGTTGTTCACAATTCATTTACGCACACAGGTAGACGAATCTTTAATCTTCAAGTGCGTGGTCGTAGACAGTGATCTGACTATTCATTGTACGATTCTGGAGTCAATTTCACGAGGCTTTGTTATTGCAACTCAACAGCTGCAAACTCCGTCTAACAAACTGTTGATAAAATGTAAGAGAACAGCTTTCTCCCCACGGAAAACTAGTTATTTTTTTTTTCAGTTTTTTCTTTACGGCACTTTCTATTTCCTTTTCTTGTCGTATGTAATAAAATTATTGCAACTCAACAGCTACGAACTCCGTCTAATAAATTGTTAAGAAACTGTCAGCTATCCCGCAAGTAGTCTTCCGGACGGAAAAGTAACTATACTTTTTTCCGTTTCTTCTCTACGGCACTTTCTACTTCCTTTAAATTTCGCTCAGTGCTCAGCCTCCTTGCATTTTGTGAGCAGACTATAATAGTGATCACAGAAGCGGCTAACGTTGACGCCATCTTGTTTTTTAAGATGAATGTATCTGCCAATTCTCAGGCCTAAATCTTCAAAACGTTCCATGAAATCTTACGTTCTAGCATTTTCCAATATTGGACCTTGCCGTAAAATGGTGAAAGTCAACCCAAGGTCATCATTTTGAACAATCTTGATAGCACTGGAATACCCAATGCTATATACCAAGTTTCTAGGCCATCGGTCTCTTGGTTCTGGAGTAGAAGATTTTTACAGCTTTTTACTATACGAGGGTCATCCAAAAAGTTCTGTCACTGGCTTATATCTCGAAAAACGAAAAGTGCGATTCACCTAAAATAAAAACCATTCAAAAACCCTGTTTTTTATCACATAGCTGTAAAAAACTGATTCTTGTATCAATGACATAACATTCACAATCTGCATCAAAAGAAGGGTACCCTCACCCGACTGGCAAATTTGTAGATGCAACTCCGGCAATAAGCAATGAAGGGGTGTCTATTATCGCTGCCCGGTGCCTACGATATCTCAGGTGCTAATAAAGACAACGAAAAAATCTCCAAGCGATTCTGTCCATTTTAAAGAGTTTACAGCATTTCGTAACCTCAACTTTATGCAAACAACGCCTTAGGAAAATCGACTAGGTCATGTTCTAAGTTCAAAAGCGTCATAAACGTATAATATTTCAAATTCTGAAGCATATCTGTACTGCAGTAGATCATGACAATGTGTTCTCAATCAAAATTTCAGAAAGATCCCAAAAATGAAGGCACAGTGGGTCCTTGAAAATCACGTGACTGCGAATTTCACCATATTTCATATATCAATATTTTGCATCGCATATAATCGACAGAAGTCGCTGATTTTTATGTAGTGTCCCACAAAATGCAACATACAGCAACCCTGAAAATTTCAGAATCCTGCGATATGTAATTGACGAGATATGCAGCGTGAAGCAAGGCAGCAGCCAACAAAAATCGTGACAATAGGCCAGTGTCATTTATAAGGTCTGTATCTGAGCTTTCATTCGAAAATCAATGTTTAATATGCATAGAATGACCTTTACCGTGGTCTGAAGGTCAACATTAGCCAAACACAATGAAACAGAAATGGATTAAACTTAAATGTTATAGAAAAATCTATTGTGAAATACTAAACTTCTGAATCTATTGGTGACCTTCAAATCAAGGTCAAGGTCATTATATGCATATGTCAAGGTCATTATATGCAATGATTTACAAATAGAAACCTACAAATTCGTTAAATGTCTGCTTACTAGCTATATGAGCATTCATATATACCTTTCTTTATAAGTTAAAATAATGTCTTTGGTGACATCTTTTCTCAATTTCTATCATTCAAAGAAAAGTCTTATGTCTGCAGAATTTCTTTTAGAGACACTGTCAATTTTCATTAATTTTGGTACTTTGATTTCAATATATTCTACTATATCTCTAGAACTAATGGATGACTTCTTACCAAACTAACATGGCTTCACTCTTGGGAGAGTGCAAACTGTTGATTAAAATTTGGTGACCTTGACCTTTGTTTCAAGGTCACAGTAAGACATAATGTTAATTTTAAGTCAAACTTTGACCATTGTCTACACATTAGTTCCTGAATTGAGATAAAATGGTTCCCAAAGTGGCCAAAATTAAAAATTTCGGAGAGTTAGAGCACTAGTTTTTGATTCAATGGCCATGACATCATCTTCAAGGTCAAGGTTAGATTAAACAGAGTTTAATCACAGATTTCACACAATCAGTCAGCAGAAATGTACCAAATCTGAGTATTTTCATTCGAAAATCAATGTTTAATATGCATAGAATGACCTTTACCGTGGTCTGAAGGTCAACATTAGCCAAACACAATGAAACAGAAATGGATTAAACTTAAATGTTATAGAAAAATCTATTGTGAAATACTAAACTTCTGAATCTATTGGTGACCTTCAAATCAAGGTCAAGGTCATTATATGCATATGTCAAGGTCATTATATGCAATGATTTACAAATAGAAACCTACAAATTCGTTAAATGTCTGCTTACTAGCTATATGAGATCTTTGATTAAACTCTGCCTAGTCTAACCTTGACCTTGACCTTGAAGATGATGTCATGGCCCTTTAATCATAACCAGTGCTCTATCTCTATATACTGTCTCTATATACTGTTTAATTTAAGCTACTTTGGTCATGATTTCATATCAATTCAGGAGCTAATGTGTAGGCAGTGGTCAAAACTGGACTTAAAACTGACATTATAAGTCTTACTGTGACCTTGAAACAAAGGTCAAGGTCACCAAATTTTAATCAACAGTTTGCATTTTCCCAGAGGTGAACCCATATTAGTTTGGTAAGAAGTCATCCATTGGTTCTAGAGATATGGTAGACTATATTGAAATCAAAGTACCAAAATTAATGAAAATTGACAGTGTCTCTTGTGTTTTACCAAGCCCTTATTAGAGCAGATTAAGTGGTATTACCAGAGAGGAGGTCTTGAAGTCGCGCCTATGAAAATAGTACGCTACTATTTGACACACTTACATTTATATATTCCCAACCGTTACAGGTAAGATGAAAATTTTCTGATAGATAAAAAAGCCTGTCGCGTCGTTCCACATGTTTTGGTCAGAAAGTTTTAATGAACGTGTTTTAATTTATTTATATAAAAAGCTATAAAAGTGTTCAAAATAGAACCGAAATAGGCAAGAAGTAAGCAAAATAACTCGTATCTAAATCAGCTGAAATAAAATGAAACTTAATTTCAGGTAATTCTGGAAACGTTTTAACCGACTCTAGTTAATGTTTCTGCCAGATGTTTTTTCTTAAATTATATAATATATAATATAACAGCGTTCAAAAGTGTTCTCTAAAAGTTATTGCAAGCAGCTCGTGTGGTCATATTTTCTGCGTTTTTTTAAAGTACAAACCATTTTGAGGCACATCTGCTGAACAGCTTATGACCGAACCTTGCTTTCCAATTTCGGATTTTATGTTCGAGAAATCAGACAGAAATAGCTTTTCATTCAACCAAGTCTGGTAAATAAGTTTATTTTCCACCGAAGGTTTTATTTCCTTTATTGCCAACATTTCGCCGGCTTCAGGGTTGGACAGGTTGTTAAAGGCCCTGTCACACTACAACGTATGCCAACGTATGAAAAATTTATCCAATACGCTGGCATACGCTGGAGATAAATTAAAACATCAAACAGCAGCCGGTTTTGGAACGCACACATAGCGTACTGAAACGTATAAATAACTTATTCACAACTTATCCCTAGCGTATACATAACTTATACAAGCGTATAACAGCGTGTTCCGAGCGTATCTGTAGCGTTCTCGTCTTATGCCGAACGCATGTACAACGTTAGTCTAACTTACGCCGACCTTATGTATAGCGTGTTGGAGCGTGCTTCGACGATCAGATGTAAAGCGACGGCTCTCTACGACACTTTTTATTGTAGTGGACGTTGATCGATGGACATGCCTAAAGAACGAAAATTAGAGAACTTTGCAGGTAGTAGCTGACCACCTGCATGCCTACCGTCGTCCAATTCATCACCCGACTGCCGTGCCTACGATGGTAGCCAACCTCCCTCTCGCGCAGACTCCAATGCCTCTTTAGTGGTATCCGTGGCGGCATCTGCAGCAGCTGTGGTGGCATCTGAAGTATTAACTCCCTCTCAAGCCCCAAAACGACAAGCAGAAGCGGTCCAAGAAGATTCTTTATTTAAAAGTGATGAATTGCTGATCTGTATCCAATATATATAGCTGAAGCCCAGGTCGCTGGCGGGTATGTTACCTAAATACGCTCAGTGCGTTCGTGATACGTTGAATACGTTCTAAGGTCGTCAGGCATAGGTTGGATACGTTCTGGATACGCTCGGTATAAGTTACAGGTAAGTTACCGATAAGTTAGAAATAAGTTACGCGTACGCTCCACAATGGACCTGCTGGCTGCCGACGTATGTCAACGTATGATTAACTTATAAGTTACGTGCATGAACGTACGCATAACTTACCTGTTGCGTACAGCAATCTTATGACTAACTTATAAACAATACGTCGGCGTACGTTGAAAATTTTATGCATGCACAAAATTTTGGGCCGCATTCGACGTACAACAACTTATACCAACGTATTTAAGCGTACTCGTAACTTGTTCATAACGTACCCCTAACTTATTCAACGTACACCAGCGTGTTTACTAAATTTCTCATACGTCGGCATACGCTGATGCTATACGTCACTGTGTGACAGCCACATAACAATATGTCATTTCGTAGCATATTCAGTACACTCTGATATGATATTTTTCGAGATTTTTGCCATCTAGAGTGGTGAAGGACTTCCTCCATGCAGAGCCGATGTGATCTATTTCAAACCATGTCAGAATTATCTGGATGTCTATTGATTACCTTACTGTCTCACTAACTGATTTTGCACGCTCGGAACATGGATAAGAAAACTAAGTCCTCCTGTACGCAAAAGTACATGTAGCAACCGCTTTATATGGTATGGATGTATGGATGACTGACATTTTACGTCCTTTTCAACAGTATTTCAGTCATATCAGGACAATTGGCGAGTGATACTGAAAGGCTGTGTGCAATGAAACTTTGTTTACGGTAGGAAAGATTCGTACTTCAAGTGAGTTTCGAACCCGGGTCCGCTAGATCAGTAGCCCATGGCCCGATATGCATCGCTGCTTTCAGAAGTTTCCCCAGACGCATCTATGGAGCAAGTCTGAAGACTCTTGCCCTAGTGGTTATTTAGAATCTGAGCTAAACGCAACTGGTAAATACATTTTCAAAAGCGCACGCGCAAGCACACAAAGGTATTGCATAAGCACGTCTATAGATGCTTCGCCAAGTCGCGCTAAAAGGTGTATAGCAGGAGGAGCCCCGGTAGCTCAATGGGTTAAGCGCTGGCCTACTGATCTAGCGGTCGCGGGCTGGAGCCCCGCCGGAGGCGGAGTTCTTTCCATCGTAAACGGGATTCCACTGCACACAACCTTTCATTAATATCCGCCCATCGTCCTGATATGACTGAAATACTGTTGAAAAGGACGTAAAATCGCAAGTCATCCATCCATCTATTTTTTGAATAGCAGGATTCATGCATTACGTCCCTATGGCACATTTGGATACATATACTAGCCCCCCTCCCTCGCCCTGGCCCACCCCATCCCACCCCATCTCCTCCACTCCCTCGACCTTTCAAAGATACTGAGCGGGATAAATTAACAAGAGGGCCATGAGGCCCTGATCCGCTCACCTGAGCAATTGGCAAAGTCGCTTTTTCTTATGTCTGAAATTGTCAAAATATGAGTCTAGGGTCAAAAGTCAAAGACTGACCATGACCTCTTGTACTCATAAATCTTCATGTGCTAATACGCATTAAGACAACCATATATACCATTTTTAGACCAAAATTTTCAAAACTTTCCATGAAATCTTATGTTCTAGCATTTTCCCATATTTGACGATACTGCGAAAAAAGGTCAAGGTGAACCCAAGGTCATCATTTGAACAGTCTTGGAAGTACTCTAGTACTCCATGCTACTTACCCTTTGGCTTTTGAGGAAATGTTTGAAAAATGTCAAAATATGAGAGATCTGGGTCAAAGGTCAAAGAATGACCTTGACCTCTTGTACTCATAATTTTTCATGACCTCATTAAGATGACTGTATATACCAATTTTTAGGCCAAAATCTTCAAAAATTCCCATGAAAGCTTATGTTGTAGCATTTTGCCATATTTGACCTTGCCATAAAAAGGTCAAGGTCAAGCAAAGGTCATAATTTGAACAATCTTGATAATACTGGAGTACCCAATGCCACATACCAAGTTTCAAGGCCATCGGTCAACTGGTTCTGGAGAAAAAGATTTTTAAAGGTTTTTACCATATATGGTCATGGCGGCCATGTTGGTCATGTGACCCAGACCATTTGAAGAAATTTTCGTTTCCTCAACCCCTGAAGGCTCTATATGATATTTGGTTACAATTGGCTTTTAAAAAGAAGTTTGAAATTGTCAAACTATGAGAATTCAGGGTCAAAGGTCAAAGAATGACCTTGACCTCTTGTACAAATGAATCTTGATGTACTCATTAAGATGACTGCATTTTCCAATTTTTAGGCCTAAATCTTCAAAACTTTCCATGAAATCTTATGTTCTAGCATTTTCCCTTATTTGACCTTCCCGTAAAATGGTCAAGGTCAACCCAAGGTTATCATTTTGAACACTCTTGATAGAACTGGAATACCCAATGCTTCATACCAAGTTTCAAGGCCATCGGTCAACTGGTTCTGGAGAAAAAGATTTTTAAAAGTTTTTACCATATATGGGCGTGGCGGCCATGTTGGTCATGTGACCTGAACCTTTTGAACAAAATTTCATTCCCTCAACCCCTGGAGGCTCTATATGAAATTCGGTTACAATTGGCCCAGTGGTTTTGGAGAAGATTGTTTGAAAATGTCAAAATATGAGAGTTCTGGGTCAAAGGTCAAAGAATGACCTTGACCTCTTATACTCATAAATCTTCATGTACTCAACTGCATTAACCAATTTTAGGCCTTACTCTTCAAAACTTTCCATGAAATCATATGTTCTAGCATTTTTCCATATTTGACTTTGCAGTAAAATGGTCAAGGTCAACTCAAGGTCATAATTTGAACATTCTTGATAGTACTCGAGTACCCAATGCTACATACCAAGTTTCAAGGCCATCGTTCAATTGGTTCTGGAGAAGAAGATTTTTAAAGGCTTTTACCATATATGTGCGTGGCGGCCATGCTGGTCATGTGACCAGGACAGTATGAATAAATTTTTGTTCCCGCAACCCCTGGAGGCTCTATATGAAATTTGGTTTCAATTGGCTCAGTGGCTGTTGAGATTATTGTTCGAAATTGTCAAAATATGAGAGTTCTGGGTCAAAGGTCAAAGAATGACCTTGACCTCATAAAGTCATAAATCTTCACGTACTCATTAAGATGACTGTAGATACTGGTTTTTAGCCCAAAATCTGCAACAGTTTCCAAGATATCTTATGTTCTGGCATTTTGCAATATAAAAGCACAAGATAGCAAATTTGACCATGCCGTAAAAAAGGTCAAGGTCAACCCAAGGTCATAATTTGAACAATCTTGGTAGTAATCGCGTACCCAATGCTACATACCAAGTTTCAAGGCCATCGGCCTATTGGTTCTGGAGAAGAAGATTTTTTTAGGTTTTTACCATATATGGGCGTGGCGGCCATGTTGGTCATGTGACCAGGACCGTTTGAACAACTTTTTGTTCCTAAGGTCCCAGGAGGCTCTATATGAAATTTGGTTACAATTGGCCCAGCGGTTTCAGAGGAGAAGTCGTTTGAAATTGTGGACGGACGGACGGACGGACGACGGACGACGGACGCCGGAGCCTTACCATCCTATAAGCTCCCCCGGAGCCGCTGGCTCAGGTGAGCTAAAAAATTGATTTATCAACACTTACATAATTAATACATGTATGTCTGACATAACGGCTTATCTCATATCTGGGGATGTAAACATAACTGCTAATGCAAGCCAAAGAAGTGGCACTTGTGCGCCCAGCGTAGACTCAGATCTATTTTTTGAATAGCAGGATTCATGCATTACGTCCCTATGGCACATTTGGATACATATACTACTAGCCCCCCTCCCTCACCCTGGCCAACCCCACCCCAACCCATCTCCTCCACTCCCTCGACCTTTCAAATATACTGAGCGGGATAAATTAAAAAATTGATTTATCAACACTTACATAATTAATACATGTATGTCTGACATAACGGCTTATCTCATATCTGGGGATGTAAACATAACTGCTAATGCAAGCCAAAGAAGTGGCATATGTGCGCCTAGCGTAGACTCAGATCAGCCTGGGCATCCACCCAATCTGATCAGAGTCTCCGCTGTCCGAATGGAATTTGCGTAGTCCTTTAGCTACCCTTTAAACACAGAGCGAGGAGTCTGATAAGACTGGGAAGAGCCCCGGTAGCTCAGTGGGTTAAGTGCTTGCCTACTGATCTAGCGGTCGCGGGTTCGAGCCCCGCCGGAGCCGGAGTTCTTTCCATCGTAAACGGGGTCCCGTTGCATACAGCCTTTCATTATCACCCGCCCATCGTCCTGATAATGACTGAAATATTGTTGAAAAGGACGTAAAATCGCAAGTCATCCATCCATCCATCTGATAAGACTGGAAGAATGCCCACTTGCTGGGTGCACATGTCATTTTGTTGGTTTGCCCCGTCGCGGATTTTTTTTACGAACATTTACAAAATTAAAGAGGCTGATACATGTAAGAGTTTTGGCCAGTGCATTAAAATTTTATGCAGATCTCCAGTAGTCATGTTGAAAATTATAAGAAAAACAAATAAATAAATAATTCTGATAATCAGGACGAAAAAAAAAAAAAAAAAAAAAAAAACTCCGTACACAGGAATTGGACATGGTTCGCATACGTGAGAGTAATGCAATAAGACCACCACACTACGGAGCTGTTAGTTTAGTGGAAATACAGTTTTCATATCTAGGCTAGCAAGTCTATAGACTGGCTCCTGTCAACTGTGAAGGGAGCCAGGCTATCGATTCAGAATGTATGGAAGCTTGTTATCGTCAAACATTTTGGTTTGCAAGGGGCGTTAATCCAGTTTATTGTTTTCTACCCGAGGAACGTGTTATGCCCCCTTCAATTTAAAGTAGACGTTGCATAATAACTCCTCCCTGGTTCAAAAAAACCTTTGGTCCCTGAAGTTAATTATTAGTCTATAATTTTACATAGCACCCAGGTTGATTGTAGACGACATGTGCATTTCAAACATCAGCGACCGCTTTACCTTTAACCTTCCAACGACATTGTCAATGTGCGCTGGCTCACTTGTCATCAGTGTAGCTCTGAATGGGCAGGGGCGTTGATAAGTTTAACATCACGACAGAGCCTATAGGGGAGCTAAATATCCGAAATGACTAGCATTTCTCGTGAGATTGCGCGCTGTAACCATTCACAAATCACTTCTAACTATGATGGCTGGTTTGTGCCGCGAAAAGACACCACGCGAAGAGACGGAAAGACGCCTTGCGAAAAGACGAAAAGACGAAAAAACGCCAGGCGAAAAGACGAAAAGACGAAATAATGCCATGCGAAAAGACGAAAAGACGAAACCCGCCACGCGAAAAGACGAAATTTCAGCGCGAAAAGACGAAAAAACGCCATGCGAAAAGACGCCATTTGAAACTCTTAATTTGTCGTCTTTTCGCGTGGCGTCTTTTCGTCTTTTCGCCTGGCGTCTATTCGTCTTTTCGTCTTTTCGCATGGCGTTATTTCGTCTTTTCGCATGGCGTTATTTCGTCTTTTCGTCTTTTCGCGTGGCGTTATTTCGTCTTTTCGTCTTTTCGCGTGGCGTTATTTCGTCTTTTCGCGTGGCGTTATTTCGTCTTTTCGCGTGGCGTTATTTCGTCTTTTTGCATGGCGACATTTCGTCTTTTCGTCTTTTCGCATGGCGTCTTTTCGTCTTTTCGCCTGGCGTCTTTTCGCGGCGACAAGACGAAAAGACGAAATGGCACAAACCAGCCACCATATCTAACTCCCTTTTGAAAGAACATGATTTGCTTATGGAAACAAGAGCTGGCATTACCTTCGGCGTTCATATAGCATTCGGATCAGGACCAGAAGGGAAGTCTGTATTTTCATTGGACCGGCGCACTTCGGCGCATGCGCAAGGGCAGAACCGGAAATAACATATCCGTTGCCATGATAAAAACCGAAACCGGAAATGCCGAAAAAGTTATAACATTTATCACTTTGATACTTTGAATTTTTTGGAAAGAGCTACAACTGACACAATGAAGAATACGATATGAAGAATAACATGTCATGAAGTTTGAAATGCAGTAGTAAAAATAAAACTCTTGTTCAGAACAAATTTAAGAACTTTCGCCTCCTTAACAAAATACAATGATACTAATTTTTTCACTCACTCCTTTACTGCAACATTGCGACCAGCATTTACATTAAAAGTGTGTGTGTGTGTGTGTGTGTGTGTGTGTGTGTGTGTGTGTGTGTGTGTGTGTGTGTGTGTGTGTGTGTGTGTGTGTGTCTCGGATGGCAAAGCTTAATAAGTTTACTCTTAGCGTAAGATTTTATGACTGGTGCAAATAATTCGCACGTAGGGAAGCAACTCAAACATAGAGCAACTTGCACATGGGAAAGCAACTCAAACATAGAGCAACTTGCACACGGGGAAGTAACTCAAACTTAGAGCAACTTGCACACGGGGAATCAACTCAAACATAGAGCAACTTGCACACGGGGAAGTAACTCAAACCTAGAGCAACTTGCACATGGGGAAGCAACTCAAACATAGAGCAACTTGCACACGGGGAAGTAACTCGAACATAGAGCAACTTGCACACGGGGAAGTAACTCGAACATAGAGCAACTTGCACACGGGGAAGCAACTCAAACATAGAGCAACTTGCACGCGGGGAAGTAACTCGAACATAGAGCAACTTGCACACGGGGAAGTAACTCGAATATAGAGCAACTTGCACATGGGGAAGCAACTCGAACATAGAGCAACTTGCACACGGGGAAGTAACTCGAACATAGAGCAACTTGCACACGGGGAATCAACTCAAACATAGAGCAACTTGCACACGGGGAAGCAACTCAAACATAGAGCAACTTGCACACGGGGAAGTAACTCGAACATAGAGCAACTTGCACACGAGGAAGCAACTCAAACATAGAGCAACTTGCACATGGGGAAGAAACTCGCAACTGCAAGACGAGAGGTATCAAGCTTTGTCATCATAGAGAAACACGCCCTTAATTCACTACTACTTTAAATACGCTCTAATTCATATAGATGTTCAACTGAAGAAAAACATTGCCCTTAAATATTTACAGTACATACTGGTAAAGAACCTTATTAAAGTCTGATGGACTTTAAGCAATAATTACTCAGAAAACTTCAATAACTGGTAATGAATCTGCGATAATTTTGAGCAATTTACGCTTTTAAAGTTTACAGCCACCATTTAACAACCATCCAAACACTGGAAATGAATGTTATTTATATGTTTTTCTTTTCCTCTTTTTTTACCGTATACTTAACAAGCTAAAATACATACTGGAAATGAACCTTATTGTGTTGAGTAGACTGTTGTGTTAATATGATTAAGTTCATTTAACTTTTATTTGAGTATAAGAGAGAGGGGCACATACACTTACACAAACACACACACATTCATGCACACAAGCAGATGGGAGAACACTTCCTGCCACATTGATATGTTTAGACTCCTTATAAACTTACATATTATATCTGTAAGATTTATATCATGTTGAGTTGCTTAAGTTACAACTTGTTATAACTTAAGTAAAAATGTGAGAACGACTTAGTTCGTCTTAAGCCGTTTCACAAATTTTGACTTTAAAAGTCTTTGGCCAGTTTTACAAACGATCTGAGCAAGAACTTTTTGCTTAAGTTATAACATAATTGAGTAAAAGGAATGGGAAATAACTGTAAGTCGTAGCATATAATATAGTATGTATTTATAGGTCACTGGGTAGACGAATATTGGATAGAAATATTGGCGGGGCATTCAAACCATTATACGGTCTAAATAACCCAAAGAGCTATAAAACATTTGAATAAGAAAAAAAAATCACCGTTTTGTTTTCCTAAAAAACAATATTTTGTATTTCTACATACTTTTTACACATTTTCCATTAAAATTCATATCTCTAGCACATGAACGCACTTTCATTTCAGCAAATCATATAATCTGTAATACAGGATATTTGAAACAAACTGGTAACAAAAAAATGCAGTTTTCTTGTTAATAAGTATATTTATACATTCTTTAAAAAAATTGCAAGAAAATGGAATTTCATAAAAAAACGTCATGAAAAATATATTCAATTGGTGGGGCATGCTTATGCATATTATTTTAGTAAAACTTACATCGTATGTTAAAGAATAAAACAAAAGAACAAACATTTCACCGTTTCGTTTCCTAGAAAAACAATGTTTAAGTTAAAAATATCCCCAAAACAGACTGCCCAAATTCTGAACAGCCGGTCCTTGCCCTACTATTTATTTTCCTGCTATTTGGTTCTACCATAGAGTAATGTCGACAAAAATGTGCTGACGGAATGGAAACTGTGAAGATCTTGAACATTCTGGTTCCTAAGGAACAGTCTGATCTCGGTTTCCACTGTTTGTACAGACCTATGTGCCCGAAAACTTAGGATCTTTACGGTAGATATTGTTAGTGTGTGTTAGGGCGCGTTTACACGAGCAAAGTTTCTATGTCACAGAAACTTTAACAAAGAAAGTATGACAAACATTTTGCGTTTACATGGAGCACATTATTTGTTAAAGAAAATGTGCCATAGAATCTTTGTCAAATAAACTTTGGCAATGAAATATTTGCTGCAGTGTTCACACGACCAAATATTATTCGTCAAAGTTACCTGCAGCGATGAAACAAAATCTTTGTCACATTTTCCACGCTTGTAGCAATGTTCTTTGTTAAATAATCTTTAGCAAAGTTCTCCGTTTACACGGACAAATTCAATTTATCAAAGTAACTTTACCATGTATATTTGTCAAAGAAACATTGTCATATTTTGGCATTTACACGAGCAAATTTTTCTTTGACAAACCTACTTTGTCATAGAAACTTTGGACGTGTAAACGCGCCCTTATACCTGTATATACTCCACAGTTAATCGATTTGATGATGAACAATATTTAAACAAGTAAGCTTAGTTATAACTTAAGTAAAAAATTTATACTTACGTGGTTTCACAAAAAAATCTTAGTTCAAACTCTTTGTTTAGATTTCGCTATAACACAGGTATCATACAGTTTTCTAGGATCGGTTGATTTCATGCTAATCTTGGATCTGCGTGAGTATTTTTATCCCCTCGCAGCACGAAGTGGCGAGGGGATAACGGTTTTGTCCCGTACATAAGTACGTACGTACGTATGTATGTTCACGTTTTGTCAGCGCTCTAGCGCCTACATTTCTCAACGGATTTTAAAATAATAACATCAAACAAATGAAGGGCATGACAATATCTCGAGCAAATTCGACTTTCAGGGTGCTGCGCCCAAGGTCAAGGTCACTGTGGCTATTTCCTGAAAAAACTTTGTCAGCGCTCTAGCGCCTATATTTCTCAATGGATTTTGAAATAACTTCATACAATTGTAGGGCATGACAATATCTCAAGCAAGTTTGACTTTCAGGGTGCTGCGCTTAAGGTCAAGGTCACTGTGGCTATTTTTAGAAAAACTTTGTCAGCGCTCTAGCGCCTACATTTCTCAACGGATTTTGAAATAACTTCTCACAAATGTAGGGCATGACAATATCTCGAGCAAGTTTGGCTTTCAAGGTGCTGCGCTCAAGGTCAAGGTCACTGTGGCTATTTCCTGAAAAACGTCAGCGCTTTAGCGCCTACATTTCTCAATGGATTTTAAAATAACTTCACACAAATGTAGGGTATGTCAATATCTCGAGCAAGTTCGACTTTCAGGGGCTGGGCTCAAAGTCAAGGTCACTGTGGCTATTTTTAGAAAAAAAAAACTTTGTCATCGCTCTAGCGCCTACATTTCTCCATTGATTTTAAAATAACTTCACACAAATGTAGGGTTAGACAATATCTCGAGCAAGTTCGACTTTCAGGATACTTCGCTCAAAGTCAAGGTCACTGTTGCTATTTTTAGAAAAACTTTGTCATCGCTCTAGCGCCTACATTTATCAATGGATTCTCATAGAACTTCACAATATATCATTATATTAAAGGTGAACATCATAGAGATAGATTCAATAGGTGCAAAAGTGCTGGTACTTGTCAGCATTCTAATGCTTGTCATGACTGAAATATTTTCTATCATGTGAGATCTAATCCCCCGAATGCTTACAATACTGTACCTTAATGTCAGGGTTCATATACAACCTTTACAATAAGGTCACAGGCTTTTTGTGGAGTGGGGTATGGTGCAGTGGTTAGCGTGCTGGCCTTGCAATCCAAGTGTCGAGGGTTCGCTCCTCCACTTCTCCAGTCTTTCGGATGAGACTCACCTTATCTGTTAGTGGGACATTAAACTCAAATCAGTCACTAATAGTGGAGTTGCTTATGTCACAAAAATATGCTCCCGTGTCCATTTTTTGTTAATCAGGGTTTATATAAATCAAAATGTTTGTCAATCTAAGTAGAGTCAGAAAATGGTTCCTGCGAATTTTTTCATGACCTTTATAAGGTCAAGGTCAAGGTCAAATGCACGGCACTATAATTTTTCACCTTTATTTCATTTCTCTACATTTTAAGACATTAACGTCGTGTTTCAAAGGCGTAAATGAATTTTGTTTTACGAAAATTATCATTTGATGGACGAAATCAGGAAAACGATAAGAAAACTTGATTTTGGAGAGCTTTAGCGAGCATTTTACGGATATTTGCAGTCTTTTTCCACATAAATACAATGAAAATAGAGCTTTATTTAGACTGTGTTGACACAACATTCAGTTACAGACGCCGTATGGTATTATATGGCAATCCCTTAAATTATGAAAAATAGGGTTGGGCCCTAACGAACAATGTTGTTGCCATGGCAACCAATATTTTCGACCAGCAAACCTTATATCGAATCGGATTTCTATATCCGCAATGCGCTAGCTGATTCATTTATGGTCAACCGTTCGAGATGGAGAAATAATATGCAGAAGGCCCATAGGCTGGTAACGCTAAACACCTTTTTTTATTTTTGTAGGTAAGTGGAAACACCGTAAGTCGAATGGTCACACTAAACACCGTAAAAACTGATATCGTAGGTGTGAGATTTCGGAGAAGGTCTAGGGTACATGAAAGCTTGCTGTACATTTCTGTTTTCTGTTTGAAAGCAATACTAGTGTAGTGTAAGAGATTTACAAGCTGGTAAATATACTCAAAAGCTAAAATAACGCATATTTTTCGTTTTGGTGTTTTTATGTCAAAATAAAAATCTGCTGAAATTGGCAAAACCGGGAAGATATTATCAATGCATGGACTACACTTTGTCGCAAACTTATTGAAATTTTATTCGTTTATTCATGCGGAACAAAGGCGTAAACAACGAAGGGGTCAATTTCAAAATTCACAAATACTGATCAGTAAACTCATTGTCTTGAACTGAGTTGTGCCAGGCTCAAAAACTGATGTCCTCTTTATCTAGGACGCTACAATGTCTTAGAAACGTCATCAAGAATTTTCAGCATTAGTTACTGGTTATAAACAAAGTTATGCCCCATTGAGCAAATCCCGTAAATTGGGCAAGTTTTGCGATAGCAAAAGAAAAGTTTGTGGATTTTGCAGCAAAACGAATTGGAAATGGATTCCAATTCGGGTTAAACAAAAGGGTAAGTGGTCAGTCAAAAATGGAGTGTGTAACAAAGGGAAGTAACTCTGTACGTCCTTCCAATAATGCAACCACAGACTGAACTTTTGGGCGCTGGATCCTTGAACTCACTGGGCAAAATTGAATGAAAATCATACAGCATCTTTATCATAGAGAGCAGTCTACGGTAAGCGAATGGGAAGACAAGATTTTTCCAGAAAAACACTTTCATCGGCTTTTAAATTTCGTAACTCAAACCGGAAGTGAGCAAAATACGTGCTCATCTAAAACCAAAATTTGTTTTGAACGGGTCCTTTACCAATAGCCTTTCTCATTTTGAATCCCAAATTACCAGAATTTTCTTATAATTTGACAATTCAGACGATTTTCAAAAACTTCGAAAAACTTTGGAAAAATGCATTTTTTTGCATGTGCGATTAAACTGTGTACGAATTAAGTTTTAAACCGTTTTATACCGTTTTCCAGTTGGTACATCATGATGAACTCACGTGCAGTAAAATCGTATTGATAATTTATTTTGTGCCACTTTGAGCCAGAATTTCGTGATTTTTGCCTTTTTGACAAAAATCTAAATATTTTTTTCAAAGGATTGCACTGTGACAAGAAAATGCTGCAGAACTTATGGCCGGGTATAGGCAAGTCCCAGTATTAAGTTAATAGTAAAATATCATTACATTTAATGAGGCAAAACAAGACACTAAAAATATGCGTTTCTTTTGCTGTTGAGTATATAAGAAACGAGGACTGAGCTTGCACAGAAATCATCTTGCCAACTAGGAAAAAGCGTTTATAGCCCAAGTCGAGAATACCAAGTAATCAAATATGACTAAGATATCTCGCCATGCTATTATTTCTATTTTTCTAACTGAATAAAATAATTTATACATTATATACCTAATCCTCTATTCTACCAGCCGACTGTTTCAGTTTTAGGGCTTATTTCTTCAATCTGTAATAGCTGTATTGTCAATGTTCAGATCCCCGACATGTTGGTATAAAAAGATAACAGATAAAGACCTATTATCCTGCAAGTAATTGTTTCCAAATTATTAGCAAGGTGCACTAATTTCATTTCTCTATGGAGATATTATATCTATAATTTCTAAAAGAGAACGTTTTGAATATATACTAATGTCTCATAATGAGTCGTAAACTTACAAGCATCGAAGTCGCGAAATTAAAAATAGGGAGTATGATGGCATGGAGGATTCTAGAATTACGTGTACTGCTCCTACATAATTAGCTGCCCTGATATCAGACATATCGGTATGGTGTAATGTGATATGTTGCAAGGTTTAGAAAAGCCTCGAAAACTTGTGCCAGATCACACAAAACACACGATAAATCCATATGGAAGCTATGATATAGGCTGTTCATCTCTATATAAGAAAGACTCAAGAAGCGGACAAAAAGAGAGAAAAAATCTGATTTGGAATGCTCATGCTGACCAAAGAGTTAAACATGCATTACGCTCTATGCAGTTCAGGATCACATTCATTATCAAGATAAATGTGTCGAACCCCCACCAGCTGTCCCAGAAAAATATATTCTACCGCACAGGTCGTTGATAAAAAGCTGTGAAAATCTTGTAAATTTTTCATGGTACAATAGAAAGATAACAGTTCGATACATTTCCTTTTACAGACGAGGTAATATACCACCCCGGCAGAATGGGAATGGGGTGGGAGGAGGTAAGGCAGTGGATAGACAACCACCTGTGCTCTGGTTCATATCATGTTCGTGATTGATTAACTTTTTTCTTAAGAAATGAACGTATGTTATAGCGATAATATTTTTCGCGACACGACAAAACCAACAAAGTGGTATTTACGCCCAGCTAGACTCTGATCCTCCTGGGAATCCGCTCAGTCTGATCAGAGACTTCGCTGTCGGCATGGAGCTAGCCTAGACCCTGAGCTACCCTTCAAGCGCACAGCAAAAGCTCTGGTCAGACTGGGCGGGTGCCCAAGTTGATCTGCCTTTGCTGGGTGCACATGCCACTTTGTTGGTTTTGTCATGTCGCGGCTCACATATGCTAAAAGTGAAATCGTTACTTGCGAGTACAGTTGTATAACTAGTTTGATGAGCATAAAGATCTATTAAGTATTCATTCATAAGCTTCAAGTCAGTTAAGAGTTGGTTGCTGAGGATTCAAACTGGTTGCTCAAGTCTAATACAAAACACGTTTTTTTCTTCAAGAGAATTAAAATTCACACAGCTGTTCTTCAAACATTGCAATCTAGTTCATTGCACATATAGGATGTTCTGTTTGAAATTCACTTAAGGTTTGAGCGCTGTTTAAATTTAGTCGCTTAAGGCACATATTGGAAGCTGTGGGCGGATACATAGAGGTTTTCAATGTATTTTTTTTAACTCTATCGACTTTATTTTGTCTACATAATTTGTAGGGCATAAAAGATAATCTTAGTGTAATATGGTCAAAAATTCCAAATCACATAAGAGTTGGTTGCTAGGGCCTCCAACCGGTTGCTAAGGACACATTTATCAACAGATTGTGGAAGTCCGACAGTTTCTTACAACACTGTCTTCATATTTTGTTTCAGGTAGAATATATTCCGGATGGATTTCAGTAAACAGTCTCGAATTCGCTAATAGTTACTTGCTAAGACTGGTTGCTAAGGATGCTAAGGATAAATGTATAAATAATTGTTCTAGAACAAGTGTATATTAAATAGTTGTTGTTGTTTTTTTTTTCAACAAATTGTTTAAGTCCAATACTTACGCTTCAAAAGTATATACAACAATACATAATACATTGTAAATAGAAGATGATTTGTTTGGAATTCTCTTTATAGCTCTAAATCTGTTGGAAAGTGGTTGTCAAGTGCTTAAATCGGTTGCTAAGGACAAATATATACCCATGTTGTTTCAATGATTTTTCGAAGTCAACCGGCAATGCTTCAAATTGTCTTCAAAGTTTGTTGCACATAAAAGATATCCCTTATGAAGTTCAGTACCATGTCTAAAATTTGTTAAGAGAAAGTTGCTAAGTGCTAAGGGTCGTTGCTATGGACAAAATATACGCCTCTTTTTCAACAATTTGTTATAGTCTGCAACTGGTTTGATAAACATAACTTACAGTTATCTATATAAACATTGATTATAGAAGATATTTCATTTGGAATAAACTAAAAAATCCAAATTTGTTACAAGGTGGTGGGCTCTAACTGGTTGCTAAGGACATAAAGATACCCATATGTTTCAACAGATTTTCAAAGTCAGACAGCTGTGCTTTAAATATTACTTCCAATTATCTTCGTAGTTTGTTGCTCATAACAGATATCCAGACTGAAAGTAAATCAAAAGTCTATAATCTGTTGATAGGAAGTTGCTAAGGACTAAAATTGGTTGCTAAGGACAAATGTATAGACTGGTTTGTCAACAGTTTGTTAAAATCCATTACTTGTTTGTTAAATATAACTAATAATTGTCTGCATAATGCATTGATAATAGAAGATATCTCATTTGGAAATAAGTAAAAATAATCCAAATTTATTACAAGGTGGTTGCTATGGGCTCAAGCTGGTTGCTAAGGACACATAGATACCTATATGTTTCAACAGATTTTCAAAGTAAGACAGCTGTGCTTTAAATATTACTTTCAATTTTCTTTATAGTTTGTTGCTCATAACAGATATCCAGAATGAAAGATAATCTAACGTCTAGATTCTGTTAATTGAAAGTTGCTAAGGACTGAAACTGGTTGCTCAGGACAAACGTATACGCAAGTTTTTCAACACATTGTTAATTTTCATAACTTGTTTGTTAAATATTACTTACAATTGTCTGCATAACACATTGCAAATAACTATATCTCATTAGGAATTCAATCAAAAGTTCCAAAATTGTTATAAAAGATGGTTGCTATGTGCTGAAATTGGTTGCTAAGACAAATATAAATGCATCTTTTCAACCAATTGAAAATCTATCAGCTGTCCTTTAAATATTTACAACAGTTTTTATCATGACTTATTACACATAATAACTATTCTTCGTGGAATGAAGCCAAAGGTTTCAAATCTGTTAAAGGTTGGTTGCTAAGGGCTTAAACTGGTTGCTAAGAATAAAGATATACACATTTCCTTCTTAAAAAACTTACAGAAATCTAACGTCTATGCTCAAAACAAACCGTTTCGCATATAACAATCAAGATTTACTGCCTAAAAACCCATCAGGTTTGCACAACAAACTCCAATGCTTATCTTTAAAATGCCCAGTTTTTAGAAATATGCTTGCATAAATCTGATGCCATGGCAACGGATTTGATAATTAAGATATAATATTGAATACAATGGCCTGCTAAACCATTTTAACCGTAAGAATGATCTGAGAAATGCAATATCCAATTCGCGTTTAACGAAACAATAATCATAGTGTTTATATCTATATATTTTCTTTCGACCTTTAGTGAAATGACCTTGACCTTGCCACACTAGCGGTCAAAGACAATTGGTAAATGAATTTTTAATTACAAACATTTATTTTCTTTCGATAATACCAAAATTTAGTCTCAAATCTTACACTGTGCCCACCATAAATCACGACTTTTAAAGGTTTCCTTTCTATTTTGAAGTGTTGACCTTTGACCTTTGACCTTGACCTTGAAAAGTGATAGAAAAAATTCGCAGGAACCAGTTTTGAAAACTACTTGTCAAAACAAACATTTTGGTATATAACATTCCTGATTAACAAAAAGTGGACACGGGATTACATAAGCAACTCCACTATAAGCAATCACAGGCTTTTTGTTTTTTCATCCACATAACTATTATATGCCATGAAATTCCCCAGTTCAGTGTTTGCCCATACCAAGTAGTCTTGTGCGAGGGGATTTGTATCGCCTGCGATGCCTTGTTTAGCACGGAGTAAGTATAGGCGGTCAGTTTAAGTATTGATAAAATCAGAACAAACGACAATCAATACATACATGTTATTAGCTCACCTGAGCCGAAGGCTCACAAGGTGAGCTTATAGTATAGGCTTGGTCCGTCGTCCGTCGTCCGTCGTCCGTCGTACGTCGTATGTCCACACTTTAAACATTAATATCTGCTAAAGCAGCTGGCCAATCTTGATCAAATTTTATGTGTAGCATTGTTGGGGTGGGGGATTCATTGCATATAGTTTTGGACCAGATTGGTTTAAAACTCTGGTTACTATGGCAACAAAATGGTCCCATAGACTTATAATTGAGAAAATGTTGTCCGGGCCCTAGCTTCTTCATTTTTAATCCCAGCTTCTTGTAACTTGCAGGTATTCAGGACAGCCAAAACATCTCGGACCAGTTCGAATTTGGGCCAGGTTGGATCATTCTTTTCAGAGTTACTTGCCCTTGAGGGATAAAATATTTTCCCATAGACTTATAATGGGGAAAATGTTGTCCGGGCCCTAGCTTCATCATTTTTTATTGCAACTTCTTGTAACTTGCATGTATCTAGGACAGCCAAAACATCTCGGACCAGTTTGAATTTGGGCTAGGTTGGATCATTCTTCTCTGAGTTACTTGCTCTTGAGCGATGAAATATTTTCCCATAGACTTAAATGGGGAAATGTTGTCCGGGCCCTAGCTTCTTCATTGTTGATCGCAACTTTTTGTAACTTGCAGGTATCCAGAACAGCCAAAACATCTCGGACCAGTTCGAATCTGGGCCAGGTTGGATCATTCTTCTCAGAGTTACTTGCCCTTGAGCGATGAAATATTTTCCCGTAGACTTAAATGGGGAAATGTTGTCCGGGCCCTAGCTTCTTCATTGTTGATCGCAACTTATTGTAACTTGCAGGTATCCAGAACAGCCAAAACATCTCGGACCAGTTCGAATCTTGGCCAGGTTGGATCATTCTTTTCAGAGTAACTTGCCCTTGAGCGATGAAATATTTTCTCATAGACTTATAATGGGGAAATGTTGTCCGGGCCCTAGGTTCTTCATTGTTGATCGCAACTTATTGTAACATGCAGGTATCCAGGACAGCCAAACCAGCTTGGACCAGTTTGAATTTAGGCCAGGTTGGATCATTCTTCTCAGAGTTACTTGCCCTTGAACGATAAGACTTAAATGGGGAAAATGTTGTCCGGGCTATAGCTCCTCCATTTTTGATCGCAGCTCCGTGAAACTTGCAGGAATCCAGGATGGCCAGAACATCTCGGATCTTTTCGAATGTGGGCTAGGTTGGATTGTCCCTCGCTCAATGAAGTTATGGAGGGGATATAGGGTCTGTCTGTACATAGGTATATATGTATGTACGTATATACACCTTTTGGCATCGTTCTAGCTTCCTCATTTATTAACCGATTTTTATGTAAGTTCACACAGATATTGGGTATGACATGACCTCGAACGAGTTTGCATTTCAGCATGATGGAGTCAAGGTCAAAGTGGCTATTTTTAGAAAAACTCTGTCATCACTCAAGCGCCTTCATTTGTGGACTGATTTCGATTAACTTCACACAAGTGATAAGTATGGCAATATCTTGGACAAGTTCGCATTTCAGCATTCTGGCATCAAGGTCAAGGTCACAGTGGCTAATTTTAGAAAAACTTAGTCATGGCTCTACCGCCTTGATTTGTGGATCAAATTCAGTTTGATTTCACACAAGTGATTGGTATGACAATATCTTGGATAAGTTTGAGTTTCAGCGTTCTGAGGTCAAGGTCAAGGTCACAGTGGCTATTTTTAGAAAAACTTTGTCATCGCTCTAGCGCCTTCATTTATGGACCGATTTTGATTATAACTTTACACAAATGTTTAGTATGACAATATCTTGAACAAGTTTGCATTTCAGCATCCTAAGATCAATGTCAAGGTCACAGTGGCTATTTTTAATAAACTGTATCATTCTAGTGCCTTCATTTATGGAATGATTTTGAGTGTACTTCACACAAGTGATAAGTATGACAAAATCTTAGACAAGAACATGTTTCAGCATTCTGAGGTCAAGGGCAAGGACACAGTGGTTATTTTTAGAAAAACTTTGTCATTGCTCTAGCGCCTTCATTTGTGGATCGAATTCAATTTGATATCATACAAATGATAAGTATGAAAGTATCTTGGATAAGTTCGCATTTCAGCATTATTGGGTCAAGATCAAGGTCACATTGGCTATTATTAGAAAACCTTTTTCATCCCTCTAGCGCATTCATTTATGGACCGATTATGATTTAAACTTCACACAAATGTATTGCATGTCAATATCTTGAACAATCTTGCGTTTCAGCACCCTAAGGTCAAAGTCAAGGTCACAGTGGCCGTTTATAGAAAAACTTTGTTATTGCTCTAGAGCTTTCATTTATGAACCAATTTCACACATGTGATAAGTATGGCAATATCTTTAACAAGTTTGCGTTTCATCATCTGAGGTCAAGGTCGAGGTCACAGTGGCTATTTTTAGAAAAACTTTGTCATCGCTTTAGCGCCTTCATTTATGGGCCGATTTTCATTTTAACTCCACACATTTAAGCATTAATATTTGCTGAACTAGCTGGCCATTCTTGATCAAATTTTATATGTAGCATTGTTGGGGTAGGGGTTAATTTCATATAGTTTGGGACAGATTGGTTTAAAACTGGTTACCATGGTAACAAAAAGGTCCCATAGACTTATAATGGGGAAAATGTTGTCCGGGCCGTAGCACCTTTAGTTTTGACTGCAACTTCTTCAAACTTGCAGCTATCTAGGACAGCCATAAAATATCAGACCAGTTCGAATTTGGGCCAGGTTGGATGGTTCTTGTCTTTTTCATTTTTCACCCTGAGGGTCAAAGGCATGATACCACCACCTATGTGTTCAATTTGCCTTAGAGTAACTTACCCTAGAGTACTGAGGCTGACTGGACTCAGGTGAGCTACAGGACCAATGGTCCTCTTGTTTTAAATGATTTCGCCGTCAGGTTAAAATGATTAAAATTCGTTGCAAGCAGAAATAATTGTGCATCGGGACAAAATATCTGAATCAAAACAGAAAAATGACAATAATTTGGGTTTGGCCAGCAATAACTCCCATCTGCGTTATTGGTGGTGGTTTGCCTTTTGGCATTTGAGTAAAAAATCAATTTTAATTTTCCATATGGAAGCTCTTTTCGGGGATCTATCACGAATAGTGAAAAATATCATTTTTGTGGCACAACCCCTTCACTTAATGCGAATAATGACCGCGGAGCATTTTTGGTAATGCATGCACCGCGGTCTGTAAAACACACATCCGCGGTACAGACCAACATTTGGAGTTATAGTGGCGATTACTATAGAAAGCTTGGTCAGATCAATCTGATATTTTGATAAAATATCTATCACTAATTTAACTTCAAAACTACAAAAGATTCCATAACGCTGACAAACTAACAACAACGCTTGAGTCGACTGAACGCATTTGTTTGCCGGTTTGATCCGCTTCCTTCTTCTTATTATTCGTTTGGCAAATGAACAGAACGTTTTGCTAAGATAGCGATCATTCAAGTGCAAACCTGGTTCAAAACTGATCTTTTTGCACGGATCTTTTATTTTCAAAAACAGCCTGGTTATCTATAATTTACCATTTGTCACAGCACCCCTCAGCAGATCCACCACTATTAGCTGCGCCGGGCCAGGATTAGCATGAAATCAACGGATCCTAGAAAACGGTATGATACCTGTGTATAAGCTTAAGTCAGCCAGCGAGGTGGCTTAAGTTCTCGCTTGAAATATCTTAGGTAGATATGCTGATGATAAGCCGTTATAATTCAGGGAACTAGGCTATGTGTTTATTAGTTCTAACTTGTATTTTACGTCGCTACATATAAGCGGTTTGAAACACAAGCAGCTTTGCAGCTGCACGTCCAGGGTGGTACTTCTGTTCCGGCCCCTTTTTGTTCATTTAGTAGGCACTGCGCATAGACCTTGAGCTGACCATAGACCCCCCCTCCCCCCGCAGGGGGAATTTTGCACCGTATAATTTTCCGAAATATGCACTGTTATACGCATGTCAGTACTCGCCCTACATAATGTCGGGTTTTGTCTGCTAGTGCATAAATCACTGTTTCAAGGTTATTGACATTGTCAAGGATAAGTTGATTAACCCGTATAACGTAGCTTACATTGTATTTGTCGTTTTATTCCCTTCATTGTCTAAAATACGTGTAATATGAGCAGCGAATTGTAAGAATTGAAGTGGGGAGAAAGGTTAGTGTCATATATATTACTGTTTTGATATTCTGGTATTTAAGCAAACTAAAGTCTTGCAAAACTCGTCAGCAGTCACGATAAATATGTAACGAGTATAACCACAACAAAATACGGAAAAAAGAACCAGAATCAGACTAAATCGCCTAATTGGTGGACTGAAGTTTATACGTGCTCCATCAATCTTCTTTGATTCATGCTCAGCTTAGATAAGTTAAGCAGCAGTTAGCAGTGGATATATTAAATGGGGACAGAAACTTTATTTTTTGGAGAATTTAACCTAAAAAAGACGAGAAAAGCTAGGAAAGCCAACACCGGCTGCATTTTATCTTTCAGTATTATCTGTATTATGTCTTAAGTAGACACTGTTGTATATGTGTATACGAAGAAACGCTAATGGTATGTGTCCTCAAACTATAGAAAAACAACATCGAATAGTGTATATTTGAAAAGCAATCTAAGAGTAACTTGACGTTACATAATTGTAATATGTCTGGGGAAAAGTGTTATCAAAGTTTTAGTTCCCGGGCGTTATGAATTATTCATTGCTGTCGTATTAGCTTACCACTAGTAGTCAGATGGCAATTTTAGCTATTTGAAATACACAAGAACTGAGCAAGACGCTCATAGACCGTTAAGACCGAAGCAGTCCGACCTTGACTCCAGTACAGTCTCACTTAAACGTGACTTCATGAAAATTATTATTATTTTTTTTTTCATAGAATGAAGTAAGTATAAGTTGATATATGCTGCAGCTGATTAATATTTAGGTCCAAAGCTATGATGGGGAAAAAAACAATTTAATTTCGCTACCTATGCTGTTGGCTGAGCCATTCAATTACCTTACATACGAATATGCAACTGTGACGGCCAGCTGAGGTAATCAAACGCAGTACCAACTCTGCCGACAGGCATTAACACCGTTTTTGCTATGCCGCCAGTCGAATCAACAGTCAAGAGCCTCTTTGCACAGTAACTGCTTTACATAGGTTAGCAAATACATGTATGTGTGGCTCCAGTGATCATAACTTACATGTTAATTTGTGGTCTACGTGATCTGTTTATGCAGCTCCCATCAAATACATTACAAAGTATTAACAATGTGAAAATTTAAGGATTAGGCCGCGTTCACACGAGCAAAATTTCTTTGTCACAGAAACTTTCACAAGGAAAGTATACCAAACATTTTGCGTTTATGCGGAACAAATTATTTGTTAAAGAAAATGTGACATAGAATCTTTGTTAAAAAAAACTTCGGCAATGAAATATCTGTTGCAGTGTTCAGACGACCAAATATTATTCGTCAAAGTTACCTGCAGCAATGAAACAATATCTTTGTCACATTTTCCAGCCTTATAGCAACTTTCTTTGTTACATAATCTTTAGCAAAATTCTCTGTTTACACGGACATTTATCGAAGTAACTTTACCATATATATTTGTCAAAGAAACATTGTCATATTTTGGCATTTACACGAGCACATTTTTCTCTCTTTGTAAAAATAATAAAAAGCTTAGTAGTATTTCAATTCTCATATCGACGTTGCCCCCGCACCTCAGCGGAACGAATCCATAGCCGCAGTAACTTATTATAGCTTAATAAAAAGTGGCATACTTTATATGCATACAACATTCTGTCATCAGCCTGTCCAGCAGCTCTAGTTACACATATTTAACTGGTCAGGTAATTTTGCAAACCCCATGGTTTTATTCCCACTTGTTGTTACTATCAAGAACTAAAGGTTTTACGAAATACAAAATTCAGTCAGACAATTTTCAATATGTAAGCAACTAAAATTGGTGTTTGGATTTTGCCAAAATGCTGTATTCTCTGACAGTATTTAATGTATTTGGACAAAGATGATCTGATAAGCAGTAAGATATCATAAATAAGCAATTTACTTATTGTTGAACAGTAAATAATACGGTAATACAAGGTCACGGACATCACATGCAGTTAGTTATTAGCTCGCCTGTACGAAAGTTGTTACTCTTACGTCGGCGTGGGCTTTGGCGTTGGCGTGGGCGTTGGCGTCACACTTTAAAGTTTTAGGGGTCAAGAATTAGGTCACAATCACTTTAAAGTTTTACGACAATTTTTTTTAACATTCATATCTCAACAAAAACTCGCCAGAACCCTTTGATGTTTGGAATATAATTATCATCATATCCCTGGGATGGGCTTAGGGTCAAGAATTAGGTCACACTCACTTTAAAGTTTTAAAGTTTTCAGGCAAAGTTTTTTAAATATTCATATCTCAGCAATCACTGGCAAGAACCCTTCCATATTTGGAGCATAATCATATCATAGCATAACCTTTCATCACGTAACACTATACCCCTGGGTAAGGCCCTAGGGCGGGGCTTAATGGTCAAGGTCACACTCACTTTAAAGTTTATGACAAAGTGTTTAAACATTCATATCTCTGCAACCACTGGCAATTTGGAACATAATCATATCATAGCATAACCTTTCATTACAGAACACTATGCCCCAGGGTCAGACCATGGGGGTGGGGGCTTAGGGGTCAGAAATTAGGTCACACTCACTTTAAAGTTTTACATTTAAGTATATCTTCCTTTTTCATGGATGGATTCCTTTTATATTTGTACTGTAGTTAGATGATGGTCCAAAGTTTTACAGAGTACCACCCCCACCCCACTCATTGACCTTGAGGTCAAGGTCATGGACGTAGAAATTTGGGGTTTTGTTGAAGTAATATGATAGCATACTGTTCCATAGTGGACGGATTTAGTTTATACTTGAACTGATGTTAGATACTGGCTTGAGTTTTCACAAAATACTACCCGCACCCTGCTGAAGTCAAGGTCATTGATATAGAATTTTATTTTTTTAGAAATACGTTAATAATACTTGGACATGCTTGTATGAAGTTTTATGTAGTGCAAGGCAGAGGAAAAAATGCCTGAGAGATGGGCAAGCAGCAGTTCAGGCGAACTATGCTGTCAGGCGACAGCTCTTGTTTAGGTTAGCCCTACCTTGGCGTGTACGCACTATTCCTATTGTTTGATTATTTGCTCTTCAGAAATATTGTATTAATAGTTAAGGATATTGGAAATGAAGAATTTATAAACTCTCAATGAAAACGTTGTATACATTACTTGTTCAGTCTGTCTTTTCTTTTCTCTCTCTCTCTCTCTCTCTCTCTCTCCCTCTCTCCCTCTCTCTCCCTCTCTCTCTCTCTCTCTCTCTTATTATTATGCTGCAAGGCATAACTACAGTGTAGAGGAATGCATTCTAAAGGAGAACAACTAAGACTTGCTCATAAATATCTGAACAGCGATGACCAGCATTAATATATTCTGTCATTTTCATTTTCCATTTCATTATGTGTGCAGAGCTAAAATGAACACTGTCCCTGGGAAAAAAACATTTTTGTCTTTTTGTCCAACTAAACGTATCTTTATGTTCTTTGGTGAGAGATAATTGAATTCAGTTAGATTCTTTAAGAGATTATTGAATGTAGTTAGACTTGAAAGATTAAGAAACAAAAGCATAGATCATCTTAAACATAACATTTATAGATTGCTACAGTATCACTCGTAAACTGCCAGTGTCTCTTTTCTGTATTAAATGTTTCTGATACTATTCTCCCAAACTCCTGGTTTACACATTATTGTTAGTTAAATACATGAACTAGATAAAGCAACGTATTGACACTACCATTAAACATTTTCAAAAGTTTGCTTGTTTCTTGACTGTAACTCAGCAATGTTGTTTCCCTTGGTAACGTAAAATATACGATAGTCTTACAAAAGTAGATATACGCTGCCAGCAAAATATTTTTGTTAGCTTTGATGCAGAAATGTGTTTGCCTGCAATCTTCAAACAAGGTTGTACACCATTTTATATTGTTGATTACTGATTATTTTTTAGTTTTACATAAACACGTCAAAACCGCCTAGTTATAATGTTATCAAACTGACTGTATATTATTTTATTCGAGACCTATATGCAAAATCAATGCTGACTTTTAATAGCAGCAGCTTTATCTTTTCTGAAGTTTTTTATTTTTTTTGATTTTGCAGCTGTATATAACACTATAACAAAATTTCATGTATCATACTATCTTGAGAACTCAAATGTACAAATTGTAAAAGAAACAAACTGGGCAACGTCATTATGAAATACTTTGATTCTTGATATAATAACAAAGTAAACAGCGAAACCCGTTTTACATGTGCACAATATGCCAATGCCCTTAACATTACAAGTTGAAGTAAACTGTGTTTATTCACACATAAAACACACCTCATGAATCCCTAAAAGTAATAACTGAGAGAAATGTTGATAGGTCCAAGTGCACAATATATCCCAAGAACTCTCAGACTTCTATCTGTTATTGTGACGGTGGAAAAAAAAACTGATTAAAGGTATTATAATGATGAAATATCTTAAATGTTAAAGTTATTTACGTTTCTACTAGTAATAGCTTATGATGAAAAAGAAACCAGAATGGATTTTTTTCTCTTATAATAAATGATTCTTGTATGAAGACACTGCTACCAAAGAAAACAAAATGTATCTATCTTCAAAATATATGATTTTAACACAAGTAGCCCTAGGTAACGTATATAATCGATCATTATGACAGACTAAAATGCGTTCCAAATATTGTGGAACAGCTCCTTGCTGTTTAGATAGGCTGGCATATTCAATAGTACCTTTTACTGTTGTTTCAAGTCCAACAGTGTAGTCCAAGCACTCGAATTATACGGAAAGTAATAAATGTAATATGGAACATTTATAAGGGTTACTGTCTTCACCATCCTATTTCTCCCAAAGTATACAAGATAGGATAATAATTTTTGCAGATTTGAAAAGATCAATATATTGACTTTAAAACAAAAACAAGCATATGGTCTAATATTAAAGGAATAACTCACAAAAAGAAAGTATTTGGGATGGAAATAGCCATTTTAATGGAGAGTAAAGCCAAATGTCATGTTAATTACACCATGAAGGCTAAAGTGACCTTTCAAACATCATAACTTTTAGCTACTGGATTGTTCTATTAATCTCTATTATAATTTTAAGCATACGAAAGTGACTTCTATTTTTTTTTTTTCATATTTTTTGATAATTTTTATGTTATGTTTATTTTTTTTAATGGGCAACGTTTGAAACAGGCTAACATGTTGCAAAATACTTCTAAGATACTGGACTTTAAGAAAAGTATGGTCTGCCTGGGTGAATTCATAGCCCTGCCATGGCTGAACCGAAGGTACTTAAACGTTTCACATGATGCGGAGACGAGAAATCCGTAGGATGGTGGAGAACGTGTCGGATTTAGGACCCACCCCATGTGGCACTGAGACCTTACGAGAAAAAAAAGAAAATGGTATGTACATAGGCAGTCCATGCCTGTACAGTCAGGGCATGTTTTCTCACGACACGGCCAATATGTTTATGAAAGCCTCATACGAAACGCATATATACAAATGAACTCATCTATTATGAAATAAACTCATCTCTGTCTTTCTCTCTCTGTCTCTGTCTCTGTCTCTCTCTGTCCTCTGTCTCTCTCTCTCTCTCTCTCTCTCTCTCTCTCTCTGAGGATGGGGTGTGGTTGGGGGATGTGGTAGCGGAAAAGTGTCAGCGCAGGGAAATGACTTTATCATGTGACCGTATTCTACTAGCAGTATATAGTCCCCTTTTCTATATCCATTAGACCTGGGGACAGTCGGGGAACACTAGACTGAAATTACATCCAGTTAAAGCTGACGATCAAACTTTAGAAAGAGAGAATGAGAGAATAAAGAACTGAATAAATGAAAGTGTGTGTACGTGATTTTTTTCTTCTCATGGGGAAAACAGCTGCTGACTCTGCTTATCACTTGTAATTTATTGTTTGTTGGGATGTCTTTGTCAATCTTTCCCTTTGATGTTGGGGATAGGGTTTGGGATCTGATTCAGTCAGTTCCTGAAGTGTAGTTACTCTTTAAATTTGTAACGGCCCCGTTTTAGACAGTATTATACTCTAATCCTGCTCTTACTGCAAGTATTTTGCAAGTATTCCTTCACCTATTTTGAGGCGTCCGAGTGTCGAAATTTTCGTGGCATTTTACTTATGTGCAATTTTGTGGGTAGTCTCATGATCCTGAGGGTGTGAATGTTTTTATACGTGCGTGCCTACATAAAGGTCCATTTCAAATCAAGAAATTTGATGAAAGTGGGATATTCCTAAGTCCCACAAAATTCTCATTCTTCGGTGGAATAAAAGAGTTAAGTGGGGTGAGTGGTTGAAGTGAGGAAGTGCCTCTCCGGTGTGGGAATATTTCACTAAATAGTCGACTCTGGGGAAGAAAGGGCAGTGCTCCAGATAAAAAAGGGTAGCCGTATAACTCTGAGATAATTTTCCTTATTTCTGAATGAAAACATATGTTGTGACACCTCATCAGACCCGTCTCCGCAAAGCAATTCTAATGAGGGCTCTCAACATATGCTTTGATAAAGAAAATTATCCCTTAATCATCCCCGTTGCCCCTTCTTATCTGCAGCACTTAAAAAGGAACCCTACTCACTGCTGATAACGGCTAACGATTTCAAGCAGTTCTAACTAAACTTTCTGATACCAGCAATATCCTTTCTGCTGACCAAGTTTTCGACTAGCCAATTCTATCACTTCCGCTCTTACTCTGTCTGACGCAGTGGAACGAGGCATAAAAGTTTGAGAAACTTGAAACATGTTTTTCAATAACGAAAAGCATGCCGGGTAACTTAGAATACTTCGTTTAACTTTAAAATGCATAAAAATTAGGGTACACATTCAAAGCAGTACCACATGATATTAAAATAAAAATAAAAGAAAGAACATCAATTAAATAAAATAGAATGAAAAAAAAATGTAATAAAAAAAGGAGAATCGAACCTGTAACTGTCTGTGCTATAGTGCAAAACGCTTTCCACTACACCACAGCTATGTAATTATGATGTTTGGTACGTATAAGTTTATTGCAGGCATTTAACACGGCTAAAATAGACTCCTAAAAATAGACTGACTCAAGTCAAATCAGATAAGTTTTTGCTAAGATCAATTTGTAAAACGCTAAAAGCACGAACTTAAATAATTCTTATTTTCTTACTTAAGTTATAACTTAAGTTGGAACATAAGCCCAAATCTAAGATACTTTCACAAGTATTGGCTTTTTAAAAAGCTGGCCACCGTTCAGCTTTTCTTATTGGTAGAATGTTTTTGTTTTTTTTTTGTTTTGTTTTTTTTTGTCATAGTACTGCGTCAACAGAAAAAAAGGGGACATATTCCACTGCAGAATCGCTATAGCCCTGACATCTACGATACTGAGAGCTGCGTGGTGCTCTAATTTGTAACAGTCCTGACCTGTATCTGGGGTCAGACATTTATCTTTGACATGATACTCGGCACCGGAGTGCATCTTGAAGAAAATTAAATAAGGTCTGCGCTAAATGAGCCTCCGGGGATGGCCACTCCAGCTCATCGAGCATACCACCACTAGTTGTGTTGTGTCATCGTCTACGGTCCACCTAGCTTCTGTTCTCTAGACCTTCTCAGCCTGCTAAGACTGAGTTTAAAGATGAGGATCTCAATATAGATGATGCACTCAAGTTAAGTTTAACCTATGTTTTGTATGCAGCAGCCTTTTTTACGTAAGTGCAAAGTATAAATTGTGTCGCAAAATTTCTAGAGTACTAATTGCCTTGGATGTAAACTCTGAGATCTGTTGATCCCAAATAAACTCTGCTATAAACATTTGCTGGTTCATCTCTCTCTCCCCTTCCAAGAGGAGAAGCGCGTATTTACGCGTGAAGTCATTGTTTATTAGCTTGGTTGTAATTAGAAGTGTCACATTGCTTACCTGAGTCACCCTGGCGCTTCCACTCTGCGTCATACACGCTTGTTGTTATGCTCTAATCATTTTCGGTGTTCTGTTGTACAAGTACGAGTCATGCTCCTTTTTTTAAAAAAGTTCGTGTCTTGTTTCCGTGTTATGTTTTTTTTTTGGTACCAAGGGCTAGGTCTAAATCACCATGGCACTGTTGTTGAGAGCTTCCTTTCAGGTGTTCATTTAGCTTTACAGATCATGTTTTGACTGATCAGTACTGAATGCAGTATAGGTTTCCCCAGGATATTTTTCTCCTGTCGGTGTTTCCACTCTGCGTGTTAGAGGTGTTCTCATGAAGCCGGTATTACTGGTTGGTTTCGGGATTTACCGCATTCCGGAAGTTCTTCAGCGAGCTCGTTTAGCTTCTAAAACCATACTATAGAATGCAATCGTGTCATGACACGGTCGCAATGAAACTGACCCCTTGTCTATTTTAGGAGTCTATTTTTAGCCGTGTTAAATGTCTGCTTTACGGAGTATACAAGGTTTCCTGACATGCTTGTCGTTATTGAAAACTATGCTTCCCCAACCTTTTGGTTGGTCGTTGTCGGGAGATGGTGCTGGGTAACTTTCAGTGCTTGGGGCGTCCTGCGAATATGGATAATTGTGGGCAAGGACCAACTGTGGTGCGGGCGGGTATTGATTGGATATTTCTTCTCTCTCCTATCTCTTTTCCTTCTCCCTCTCTCTGAGAGACGGTTCGATATAGACTGAAATTTGTCTAAAAGAGCTGTTAAACCAAAAACGACCAACCAACCAAATCTCCAACCTTTTATGCCATGTTCAATTGCGGCAGACACAGTAAGCGCGCAGAGTTCACAAAAGTCCGGCAGAATCTGGTAAAATGATTTTAAAAATTGTACTTGAAAATTCAAAATAGCTTTACCAGACCAAATGATTTTTTAGGCGGTCAGACAGACGCTCGTGAAGACTGAGTGCGGAAGTGATAGAGCTGTCTGGTCAAAAACTTGATCAATGGAAAGGATATTGCTGGTATGAGAAACGCTTAGAACTGCTGGGATCGTTAGCCGTTATCAGCAGTGTGTACAATGGTCAGTGCCAAAAAATAGGGTCCCTCTTTCAGTACTTCAGATAAGAAGGGGAAGCACGGACAATTTTTCATATTTCTTCATAAAAGCATATATTGTGACCCCTCATTAGAACCGTGTTGCCTAGACGATTCTAGACAAATGTTTTCCTTCAGAAATAAGGAAAATTATCTCAGAATTGTTACTCTTTCTTATCTGGAGCACTGCTCTTGCTTCCTAAGAATGGTCGACTATTTAGTGAAATATACCCACATCGGATAGGCACTTCCTCACTTCACCCACTCACCCACACTTAACTCTTGTATTCCATCGAAACATGGCTTCAGGAGAATTTTGTGGGACTTTGTGGGACCCTCATCATAGCTGAATTCTTCGATCTTAAATGCTCCTTTATGTGGGCAAGCATGTACAAATACATTTTCGCCCGAATGATCATGCAGACTATCCACAAACTCGCACATAAGTATGACAAAGACACAACGAACTTTCGACATTTGGACGTCCCAAGGTAGGGCAAGGACCTGCGACTTTTGTAGCTGGTGTCGTGCCGTGTGGCGGCCGTAAAACGTCTCCTCTACATCATCCATAGTGCAGATTATATTTCATTTTCGTCCTTGAAAAATCAGAGGATATATTCTGAGAAATCAGAAAGTTTTGATTGGTTTAGCCTTTTATTCTAAAGCATCGCTTATAACCATTTGGACCCTTTTTGATACTAATTATCAGTCTTTGAATAGACTGCCTTATTAAGATAAAGAAATTACAGTATGCTTTTCTCTGGCTTTCGTAACCAGATATTTTCAGGGTCACTGATGAGGCTTGAATAGCCTAAACTTCGAAGTATGGCTCGTGTTTTTTCTTTTGAATGTGTGCTCTGCTTTTGAAGGATTTTTATTTTTAAGTAAACTACTGTCTCAACGGGGCCATTAAAACAATCAACCAAGTCGCAGGTTAAGCGTCACTCTACATGGAACCTGCAGGCAGGTTAAGTTTATAATTGCTTCATATTGATAGAAAGAGGGACAGGCATACAGAAAGAGACATATGAGGCGATAAATATACTTATTGGCCGTGTCGTGGACCTTCTGAATGTAGAGGCCTGGGTTGCCATGTACATAACGTCTTCTCTGCAATCAGTGCTACAGTGGATGGGTCCTAAATCCGGGACCTGTCTTCATCACCTTAAGAAGTACTCGTCTATATGCATCATGGAAACAGTTTAAATAGCTTTGGTTCAACTTATTGCAGAGCTATGAATTTACCCAGAAATGGCCGCAATCACAGAACAAAGGTTTCTCGAAGCACGAACAGTAGAAGATTGAAGGAGGACACAATCAAACCCTATCATGCACTGTGCCTACTAAATGAACGAAGATGAGCCGAAGCAGAAACCACATTGGACGTGCAGTAGCAAAGTTGATTGTGTTTCAAACCGCTTTAACAACATAAAATACAAGTTGGCTTTTTTAAAAAGAATCCTAGAAAGGTCTGCTGCAGTGTCTTATACAGTTTAGTAGCCAGTTTTCAGTCAGGACCTCGTCAGTGGCATCTGCTGCATATAATGTAACGGTATATTTAAAGAGTAACTACACTTCAGGAACTGACTGAATCAGATCCCAAACCCTATCCTCAATATGAAAGGGACAGATTTGACTAAATGCTTAAAAGTGAATGCTTAAAACTGCAATGGCAGCCATTTACATTACCCTCTTCTCTGTATACACAAAAACCAATCACTTGCTAAAGAAACAGTATGGATGAGTGAATGACTTGTGTTTTCATGTCCTTTTTAACAGTACTTCAGTCATATCAGGACGATGGGAAATGATAATGAAATGCTGTGGGCAATGGACAGTTTGAAAGATTCTCACCTCTAGCGGCCCAGTAGCGGGGTACAAACCTGGGACGGCTAGATTAGCTCTATTGGCCCAGTAGCGGGCTCGAACCCGGGACGGCTAGATCAGTAGGCTAGTCCTAAACCTACTGAGCTACCGGGGCTCCTAGAAACGGTATGGATCTGAAAGGTCTCATTACCAGGTGCGCGATTGTTAGTAGTCACTGGTGATAATAGTCCAATGGTCAACTTAGTGATATAGGTGAGTCGCGCTAAAGTGACAATGTTAATGTCAACAGCACCTGTACTATCCTTACGGTGCAGTTCATGTAACTGTGATGAAGAAAATTTACGGTCTACTGGCAGTTCTAATTTATCCAAATGACAATGTTCGAAAGCTTAAATTCAGGAACTGCTTCTAATTTAAGAAATACCATCGATATCCATAGTGATAGGAACGAAAATATTCAAAATTTATTCTTTCATTCCCTTGAGTTGGATAAGCTGAACACTGCTGTAGAGCCAATCAGTCACCAAATCAAAATAAACAAACAAGAGGGCCATGATGGCCCTGGATCGCTCACCTGAGTATCCTGTGAACTTAACCTCAGAGACATCCATATGACCGACAGACAGAGTTTCACAAAGATTAAATGGAAAATGAACCCTTTATTGTGTACCTATGGTTTTTATAAGATTTAACCTAATGACCTAGATTTTGACCCCACATGACCCAGTTTCAAACCTGATCTAGATTTCTTGGATATGAACATTCTGACAAAGTTATCAAAACTGTGTCCTCTAGAGTGTACACAATGTTTTTCTATGGTTTATCCTAGTGACCTACTTTTTGACCCAACATGACCAAGGTGCACCCTTGATCCATATTTGTTGGAAACAAACATTCTGACAAAGTCTCATAAAGATTAGAACAAAACTGTGTCCGATAAAGCATTCACACTGTTTTTCTAAGAACTGACCTAGTGAACTAGTTTTTGACCTGATATGGCCCAGTTTCAAATCTGGTATAGATTTTATGAAAATAAACATTCTGATAATGTTTCACGTAGATTGGATCTTAACCGTGCCCTCTTGAGTGTACACAAGGTTTTTCTAAGATTTGACCCAGTGACCTAGTTTTTGACCCCACAAGACTCAGATTCAAATTTGGCCTAAATTTTATATAAATAAACATTCTGACAAAGTTTCATGAAGATTGGGTCATAACTGTGCCCTCTAGAGTGTGCACAAGGTTTTTCTAAGATTTTACCCAGTGACCTAGTTTTTGACCCCACATGACCCAGTTTCAAAGATGGTCTAGATTTCATTTAGATAAACATTCTGACAAAGTTTCATGATGATTGGATCATAACTGTGCCCCCTGTGTCATTCTAAGATTTATTTCTATTTTTAGCTCTGGCGGCCATTTTGTTCAGCGGAGTGGAACCGTTTTAGCAATTTTTGTTCAAAGTCATGAGTAAAACATTTCTGTGAAATTTTTTTGAAATCGAGCCATTGGCTTCAGAGACGATGATGTTTAAAGTTTTTTTCTATTTTTAGCTCTGGTGGCCATATTGTTCAGCGGAGCAGAACCGTTTGAGCAATTTTGGCAGAGGGTCTCCTAAGGAACATTTCTGTGAAATTATTTCAAAATCGGCCGATCAGTTTTGGAGGAGAAGTCGTTTAAAGGTTTTTCTATGTTTAGCTCTGGCGGCCATATTGTTCAGCGGAGCGAAACCGTTTGAGCAATTTTGGTAGAGGGTCTCCTAAGGAACATTTCTGTGAAATTATTTCAAAATCTGCCCAGCAGTTTTGGAGGAGAAGTCGTTTAAAGGTTTTTCTATTTTTAGCTCTGGCGGCCATATTGTTCAGCGGAGCAGAACCGTTTGAGCAATTTTGGTAGAGGGTCTCCTAAGAAACATTTCTGTGAAATTATTTCAAAATCGGCCCAGCAGTTCTGGAGGAGAAGTCGTTTAAAGGTTTTTCTATTTTTAGCTCCGGCGGCCATATTGTTCAGCGGAGCGGAACCGTTTGAGCAATTTTGGTAGAGGGTCTCCTAAGGAAAATTTCTGTGAAATTATTTCATAATCGGCCCAGCAGTTCTGGAGGACAAGTCGTTTAAAGGTTTTTCTATTTTTAGCTCTGGCGGCCATATTGTTCAGCGGAGCGGACCCGTTTGAGCAATTTGGGTAGAGGGTCTCCTAAGGAACATGTCTGTGAAATTATTTCAAAATCGATCCCGCAGTTCTGGAGAAGAAGTCGTTTAAAGGTTTTTCTGTTTTTAGCTCTGGCGGCCATATTGTTCAGCGGAGCGGAACCATTTGAGCAATTTTGGTAGAGAGTCCCCCAAGGAACAAAATACTGCCTGGAAACAATAGATTAACCGTCATGCCAACATATAGTCACATGTGCAGATTTTCTATCCTTGTGCATCTTCTATCGCTATTTGCTCTTCACAGGTGTTATTCCTTCACATACTCAATACTGGTGCTACTGCAAGCACAGGCGCTTGAAGTTCTATGCTTAAACTCTCTAAACTTAACGCAGTCTATAGTCCATTTCGTAAGAAATGACCAGGTATGCAAGCAAACACGGTCGTTTTTTTTGGACTGCTAAAACTGCCAGTTAGAAACACCCCAACAAAAGCAAACTTCTTACCTGTAAACATCGTTTCAAAATGTATCTATAAACATGATAAATTTGTTCAGTTATCGTCTATGCGGTGCTGTAATCCTAAATTCAAAATTTGCCTCAAAATCTCGACTCCATTACGGTGTCCAGTTTCCGGTTTACTGTGCTGCGCCAAAGTTGAGCATGTGCTTGTCCGCTTTGAAAATCACAAATCAGCGAAATCATTCAATTACTCTTTTAGATATGACCAATGTCGTTGAATCACTGTTTCCATGTATTTACAATATTTTGTTTGTCCTAATTTCGGTCAAAACGTTTCTTACGAGCGAAAACTTGAAGCAAACATGATGAAAATGACGTCATGATTTTTGGCGTCAACAACGTCAAAACTGCGCAGTAACGTTGGCGTAAAATTTTATTTTGTTGATTGAGGCCTATATGTTCTAACTTTCCGAACAACAAAGATGCAGATTAGCTTGCGCATCCGCATAGTCTGATCGGCGATTTGTTGTTTGATGATTGGGCAGAGTAGGAAGCTGTACATTTAAGAGGATCGTTATCTGCAGAATCACTTCATTTTTCCCGTAATAGAACCTGATGACGTTGCTGTGCGACGTTGATACACCGGAAACTGGAGACCGTAATGGAGTCTGAACACATGCTTGCACACCTGGCCATTTCTTCAAAATATCTCATAATCTGGATATTTGGCGGCATCATTAGCAGAAAACTTCAAGCGCCTGTGCTGCAAGGGAGTGAAAACCTAGCTTATAAAGCCCGTATGCGAAGTCATTCTCATAAGCCCATCTTGATTGGCAAATGCACAATAGCAAACACTAGGTTTGTATCCCTTATTGTAACCTGTTTTTCAGCCATAGAATTTGCTTTATGGCTGAACATTATATTACTTTGTTCCGGAGATGTACAGCCAAATCCAGGTCCTTTATCAACCGCATCTTCTGATGACAGTATTTCGAGTTCCTCGTCGAATATGTCTGCAACCATATTCAGTTCTCTCAACACTAGTCATAATCTGTCATTTGTTCACTACAATGTTCAAAGTATACTCCCAAAGCTTGAAATTTTGCATACAGAATTACTGGAATTTGATATTTTGGCCTTTACTGAAACTTGGCTTAGCCCAACGGATGATATAAATGATTTGTTACTCCAGTCATTCAACCCACCTTAACGTAAAGACCGAATCGGTGATAGACACGGTGGTGTTATTTTATACATTAACCCTTTGAGTGCCACGACGTTATTATGCCTGCGCCGCACTCTTTGACGTTATTGTTTTCAGCGGTAACGTCATCATAAAATGGCGCCATTGAAACGTCAGTCTGACGGCGCACAGCTGTGAGGGTCGGTCTGTAAGTAACATTTATGGGAAAAATACGCTGAATAAGTATACACATGGTTTCATACACAAGTAACATATCACTAGATATTTGTAGATATATTTTGATATGAGCATTAGTTTGTTTGCAAAATTAAAATGATGATAATAATAATAAATAATAATGATAAAAGAAACAGATTGGGTTATTCTATGTTTGGAAACAGTTACTGTACTTTGTTTATTCATTTGTGGGTGAATTTATATTATTGCGCATATTTAGCGCCGCTCCGTCCCAACTCAATTTGGCGCAAATTTGATCGCTCAAGGGTGGACAGGAAACGTTGTTGATATTTTGATTTATCCCCTAACCAGAAACCTTGAAGTACTTGGAGCACTGACTAAGTATGGCAGAAAATTCTGAAGTGAAACTGGGCGAGATAGAATAAACAAATAAATTTGTTGTTTTGGATTTCATGGATGTGTAAACAACGTCAAGCAATCATAAAACTTTTAGAAGTACATGTACACTGTAAAAAAAAATCGTTAGATTTTACGGTAAAATACCCGGAATCTGGCCTTCAGTTCATTTACCATTGATTTTACGGGTGTCTGCCTGTAGAACATATGTGGAAACAACGATGTGGTAAGATTATGGTAATTGACCGCACTCGGAAATACATTGATAGTTGAAGGGCTACATGATAAGAAAAATACCTGTCCTATTCTATCCTATTCTGCCTGATTTTCCTGCAATAGCTTACGGGCGCCAATTATTTTACCGTACACTGTAAATAATCTGTAGATTTTACGGTAGAATAACTGGAAACAAGCTGCCAGTCCATTCCCCGTTATTTTTACGAGAGCCCGTAAAAATTGGCAGGAACTATCAAGCAGAGTAGGATAGAATGGAGCAGGTGTTGCTTTAGTCCTATTGCCCCTTATTTCTAGTGCGGCCAGTAATAAAACATAACACTGCCATATCGTTATTTCCAATAATGTTCTGCAGGCAAACACGCGTAAAGATGACGGCGAATGGACTGGCAGCCAGTTGCCAGTTATTCTACCGTAAAATCTACGGATTTTTTACAGTGTAGAATCTACGGATTTTTTACAGTGTAAAAGTAAACGTAATACCGGCTTTATTCCGTTTGTCACTGATTAGCCGGGAGATCATGCAATAAATGTCACAATTATCAAATTATTTCTTATAATCAGACATATAAATTATTTGCCTGCCAATTTGAAAGTGTTAGCAAATAGCGATTACTTTTTTATCATTATTATTTTATTTTTTTCTCTTCCTTTCTATCTTGTCTAAAAGCAAATCGTTACGTCATTTATACTTGATATTGACGGGTGCCCCGTCCTCCCCCCCCCCCCCCCACCGCCCCCCGCGGTATCAGATTATCAGATCGCACAACTCCAACAACTTTATTATTGAAATTTTGCATGATATTCTTGATGGTCTGAGGAAGTCGTAACAGAACGCTCATCGTGTCAAATTCGATAGCTCATGGCCATACAAGAATATATCTTAATTTCTTCGCAGATTATCGTTGAGTATCGAGCCTTCATTCGGCTGTTGTACAGGGTTACCCTTGCTATTCAGATTAGCACTTTTCGATCCGGAATTCCGGATTTATTGATCTATACATCGTTTTATCTTCTTTTTTTCTTTTTTTTGGTAAATGTGACTCCAACATTTGACATATTCAGATGGTGTGTGTGGTTGTGAGAGATGGGGTGTGGCGGTTCATTTGCAAACGGCAATACTTAGACTGGGAAACACGCACATTTTTGGAGATGTGGTCGCCCTGGATATTTATATTTTCGGTCAAGATCCTGTAACAGATGAAACAGGAAAGTTATCACCGTTTCGTAGAGAACATATGGGCAAAGACGAGCTTGTCAAAGAAAAGAGTTGCGCCGTAAAAAAAAATCCGAAGATTTTACGGTATTGTACCGGGAACCAGCTGCCAGCCCATTTCCCGTTATTTTTACGGGCGCCCGTAAACACTGGCGGAATCATCACGCAGAGTAGGGAAGAATAAGACATGTTTTGTTTTGGTCTTTGGTCACATAGGCCTTCAACACTATAAAGGTATTTCCGAGTGCGGTCAGTTAGCATAAGTCTACCAAATCGAGATTTGTAAAAAATGTTTTACAGGCAGACACCAGTAAAATTAACGGGAAATGGACTGGCAGCTGGTTGCCAGGTATTCTACCGTAAAATCTAAGGATTTTTTTTTAAAGTGTATGCTTTTTCCTACGCCACTGCTTACCGCATCCTGGCCTTCCCTATCTATATCCTACATTCCATCAATTCAACCGCCAATTTTCAAACACTTCTCGTTCTTTTGCAGCATTTTCAATAGGATTCAATACAACTGATGCCCTGCTCATTTCACTGGAACGATTATTTTGTTTTGTTTTATTATTTATTCAAAATAGTGTTGAAGGGCTATCTGACCAAACAATACCTGTCTTATTCTACCCTGCTCTGCGTGATGATTCCGCCAATGTTTACGGGCGCCCGTAAAAATAACGGGAAATGGACTGGCAGCTGGTTGCCGGGTATTCTACAGTAAAATTCACGTATAATTGTTCTACAGTGTAGTTGAATTTGCTCCCTCCACACTCATAATAGTGAGGTTCAAATCTGACACAGAAGGACAAGTACCTGTCCGCAAAAAACGCCGGATAATACATGCTAGAAAGGCATGTACATGTACATGCGCTTATCAGTCCGTCGTCGCAGAGAAAAAGCTGGACACTTTGTCTTTCCATGTCAGCGTGCGTACGTTGTCATGCGCATACCTTTTTATATTTGTAAGTTTGTGCAAGCGTTCATTTATGCATGCGCGCAGCGTTTTGTTGGTTATTTTGGATTCAACGAATCTTTGACACAGTATTTCAGTCTATTTCGAGCCGTCTCCCAGGAAGAAAATAGATCATGATAGAGGAGAGAAAAAATGTTCAAACTACCCCCACCCGCACTTTATGCATGAACAATGGGCCCTAGCCCTTCTATTATCCAAATCAGTAGGACACCCCGGCACTGAAAGTCACCCAGAACCATCGCCCGACCATTACCACCCCCATGCAGGGAGTCGTGGGCTCAACTCCCATCGGGACACATGTCCGATTATTATTTTCAATCTATATAAGGAAATCCGCGCAGTGTGTCAAGGGCTCAGAGTGGTAGTTGGTGATAGCAGTGCGATGGCGTCAGCCTTATGGAAGCGGCGACACTGTACCTTACGACACCGTAATGTGTCTGTTATGGTTTCGTACCCAGGGACTATGGCGACTGAAACAACTGCTTGTTTGTTTGTCTTCTTGTAAGCTGAAATGCGTATGTGATAATTTGCATTGCGTACTGTACATGCACGCAGGTATAGCGATGCCGATGCCGAGAAATCACCGTAAATGATTAAATTTCAAGTTATGCATATTTCCATGTGTCAGTATACGTGTCAGTCTGCCACGGTCTGTCTGGGAAGAAATAAGAATGAATGAAGAAATGGTCAAAAATGATTTCGGTCCTTTCTTCTGCAGCTATTGCTAAGCAAGAGAGTGACAACATGTCGTTGTCTTTATACTCAGTGGGCGTGTTAGTCGTGTGTAAGTCGTATGTTTATATCTGTGTGTGTGTGTGTGTGTGTGTGTATGTGTGTGTGTGTTTCCAGCTATGATCAGAACTTGGAATCCCACTATATACCAAATTTTCTAATAGCCAATTTCTGGTCGGGTGAGGGCCTGGTGGGAAGACTATGGGAAAAAGTGGCTCTAAAAGGTTCGACCAATACACTACATTGTCTTTCTTCCTATAGCCATATTTCAAGGTGTGTGTGTGTGTTGGGGGGGGGGGGGGGGGCGAGGCGAGGAGTGTGAGGGGAGACTACTTTCTGACTTTCTGAAGTCTCTGACAAGTCTTCCAAAACACAAAACGTATAGGAAATGCAAGAAAAGTATATCATAGTAATTGTCTTTGATTTTTAGTGATAAAGTTCCACCACCAATGCTGTTCCGGAAATATTTCTTCCGGAAATATTACTATAAAATGCAATCTTGACACCGCGCCCCCCCTCCCCCCCCCCCCCTCCCCACACACACACACACATACACATACCCCGACTGCCCCAGAAATATTCACTATATAGGAAATTCTCGCAGGGAAAGAACCCCTAGACCTAGTTAAGTATAGCCGTCTTAACCTTTTAGTGGATTTACCCCTGCGGTTACATGTCTAGACTTTGCTCCCTTGCATGTCATAGGAGGGCTGTCCGATGTTAAAACAGAAATAAAATAAAAAATATTTGAACGAAAAAAAAAATACTGCCCGATAAAAAAAGAATATTGTCTTCCTTCTTTCCATCAAACATCTTTATTTGTATTTATTTCTTTTTTGGTTTTGTTTCGAATATCCAAAACAAAAGATCGAGATAGGTCTTGCCATGTCTGTCCTGAAAAATTTTCATCATTTTTTTTTTCTGAAAATGCTCATAATATAAACGTATCCATACCAATTTTAGTGCGATAGACGCGCGTTTCTGTATTTAACTTCTCCAGTGTCGCTAAAACCCAAAAGTTTGAAAGAAAAGAGATGATGGGCAGGTCTCGGCAGGCAACGAGCATCCCCGTATTGTCGCATTCCGCGGGACACATTAGCTGCAGACATCAGGTAAGAGACGCCTACGTATTAACTCGCGAGCGCAGGCGTCCCCCATCGAGCCACCTCAGCCCCTGTGTCTCGAGAAAAGCGACAGACAAGGGCCTTAAGAAAGAGATGTTCGCTGCAGCAAGAAGCCGCAAAAAGCCAAAACAGAAGCAAAACTCAGCTAATATTCTTGTCGCTATGACAAGTTTTTCTTAGTTTTAGAAGAATTTAGAAATTTTACCAGATAACATAAAGGATAAACAAATAAAACGGCGGAACAATGCAATTAAAACAATTACAGTGTTGCAGTGTAAACGTTTGAACATCCCCCGCGTTTGGCGCGACGTTACGTGACGTTAGTGGCGCCAAACGTTTCATTTTACTCTCCTCACATGACGTAATCAAAAATAACAACCCTTCAAAAGTCGATTTTAGCGTCTATAAAAGCAACAATTTATATATTTATGAAACGACAGACTATTTTATAAAAACACATTATGTTTTCAATTATTTTTACGGAATTTTGGGACCGAATCACTCACACTAGATTTGGCACAGAACATGTTAAAGAAGGAATTCATTATAAGCGTCGGGATGATTTAGAGGTAAGAGGTATCGAAAGCATATGGATCGAACTAGCCAATAAACATAAACGTATTCTATTTGGGCTATTCTACCGACCCCCTAATGCTGATATTAATTACAGCTCAGATATTGAAAATTCTTTGCATCTAGCTGTCGATACAGATATCTCGGACATAATAGTTACTGGTGATTTGAATCTAAATGTACTAAATCCGCCGACCTCGAGGAAAATAGAATATCTTTGTATACAGTTCTCTTTCTACCAGTCAATCAATCAGCCCACACATTTCACTGAACATTCATCTTCTTTAATAGACATATTGCTTGTCAGTAATAAGGATACCTTAATACTCAGTGGAGTCGGTGATCCGTTCCTTAATCAAGAGACTAGATACCACTGCCCCATATATGGCATTTTTAAATTTTCCAAACCAAGGGTTAAAACTTTTATGCGTCATATTTGGAGGTATGAGCAAGGAGACTACGACCTGTTGCGAGAGAAAGCGTCTACTCTTGACTGGAGGTCGTTACAAAACGACGACATAGATATATACGCAACAAATGTAAATACGGCAATAAATTCTATAGCCACCGAATGTATACCAAATAAATATGTCCGAATTAGACCTTTAGATCCTCCTTGGCTATCCTCTACTCTTAAACGCCATATACGTAAACGCAAGCGCGCCTATAAAAAAGCAAAATTAACTAATTTAGATCTACACTGGAAATCATTCAAAAAGTTACGTAATAAGGTAACAAAAATGATCCGTGACTCTAAACAATCACATTATGATAAAATTGCAGACAAACTTAGATCTTCTGAACTCTCTACGAAAGATTGGTGGTCAACGCTTAAAACATTTATAATTCCAATCACAAAATCATCAATCCCGCCCCTGGAAATTAACAATATAATCTATACAGACGAGTGTGACAAGGCTAATATGTTAAACACATTCTTTCAAAGTCAGACAGTGCTGAATGAACAAAATGCCATTCTTCCAGACTTACCTGATATTAGTAGACCTAATTCGCAATTGAACAGTATTGTGCTCACTAGAATAGAAGTATAATCCGTTTTAAAATCATTGGTTGTGGGCAAAGCCTCCGGCCCGAATGGTTTAAGTAATCGTATTTTGCGTGAACTAGCCAGTGAACTTTCTATACCCTTTTGCTCTCTTTTCAACCAGTCCTTACGACTAGGCACAGTTCCTGCATCATATAAAGAAGCCAATGTTTGTCCTGTTCCTAAAAAAGGTGACCCGTACATTGTTTCTAATTATCGGCCAATATCTTTACTCAACTCTGAGAGTAAAGTGTTAGAAAGACTTGTTTTTAAATATTTATTTAACCATTTACAAGATAACAACTTACTTTCTTCTTTACAGTCAGGCTTTATACCAGGAGACTCAACCATAAACCAACTAACTTTCCTTTATAACACTTTCTGCCAAGCACTTGATTCTGGTAAAGAGGTGCGGGCTGTCTTCTGTGATATCAGCAAAGCTTTAGATCGGGTTTGGCATTCTGGTCTTTTACACAAACTTCATGCAGCTGGTGTCACAGGAGATGCCCTTGCCTGGTTCAAGAATTATCTTTCAGACAGAAAGCAACGCGTTATTCTTCCAAGTACTTCATCTGACTGGGTTTTCATTCGTGCCGGTGTTCCACAGGGCTCCATTTTAGGGCCTTTACTCTTCTTGATGTACATTAATGACATTGTTAATGACATAGGTTCCAACATTCGTCTATTTGCCGACGATACTAGTCTTTTCATCATCGTTGAAAATCCAACCACAGCAGCTGATTGTCTTAACACAGATCTAAACAAACTTTTGCGATGGGCTGCTACCTGGTTAGTAACATTTAATCCCACTAAAACTGAAGGTCTACTTTTCTCGCGTAAATTAAATAAACTGCAGCATCCACCTCTTTTTATGCAAAATCACCAAATATCTGAAGTAGAATTTCACAAACATCTAGGACTATACCTTTTCAATGACTGTACCTGGCATCATCACATAAATTATATTAAAGAAAAGGCTTGGTTTAGAATCAATATTATGAGAAAACTAAAATTTAAACTCGATCGAAAATCTCTTGAAACAATTTATACTACTTTCATTAGACCCTTGATAGAATATGGAGATGTTATTTTCCATAATTGTACTCAATACGAAAAACAGGAACTAGACAAAATCCAGAATGAAGCTGCCAGGATCGCTACGGGAACAACAAAGCTAGTATCATTACATTTGTTGGGAATCACTAGAATGCAGGCGTAACAATCACAAACTGACCTTGTTTTATAAAATGATGTATAACATTACTCCTTTATACTTATCCTCTTTAATACCACAGACTGTCAGTAACATATCACGCTATAATCTTAGAAACTCTAATGATTTACAAACTATTGATGCGAGAACAAACCAATTTTATATGTCTTTTTTACCATCTAGTGTCAGGGCATGGAACAATCTGCCTGTTGAAGCAAAGCAGTGTGAATCGGTGACCTCCTTTAAACGCTTTCTACAGAAGGATAATCCAAAAGTTCCCCAGCACTTTTACTCCGGTTGTAGGAAAAGTCAAATACTACTAACGCGTCTTCGAACAAACTGTAGTTCTCTTAACTTCGATCTCTTTGTTAAAGATATAGTAGACTCTCCTCTTTGTCGATGCGGTAGTTTAGAAAACGCTCAACATTTTTCTTTCATTGTACATTTTATCAGGCCCAGCGCAATGAGCTAATAAATGCAGTCTCTCCTTATCAATATCCTACCCTTAACCTATTTTTGTATGGTGATCTGTCCTTGTCACAAGAAATCAATAGGACAATATTTGAGAAAGTCTATAAATTCGTAGTGGATTCCAAACGTTTTTGAGCACAAAGTCATAACTTCTGATGCACATGTCAACTTACATAAACCTATATTAGCGGACATACCTGAATGAGCCTGAAATGCTGCGCCCCTTACCCCTCTCTCAATCCACTGTTTCATATATTTTGAGCATCTCTCTCTCTTTTTTCTCTCTCTCTCTCTCTCTCTCTCTCTCTCTCTCTCTCTCTCTGTTCTTTAGGTTGCTCATCGTTCATTTTTTCTTTAGTTTTTGCACTGTATCGTGAGATGCTTTATACCTTTCTGTTTCTTTTTCATATTATGGTAATGCTTCCTATTAGTTAATTTGGTTTAATATTTTGTACTTTACACAAATATCCGCCATACTGTATACAGATGTATTATATTAGGGAGAAGAACTCTATAAGCGTCCAGCTTTCGTTCTAATCCCAAGCCTGTATTGTATACTATATATGTATGTATGTTACAATTTTTAATATGAATAAAATATGTTTAAACCAAGGAACATTTCTGTGAAATTATTTCAAAATCCATCTAGCAGCTTTGGAGAAGAAGTCGTTTAAAGCAAAAGTTGACGCCGGACGATGGACGCCGGACGACGGACAAAGACCGATCACAATACCTCACCTTGAGCACTTCGAGCTCAGGTGAGCTAAAAATAATAACATTGCCAACTTATCGCGTCCGCACTATACCTATACTATTTCAAGTGGTTTAGTGATACCGAGTTAATTTCGGAAGAAACGATACGTCACACTTACATAGTGCAATACAAGATACAAGATACAAAGATACAAGCTCTTTATTACGAATTTTTGGCCCTCATAGGAGCACACATAGTGGTACAGAATAAGCAACCAAACAAATCAAGGAAAGAATTCCAAATGACAGAATGTGAGCAAAATAAAAGATACAAAATAATAAAGCATATCTCCTAACAGATGATACAAGTACCATATACATGATACAATTAGGATAAACACATACTAGCCCTAAAGTAGTCTCAGTGATATGATATATAACTACATTAACAATTGCCCGAGATGAAGATCATTCACTGCCTAGACAAGTCAGTGCAGTGGTACCATCATAGAGACCCATAGCAGGTAGACTGGTGCATGTCCCATTTATGTAGTGCCCACCAAACACAAAGAAATGAAGCAATCCAGGGCATACTGCAAGTACCCCCTAGAGTCACTCACCCCACCCAATGTGTCAAGTGCACACCACCTCAAAATAGTGGCCCGCAGCCACCGATAGACTGACACCATCTTGCTCACAGTTTCTGTTTACAACTTGGCGCCAAACCACCGAGCACCCTGCCCGCCTTCATAATTCCACATGTACCAACCACAGCCCCATCCGAAGATGAGGCTGCCATGCATACCACTTCTATATTGGCACCCATCAGAACCACCATAGCTATAGAATCCAACAGATGTCTCATCAGGTTGTTATAAGCAGAGGCGTAGCTAGAATGGGGCCTGGAGGGGCAGACTTCAACAATTTTCCCTCGCTATACTTTCGAGCGAAGCACCTCTGAGTTTTGCCTCCCAACTCTATGAGGGACTATTCCCAAAAGAGAGAATCTGCTCCTCCAGGACCAAATTCTTCCCTCTGAGAACAGACCCTCCATAAAAAAGAACTTCTGTCCAAGGAAAACTCAAAGGGACAACTCACAAAGGAAAGAATTTGCTGCTCTAGAAGCAAACTCCTTCGTTTAAGAGCAGATCCTTCTAAAAATGGATTCCCATCCAGGGAAAACTTGATGAGAAAGTCACAAAAGTTATTTTCTTTTGTCAAAATAGTGGTAGGAGGCACATGGCTAAACGGGTATACTTTTGAGAGAAGCACCTCTGCATTTTCGCCTCCCTTTTAACTGAGAGACAACTCCCAAAGAAAAGAATTTGCTCCTCTAGAAGTAAATTCCTCTGTCTGAGAGCTGATCCCTCTAAGAAAGGACTCCCATCCAGAGAAAAATTGAAGAGACAACTCCTCAAAGAAAGAACTCACTCCTGTAGGAGCAAATTCTCTCGTTCATGAGCAGACCCCTCCAAGAAAGGAGCCCCATCCTGGGAACAGTTGAAGAGGAAGTCACAGAAGCTGTTCCACTTTGTAAAAATGGTGGAAGGGGGCACATTTTCAATAGAAGAGGGTTCTCTTATGGAGGTGCATTTTTCATATTTCAAAATACTTCTTTTAGCCTTGTATTAGGTCTGGCTACGCTCCTGATAAATATTCGTCACAGAAACTGTAGTTGTATGAGTAAGCTTACTGCTGCATGGCAATAAGTGCTGTGTGGCGGCCGAAAAATGTCTCGACAAAACTTCACCATAGGGCAGATTATATAACTTCTGGTCATTTAGGAAACATTTATTTCATTTTGAGTCATTCTGAAAATAGAGTGGCCGAGCCGCTGCTAGGGGCATGGCTGGTGTTGCACATTACATGTATAACACGGAACTGAATACCGGTAACTTGAGAATAATTATTTGTCTGAGAAAATCTGAAGTCTGTTGAAATAATTTCAGTATGCAATGTCATTGAAAAATTGATGAAACATGGCAAACAGTTTATAACAATAACGTCATATATCTGTTACCATAATAACTAGGAGTTCAAAATAATGCCAGAGTGACGTCATCTAGACGTCATTCTGCCAAGAGGTTGTAATTCCACAATAGCTAGTATCATTTGTATGGGGGTATGGCAAACAGTGTTTACTACGCTCCATCAATTTTTCAATGGCATTACATACTGAAATTCTTAAAACAGAAACTTCAGATTTTCTCAAACAAATAGTAACGTCACTGAAACAGGCGTTAGAAGGCGTGTAACGGCCGTTAAATGTCTCACCGTGCCCAATCATTGTGCAGGTTATATAATTTCTGGTCCTTTGGAATCATTGATGTCATTTCGACAAATTTTAAAAGAGATTAGCTCCTGCTAGGGACATGGCTGCAATTGACTTGATTGATTGATTGATTGATTGATTGATTTGATGCTTAAAGTCCACGGTAAACAGCTATGGTCATGTCGGGACGGTCAGTTAACCTAACCACACTATTCCTGGGCAGGCTTAGACCTCCTAAGCGGTTAACAAGTATCAAGTGCACATACTTTCGCCAGTAACTGACAACTGCCCTTCTTGAATCAGCGGAAGGAGAAACGAAAGTATGTGGCCAGACCGGGTTTCGAACCCAGGACCTCTGACTTATGAGTCAGGTGCCCTACCGATTGCGCTACGCGGCCCGGCGGCTGCAACTGAACCGAGTATGTTATTTTCATTTATTGCTTTTATGTATCCCTTGCTTTCAAAGGATTGACTTCTCAGAACATTTCTGTTCTGGTGTTGATGTGTAGTATCTAAAAATGTTCAGTCCCTCAAGCGTAGAACCGGCTGGACCTGTGCATTTTCAAGCCTCACATACACCATGCTATGGTGAGGATTGTGAGGAACAGGCAAGCACTGTACACCAAAGATAGTACAAAAGGAAATATTGATGCTTTGGAATCACACGCACACACACGTACACACGAATGCATGCACGCACAATTCTGGAGAAACAATGTAAATTTACTATGCCTCATAAGAGAAAAAATAGCCTGACCGTGGCGGCACTCAAATTTACAACCTGTTTTGAAGCAATAGAATGGGCTACATAGTGCATACAATGGAAAGGCTGGTCTTTTGATGACCGACAAATATTTTGTCATCCATTTATGCACCAAAATTAAGATTGAAGCATTTTTTGATCTTGCTGTTCAATATATGCGCAATAACGTATCATAATAACTACTCATTTTGTGGGTTGCGTTGTCAGAAAAAATCAGGCGCTTTAAATCTATTGTAGGAGCAAATCTGGGACTTGTAGGAAAAATCCGGGACCTATGAAAAAATGAAAATGGGCTTACAGACCTATTTACATTATTGTAAACTGTCAAATAATAATAAGACATCTTCCCAACACCGATTTATGATTAAAACTAACGTTACCCTATGGTAAACTTCGCAGACATAGACGTAGAGGACAGTTCTTCAACATGTACCCTACACGAAAATTTCCCGGTTTCTTTTATCTGTTGACCACGATAAACATGTGTATTTTATCTAATTTGCCTAATCTCTACCAAGAATAAGCATAGGATTTGTAAATAAATGTTTTAATCGACTAAACTCACCATTTTGTCGCACCAGTTTTCTGTTATGACGTCACGGAGAAAAAATCATTGACGATTTGGAAAAAATCCGGGACCGTTGTCTGAAAAAATCGTTGACGATTGTCAGAAAAAATCATCGCCCACCGGGACTAAGCAACCACCCAGTGACTTAGTCGGAAAATACCTGGAGAGTGTGTACTGCAACGATTCGTTCTAAACTTTTTTTAGGGCCGCAATATTAAGCCAAAGAGATTGGAAAGCTCGTTCCGGTTTGAGACTGCATTTCTTCATTATTTTCTTCACAGACATAACAAACAAAGACCTCGTCTGATTTTGTCTATTTTTATCCATATCCGATTTACCTCATCTGCTAAAAATAACAGATAGTACGTGTACTTTTTTTAATATTTCCGTTAAAAAGCACATTTTTCTTTTACAAGTGCCTTGAACTTGGCCACGTTTCTTTTGCTTTTTATAAACTGGTTGCATTAGAAATGAAACTCTGAATTTAATGCAAAGTATTTGGCTTTACATCCGAAGAAATATACCAAAACCTGTGCAAGAAACAGTGTTTATATAAAGCAATAGCGCAAAGTATTAGCTTTTCCAAAAATCATGCAGCGGCGTCGCGAAAAATAGGCCTTAGGGCATCGCATAATCTGACTGGTCAGAGCAGTCGGCACACTGTCCAGCGCCGGTGCATTCATGGGATCTGATCAGCCTTTTTCGGCATATATATTCTTCATGATGATCCATGATGAAGACATCTTTTATGCTGAGGAGAGACTGATAAGACTGCGCTTATGCCGGAGTGGGCTGATCTGTGTATATGTAAAAAACTGAAAGAGCAGAGTTCAAATTTATTGTTTAGATTTAGAAACAAGCGTATTTGACGATTTTCTTCCCTTATCACATTCATTCCATCTGTCTGTGTGGCTTGCTTATATGTAGAGCTGACCGTGTTATATTATGTGTGTAAAAGTCGGTAATGTCGGTGAGTACTTAACGCTTACGCACTGCAACAGGCCTTTCTATGGCACAAAGCGATATATTATGTACACATTTTTAGCATCTGATAAATTTCCTTTTGGCCATCAACATGTTTATGAATAGCCTGAACAATGATGCAGAAAAGGGGGACAATTCAGAATTGTTAACATTTGAAACTCAGAATTGTTAAAATTTGAAACTGTTAGGGATTCATTGACAGCTTTATGACAACGGAGGGGTTGGTTGGTTGGTGCGATGATGCTTGGTAAAATTTCCAGTGTCGGGGCGTCCTACTTATTTGTATTATAGTATATCAAGGGTCTACTGTGCTTGCAGTAGGTGCGAGTCGGGGGGTGTGGACATTTTTCTTGCTTTTATAACACTCTTTAATGTTGCCTTCTTAGTTCAGCTATACAAATGTACAGAGAAATATTTACACTCGTCGACGATTTCCTTAGATGAACCTATACTGGGCTGACGATGCTCATACATCTACGAACAACACACATTCATGCAATCTTACGCGTATGCAATCTTACGCGTACCAAACACGTTGGTTAATAACTATTCTTCATCCTTTGCTTGGCGTTAAATTAGTCAGAACTTCACGAATGAGTAAACAAAATTGATGTAAAAACACAGCATAAACATAAAACACACTGGTCTGGCATTCATCACAGGCAACGAAGGCAACGTACTATAAAACTTGATTTTTTCGCATATCTCTTAGATTAATTTCAAACTATTATTCTTACGGACCCGGCAGTTTGTTATACCTCTTAGTCAGACCAGATTTTTTCAAGCAATTCCGTCTAGTATATATGCAGTGCTTGAATAAATTTCTTTACCGATTCGTTGCATAGACGTTGTAGTCCAAAATTGTTTTCAAGCATTTCTTGAATATGCATATGAATTCAGGTAAAACTTTTGATTCCAATTTCAAGAGTCGGGGATCGGATGGTCCGTGACACAATACTTCTGAAACAAACTTATCCAGATGAGCGGAACAAGCAAGATTCATGTACGTTGTCTTCGTTACCTGTGTTGAATGCCAGACCAGCGTGATAAAAGATAAATTTCATTTGCCGGGAGTTCATGGAAATACGAACGCAATAAGTTCCGTGCTTTGTTGTTCCCAAATGGTGTAAAGCAAGTTATTGTCCAAACAATAACAGCATGCATTTTCTTCTCAGAGTGTCTAAATTTTGTTCCAGTCACTGCCGATGATGCCACTTAAACCAAAAATAAACTTCAGGGTCACTGACGAGGCTTTATTAGCCGAAACTGCGTAGTCTGGCCCATGTTTCTATTTTTGTATGTATTCTCTGCTCTTGAAGGACCTTTTAAAGATTTTAATTCAGTAAATATTAATGTATTTCTTCTTTTGATGCCAAATTCAGATGTGCCAAGATTCCATAGACATGGGTTTGAAACAGTCTTTCCTAAAATTTTGATTCAAACTAAATGTGACTCAACAGCCGTAAAGAAAAGACTTGAAATAGGCCCATATAGTTATTTTCCTTGAGACATGACTAACGGCCGGCCAATTTGTTGGATTACTGTTTTTTTGTTGTTGTTGTTGTATGTGTGTGTGTGTGTGTATGTTGTTGTTGTTGTTTTGTGTGTGTGTGTGTGTGTGTGTGTGTGTGTGTGTGTGTGTGTTTCCTCAATTTGTTTATCAAATAAATTCTACACTTGTTTTTACCTTACACCCGTGGATAATGCCACCATTCAAGAAGTTAGAAATTAAATACTTTGCTAAATAAAAGTAAGCAACAGAAAGTGCACTAACAATCGGGTTCACTTCAATAACAACTCATGAAAATTTCTCTGTTTTAGCTGTGCAAGCCTCCCTTTTTATAAGGAAATTTTATACCCACTTCTTTTAACCAACAGCGTTTAGGTTTCAAAATCTTGCATACGGGCCGCTAATACATACTTGGTTTACATCTATTCTGTTCTAGTCTATTTTATCCATTAACCTTGTAAGGTCGTTAAGGCACCATGGATGACTTCGCAACAATCCCCTTTTAGATGGTTGTGTTTTCAGCCGTATTTTCAGCCGCTCTAGTTGAACTGGCAAAGTCCATCCCTGTCAACTCTTTAGTATTGTCTAACCACCTCTTCTTCTGTCTACCTCTTTTTCTTTCTCCTTTCACTGCGTCCTGTAGAATCGCCTTTCGCGGCTAAACCAGATGACCTTGAGACGTGGCCAAACCACCTTAGTTTCCGTTTCTTCAACATGGTCAGGAGTTCATCTTATTCTCCGATGGCTGCTTGGATCTTTCTGCGAACCTCCTCATTGATTATATGGTCCTTGTACTAAATGTTCAGTAACCTTCGGTAGTAACCCATCTCAAAAGCCTGCGTTCTTTTTTCTAACTGTGCTGTCAAGGTCCAAGATTCTCAGGCATACACTATTTAACAAAAATACGGAAATGACAAGGGAGTGCATCAATTCCACGTTTGATCCAAGAGATGGTTATCTCTCCAAACTGGCTTCAGCTTTGTTAAAGCTGCAGTGGCTTGTTCAATCTTCGAGAGAACCTCCGGTTTCATGCCATCATCTAAAAAAAATGCTTTATGGTATCTGAAGCTTATTACGCTACCCAGCTTTTGTCTTTTTGACTTGATCGCCGTCTGGATGCCATTGGCGATGTTTGTCATTAGTTTGATCTCCTTAGCACCATCTCCATCTTATACCTTATGCTGAAGAGGGTGGGTGACAGGAGACATCATTGCCTAACTCAAACTCTTCTTCTGAACCATTCTCCCGTGCTGCCATTCATCTGCACTAGTTTTGCACTGATATTGTATTTCCACAAGATGGCCCATACTGCATGTCTAAGGCTTTATTTAAAAAAAATCAATGAAGACATGGTATAGGTTTTGCTGATGTTAGAGGTACTTTTTACACAGGATTCTGAGTTTTAAGATTTGTTCTGTGGTGCTTCTTCCGGCTCCGAATCCAGCCTGTTCTTCAGCAATTATCTGTTCGTCTTGGGGTTCAAACCTGTTCAAAATAACTTTGTTTGAATGACTGATGAAGCTGATGGTTCTGTAGTTCTGGCAGAACTGTAAGTTGCCGTTACTAGGGGCTGTAATAATCAGTGACTGAGTTCATATGGTAAGCCATTCTCCTGTTCTCCAGATCTTGTTGAAATGAGATATTTGTTAAAACATCATTCATGGTCTCCTCGCCAGCTGGAACAAGTTCTGCTGGTATATTATTAACTCCGGCAGATTTTCCCTTGTTCGGTGCTGCTAATGCAATCTCAACTTCCTCACAAAGGATCGGTTACAGATTAAACAATACCAAAAACAACAGCATCATTAGGTGAAATTATCATAGAAGAAGTGTACGGCCAGGATAAAACTCGAATTTGAGTCAAGTCTTACCGGTAATACTCGAGCGAGCCCTGCTCAGCCTGGTAAAACAGGTAGATTAACGGGGTCCTTGTAGATTAAGGCTAGGCCCACTTACCTTGGCTGTTTGGGTCTGGTCGTTTATATCATAGGCAGTGGGCAAGTCATTTAATTGCTGGAAGGAAATAAGACGCTTCTGTCTCCATGCCCGGGCCTCGATGATCGAGTCTCCCAAACCGATGGGTCAATAAGGGGTGGTAATAAAACAACATGTGTTGTGTTACATGCCCCCTCCAAAAGAAGGAAACCATAAAAGCAAGTACATGTGTGCACTGGGGTACAAATTTTACATACTCTTATGGCTTTTGCATTTCAGTGGCTAAAGAGAAAGAATTTCCATCTAGCTTACTTATAAGATCAGGGGAAACAATTCTTATTTACAAAAATGAATAATGCATAAAACTTGAGAAGAGAGAGAGAGAGAGAGAGAGAGAGAGAGAGAGAGAGAGAGAGTTTCAAACCTTAGTATTTTATGAGGTACGGCACATCATCTGTATCGTTACTGTTTGTTTTTACGTATTAAAGAATGAACCGCTGTTGTCTAGTTTTAGCTTGCTAACAAGGTGGCTCATATTAGGACAACTCATATTTAGAAAAAAAAATGCATTCGTTGCTTGATAAAATGTGCAATGCTCAACAACAAATAATACGCCGTACGTTGTTCAAGACAGTGAAAATTTTCAATAATTTTGATAGTTATCGTACCTTAATAAGCACTGTGATTTTGGACTGGACATCGCTTTATCGATTATGTCCTATGTCGGCGATGACAGTTTTAGGAGTAATAAATGCATGCCCTGCTTGCAAAGTGAACACAGTGGAAAGGTCTGAAGACTATGGTGGCTGGTTTGTGCCATTTCGTCTTTTCATCTTTTCGCCGCGAAAAGACGCCACGCGAAAAGACGAAAAGACGAAAAGACGCCATGCGAAAAGACGAAATGACGAAAAAACGCCAGGCGAAAAGACGAAAAGACGAAATAACGCCATGCGAAAAAGACGAAAAGACGAAACCCGCAAGCGAAAAGACGAAATTTCAGCGCGAAAAGACGAAAAAACGCCATGCGAAAAGACGCCATTTGAAACTCTTAATTTGTCGTTTTTTCGCGTGGCGTCTTTTCGTCTTTTCGTCTTTTCGCCTGACGTCTTTTCGTCTTTTCGCATGGCGTTATTTCGTCTTTTCGCATGGCGTTATTTCGTCTTTTCGTCTTTTCGCGTGGCGTTATTTCGTCTTTTCGCGTGGCGTTATTTCGTCTTTTCGCATGGCGTCTTTTCGTCTTTTCGGCGCGAAAAGACGAAATAACGAAATGCGAAAAGACGAAATAACGCCACGCGAAAAGACGAAATAACGCCATGCGAAAAGACGAAAACACGATAAGACGCCAGGCGAAAAGACGAAATAACGACACACAAATACCCTTCTATTGATAACTGTATTGATTCCTGTATTGATTCCTAATACTAAGACAGTTTGTCTGAGTAACCAATATAGACTCATAGTAGACTACTGCAAACGCAGCTACAGAAGCAGTCTGATCACAGAATTTGCCACTGAAATGCTTTTTTTAATATATAAAATATATCTTTTTGACAGCTAAAAATTGTAAGGATAGACTATAAAATTAACGTGCACTGGGGTCGGCAACATTTTCGGTCAGTATGGTACCGTTTAGATAGAATAACAAATTTGTGCCTTGTTGACTGAGATCAAAGACAGATATAATCAAGATAATCAGTCAAGTCAAGCAGCAGTCTTATGAAAATTAGAAGGGATTTGCCACTGAAACTCTATTTTATCCGACAGAAAAATAAAACTTGTTAAAAGTGAAAAGGATAGCTATAAGTATTAGTATGGGATCGGCAATAATTACAGTTATTGATTAAAAAATCTGGGCCATGTTGACTTAAAAATTAGCAGACGCAAATTTGCGCATTGAGGAGCATAGGCAGACCTAGTACATTGTTGTCGCAAGCATTTTTGAGAAATACCGTCAAACCTGTCTTTAGGGGTCACCCAAGGGAAGGACAAAAAGTGGCTACTTAAGACAGCTGACCCCTTAATACATTTCATTTGCACTGTATTTTGGTTCAAAGGACCAAGAAAAGGTGGCTGCTTAAGCGAGGTGATCCCTTAATAGAGGTGACCACATAAGCAGGTTTGACTGTATAGCTGACCATAAGCAGGTTTGACTGTATAGCTGAATGTATGCCGGGCCGCGTAGAGCAATCGGTAGGGCACCTGACTCATATGTCAGAGGTTCTGGGTTCGTTCTGGGTTCGATACCTGGTCTGGCCACATACTTTCGTTTCTCCTTCCGCTGATTCAAGAAGGGTAGTTGTCATTTACTGGCGAAAGTATGTGCACTTAGTACTGGTTAACCGCTTAGGAGGTCTAAGCCTGCCCAGGAATAGTGTGGTTAGGTTAACTGACCGTCCCGACATGACCATAGATGTTTACTGCGGACGTTAAACAATCAATCAATCAATCAATCAATCAATAGCTGAATGTATACACCTCCAAGAAAGATCTCTCTAATATTGAACATTTTGTCCCCTTCTGTCATATTTACAAAGAAGAACAACTTTTGTGACATTCTCTTTGCTTCCCAAGATAGGAAAGTGAAGCAAACAGAAAGTTAGATTCTTAAATAGGTCTACTCTTCAAGGAAAGAATTTGCTCCCAGAGGACCAAATTCTACTTTCAAGAGCTGACCCTCCTTAAGAAAGGAGGCAAAAATGCAAAATTGCTTCCCATTGAGAGCGGTCCCGTTCACCTTAAGCACAGATACGTAAAAATAACCGTTTTTCTTTTCTTTTCTTTTTTTTTTAAATTGAACAAGTAGATTTTAATATCTCGAGCTGTATCATAACATACGCAGAATGGTTACCAATGCAGAGCCTGACCAGACCACTGTTTTCCTAGGACACATATGTCCTAGGATTTAGGATCATAATGGTAACATGGTCCAAATTTATTTCTTAATGCTAGCGCCTAATCTACTACTTAATGTATTTTCTGAGTAAACTGTGTTACAATATTATTGTTCAAACTGAGAGATCGAGAGAATTGGGTAAAATGTCCCACCAATGCTAAGGTCATATGAAGACATGACCTCGCGGTTTAGAGTCACATCTGAAAGACCACTGAGGCGAGAGTGTGTGTGTGTGTGTGTGTGTGTGTGTGTGTGTGTGTGTGTGTGTGTGTGTGTGTGTGTGTGTGTGTGTGTGTGTGTGTGTAGAGGGGGCGGGGGGGTCTAACTGACTGCAACCGCTAGTCTAGTCTAGTCTATCCCATAATCTTGTGAGGTCGTTGGGGCACCACAGATGACTCTACAACACTCCTTTTCCACCTAGTCCTGTCTTCAGCTGCCCTAGTTGAGCTAGCAAAATCCATCCCTGTCGTTTAAAGAAGACTTGTAGAGGAAGTAACGGTAGTTGTGCCCCTTTGTAAAAATGGCGGAAGGGGGCACATTTCAATATAAAATTCTTATATATTGGGGCACATATGCGAAAGCCAAAGAGAAGTCTAATCAGGCTCTGCTCTGTCTGCGATTGGCACGTCTTTAGAAAACTATAAACGTGTTCAAATTTTGGGTTAGCTGCAGTTAAATGTATGTCAAATTAGGGAAAATACTGTATCATTATTTTTTCATATCATAACACTTACAGCGAAGTGCATGTTTGTATAGACACCCTCGTCTTCCATAGTTTGAGAGAGATTACATGGTCAACAAGTGGTTAATCTTTTAGGCAGTTTAAGATCAAAATTAAGATATGTTGAAACTTGTTTGGAGTATTTTACTCCAAAACATTAGGACGGCTCATTTTCTTTTCTGCCCGTTCAGTAGAAATACCATAATGACTTCTTTCCTCATATTTTTGGTAATGTTTTTAAAAGAACAGTTTAGGGGCAAAAACTGCAAACCGTGATTAGTACACTTCTTTACAGATTGCATTCTGATCAGGGTCTACACAGTTTAAAAAAAAGACACCTGTCTAAGTTTTCAAAGTATTAACTGCATTTAGAATAGGATTTATTGATACATCTTAATGCAAAACACGTGATGCGAAAAGACGAAAAGACGCAATGCGAAAAGACGAAATAACGCCACGCGAAAAGACGAAAAGACGAAATAACGCCACGCGAAAAGACGAAAAGACGAAATAACGCCACGCGAAAAGACGAAAAGACGAAATAACGCCATGCGAAAAGACGAAATAACGCCATGCGAAAAGACGAAAAGACGCCAGGCGAAAAGACGAAAAGACGCCACGCGAAAAGACGACAAATTAAGAGTTTCAAATGGCGTCTTTTCGCATGGCGTTTTTTCGTCTTTTCGCGCTGAAATTTCGTCTTTTTGCGTGGCGGGTTTCGTCTTTTCGTCTTTTCGCATGGCGTTATTTGGTCTTTTCGTCTTTTCGCCTGGCGTTTTTTCGTCTTTTCGCATGGCGTCTTTTCGTCTTTTCGCGTGGCGTCTTTTCGCGGCGAAAAGACGAAATGGCACAAACCAGCCACCATAGAAGACCTTTCCAACAACTTAGAATTCGAGACGCATAATGTATGAGCAAGACAATCTCACCCTTTTCTTTCAATTGGAAAAAGCACGAACAGACTCGGTGCCAGCATGTTATGGATTCATTCGTTTGAGCCTCCTGTAAACATCGTTTTAAGAATTTTAAAGAATTGGTAGGGGCTGGTCAATACTGCTAACCATAAAGCATAATTATGTGTGGATAGCATGTCTTTTCTGTATTATCCTTATGCTGGTGTCCTTATCCTAGAACATCTGACGCCTGTAACTGTCTCAGTTTTGAATAAACGTGTCAAGTTTTTTTTAATGTATGGGTTTTCTTAGCTACACCAAAAACTTAATTGAAGTTTTCGTAAATATTTTGGTTTGGCACTCTGGACCACCTGAGTCGCCTAGAAGGGGTACATCTAACTCTAGAAACGCCGACGCCGAGAAACTAAAGCGTACAAAATATTTTACTTGCTATCAGAGTGATAGCCTTTTTTTTACCCCTCATCTGGGAGACGGCCCGATATAGACTGAAATACTGTCTAAAAGGGTCGTTAAACCCCAAAACAACCAACCAACCAATCTTGCAGTCTAATGGTTTTGATCACGGTATGCCATTATGATCTCAACTCAAAAATATCGATGTGTTCATTACACGCGGCCTAAATGGTTTGCTGCTGCATAAAATCGTAATTATACTGTTCACAAAAAGTAGGAGATAACAAGCTTTTTAAAATGTACGTATAAATTAGAAAACTATACCAAATCTATCTGAAACGGCAAAGTGTCCGTCAGACAAATATTCGATAAGTTATTTTGCATTACAAGTTGGATGGTAAATCTGTCACGTGATCTGCGTGCAATTTGTTTTCGACAGGGGGTCAAATTTCAGATTTCACACGAATATGGGATGGCAACAGATCCTTTTCAGATTAAAAAACAATATGTACAGAAACGCTCGCCATGATTCCTTTAACAAAAATGAAAATAAGTTTTACACACTGTTTCGTCAAATTTCAATGTAAAGAGTGCATGCCATAAACGTCTAAATTTTTTCGGTTACTCGATATACATGTTCGAGTTTTGTTTTCTTCTCAAAATGACAACGGACTGTTTTGAAGAAGAAAAATCTATCTCTTAGCTTACAAAAAAAAATCAACTTAAAAAATGCATTAACAGGTTGAAGAATTGGAATGAATTTTTGTTCGAATTTGCCACGTTTAGTCTTGACCCATGTCAGAAACAAATTGTATACAGATCATTTGAAAGGAAAAATCGTGCAGCCTTTCATGAAAAGTGCCTTAACGGATATTTATCTTATCGCCACTCACCATTTCATATGGATATCACATTTTGTTGTAGATGCTACAAATTTTCGTTGCTGAATATCCCTACTTTTTGTGAACAGTAAGTCAGTTAAAATTTCCCAATTTATTCATGATAATGAAACAATGAGGAAACAGAATAAAGAAATTCTCACAGTTCCTGCAGTCTGGTCAGGACTTATTTACTGTCAATGAGTATGCCAGCTTGTGACATGTCTGAGGAAACTTAGAGGACACTTAGAGCAACATTGGCCACCACACCCCCTCAGCTTATGGACTGCCCCAAACAAGGGCCTTTCAGAATCTATAAACATTGAGGAGGCCCTCGGCAAAGTGGACTTTTGTTTAAGTGGCATATGGTTGTGGCATAGTGTTCACACACAACTCCCTAATCCATTTATTTTTACACTTTCAGGTGAGAAAATTCGTCGAGAACTTGAACAATAAGCATTGAATATGTCGTTTAAAGACCAAACAACGCTTGGCAAAAATGTTATTTTGCAAAAGAAGTGTGAGCAAGCGTGTTATAAATTTAAGCGGGCTTATCGCCAGTCAAGACGCAGACACGATGCGCTAGAAGAAGACTGTGTTGGTTCTCTGTATCGTCTTCTGCTAGATGCCAAAGAAAAACAGGATACGTCGGATGATTCTGATCAACAGTACGACAACACTGGAAAAAGAATTAAGTCTACCGTCCATGGATACAGTCCACCTGCGACGAATTTAACATGTACAGAGGTCACAGCCAGACAACCTAGGCGACCAGCTACTTCTGTGGCATTAAGGAATTATCAAATTTCGTACAGCTTTGTCAAAAATGGTATGAATATTTCTGGAATTAACAGGCCTAACATTCATTCTGATGAAACAGTCGGTGAATGTGAGTATGTGAAGTCTGACAGGCCCTTTTCTGTCTCTGGTGGACATTTGTCAAGCAGAATTGATATAAATAGTATTAATTCGACTCCGGAAAATATAAGTGAACTTCCAAAACCTAGTATCCAAGAAACAAAACCAAAACATGAGGCCATTTCACATTTTTCAAAACCAGCTGGATTGCTTACTCGTCCTATAATGAGTAATACTTTGGTAAGCTGGGAGATCAACTCACAACTGATGGAAAATAATGATTTGCAATCAAATAAAGAGAGTGAAAGAACAGCAAAGCTAAGTAAGATAGGTCGAAAGTACAATCTGCATGTAAGACCAGCAACTGTTTTAGGTCATGTCGGTGACTCTTCTTCTTTACGAAATGGTGCAGCAAAATTGCAAGCACGTGCTGACATAAATATCCGCACAGAAACTTTCGAAGAAAATGATAATAAAAACAGTGATAATGACAAAAACAGAGATGAAACACCAAACTTTATTTTCAAAGGTTCCGATCATGAATCAATTGTATTAAGATATAAAGATTCTAATTTGGAAAAGTCATTACATTCGCGAGGCAGAGAGCTTTCGTACATCCGCTCATCATCTAGCATTGCTTCAAAACGTCCTAGACCAAGACCTACGAAGTCTTCAAAACATGCTGACGACTGCGCTGAGACTGAAAATATTCTGCAACAGTCGACTGAAAGGACTCAGACATTTCTCAGAGAGTATGCAAAGAAATCAAAACTGTTCAGCTATGTTGTTAATGCTAATTCGTCTTTTTTACTCCCACGGGATAAGAAAATTTATCTTTCTCCAAAAGTGACCTACCAGGAATTAATTTCAATAAAGGCTAATATAAAGAAACAAATACTGCAGACCAGAGTACTGCTGCAAAAGAGTGCCAGATTGAGTAGCTATGTGGATAAACTATCAGGCCTAGGGAGTATAAGAGCACAAAGAGGGGAACGAGATCTAAAACTCCAAAAGACATTACAAGACATTTAAAATGTAATGTAATGTTTATAAAGATTTGTCACCACATATGTTATTTGAATAACGTTCGTTTCATTCTGGATGACAGGTTCATAATCCTAGTACTTAAAGGTATACTCCCGCGTATTTCATTATGAAATAACCACAAAAGAATTAAACGGATTAGTCGTATGCATCACAATTAAGAATTGTGCGAAAATCTTCACCCAAAAAGTCTTTGGTACGGAGGCAGAGACGATATATCATTGCAAACCCTTCTTGAATATTCATGAACATTTTTTCGTCATAAGTTGATTGACTCCCACGTGGGAATAAAAGGGCGTTTCTGCAAGCACGCTTTGCATTTTATGAATAGTGGAGTAATTAACCTTACAATAGCATTAATCTCTAACCCGTGCACGTGAGATCTTTTCAGCCAATAACTGTCCGATGTTGATTAAAGAAAGAGCTTAAAATTATTCATGATATAACTTTTCCCTGATTAACAATGATTACTTGGCGTATCCAGTATTCGTTTTTGGCGGGAATGACGACCCGCTATTCCCGCGTTTTTATATATTTTCTTAAATTCTCCTCTTTCCAGTGACCGGCACAAATTATAAATTTGGTAGATAAAAGTAGGTAAAGGTAAAGGTAAAGGTTTCCCATAGCCTAATAGCCGTAGGGGCAGTGGGGGTTAGAGACCCACTGTATCTTGGGCACAGCTGATGAAAGGCGGAGCCCATCCCTCTCCTTTCGCTGCCTTATCCTTCCCTGATTCGAAAAAGGTACCCATTTACTGCTGGGTTGACAGAGAGAGTTTTCCAGTCACCGTATGTCGACAGTGAGCCGCGAACTCACGACCTCACGGTGACTTTCTGCGCAATAGCCAAGCCACTCTAACCACTCGACTACGGCGCCTCTCTGATAAAAGTACTTTTACTATAAATCATTTTTATGTCTTTGATACGATTTTTCGCGAGAAATTTGAAATTTAATAGAAACATATCAGGGCGTATATCTTTAAATATACAAGAAATATGGAAAAGTAACTGTTAACATTCATTTCTTTTGAATTATAAGCTGAAATTTTGTAATTACAGATTAAGGTTAAAAGTGCAGACCTGACAGGCTGTACCTTCGGGATCTTTACTAAAATATTGCCAAGGCAAGGTATAAAATGCAAACCATGATAAAATCTGGGTCAACACTGACATACCTTGAAAAGATATGGGTCAACAATGATCAACCTTGATCAAACAAGGGTTAGCAATGGCAGACCCTGATCAGATATGGGTCAATCAACACTGGCAGACCGTGATCAGATATTGGTCAACACTGGCAGACCTTGATCAGATATGGGTCAACACTGGCAGACATTGATCAGATAATGGTCAACACTGGCAGATCTTGATCAGATAAAGGTCAACACTGGCAGACTTTGATCAGATAATGGTCAACACTGGCAGACTTCGATCAGATAATGGTCAACACTGGCAGACTTTGATCAGATAATGGTCAACACTGGCAGACTTTGATCAGATAATGGTCAACACTGGCAGACCTTGATCAGATAATGGTCAACACTGGCAGACTTTGATCAGATAATGGTCAACACTTGCAGACTTTGATCGGATATGGGTCAACTCTGGCAGACCTTGATCAGATATGAGTCAACACTGGCAGACCTTGATCAGATATGGGTCAACACTAGCAGACCTTGATCAGATAATGGTCAACACTAGCAGACCTTGATCAAATAATGGTCAGCACCAGCAGACCTTGCTCAGATAATGGTCAACACTTGCAGACCTTGATCAGATAATGGTCAACACTGGTAGACCTTGATCAGATATGGGTTATCACTGGCAGACCTTGATCAGATATGGGTCAACACTAGCAGACCTTGATCAGATAATGGTCAATCCTGGCAGACCTTGATCAGATAAGGGTCAACACTGGCAGACCTTGATCAGATAATGGTTAACACTAGCAGACCTTCACCAGATATGGGTCAACACTGGCAGATCTTGATCAGATATGAGTCAACACTGGCAGACCTTGATCAGATAATGGTCAATACTGGCAGACCTTGATCAGATATGGGTCAACACTAGCAGACCTTGATCAGATATGGGTCAACACTGGCAGACATTGATCAGATATGGGTCAACACTGGCAGACCTTGATCAGATATGAGTCAACACTGGCAGATCTTGATCAGATATGGGTCAGCACTGGCAGACCTTGATCAGATATGGTCAACACTAGCAGACCTTGATCAGATAATGGTCAATACTAGCAGACCTTGCGATAATGGTCAACAATGGCAGACCTTGATGAAATATGAGTCAACCCTACCAGACCTTGATCAGATATGGGTGAACACTGGCAGACCTTGATCAGATAATGGTCAACACTGGCAGACCTTGATCAGATATGGGTCAACACTGGCAGACCTTGATCAGATATGGGTCAATACTGGCAGACCTTGATCAGATAATGGTTAACACTGGCATACCTTGATCAGATATGGGTCAATACTGGCAGACCATGATCAGATAATGGTTAACACTAGCAGACCTTGATCAAATAATTGTCAACACTGGCAGACCTTGATCAGATATGAGTCAACACTGGCAGACCTTGATCAGATAATGGTCATCACTGGCAGACCTTGATCAGATATGGGTCAACACTGGCAGACCTTGATCAGATATTAGTCAACACTGGCAGACCTTGATCAGATATGGGTCAACACTAGCAGACCGTGATCAGATAATGGTCAACACTTGCAGACCTTGATCAGATAATGGTCATCACTGGCAGACCTTGATCAGATATGGGTTATCACTGGCAGACCTTGATCAGATATGGGTCAACACTAGCAGACCTTGATCAGATAATGGTCAATCCTGGCAGACCTTAATCCGATAAGGGTCAACACTGGCAGACCTTGATCAGATAATGGTTAACACTAGCAGACCTTGACCAGATATGGGTCAACACTGGCAGACCTTGATCAGATATGGGTCAACACTGGTAGACCTTGATCAGATAATGGTCAACACTGGCAGACCTTGATCAGATAATGGTCAACACTAGCAGACCTTGATCAGATAATGGTCAACACTGGCAGACCTTGATCAGATATGGGTCAACACTGGCAGACCTTGATCAGATAATGGTCAACACTAGCTGTTCCAGTGAAATATTTTATTTCAGCTACCAAAAGGAAGCCTAACACTCGCCACGTAATTTGACATACAAGAGGTCGGGAAGGGCCATCTACCCGATCGCCTCACAAAAAGTACACTTGAAATCATGACAAGTTTCATACAAAACAATTTATATTATTTCAGTACCACTGTAAATTTTCAACAACAAAAAACTGGGACACCTACACCAACTAATAATGTCCCAAAAAAGAAACAATTTGATTTTCAATGCAGAAATAGGTCCAACTAGAACTGTCAGGGGATCTGAATATAGCCCCGCTGCGTCGCTTCAGTAATGCACTGCCATGTAAAAATGAGCAATAAATAAGTTGCAAAAACAAAATTGACACAAATTTTCAACATTTTGAATATGGAAACTCCTCACAAGCCTTTCAACGTTTCGGCTAATGAAAGCCTTTTTCAAGAAGTTTTACTTTCAATACTACATAGCTTTATTGTTGCTGCAGCCCATCGTTTTGAATTGTTTTGTTATGGGCAACGTTGTAACGACGTCATGACGTCGGATTCCCGACATCAAAACGTCATGACACCATTCAGCGCCAAACACTGGAGCAACAGAAGTATTTAGACTTTTACACATTAAACTGTCAGAATATGTGACTTGTGGTATGATGCAGCTCTCAATAGAAGCAAACAGCCGTTAGCTAATTAAACCATAGATATTACTATTTAATAACACAATATCCTGCTGTTAATAATAATAATAATTATAACAATAACAATAATTACAATAACAATAATACTGGTGTCAGTATCAGTAGTGGTATTTGTAATAGACCTTCATAATCATCACTATTAATAGCAGAACCAATAGTAGTAGTAGAAGCACTACAACCACCACTACCACTACTAATAATGTGATAAGTGAATACAGTAATAAATGTAATAATTAAGATAATAATAATAATGATAATTACTCCTCTACTACCTCAACTACCACTCTGACTCCTTATAATATTAATTAATACCACTACCGCCACTATAATGATAGTTACAATAATTATCATTATAACAGTAGTAGTAGTAGTAGTAGTAGTAATAATGTAATAATAGTGATAATAATCATAAGAACAGTGGTACCGCTACTACCTCTACCTCAAACAAAAATAATAATAATAATTAAGTAATACCACTACACCTACTACTACCACCAGTTATAATAGTAATAATGATAGTAATAATGATAATGTAATAATTGTAAACAGTAATGATTATGATAATTTCAATACAGCTACTACCACTAGCAACAATAATAATAATAATTAATACTACACCTACTACTACCACCAGTAATAATGATATTGAAAATAATAATAGTATTGTAGTAGTAGTAATAATAATAATGTAATGATATTGATAATAATCATTAGAACAGTGATACCGCTACTACCACTACCCCTAACAAGCATAATAATAATAATAATAATACACCTACTACTACCACCAGTTATAATAATGATAATAATGATAGTAATAATAATAATGTAATAATTGTAAACAGTAATATGATAATAATCACAATACTGCTACTACAACTACCAACAACAATAATAATAATAATAATAATTAATACTACATCTACCACTACCACTAGTAATAATAAACAACAATGATAATGATAATTACAATAATTATCATAATAATAGTAATAATAATAATAATGTTATAACAGTGATAATGATAATTAGAACTATGGAACCTCTACTACCCCTTTCACTACCAACAATGATGATAATAATTAAGTAATACCACCACACCTACTACTACCACCAGTGATAATAATAATAATAGGGGAATGATAATAACGTAATAATTGTAAACAGCAGTGATAATGATGATAATAATGATAATAATAATAACAATAATACCTCTACTACTACAAAAATTACTAATAGTAATCAAGTGATACAACCACCACTCCCGTCATCACCACTTATAATAATAATAATAGTAATAATGCTGATAAGTATGGTGATAGTAGAGTTGGTTAGGGTGAATTCATAATACCTCCTTAAAAATATATTAAAACAGGTACAATATTAATAAAATGAACAATTGATCAAAATTAGAATTATGGCATTAAGTCACATCTACTGAGAATATAATTGCCATGACAATGGATGCGAATTTCTCGGTCCCTACCATTGAATGAGTTGGGCTATGGTCCCTCCCACCAAAACGGACTTGTAGCAGTGAAGACCCCTACCAGTCTGCAAATATATGCAGGCTGATCAGAGCCTACACCAGCCACCTTAATGGCTTAGGTTTAATAGCACCCATAAACAGCAAGGTTGGACTGCGTGGACGCTCAGGTCAATCCAAATTATTGCTTAGTGTACAGGGCTGGGTTGCATAACAGTCTATTAAATCTTAATGCCAACTTAAGTCCCCATTAACTCTCCATTAATTTAATGCCAGCTTTTACCCTGTTGCATAAATGTCCATTAATTTAATGATGGCTTTTCATGCCAACTTACAGTGGGAACGCGTATCCATGGCGGAGTGATATTTTTATACAGATAGCAACGAAAAAACATTCTAAATTTCTGAGACTCAGATTCAATCGACGAACGTGTCGCAATTTCCGTGATGCTTTGTCGGCGAATCAAACTACACAATGCCGAAAATAAGATATGGTTTTATTCCTTACATCTTAATTTAATTCTCTAAGCCTTTAAGAGCAGAGCTAAACACCGAGATATTCGGCAATCGAACGTTTTACGTGACCATGTCAAGACGACTCTTATCCGCCAACTTCAACAGCAATTTTCAAAATAAATCGACTTTCTCCCGTCGGCGGACATATGCCATGAAAAACCATGGTGTCTGCCCTTTCTCCATTATAAACATTAAGTAATTCGGTGTGTGGGACAATTTCCTTTGCAAAATAATGTTAAGGTACTCTATTCCATTTTCTCAAAAAAATGGCGGATTTTTTACCTGATCGATAGACAGCAAAATAATCTGTAATAAATTCAAACATTACGGAAATGTTCTTGAATCCTGAAATCCGACACACGAAGAGGAACGCATCTTGTAATTCAACGTAGATCTACAACAATATTTTTTTCTGTACTTTCTTCAGAATGATTGGGAAAAGAATTCTAATCAGTAGCCTACACCATACTGTAAACAAATCGATCGATTTATGACACTTGTGACGCAATTACATAACTGCGTCAACTGTTTCAGCCTTCGCATTTACTCGCTTATAAGTTATTAAGACCGGTACATTGTGGTCAAAATCAGAGGGACTGCTAGAAAAAAAATAATTTTGCCATCCAATTAATCCTGCACGTGCCAATATTTCAAAGCCTCTCCTGCAACTCACACGATCACCCTCCCCAACTTAAGGCCCCTCTACCCTCCCCCCTCCTTCCTCCCCCCTCCCCCCCACCCCTACACACACACACACACACACACACACACACACACACACACACACACACACAACTTTTAACCTTACATGAAAAACTAAACAAAATATAATAGATGTTTAGCCATAACAAATACTTGCAAAACTTCAATGACTAAATCCTTGAATAAAAAGTGCAGTGTAGACCTGGGTTAGACTACTTCCAAAAGAGCAGTCTAATCAGGGTCAGTACTATTTGATTTTCCCAGCAATTTCGACACACTGTCAGATGGTGAAAGTGGTAGGACAATTGCAGTAATGAAGATTTTGTTTCAACTTTAAGCTTAGAAAATGACTTGGCCATACATACTTATACACTCCTTTACACTCCATATAATTTCAGCCAACACTGAGAAGCAGCATATGTACTGCTGAATGAGCTTTTGAGCATTAAAATTGCAGTATGCATTTTTATAACATATGTTTTGGCCCTCTGTAGAACTACCTTAATGAGGAGTTCTAATGAGGGGTTACAACATACATATTTACTTGTTAGTTGTTTACCCCCTTTTTAAGAGTGTAAACAACTAACAAGCATTTATTGATTCTCCCTAGGAAGAAACCAGAGATTTGATAAAATACATATGAGCCGCGACACGAGAAAACCAACAAAGTGGTTGTGCGCCCAGCGCAGACTCAGATCAGCCTGGGCATCCGCCCAGTCTGATCAGAGTCTTCGCTGTGCGCATGTCGGTAGCTTAGACCCTTAGCTACCCTTTGAGCCCTTCACGAAGAGTCTGGTCAAACTGGGTGGATGTCCAGGCTGATCTGAGTCTGCACTGGGCGCACAACCACATTGTTGGTTTTCTCGTGTCGCGGCTCGTATTATGAAATGCCAGGTTTGTCAAATACTAGCTCATCAGGTGGGGCGGGGGCTGTCAGCTCTGCAATGCCCTTGGTTCATAAATTAAAATGCCACAGTGTGTTTATATACTCAGTGATCTTTTGAGGGATTTGCTCTAACTGTTGCCAAAAATCTCATGGAAATCTATCAGTAGGGGCAAATCTCATGCAAAAATTATATAATTTATAATGAATGGTACCTTAACTTTTCATTGAGAATGGAGAATTTCTCAAAATTTTAGTTTAATGCGACGTGTTCTCTAATATGATTCTGAATCACACTCACAAAAAACAAAACAAATAAAAAGCACAGCTGTCCAGCAAACCAGAAAACTTGATTAAATATGTGGCAAAGGCTCAGGACTTGGTAATCCATTCTCTAAGTTGAATAATGGTAAGATATAAACATGATTAAACAAGAAAAATAATAGGCCAATATTTAGTGAGCCAAAGTGGAATTATTATTTATCATTTCTCTTCAAGTAAAATGTACATTTGTATGTTGTGGTGTCTCATCACAGTTGCTAAAATTTAACACAAATTTCAAATGAACAAATTACTACTATATAGGTATTCTAAATGTATAAAGCTCTGATCAAAGTATTATATTCACAATTTCACATGCAGTCTGACATTGCCCTTCAGTGTTTTCCCTATAAGTATAAATAAATAAATATCCAAAATAAATTATAACATGTACATAATAAGAAAAAAAATCTGGAGACATTTCCACAAGTGATGGTTTTATGATAATGATTTTACAAAGACTCAGCTGGAGCATGATAGCAATTCTGGGAATTCTGTCTTATTCAGCCATAAAAACATTTGTTGTGATCCATTAATAGAACCATCTATGCTCTTGCTGAAGTGCTTCTAATGAGAGGGCACAACAGGTGTTAATATGAAGCCCATATGAAGCCCATTGATGCTGGTGCAACATTTATGGTGGAACTGTGTAATTGTTTTCATTCTAACATAGTCTTGACATGTAGAAGGACAAACAGCATTATGCAACATTCCACATAAAGTGCAGGGTCCAGCATTAGCAGGGTATGTCCCATTCATTATAATGACATAAAAAAGCTTGCTAGCATAATAAAGTCCTTAATATTTGGCCAATAAAATGCTCTGTGAAAATGCTTATTAATAGGTTGGTGTGTGTGTGTGGGGGGGGGGGGGGGGGGTAGACAGCAAGGGGCTACCTCTCATTCAACTTCACATGTAGGTAGGCTTTCTTTTTAATCCCTGCAAACTATGAAAACAACAAAAACAAATAATAGTTCTACATAAAATGTCACTCACAGTTACAGTATTTACCCATAATACTAAGATAACAGCAGTCCTACATTTTGAACATATCTATGTCACCCACAAATGTTGTACCCAAAATGTGCAGGTATTAGGGAAAAATTGCTGACCAAGATCAGACTGCTCCTGGGTCGACACTGCTTGCTCAGACCTGTTTGTCTTACTATGCAGGTTGATCAGGGTAAATGTGCCCTTAAATGAAAAAAAATAGATCTAGGGTGTCACTTGTAGCCTTGTCGTAGAGCTGCTCAATGGTCGAAGATTTGCACTGATGATGAACTTCCGCATGGTGTCCCATACCGCATGTCCAAGGATTTTTTTGAATTAATGAAGACATGGTATAGGATGTGCTGATGCTGGAGGTACTTTTCACAAAGGATTCTGAGGTTGAAGATCTGTTCTGTGGTGCTCCTTCAGGCTCTGAACTCAACCTGTTCTTCAGCAATTATCTCTTCGCCTTGGGCTTCAAGCCTGTTCAAGATGACATTCAGCATGACTTTGCTCGAATGACTTGATGAGGCTGATGGTTCTGTAGTTCAGACAGAGCTTTAGAGGGTTTAATAATCAGTGACTGAGTTCATGGAGTAGGCCATTCTCTTGTTCTCCATATCTGTTAAAACATTAGTCATGGTCTCCTTGCCAGCTGGAACAAGATCAGCTGGTATATTATCAACTTCTTCAGACTTCCACTTTTATGCCCCTGCCATTAAAAAATGGGGGGGGGGGATATAGTATCACCCCTGTCCGTACGTACATTACGAAATGGTTTCCGTTCGATTTCTTTTGAAAACATTGGTGTTTTGAATTCATATTTTATACACAGGTATATAATCATAAAATACAGGTCAAGTTCGATGTTGGGTAAAATCCGTCTGTTATTGTGGGAGTTGTGGCCCATTTTCGACTTCATTTTGTATACAAAAATGGTTTCCATTCGACATCTTTTGAAAACATTGGTGTATTGAATTCATTCAAAAATGGGGGGAGGCATATAGTATCACCCCTGTCTGTACGTACGTAAAGTAGTACGTCCCGTACGAAATGGTTTCGTTCGATATCTTTTAAAAACATTGGTGTATTGAATTCATATTTTATACACAGGTATATAATCTTAAAAAAAATACAGTTCAAGTTCGATGTTGGGCAAAATCCGTCATTATTGTGGGAGTTATGGCCCTTTTTCGACTTCATTTTGTATGAAAAACTTGTTTTCGTTCATTTTCTTTTGAAAACATTGGTGTATTGAATTCATATTTTAAACACAAGTATAAATTTATAAAATACAGGTCAAGTTCGATGTTTGGTAAAATCCGTTTAGTATTGTGGAAGTTGTGGCCCTTTTTCGACTTCATTTTGTATGTAAAAATGGTTTCCGTTCATTATCTTTTGAAAACATTGGTGTATTGACTTCATATTATATATTTACATTATCAGTGTAGAGCTCTCTGTTAACCCAATAAAGTGATGCGGGCGTCAATGTTGTTTAAAAGTCAATAATTACATTGCATCACGCGCTTCAGAGTGGCAGCTCATCTCACTCAGAGTGGCAGCACGTGAAATCTCCAACATTCCATGTACTTGAATGGCTAGTAAACATTGAGTGACAGCTTGCTACGCCTACTTGCACGCGAAATCTACAGCAGGAGGTGGAATTTTCTGGTAGGCAGTGACAATGCGGCTGTTCCAAACTATTGCTAAATTCGGCCGGTAATGTTTTTTAAACAATCTTTATATATGTATTTCTTAATTTTGTTTATCTTTTTATTGATCAAAAGCATCGTTTAATAATATAAATATAAGGAATGAATGTTATTTTTTAAACGTTTACTGAAGTATAAACTACATCGGGTCACGAGCAAAGTAAGTGAACCCCTAGTTTACGTAAACCCCTTCGGGGTTCACTTACTTTGCTCGTGACCCGATGTAGTTTATACTTCAGTAAACGTTAAAAAAATAACATTCATTCCTTAAATACACAGGTATAAAATCATAAAATACAGATCAAGTTCGATGTTGGGTAAACTTCTCAATTATTGTGGGAGTTATGTCCCTTTTTCGACTTCATGTCATACAATAATACAATAATGGTTTCCGTTTGTTAGTTTTTGAAAAATTACTTGTTTTTGGGCTATTTCCTTGGAAAGTTGCATGGCATCCATTTCTGTGATAAGATACAGAATGTTATCACATATCACAGTCATGACACCCCCTCCTATCCCCCCCCCCCCCCCAACACACACACACACTTCTCTTGATCCAAGAAACACAATGCATCTGCCCAAGGAAATCAATAAAACATGTACCACAGAAGTCTGCCTTTGTGAACCTAGTTATGCTTCAAGTGCCAGTACCTTAAACAAGGTGCCATCTTACTTTGGGCACGAGGCGGGGGCATCCGTGTCCTATGGACACATTTCTAGCGTTTATTATCTACATTGACTACTAACAATCGCGCACCTGGTAATGAGACCTTTAAGATCCATACCGTTTTTAGGAGCCACGGTAGCTCTGTAGGATAAGGGCTGCTGATCTAGCCGTCCAGGGTTCGAGCCCCGCTACTGGGCCGCTAGAAGCGAGAATCTTTCTAACCCTGAACGGGGTTCCACTGCACATAGCATTTCATTATCACCCTCCCATCGTCCTGATATGACTGAAATACTGTCAAAGAAGACATAAAATCACAAGTCATCCAACCATCCATACCGTTTCTGTGATTGGATGTCGTACATACAGTAATGAGGGTGATGTAAATGACTTCCATTACGGTTTTTAGCATTTTTATGACCATTTAGTTAAATATGACATGCAGTTACATTATATGCAGCAGACGCCACTGACGAGGTCCTGATTGAAAACCAGCTAATAAACTGTTTAAGACACTGCAGCAGACCTTTCTAAAGAAGCCAACTTGTTTCTTCTTTCAAACACTGATTGCTGTTTTAAATTTGGTTTAATATTGTAACATATATTCTATGATATTTAGAGATCCGCCATAATTTATATGTTTCATAATAGGGAAACTCTATACAGCTTCCGATCTTATCCCATAGCTTGTGCTGATATGTTATTTGTACAGGAATTTATGGATTTGTTATGGTATGTCCGTGTCTATGGACTCTGGTGCAACACAACTACTTCGCTCAGCTATGTATTAGTGGAATATGCACAAAAGGCAATTTGCCTTTCACCAGACACGTTTCATCAGTCACGTTCACTAAGGAAAAAAAGGAATAGGAATGCACTGTATTTTATCAATCCCAGCACCACCGCCACCAAAAATTCTGTAGCGTCCCTAGCCTAGGATGATGTTTTCCATAGGGGTTGAGGGGCTTTATTCTTAATCTTTACTTACACGGGGGTTTATACACTAAGTATTACTTTACTGGGGCAGTAAAACAGTACTATGAGCATGTCTGTTATTTAAAGCATGTATCCTTATTTATTCTTTAACAATCTGATCACTGAACGACACTTATCTTAAACTAGGGATGAATGATGCTGACTGTATGAATGAGGATTAACTATGCATGACTGAGCTGGTCTTAAAGATGTATGAATGATGCTAATCTTAACTATTTTTACTAATGACGCTTACTTATTTATATAAACGAGGGATACTCAGTGCAAGAATGATGATGATGGAATGGCAGCGTCACACATACAGGTTTTATTACAAAATGATTACACCCCGTTGGTGGAGTCGTAATGATTGGAACAGGAATTACACTATGAACAAATAGCCCTCGAACAAGTATACATTAAACACTATGCTATGTTGTTATGCCAGTTGAGGTGATACCTTACCCATTCTTGTAGGTTTAAGGGCCAATTTAAAGAGTAACTACATTTCAGGAACCGACTGAATCAGATCCCAAACCCTATCCCAAACATCAAAGGGAAAGATTGACAAAAACATCCCAACAAACAATAAATTACAAGTGATAAGCCGAGTCAGCAGCTCTTTCCCAAATAGGTGGCAACTCAGATATCTTTATTGAACTAAATAATTTAGACCAACAGAAGGATTACAACGGATTAAGCAAATTATACGAACATTTAACAATTATTTTTACCTATTTTCTATTTTTATTATAGAAGGGTTAAAATGAGAACACAATAATTAAACAGCACGGAACATAAAACAAATGCAACCGCAACGAAAGTACCGCCTTGGGACGGTCAGTTATAACTACTGGGGGGGGGGGGGGGGGTTAAACCGGTTTTATTGGGCCCAAACCTTCACCCACACCCTCCGCAGCGGTGCACACAATTAGTTGGTAGTTCGGTTCGTATGGAGGTCCCCTAGCTCGTCAAAGAGTCACCACGGGCAACAATTGTCAAGAAAAGACAGTGATGAAGCAAGGATGAGGTCTCGACAGCCAAATCGTGTTGAGACACCTGGAGATCCCTGGGGCGTCACCAACACCACTGGAACACTGGAGCAAAAGAAGACAACCAGTTGAACCCCGGTGGGCCAAGAAACAGACAAACATCCGGCCCCAACCAACTAATATATAGCTTTATGTAGGGGCTATCATAGAGTCTGAACCCCGACCCACCGGCGTGCAATTAAAGAGGACAGCAAAGTTGTCAACCGTGATTGGGTTAACCACTAAGCATGCAGACTGTCGCATTACATCTATGTTCTATGGCCAATGCGTTTAAATCGCATGATAAATTTCTTAAATTGATCAGGAAATTCTGTTTTCCCTACGATTTTGCGTAATTTATATACTGAGTCACCATAAAATTCAGGTTCCGATAGGCCTGGTTGCAAAAGTGTATTATATTTAGAAACCAAATTCAAAGTGTCTACGATAAAATTTAGAAAAAGCTTTCCGAAGTTTATGATACCGATACCCCTGGCAGTCAAACTTTTATGACGAGCATTGAAATCAGCCAAATGACTTGACACCCTAAGCGAAGCGAATAAGTTGAGAAATGTTAACACCATAAGAAGTGGTGCGGGGAACATTATCATCCAAAAACGGAAAATTAACAATGTCGAAATCAAAATCATCGCGTTTGTCACAAATTTTAGATGAAACAAATCCGTCTAAAATTGATAATTGTAAATCCAAAAATGGGGCCTCGGTATCAGAAGCATTTGCTTTATTCAACTGCAGTTCAGCAGGATAAATTTGACTAACCATTCCATCAAAATAAGGATTGCCAATATTTAAAAGGTCGTCCAAGTTGAATGCTTCAATGACATGAGCTTGAGTATCATCGGAAAGAGACATCATAAAGTCTCTTTCATAGCAAAATAAAAACAAATCTGCTACAAGAGGAGCGCAATTAGTACCCATCGAAATTACTACAATTTGTCTGTGTAACTTAGTACCAAATCTGATGAAAATGTTATCTAAGCATCACAAACATTTTGGCAAGACCATATTTTAAACCTTTTTTGGTCATCGGAAGTAAAAAAAGCATGTTTATCATTACAAGCAAGATAAAGAGCACCCTCTCTCTGAAAAGTAGTCTCTATTAAATTTATTCGTTTCTTTTTTATTAAATTATGGGACAAGTTGTATAGAGTGTAGAAAAATCGTACGTAGACAAACTAGACGGGCGATATCCTCTAGACTTCAGTTTATCAAGAACCTCAGTAGAATTTCTAATTGACCAAAACAAATTTTTGCCTGACCGTTCGCAAAATTTTACACAGTACCTAATTACATGAATTTTGATAGCGGTATAATTTGGAAAGTTCTGTAGTGGTACAAGCACTAGAATTAGCAATAAACCTTGCTTTATATGGTCGTTTATGAAGTTTAGGTAGCCAGTACATCGTAGGAAGCTTGTCCTGCCGTTCTTCTACATTTACAGAAAACTTGAGGGATATAACATTACGTTACGTCTTCTGAAGTCTCTGCATAGGCCTTATTGTCGCTAAGTTCTTGTTTTAAGGTGTTAATATAGTGTAACCGTCAAACAACAACAACGTTATTTGCAGCCTTGTCTGCTGTAACCAAAACATACTTTCTATGAAATTGCTGGATACCCAACTTCAGGTGACGGAATGTTGATTTAGGTTTAGGCGGCAAAATATTTGTTTTGGGGATAGAATTTAATACGTTTATCTATTACTTTAAAAAATTTCACCTTCCATTCTTTTAAGGCATCAGACTCAACATGCTCCCGCTTGCACCATCGATTATAGAACAGGGTATATATTCCCTACATTTTTAGCTCACCTGAGCCAGCGGCTCCGGGGGAGCTTATAGGATGGTAAGGCTCCGTTGTCCGTCGTCCGTCGTCCGTCGTCCGTCCGTCCGTCGTCCGTCCACACTTTCAAACAACTTCTCCTCTGAAACCGCTGCGGTGATTGTAACCAAATTTCATATAGAGCCTCCTGGGACCTTAGGAACGAAAAGTTGTTCAAACGGTCCTGGTCACATGACCAACATGGCCGCCATGCCCATATATGGTAAAAACCTGAAAAAATCTTCTTCTCCAGAACCAATAGGGCGATGGCCTTGAAACTTGGTATGTAGCATTGGGTACACGAGTACTACCAAGATTGTTCAAATTATGACCTTGGGTTGACCTTGACCTTTTTTAGGGTAAGGTCAAATTTGCTTCCTTATGCTTTTATATTTCAAAATGCTGCAACATAAGATATCTTGGAAACTGTTGAATATTTTGGCCTAAAAATTGGTACATACAGTCATCTTAATGACTACATGAAGATTTATGAGTTCAAGAGGTCAAGGTCATTCTTTGACCTTTGACCCAGAACTCTCATATTTTGACAATATCAAACAATCTCCTCACCAGGCCAATTGTAATTAAATTGCATATAGATCCTCCAGGGGTTGAGGGAATGAAAATTTGTTCATACGGTCCAGGTCACATGACCAACATGGCCACCACGCCCATATAAGGTAAAAACCTTTAAAAATCTTCTTCTCCAGAACCAGTAGACCGATGGCCTTGAAACTGGGTATGTAGCATTGGGTACTCAAGTACTATCAAGATTGTTCAAATTATGACCCTGGGTTGACCTTGCCCTTTTTTACCGCAAGGTCAAATATCGGAAAATGCTAACACATGAGATTTCATGGTAAGTATTGAAGATTTTGGCCTAAAAATTGGTATATACAATCATCTTAATGAGTACATGAAGACATATGAGTACAAGAGGTCAAGGTCATTCTTTGACCTTTGACCCAGAAATCTCAAATTTTGACAATTTCAAAGAATCTGCTCTAAAACCACTGGGCCAATTGAAACCAAATTTCATATAGAGCCTCGAGGGGTTAAGGGAATGAAAAAATTTTTTTAACACTCCTGGACACATGACCGCCATGCTCATATATGGTAAATACCTTTATAAATCTTCTTCTCCAGAACCAATTGACCGATGGCCTTGACACTTTGTATGTAGCATTGGGTACTTGAGTACTATCAAGATTGTTCAAATTATGACCTTGTGTTGACCTTGACCTTTTACAGCAAGGTCAAATATGGGAAAATGGTAGAACATAAGATTTCATGGAAAGTTTTGAAGATTTTGGCCGAAAAAATTGGTATATACAGTTGTCTTAATGAGTTCATGAAGAATTATGAGTACAAGAGGTCAAGGTCATTTTTTTACCTTTGATCCAGATCGCTCATATTTTAACATTTTCAACCATTTCCTCAAAAGCCAAAGGGCCAGTTGTGAACACATTTCATATAGAGCCTCCAGGGATTGATTGAATGAAAAATTTGTTCAAACGGTCCAGGTCACATGACCAACTTGGCCACCATTACCACTTATGGTATAAATCTTTAATATTTTTCTTCTCCAGAACCAATACACCTATGGCCTTGAAACTTGGTAAATAGCATGGAGTACTAGAGTACCACCAAGACTGTTCAAATGGTGACCTTGGGTTTACCTTGACCTTTTTTGCGGCATGGTCAAATATGGGAAAATGCTAGAACATAAGATTTCATGGAAAGTTTTGAAGATTTTGGCCTAAAAAGGGTATATATGGTTGTCTTAATGAGTACATGAAGTGGTCATGGTCATTCTTTGACTTTTGACTTCGACAATTTCAGACATGATAAGTAAAAGCCACCTTGCCAATTGTTCAGGTGAGCGATTCAGGGCCTCATGGCCCTCTTGTTTGAAATCAAAACGGTTAGGAAATCTATATTTTGGTTCCTTCGAAATAATGTTACGAATTCTTGGATCTGAAATAATAGTAGCCTCATCATCTAAAATGCATTTAACAGAAACTGGAAGAGAACATGGACTTCTGGGCAGGGGGGGGGGGTCAATGTGGTGTTTTAATACTGCTGCAGCAGAGGTCACCACAGGTGACGTGCACCCATACCAGAAGGGTAACAAATAGCATCATGTATCATTTTAAAGCTGAAAATGTAGAGAGCTCAGAACTGCATGATGCCACTTCCTGAATTTTGTTCGAATCATTTTTACAACCTTCTCAATATAGCCAGTAAACGAAATGACGACTTCTTAAATATATATAGATTAAAGCAGGTTCACCATATAAAAGGCTATTTACAAGGTTATACACAATCCAACAATGACATTTATTTCTGTCTGCATTTAATATACTATGCTATCGGCAAACCTGGAAAACAACAAATAAAAAGGTCATTGAGTACAAAAGTGGCGAAAACTAATTATTATTTAACAAAAAGCAAAATTCATAGTAGTGTTTGAAGAATTGCATTATTTTAGAAGAAAAACGGGTTTTTCTTGCTCGCAAACGTGACTATATATGTATTCGAATAGTAGAAGCTAGTGTAGCATTTAAATATTTAAATCAATTATAATGTCCCCCCCCCCCGCCCCCCCCGCCCCCAACAGATTAAAGCACGATCTATACTGGTACTACGTTGAAACGCATGAAAGAGTGCAAAAATGCACTGTGTGCTCTCTATATTTTTATATTAACAGAAAGCTTTAGAAATTACCTGTAGACATACAATGAGGTTATCAGTCCATGTGAAGGTGGAATATACCTTCTTATGGCACTGTTTTTCGGATTTGGGAAATCTGTATGTTGATGGGGGACTCGGGGGACTGCTGCTTGAATCTGATGTCTTTGCTGTTGGTAGTGTACAGCAAATTGTATACAAAAAATTGACAAAGCTTTATGAGCATGTAAACTTGTAGATGAGTATCCATCACATTGCTCATACAGTTCAAAGATAGTGCAGCAAGAACAATCGGTCACCATTTGCGTGAGTTCTTAGACAGAAAGACAGACAGAAAAACGTTTTGGGGAAGTTATGAAAACTGGTCATTCTACTACCCAGAGTTCAGAGAAGAGAGAATGACCATTTCTCCAATATTTCGATTTTGGAATGACTCTCTCGTCAGACTGATGCTTCCGTTTAAACTGTTCCTCGGTTCGCTTTGGGATGTACACTAGTGTGCAAAGGCCACTGATGTTTGCAAGCAACCGATCAACATACGCAAGATACATGTCGTATCAGATTCTCCAGATGCTTCTTCGAGGAATGCTTGTTTGCTACAAAACTATTTCAGCGCGTTTAATTGTGTCTGGATTGACTATGTACTTAGACTGACAAAAAGCAAAGCTTTGAAAGGATCGGGAGAAATCATTGGACTTAAAGGTAGGTTCCTGGCCTAGCGATAACAATTGTGTTCACAAAATAATTTTTTTTGTCTTTTTCTGGGTAGTATTGAATTCTCTTATTTTTCTGAAACTGTTGCTACTGAGAAAATCGTCACATGTTGTAGAAAATAGTCGTTTTCCCTTTGGTTTATTTCTTTTGTTGGAATTCCAGTTCTAAAAATAAATATGTATATATGTCTACAAGTCCGCAATTTCTGATGTCATTTGCCAACGGTTAATTTTCTCTTGCCGTGAGCTCTTCCGGAGGTCCTGGCAGGGCGGATGGGTTAAAACTATCCCGAAATGCAATGCAGCATGACGTCAGCTATGTTATCTATTTTTGGCGCGAACTAAAAATAGCGCTAACTGGTGTGCGAAGCAGAGTTAGGAAATCCCTTGCAAAATGACTTTTCTACGATTTTTTTTATTTACACTTTTTAGTGATACTTATTCATTTCCTCTTTATAAGTGCTTTCCAATAACTTGGATAAAAAATCATCAAAATTATGATGCATTCCAAAGTACAGGAACCTACCTTTAAACCTAAAAGGCTTTATTATATGACCAAGATGTAACACACAATTTCATTGGCTAATTTGACGTCACGTGCTGGTCAATATTTTGCGATATTCACCGGCCAGTCAGTGAATATTACTTTTACGCTGACGCCATTGTATTTTCGTGACGTAACGTCTGATGTACTTTACAGTTAATGGCATTACGTCGCGAGATAATACCATGTAGCACCATCATAAATGTCAAAGGAAACTTTATTTAGAATTATCATACAATAAAACAATTATTGGCCTTTATTTCGGTGAATATGAAGTTTTATTGACCTGCAAACATAACATATTGACCTCCGCTTCGCGTCGGTCAATATGTTTTGCAGGTCAATAAAACTGCATATTCACCTCAACAAAGGTTATTGACCTTTGTTGAGGTGAATATGCAGTTTTATTGTATAATGTTGTTCCGTGAGGCCCGTGAATGAATATGATGTTCCATAATTGATGTTTGCCGAAAGACAGCAAAATCAGCAGAGTGAAGTTTCATATCATTCAGTTACTTAGGCAGCACGGAAAAGGTACAAATCTGACATACGGATGATGACCCAGATGTTTGATCCTTTGATGCAACAGGTCGATACAAACTAGCTTGTAGGACAAAGGGAGTGAGAGTGGCAAAAACGTTCATGAAAGAAAAATGTGTAAAGGTTGAAGAACAAGAGAAACCTCAGAAAAGTTCCACAATCAAAAGCCAATGTAAAGACAACAAGTATGGCTGACATGCAAAAGCAGTAACAATTAAATTTAAAGAGTAACTACACTTCAGGAACTGACTGAATCAGATCCCAAACCCTATCCCCAACATCAAAGGGAAAGATTGACCAAGACATCCCAACAAAAAATAAATTATAAGTGATAAGCTGAGCCAGCAGCCCTTTCTCAAATAGGTGGCAACTCAGCTACCAAAAGTGTAGCCAAAAGTGTAGATAGGTGATGTTTTTGCATTTGTTGTCTGTCAACTCTTTCTAAGAGGTACCGCTGGAAAGAATGCACCAGTATAGAAGCATTCTAAATGAAGATGACTGCATATGTGTAAAATCGGATATCATGCATAAACTTGAAAGCATGTGTGAAACCAAAATGATAACAATGGAGACCACAGACTGCATTATCTTCGATGCTATGACAGATGGTACTAGTATTGTCTAAAACCATGAACGTAACATTTGTTGACATGGCTGAGCAGTTCCGTGTCTACATAATTCAGAACAGCCATTTCTAAGCACCTGTCTCACAGATACATTTTGTATTTGATAGGTATGAACAGAACAGTTTGAAAAGTCTAACGCGCAAAAACTAGGAGACAATGCCTTGGGACAGGATATTCAGAAATACAAACAGATATGATATTACCCAAGGAACTGGAAAGACTCTCATCCAGAGGTGCAACCTTATTACACCAACTTCATAGTGGCAACAGCTGGCACTCAGCTAGGAACAAATGATGCCATCTTCATTACCAAAGAAGAACAACATTTCCAAAGATTAGCGTATGCACGTCTAGCCAGGAGGAGGCAGACACAAGGATAGTGCTACATGCATCAGCTGCTACAAACTAGGAAGCAAAAAGAATAGTAGTCAAAAATCCTAATACAGATGTCAATGCTTTACTTTACACCATAGATCAAAAATTGGTTCAAAGGAGATTTTCTTTCTCACCGGGCACACATGTTGACATGAAACGTTCATATTACATGTATATTCAGCTGTCTTGCAGAGGCACAATGTGCCATACTTCTGCCTGACCGGATGCGACACATGCAGTGTTTTTGGTAAATAGTCAGCATTCGAACTCGTGATACTGAGTGCATTGAAACTTCAGGGACCGAAAGATCTTGGCAATGGGTCTTTGTTTTGACAAAAAGTTTGCCTGTACTTGTCGTTGAGCTCTATATGGAAAACCAGACTCTACATCCCTGATTGAGATCAGATGTACAAAGGCAGTGAAAAAAGTTCCACCGAAACAGAGTTCTTCCCACAGACAACAGTTTCTATCTGCATCTTCCGCGTTACACCAAATCAGTCTGGAAGGGTTGCGTAAAACAACATGTTCTCCAACCGATAATGGCCATGAGATGTTTGAAAATGCTGTTGGGTCTTCAGATGATGAGCCGTCACCAACTGCTCCACGGCTTTTGAATGATCTTGCATGTAACATTTACACTATTTTAATGCAGAGTGGTGGTTCTGAACAGGAATCAGAATAGCTGTTATATGAAACTGCTGTACTATGTTAATATTTAGACTGTTAAAAAAATACAGAAACTTAGCCGAGTTTGGCTTCCATTTGAGCTGTTTCGGCTTTTTGCGGGTTCTTGCTGCATAGCAAATCTCTTTCCCGATGCACTTGTTTGTTGGTTTTATCGAGTCACAGGGGTTGACGTGGCTCGATGGGGGACGCCTGCGCTCGCGAGTTAATGCGTATTCATCTCTTACCTGATGTCTGCAGCGAATGTGTCCCTCGGAAAGCGACAGTAAGTGTGGCTCGTTGCCTGCCGACACCTGCTCATCATCTCTTTTCTTTAAAGCGTTTAGGGTTTAGCGACACTGAAGAAGTTAAATACAGAAACGCGCGTCTGTCCTACTAAAATTTATATGGATACGTTTATATTAAAACCCTTTAGAAGAGCCTGTAGGCAGAGTTGAATGTAGATACATTCTAGGCCTACTACACAATCAGGACTGAATTTGGATAATTTTTACAAACAAATAGTGTTCTTTGATGGTTTGTGGAATCAGGGATTAACTACGTCTTTGGTAGATTATCGTGCATTGTCTTTTAGGAACGGGACAAAAAGAGTAAAAACTTGTTTGCTAGGATAACATCAGCTTTAGAAGAAGAACTAAAGGTAGAAATTATACTAAATTTGCTATTTGAAGTTGCAAAATACAAAAAGTTGAATAGATTACTTGTTTTAGTATCCATTTTTATATCATTCTTTGTCATGGGTTTTCGCGACTCTTTTACTCAGTGACCTCATAAATAGAGCGAAAAAAGGGGCAAAATGTTTTGATTCTAGTTCAACTATTTCATATTCCTTCAGTTTCCCACTATAAAGTTAATTTAGAACACATGATATGCATATACTAGGATTATATCAGCATAGGAAAGCCACAGTGAGCAAAATCCTGTTAATTTCATGTGATTTTGAAATAAGTAGATTCTAAGCTTTAATTTGGTATATAGGAGTATTTGTTACCCTTCTGGTATGGGTACCTCCAAAATATGCGACTTATTGCTACAGAGCTAGGGTAGTATCAGATAATGTTTGGCATCACTTGAGATTCGGAGTGCTATCTTATCTTATATGTTATCATTTGGCCAGCTATACACACTTTAAAACTGTTCTTTAGAACTTTTGATCCACAGTGGGAGTTTCTTTTTTGAATCTCAGGTAACTTGGTAGCCGGTTAAAAATATCATTTCACGAAACTCCCACTTTAAAACTAAAAAGCTGAGCCTCAATTACCACAGGCTTACTGTTAAATATCATATGAAGCAACCCGTAGAAAATAGCTTTCTATGAGATTTTACACAATACCAACAACAAAAAACAACAAAAAACAAGGCTCTGCTCCTCTTTTCCCTAAAGACAGTTACTGGAGAAAAATTCTGAAACATGAATATTTGCATTACAAACTGTACATTAGGAGCAAACGCTACTGAGGTGTTTTAGCGAAGTGATTTGGCGTTATAATAATTGTAAACAGAGCTTATCAGTGGCTTGAATAACTTAGTCTGCAAAGTTGTTTTGTAATAAACCTAGGAGGTTGTTATCACAGAGGTTTTACATTTACACGAGCTAACACCACAGAACTCAGTGACAGAGGCCATTATTAGCCACGAGTCTTCAATTATCTTCATAGAGGTTTTCACTGGCCTAGGTTTGGGAGGAACGGGATGAAAAAGGCAGCCAGAAGAAAACGAGACAATTTAAAGAGCTGGAGAGGTATTGAGTTCGCGCAGACTCCGTACGGAAGAGAAACTGTTTCAATATCATATGCTGTGCTGCCCCCATTGACCTATCTGGGTTTATCTGACTTTAAAAACCTGAGCTGGCATCACTTCAGTGTTTTACGAAGGTCTTCTTGACGACTTTCTTGACGATTTAGCAGATACCCTTTTGTTTATGGAAGTTTAGTAATAGCCTCAGCTGCAAGATTATATACGTGACCGATTTTAATTTTTATGCTTAAACATGGTTATTTAGGTTCAAGTGTGAGCACTATATGGTAGGTCTTTTAGCAGCCTCACATGGTACCATATTCAAAAAACTATCACTGGGATAGCCTGGGGGGAAGGTTTGAAATAGCCGTAACTTGACAATGTTTCTACGTAGGTCTAATAGTACCTTTAACTGATATCACAGTTGATGTGTTATTGATATTGACAGCCACCGATTCTGGCATCTTGAGAAACCTTTAGTTTTATCTTTTCCCACGCATATAATCTAGACCACCAGGAAAGCCTGCTGACCATGCCTCTCAGATACTTTTAGAAATCACTTATGTTCTGGACGCCTTACTATATGCATGTTAACTTGTAAATAAAATATATCAGAAACTATAGTTCTGTATTACTGAACCCAATCATTACTAACAAACAGTAATAATAATAACATTACAACAGTGTTACCAGATTGGCTTGTTTTAGTTCCAGGTAGTCTACATGTTCTCACAGAGGTCATGTAGTAGCCTGAAATGGTATGTTATTCTTTATAATTGTCTTTGATAATTTGAACTTGCAAAAACACAGATCAGGGTCCAAAGAGACCGTGTTGGTTTTGGAATTGATTAAGCACGTTGACTGTTATATAGCTTCCATGCAGGTATTAAAGTAACTTACGCTGCTGTCAGTACCAAAAAAAACTAAAAGATCTCAAGGGAGTGTATTATTTTGTTTGATATCTGGAGCGTATATGACATCGCGCTTATAGTGGAGCAAACTTGATGGGCTATCTTTCAAGGGGGTGGTCTACGGAGTGTAACATTTGTTTTTATATATCAAAATGATATTCTGGGTCTCTAGTTATCAAATTCAGCGTTTTCCACCTTGGCAAACCTTGCATAACTCTGAAGTGGCCAGTTATTAACGTTTCCTTTTAAATTTTGAGTATCAAAAATATTTATTTAGGTCAATAAGAAATGTGTTTAAACTATATAAATGTATCAAAACTAAATATTTTCTGTAAGAACAGTTAATATGCTATAAATTAGGCTGCTCAGAAAACAGTTCAGAACTTTGGTATTGCTACTTTCGTTACAATATATCATGTACCCCTTGAAAATTTAAAATTGGAACTTAAGTTGTTGCATTTTCAAAGACTCTACAAAATGGCCCAAAATGATCATTTTTACTTACTATTCAATTGGCCCCTTTTAGTGCGTTTCTAGCAAAACAAATATGAGACCTCTAGCTTTTATACTTTGTCAACCACGTCCTGTTGAACAGTTACACCTATTCCCTGTTTTTGGCTGAAAAGTCATTTTTCGTATAATTGTTCGTACAAAAAATAGCTAATAACCAATTTAAACTTGACAAAGTGGGGCCTAATGCAAAAAGATCATGTTAACCATGATATAACACAATAGCTTAAAAATTATTTTTGACCTTACAACACATTTTAGCCAGAGTAACGTACTCAACAGATTAAAATGTTTGCGTAAAGCATCTGTCATTCACATCAGGAAAACACTCTTTTCAAATTCTGACTTTGAAACAACGTAGTTGTGATAAACGTATTTATTGTTTATCGTAAAACGAAATTTTTGCATAGTAGTCGTCCACATAGACGGAAAACAGTGTTATTTACATGACATGCAATGCTCAGATTGCCCCGATGTTCAAATGAAGCCGTCATGAGTTAATCTGTACTTGATTTTTTTTCATTAATATCCAAATAACTTTAAGAGTTTAAACAAAACCACAAAATATCAAATAACTTATAATAACTTACAGTTTTGGATTCAGAAAGGTAACGTTTGTAACATTTGAAAAAACTCCCCGAGATTAAATATTGCTACTGCTAAATATGCGTAACCTTTATTATTTTGAGTAAAAAACATTTTTAGAACGGCCGGTTTAAATCCACTCATGTAACTCATTATTAACAGCCCCAAGGTGGAGCATCAGTTCTGGTGTATCTATGTCATAGTTTGTGTTGTCCACTTATCTGTCGTCTTCGAAAATTCGATTTGTTTCATATGTATATTTGCCATCATTCTGGTGTATAACTGGTATATATGAAAAAGGAAAGAAAATAGATGAAAATTTTGTATGCCTAATTTTGTTTGTTTAAGGCTAGCTTTGTACCCATGAACTTGTAAGGGGCTGCATGTTTATCTGACTAGCTGCTAGTATCGTCTTACTGCTTGTCTTATATCTGTATGCAGCTATTTCCAGTTTGGTATCGTGGTAGGGTTGTTGTGCAGATAACAATAATTCCTGCTCGTTGCCCCTTTACTCTAATTTACCTTTTCTATAAAAACAATGTATAAACCCAAAGTTGCCTTGTAGCATATATTTTCACCAAAGTCACGTACATAACAGGTTAAAAAAATTATGGTTAGTTTTTTCCTACTGCAGCTAAAATAAAGTACGGTTGGGCTACTGTGGAAAGCTTCCTCGTACTTCATCATATTGAAAATTATGTTTGGAATTATCTGGGCTCAATTTGAGTCAGTTACGCTGAAGCTGGTGCTAGGGACACATTATTGCTTCATATCAAACAGAAAATATCATTAAAAATCGAAAATATCATTGAAAATCATAAATCTAATCTGACAAATCGTTTACATTTGAATGTTATATACGTCACCTTTTTAAATACCAAACCAAGAAATCAAAGTAAGTGAATTATCATTGACTCAATTAAAAAGGCACTTTGATAATGATTTTAAAGTAATAACAATATGTCATAACCATCTTATCCGTGCCTCTAAGCAATATCATCCTATTTTGAAAGGAATCAGTTAAACTCAGTCTGCTATGTTCTTTCTCGTGTGTGTTCCTCGCTTCACCATGGTCTTCTGGCAAGACTTTGTAATAATACTGTATTAATGTGCAAGGACACACCTCAGTATTTTACTGCAATTTGTTAGAAAGAAACAATATTTATTTCCGTAGATGTTTCCTATTCGCTTCTGAGAAAGCTATAACGTTTCCAAAAATGGTCTACTCTTAAAGGAAACATTTTTTACAGCAGCAAATTCTTTTTAAAAGTTTTTCCCATTAAGAAAGGAGGCCAAAGTAAAATTGGCAGAATAACTTACGTGAAATTGTATCCCTTCACCTTAAATTCTAAGACTGATTAAAACTTAATTAAATTCTGAAGGATGAGTCTCTGGAAGCAAGGGATGAATCACAAAAAATAACAGCAACATCGGTTTAACTAAGGAATGTAGTGTTGCGAGACTGCCAATGCCACCTAGCACCAGCTATTTCCTTTTTCAAACTGACTCAGAAAGAGCCCAGATGATTCAAAATGACCAGAACATGAAGTACAAGGAAGCATTTTACCACTTGCCACTTTACACTAGCAGCAGTGGGGTAAAATAACTTTTTCTTTTTAAACTGTTATATTCTTTACTGCGTTTTAAATATATTCTATACGACCAAAAGTAATTAAACTATGGTTTTATATATTGCTCTTATAGGAAAAGGTCATTACAGGTAAAGAAGTGTAAAAGGGCAACGATCAGAAACTGATTCAACTAGTAGCCTCTCCCACAACACCAAACTAAAAATAGTAACATAAAGCATACAACAAGTACTCAAACGATACTAGTGGGTAGCAAAATATACGTGCGCCCATTCCATGCAGATGTCCACAAGTTAGCTTTCATCAATCATACCCAGGCACACAAAATGTATATTTTCACCTTCTTTCTTTCTGTTCTTATATACATCAGAATGATGGCGAATAAACAGACAAAACAAATCAATTTTTCAAACACTACAGATAAGAGGCCAACACAAACTATAACATCGTTACACAACAACGGATGCATCGCCGTGGAAATTTCACTGATAAATTACATTGGCTGGGTCTAAAGTGCCGTTTTAAAAATAATTTTAACAAAACTTATGAGGTTTAGGCATATTTTTCAGTAACAACACATAAACTCAGTGATTGTTTTCAAATAATGGTTACAAACGTTACCTTTCTGAGTACAAAACAGTAAGTTTTGATTAGTAAATTTGCTCTGGTGTGATATTTTTAATGTCATTTGGATATTAATGGAAAAAAATAAAAGTATTCGATGGATAGATTAATTTGCGAAGGTTTTCTTTTCTAGCTTTAGGACAGTCTCATCTGTGCATGTCATGTAAATAACACGGTTTGCTGCCCGCTTAGTTTATCAAACAATGCAAAGATTTCATTTCACAATAGATAATATACATATATATCACAACTGCCTTGTTTAAAAGTCAGAATTTGAAAAGAGTGCTGTTGTGTTTTTTTTTCTTGCGGGAATGATAGACGCTTTACGCAAACATTTTAATCTGTTAAGTGCGTTGCTCTGGCTAAAATGTGTTGTAAGGTGAAAAATAATTTTTAAGCTATTGTGTTATATCATGGTTAACATGATCTTTTTGCATTAGGCCCCACTTTGTCAAGTTTAAATTGGTTATTAGCCATTTTTTGTACGAACAATTATACGAAAAATGACTTTTTAGCCAAAAACAGGGACTAGGTGTAACTGTTCAACAGGACGTGGCTGACAAAGTATAAAAGCTGGAGGTCTCATATTTGTTTTGCTAGAAACGCACTAAAAGGGGCCAATTGAATAGTAAGTAAATATGATCATTTTGGGCCTTTTTGAAATAAAGTCTTTGTAAAATGCAACAACTTAAGTTCCAATTTTAAATTTTCAAGGGGTACATGATATATTGTAACGAAAGTAACAAAACCAAAGTTCTGAACTGTTTTCTGAGCAATCTAAATTATAGCATATCAACTGTTCCTACAGAAAATATTTAGATTTGATACATTTATATAGTTTAAACACATTTCTTATTGACTTCAATAAATATCTTTTATATTCAAAATTTAAAGGGGTAACGTAAATAACTGGCCACTACAGAGTTATGCAAGGTTTGCCAAGGTGGCAAACGCTGAATTTGATAACTAGAGACCCAGACGATCATTTTGATATATAAAAACAAATGTTACACTCCGTAGACCACTATCTTCCTTTTCCAGGCCACTTATGCAATCAAATTTGCTCCACTATTAAAGGAATTGTTGTTTTGGGAGTATCCGCCTACCCTAAATATCTTACATATTTTGAATTAACACAAGACTCCCTAGAGAATCTGTAGCGGTCTCAACTGGTACCACTGTTTCAAGCTTGAGTAAGCTGCATTTTGTTATATAATTTAATTTTATTTTATTTTATATGCTTTTTTACCATTTCTATAACCTGGCATAGTTACTAATTCACATCATTACTAAGACTGCAAGAAATAGCATTAATTTTTTATACCCAGAATTCCTGTAACGTAAACAACACTAGCTAATGATGCTGATCTGTATTCTGTGTAAAGATTGTGCAAAGATATAATATTTACCCAGTTATAAGGACAAATTTTGCCAGCTTCAAATGAGTTAATCAAAATTATCTGGAAATAGGGTGGTCGTTTTGAAATAAAGGGATCAAACTTTTGTAAGAGCAGACTTAGTTTGAATCTGTTCACGAGAAAGACGGAGATAGATAGCCACACGCAGCCTGGAGCACCTTCAGCATAGCTCTTTTCTAAAGAATGTGTCTGAGCTTCAGATTTCAAAACGGGGGAAGAAGAACTCTATTGGGTAAACAATACTCCGGCGACATTTGATGGCTTCCACGCAAGCACTTATCGACAAAACACTTGATGTTTAAAATGTATGATATGGGTAACAATTATAAAAGCTTCGGCATTTATAATATGTTACAGTTGTTGTCAATGTCTGAAATCTGAATGACATTAACCACGATATGTAGGCAAATTTACGTACACGAACGTATTACTTACGAGACATTACGGCGACAAAGTAAACAATTTTTTATTCTGACAGTTTTCCTTGAATATATCTGCACTGACTTAATATTTTACAGATCTGTTTTTACACTGATATTGGGCATATTTCCATCTATCTAGTAACGTTTAGACACTGAAGATACACTCTCCGAGAGAAAAACATGTAGATTTTGCATTTTTCGCCAGAAAGCAGTATTTTATTTCTTTCTTCCATAAAGATTTGCAAAACTGAACCGATCCGCGGATGGCCTATTTAGTGCTATTTACAACCACTGTTAGGTCAGATTCCAACTTTATACAGTACAAGAATAAACAATCATGCTTCACAGGTCTACCTTTTCGCATTTACGACCATCTCAGCATTCCTTTTAAACATTTACGACCATCTGCGCAACGTAACACGAATCTTGACACGACCATCGACAAAACTCTGGTATGAAATCATCTGTATCAGAAAGTTTGCATTAAATCACGTCTTCTTCTCAATCGAGATATGCAGTAAAGCATTCCGAGACAGTTTTGCCGAGCTTCCATGACTAAAATAAGCATAATCGTCCCTTTAATACAAATAAAACCTCACTCTAAAGCTATTCGATCGTCTTATAACTATGTTAGCCATGGTATTTCGGTAAAACAGTGTTTTGTAACGTTTGGCTGCATATCTAGATTGAGGAGAAGTCCTGATTTAATGCAAAACTTTCCAATATGTACGATATCATACAAAACTTTTGTCGACGGTCGTGTCAAAATTTGTGTTTTGTTGCGCAGATGGGAGTAAATGCTAAAAAGAAATCCTGAGATGATCGTAAATGCGAAATACCTTTTCCCCCTCTTCCTGTGAAACATGATTGTTTATTCTTGAACTGTATAAAGCTGGACTCTGATTAAACCGTGGTTGTAAAGAGCACTAAGTAGGCCACCCCTGATGATATCAGTTTTGCAAACGATAAAGGAATAAAGGAATAAAGACTGTACATGCTGCGAGTTAATAGACAACTGCAAAATTCAAGATATATTCAAGAAAAACTGTCAGAATAAAAAAGTTTACCTGTCATTTGCAGTTTCCCGCAAAGTCTCGTAAGTAATAATTTCGTGTACGTAAATTTGCCTACACACCGTGTTAACAGATATATACGTAAATGATCTTTGAGGTGTCTGCCAAACAAGCATAGCTTAGTTCTAACAAATAACTATCATTTTATAAAAGCAAAATGATTCACAACATGCTACTGAATATATCTTTTGTCTGAACTCAATTTGAATCGAAAAAAACAGACAAACAGACAGACAGACAGACACACACACACATATAAAACACACACACACACACTCACACACTCTCTCTCTCTCTCTCATTCTAAAAACACACTTAAAATACTGGTATTTGTACGCACGATGTATCACCGGTGTACTCATCACGATATGCCTAACTATGGAACTGCGATAAATTGCGAGAAAGCGTATTGAAGTCGCCTCATTGGACAGAATTAATTTGCTCTGAGGTCACTTGCGCGTGCACGAATAAGAAAACTACTGGTATCGTCAACTTTTACAATGAATATGATTATATATTGTCTAACAAAATTAGTCATATTGTTTATTTTAAAGATGGTGAAAAAAATGAATGAGTATACTTTTAAGTATTCGAGTCAACCTAAGACTGTTGTCCCCCCCTCCCCTCCCCTACCCCCACTCACCACGGGGAGGTTGAAGTAGGACTTTACAGCTCAGCCCTGTAGTCACTGATTCACATTAAATTCATGTTAAAAACAAATTATCTTTAAAATAGTATTTACATGTTTAAAACGTTATTTACACATCAGTCCGGGCTTTATATCTGTGTCCAGGAGTTTTGACATATTCCTTCAAAAGACCAGGCCTGACTGAGTAAAATCATATTTCCATATGTGTGTATTTCAATTCTCATATTGACGTTCCGCCCCCCACTCCCTCCGCACCTCAGCGGAACGAATCCATAGCCGCAGTAACGGGGCGCCGATTGAAAATCATACTCCTGAATCAATCATCTTGCACGGGAAAGGTTTACATGTGACTATCGTTCACCTGTCCAACTTCCCTGTTGAGTTGCTAAAAAGGGTTAAGATCTATTTCGCTAAACTGTCCACCTAAATTTCGCTCAAATGTCGAAAGTGGGGTTCTGTATTTTTCGCTAAAATGTCCCTTGCCCCGATGTTACTAGTTTACTAGTTTTGAAAGAAATCAGTGCACGGAAACGGCAAACGGTTGGTCAGACTGCATGCATGTATGTTCAAGCTGACTTGAGTTTGCACTAATCGCAAATGACATCTTATTTGAATGTCAGCGGTGGTCATATAGTTTCTTTGGCAAGCCTTTTGCCTTCACACGAATCAAAATTTTACCTGTCAGGGAAATGAGCGACAAAGACTCTTTGCATCAACAACCTTATTTTCGTTTCTACATGTACTTTCGGTCTCATGAAACATGCATATGATTGTTTTTAAATACAAAGCATGTCTTATGAGATTGGACAAATGCATATACAAAGGCAAAAGGCGTGCCGGCTGACTACGTTCGCTCAAATGTTATAATTGTTACAGCCAGTGGGTTTTGCCAGAGGAATAATTTTGAAAAAAATATTCACAGCATGCCCCTCTCTCTCTCTCTCTCTCTGAATGTACACTTGTTTTTTAATTAATGCGTGTGATGTTTACCCACTGATTGCAGCGAACTTTGTAATTAGTCCAAGTTAATCTTATGCTCTCGATATTTAGACAAAACTTGTAGGCATACAATGCGGAATACGATCAAGCTGCTCTGATCCGGGTCTGCAATTTTTGCCAACTAACAGTCCAGACAGCGGCTATGTCAAGCTTGTGTTAGAAACGTCCAAGCAGATACCCGGAAGAAGCTGCTCTAATCGAACAACCTGAACCGGGTCGGCAAAGTTTGCCATGTATCTGATGAAACAGTGTAGCTTCTGATCAAGCTGCTATTGTAGAACTTATCTTTTCCTTTGCGCTGAGGCGTGTATATTAAGTTAAGCAGCGTCGCACATATGAGATGTTATGGCTTGGGTTCGCGCGCCCAGACATGCATTCAGACGCGGGTATAAGCAACCCGGTCACTGTTCAAATTGCAAAACTATGCTAAACAAAAAAGTGCATGCTCTGACTTGGCATGTGACTAAGCAGGCTGGCCTAGGCATACGTAGTCTGCATGTCTCGTAAGATAATTTTCTAGCGACGCGGCTCATTTGTTTCTGAATTATAATGTTCATGAAATGTATTTTTAAACAAAATGAAATACGATTTATTGCGATCGCAACTTTTTTTCTTTGGACCTTTGGAAGAGTTGTCTGGTCATTGCCTACCCTTTTCACATCTCTCTCATTTGCTAATGTCTTGAACTTATGGTTACAAATCAAATCATTGTGGCTGGTCAGTCCTCGCCATTGAAAAGTAAACAAGTTGAACAGATAATTCGTTGTCGGCTTGAATATATGGATAATATTTACCGGTAGCTACATATTGCAGCTTGCATGCATCGGAATTCGAAAACTGTGGGCCACAAAACTGTATCTAGACTAACTGTATTTCTCTCGGAAAACAAGTATTAATTTCTTTTATTATATCGGACCTCAGAATGGGATAGACTAAAAAAGATGATTATAACTATTATTATATCGTTGTTGTTGTTTTCATTCTTAATCATTTTTCCTTTTATTCGTCCCCCATCTTGTTTACTTTTATACGTTTGACTTTTTCTTGCAATGGCTGGATGTATGCTACTGAATTCAACGTCTTTCAGCAGTTTTAGTCATATCGAGACACGAGCCTCCGTCGCCTTATGGTATAAGAGTGCTGACTCTTAAAGAACATGTCTTTCAATGTTGTTAGTTCGAACCTCGGCCAAGCCAAGTTCTGGTTATGGAAGGTCTGTGCGTTTTCTCGGGGAGCTCCGGGTTTCGCCCATCTTTGATTTAACGATCGGCTTAACATGAGTAAAAGGTTCTTGAAAGAGCCGTCAAATAAATATTTTAAAAAATCCAAATTTTCTCCGGTAGTGGGTTTCGAATCCGGTAGCGCTAGCACAGGAAGCCAGCTCTACTAGCTCTTTGCACTGTAGCTGTTTGCAATAGGAATAATTACAATATTCGTCTGTTTCTGATTTCTATGACGGCAAATCTTTTTTCGCAGAAAAATACGCAACATTGTGTACACTGTAAACGCGTATATGTTTTTCTGAAAGTTTAACAGTATATGTACTAAAGACGACAAGACACGGAATAACGTTGTGACACGGAATAACGCGACGTCACGTTAAGCCGCAAAAACGTCAACGAAATCTTTTAACCCCTGGCTTACTTAAATCTTTCTGTCTGGAAGAAGGAGTAAGATATGTGCTCAGTTCATTCGTTTTTCGTCTACTTAGACTCTGTAAAAGAAGTTATAAATTTTTTACCCAAATCTGAGGATATCTCTAAAACCACACTTGGCGCACCTTGTCCTTTTTTTTTTTGGTAATAACATTTCTAAATGCCTTAACTTTCATCTGAACTCCAAGAACTTTAATGTAAAAATGACTTATTGAAGCTTTTCTAGGTCATATCTGACTTTTGTCACAAAGCGGCAGTCATCTTGGACGCCATCTTGAATATATTAAAATGCCCAATGATGTCAACGTGGTATCAGTTAGAATCTTGAAAGACTCATCTTGAAAGAATCAATTGAACGCAAATTCCAGGTCTGTCACAATCAAAATATTCGTCAGGGTAATGAAAATATGGAGCGGAAATAACTCGGAAAGGATGAACGCAAAAGCTGTTATCTATATTCGCGACACATTGTTATGACCCTTTCTGTAAAACATTGAAGTATCATAAAAATATTTCAAAAGGTAATCAAGTTTTGGAGCGGACACAAAATCACTGCTAAAACCATCAAGGGGAAAAGTAAGTAGTCGCTTTATCCCCTGAGAGTTAAAAAAATTGTGATGTTCTAAATATACTTACTCGAAAGCTCAATTACAAAGGAAGGAGCTACTGCAGTATCACATTGCACAGCACTCAAGGGTAAGTAACTCAAGGCAAATCATACGGCCCAACTTTGAACTCGTCCGAGAATATATGCCAGTTCTAGTTATCAGCAAGTTATATTTATAAACGTTTGATTTATAAAAGATAAAGCCGCTATAAGGTAAAATATGGGCTATTCAAGCAGTCAAGGCCAAGTAACTCTAAGGCAAAATTTGTAATTTAGCAAAATTTCGAAAAATCCAAGAGTTTATGTGTGTCCTGGTTCTTAGCAAGACTGTAAATCACGGATGAGTTCGAATTTGGGCCAGATGGAAATATTCATTTCAGAGTTACCCTTGAAGAGCGAAAAAATCCCATTGATCTACAATAGGGTCTCTGACATAGCAACTTTAGATTTTTCTTTGAACTTGATCAGTTTTTAAAGCGACACATAAATTTTTTTTAAAGTTTCACTTAATGACTTTTCGGGCCCGTTTAACAGTAGATAGTATCATCTGCAAACTGTGAGCGTTTATCAACAATATCCGCAATCTAAACGCATTTATAGTATTTTTTTGCTTTAATAAGAAGAGACGAAATTTCTGCATAGAGAAGGAATATGTAAGGAGAAAGGTCTATGTCTTGTCCCTGTCTGCACCAATAATTAACAGGTAAAAATAAGAAAAGGCTCTTTGTGTTACATACAGGTATGAATGATGTCAGCCTGATGTGTGAAGGGTTGATGGGTGGGTCGAAGGAGAGGGAAAATCATAAACTTTTTTGTAAAGTTGTAACTTATCTTGGAGGTGGGTGAGACTGGGAGGGTAGTAAAAATTTTGGTGATTCACATGAATACATACCCCCTCCCGCCCCCTCCCGCCCCCACTGACACCCCCTCTCCCCTCACCACTCGTTCATGAAAAGGCTTATAGCGATGTTCAACTTCTATAACAGCACTGTGCTATCAAGGCAAATGATGCAGAATTGCATGATTATATTATGATGGTGATGTAATTTGATCATAAGATGACACACCAGTATAGTATATATATATATATATATTACAAAGAGAAATTCGATAACGTATGTATGTAGTTTGATTCTTAAACTGATATCTCAAATTCATTGGGCAAAGGGGCCTAAAACCTTATTGTCAGCCTGCGCAGTCATAGCAAATGTTATTATAGTCATTCAACTTATTAATATATCTATGTGGCAAAATAATCCATAAAGTGAAAAGATCTTGTAACGTGAATGAGCAGGCTGATTTGAGACTTTACCGTACCAAAGTGACCTAAGGTCCGTTTTCATGTTACAGCTCACATATTTTACAAAAGTTCTTTAATTGCACTCTTGCACTTTTGGATATGTGAAAATAATAACTTGTTTGAGGAATAACTTAATTATCGACAAATTCGTCGATTTCCTTTCCTTGACGGGGCGGTGCTTATTTCTGGCCTTGGACGAGTATATTTTCTAAAAAGGTATATTGGGGTAATGATTTTATGCTCATTCGTGTAGAACAAAACTCACCTTTACAAAAGGCATGCAGAAAATAATCGAATATCGCACAAAAATCTTCTTTTTTCTGCTTTCAACCCAGCATAACATACATCGTCTAAACCACGATGTGAAGACATCAATGCAACATCATGATGTCGGACCAATCTTGCATAGAGATCAGTAAAGCGTCATTGCGTTGCATCAACGTTCTTCCGACGTTGTTTTGACGTGGGATTCCTGTACGAGGGGCAATCTAGAATTAGCGGTACTGATTTTATAGCTATTAAATTACAACAACATGAAATATAATTTATTACCAACCAACCCTGCAAATATGATTCAAATTGGACATGAAACAAAAAGTTGACATTAAAGGTAGGTTCCTGGCCTAGCGATAACAATATTGTTCACAAAATAATTTTGTATTTTTCTGGGTAGTATTGAATTCTCTTATTTTCCTGAAACTGTTGCTACTGAGAAAATCGTCTTATGTTGTAGAAAATAGTCGTTTTCCCTTTGGTTTATTTTCTTTTGTTGGAATTCCAGTTCTAAAAATAAATATGTATACATATATGTCTACAAGTCCGCAGTTTCTGATGTCATTTGCCAACGGTTAATTTTCTCTTGCCGTGAGCTCTTCCAGAGGTCCTGGCATGGCGGATGGGTTAAAATTATCCAGAAATGCAATGCAGCATGACGTCAGCTATGTTATCTATTTTTGGCGCGAACTAAAAATAGCGCTAACTGGTGTGCGAAGCAGAGTTAGGAAATCCCTTGCAAACCGACTTTTCTACGATTTTTTGATTTACACTTTTTAGTGAAACTTATTCATTTCCTCTTTATAAGTGCTTTCCAACAACTTGGATAAAAATCATAAAAATTATGATGCATTCCAAAGTACAGGAACATACCTTTAAATCTAAATTTACATATAATACAATGCCGGGGCAGGTATTGAACGTCACAACGTCACAACGTCAAAATATTGACGTTACTTCTCCACGTAGTCACCATGAGTTGCAACGCATTTCCCGTGGCGGTCAATCCGCCGATTAAACATGTCCGTGTACCAATCCGCGTCGAATACGGAAACAACCCGTTGAATGGCGAGAGCCAATTCACGAAAGTCCTGGAATCTGTAACCTTTCAGTGCCGATTTCACTATGGGAAAGACTTTGAAGTCCATCGGCGCTAAGTCCGGTGAATAAGGTGGATGTTCAATGGTATCTAACCCCAAAAGTCCAAGCTCCAGAGTTGTGTTGGCTGCCCTATGAGGCGGGGCATTGTCCTGGTGCAGAAGCAGATGGTCAATATCAAGCTCCGGCCGCTTCCGATGCAGCGCGCGGGTCGATACTTTCACTTGACGTCATGTCTGACATTTACTTCTGCAGTAAACTGGTCCGTTTTGTTTAAATGAAAGCGGTAATGACGTTGAAAATTTTACTGTTAAATGATATGACGTCAATTTTGATGTGTACGACGTCGCGGTAAAATCGACGCGTTGGAGAGGGTAAAAAATACGTATTGAACATCAAGAATGCTAACTAATTGAACACCTGCCCCGCTTAACCGTACATTGGTTGCTATTGATCACTAAATATACCGACGTGATTGAACGATACCGCTGTTTTTCTATATCATGTTACATAGATTTATTACTTGTATTATATGCCAAATTTCAGAATGAAAAACAAACACATATTCAATTTAGAGCACCAGTACCGCTAATTCTGGATTGCCCCTCGTATGAACGGCTCATCATCACGCTATGTAATCACGTGACCTAACTGTACTACGACAGATGCTGCTTTGGTAACCGTACTGCTTAATTGTAAAGGAAAATGGTGGTCACGCGCTTCGTTGTGACGGTAAGCTGGTTTATTTCTTGTCTAATTATTTCAAAATTGAAATGATTTACATCGAGAAAGTGGTATCAGTGAATAATCTGCTTTGTACTTTGACAACTTATCTGTGAATACGGTATTTAAGCGACAATCTGAAGAAATCTGCATGGGCCATGTGCTTCAGTTTGTCATGTCAAATATTTGTGTTTTCTCTCGATTGATTATGTTATTTTTGAATGATCAAATATGTATTATACATCATTTATACTGATGTTTTGTAAAAATACTGGTATTTATAACGTGAAAAGAACAGGCGGCCGTTTTGCATGTTTTGTTTAATGTACTGCTTTTTGTTGTGATGAACTGCTTTTTAGGTATTACATTCCATCAACTGTACTGCTTTTCGTAAAACGATGTATCACAGTTTAGGACTTCAGACTACCGTATCGGCCTGAAAATTTAAAGGAAAAGACAAAGTACAGTCAAACCTGTCTTAAGGGGTCACCCAAAATGAAAATTGGCTGCTTAAAACAAGTGACTCCTTAACATAGGTTCATTTGCACTGTAGTTTGGTTCAAGAGACCAAGATAAGGTGGTTGCTAAATACAGGTGGCCCCTTAATGGAGGTGACCACATAAGCTAGTTTGACTGTAACAGCAATTTGCCTCGACTTGAGCCTTAAAGTATGGTTAAAGATGCCTATGCTGTACTGCCTCTACACTGCTCTCCCTAATGAGCCACCGTTGCCTTATCTAAGTACTTCTTATAATGGAAGAACTGTGTGAATATTGCAGCCTATTAGTATTTTGTATGCTAGGTCACTCAATATTTGCTAGAGGTAAGAAGTTCTACAGGAGTTAATATATTGTCTATATTGTGAAGAAGAAGAATGTTTATTCAAGTGCTATAGGCTATGTAGCCCTTGAGCATATACATGTACATACATGCAATACATATATAAACAATAAACAATGTGACAGGTAGTACAATAAGCGCATAATATCACCTTCATAAATACAGACTAATATATGAGTCAATAATCGTTAATACTTGAAATTATTAATTTCTTTCCTGTGAGATATATCCCAACCTACCCCTCATAGATCTTTTTTTTTTTTTTTGCTTGGAGATAGTGACCCCTACTCCCCAAATGACAGTGTCCCGCCCTTTATACAATGTTGCTTCACTATCCAGATTTGCCCTTATTTCAAGTTAAAATGTTAAACAGCAAGACAAAAAAGGGAAAACACCACATTTCCCAGCAAGTTTTGACACTTACAGGATGTTGACATTCAACTACGACTATCCATGAACACATGCACTAACACATGCATCATCGCATGTCACTCTATTCTAGTACAATTACAGCAATAGTTAGTACCGTAATCTGTAAATTTTAGGTATTTTGCAGTTTATTCTGTTTTAATTGAATAACTTTTGGTCATTCTGTAGTCTCAGTCTCAGCCTGTTGCTCCTGGAAACCAAAAATGCAGTTCAGTTGGATTTGTTTCATGCTAGGAAAGCAGTTCACTTTTCCCCACGCAAAATTCTATTTTTCCCATAGAATGTTAATCTAGTCAAGCTAAACTCTATTTAAATTGGAAAATACACCTTCTTTCGCACCATAGGTTGACTTTTCTCTGTCTTTTTGGTTTAAACGTAGTTGATTTGTAAATACTATCACATAACACAAATACAATCATAAAGTACACAAATAGGATTCAGAAAGAAGCCAGAGGCTTATATAAATCTGTCTCCTGTATAGTCAAATTGCAAAATATATTTTAAGGTGTTAGGTAAGTTACAATCTAAAGCTATTAACCTACTATAACAATATAAAATGTTTTTAAACACAAAGAAAAAAACGAGAGAGAGAGAGAGAGAGAGAGAGAGAGAGAGAGAGAGAGGGTAAACATCAAGTTGGCATTGATAGCGTACCGGCAATGTACTACATGTTTACCAGCAAACGTACTGAAGAACTGCACTAAAGAAATGTTATATCAGGATTACGATATACTCCGATTTTTATTGTTTCCAATGAATGAATAACGGTGGCTAAATTCTGAGTTCGAAAGTATATGCGCCGTTGACATGTCCGAATACATATTCCGCTCGGTCGACCCTGAAAACCAAAAAAAAATCGGAGTATACGAACCTGGTAATAATGAACTAAAAGTATAAGTCACAAAAACGAGTAAGAAAAGCATATAGAAGGAGAAAGTAAGAAGCTCCTCAAGCATGACAACGCCTGCTTTCATCTATAGATCTTTGCACCGCAAGGAAAATCCTTTCGTTTGTATGGTTGTCGAGATGACTGTCTCCTGAAAGCAAGACATTCAGACTTGGGGTACAATAAAGAGAAACGCAATTTATCATGTTGGTACGGATATGCTGATATCTAACACAGTCTAACAAGTAGTGTTTTGTAGACTCAACTGAGCCGCAAACACAAAGTGGGTCATCAATATGTTTTTCGAAAATACATGTTGGTTTAAAGAGCTACACCCTGTCCGTAATCTTGTATGTTGTATTTGTAGGAATCTAGTGCCAGTATAATAGTATTTAGGGATTTTATTGACATCTTTGTTCAGTTGAAATTTAAAACTGGTCAAGGAGGTTGAATTTCGAACTTCTACCGGGAGCTCATTCCAGTCTCTTATAGATGAAAGGAGAAAAGATTTATAGTACAACTGCGTTCTTGTTAATATCGGCCTAATATTTTGTGAGTCGCGTAAATTATACGTTGTGCCTTCAAAAGATTCTGGTACTAGTGAAGATAGATAAATGGGAGAAAGATTATTTTTCATTTTATAAAACATACATAATTTGTGTTTTGATCTTCTAACTTGTAGTGATTCCCAGCCTGTTTCGCGGTTTAACATATCAAGTGAAACTAATTTCGTTGCCCCTGTTACTACCCTAGCTGCTTCATTCTGAATTTTTTGTATTGCATTTACTTCATATTGTGTGATATTATCCCAAACGATATCCGAATATTCCAGGATGGGTCGAATAAAAGAAGTATATATTATTTGAAGAGATTCCCTATCGAGTAAAAATTTTAACTTTCTCATAATATTTAATCGTTGCCATGCTTTAGAGGTTATGTAATCTATATGTTCGTGCCATGTACCATCATTAGAAAGAAATAAGCCTAAATGTTTGTGATGTTTAACTTCTTTAATATGTTCATTGTTCATTTGTAAAGGCGGGTGTATATTTGCAATACTTTTTCTTGACAAAAGCAGGGATTCAGACTTTGAAGGATTGAATTTAACAAGCCAAGTTTCAGCCCACTTATGAATAGTCTCCAAATCTTTATTAAGGATACTAGCTGTTTCGTTTGGGTCATCAACTATAAGATATAAACTCGTATCATCAGCAAACAATTTCACATTAGCATTAATATTAACTACAATATCATTTATATATAATAAAAATAAAAGAGGACCTAAAATAGAGCCTTGAGGAACCCCGGCTTGAATATACGCCCAATCAGAACTTGCTCCTGGTATAACGACCCGTTGTTTCCTGCATTGTATTTTTCAGGACTTTTGTGAGCTTTATACTTTTTATATAAACGATTTCTTTTTCTCATTAACTTTCTTATATTATTGTTCATCCATGGTAAATCTTGTGGCCTTACAGTAATGGATTTAGTTGGTATTGACTCGGATGCTATTTCTAGGAGTTTGTTAGAAAAATTTAGTGCATACTGGTTTACATCTTCATTACGAACATTATTCCAATCAAAATCTGAAACCTTATTGCGAAGTTCATCATAATTTCCTTTTTCATACAGCCAAATTTTACGTTTAAATGGTTTAATAATTGGTTTCTTTAAGTTAAAAATACTATAAACAGGGCAGTGATACCTTACATCTTGCATCAAAAAAGGTTCTCCGACCCCGAACATTTCTATACTTTGCACATTACTCACCATTATTAAGTCAATTAGAGTCGAGGAAAATTCCGTGAAATGTGTGGGTTGATTTATTAATTGATTAAGATTGTATTGCTTACATATATCTAATACTTTTTTCTCAGACTGGGGGTTTATCATATTTAGATTAAAGTCTCCTGTTATTACAATGTCTGTTATGCCCGTATCAACTGCTAAACCAATAGAATTTTCAATATCAATGAGGACTTGAGGAGATGAACTAGGTGGTCTATAAAATGTACCTACAAGTAATTTCCTATTTTTGATATTAAGTTCCAGCCAAACACATTCGATATTAAGTAGTTCTAAATCTTGTCTGCGTTTACAAGGGATATCATTTTTTACGTAAAAAATTATACCACCATGACTATCACCAATTCGGTCACGCCTAAATGGAGCTTTAAAGTCGTTAAATGAAAGATCATCACTTAAAATCGAATCATTTAACCACGTTTCGGTGAAAGATACAAGATCAAAGGTTGATAATTCAGGTTCTATTATATCGATTTTATGTTGCAAGCTTTGAACATTGTAATGTACCATGGAAAAATTTCCTTGAAAAACTGGAAAGTGAGACGAAGAGGAAGAGGAAATCTCATTGGAGTCTGCAGATTGTGGCCCAGGATTTTTTTCTATGTCTCCAGCTTGATATAATATTAAAGACAGAAATACCAATGCTTCAAATTCATCAAACTTTCCAAGTCCTTTAATTTTGAATAAGCGAAAGCGGTGCATTCCAATTCGTGCCCTGTAAGTGTTCAAATCAACAGACATACTATGTTATACAATCAACGAGTGCACGAAAAAAATTCAAGGACACGAATAAGATGGCAAAAAATACCATTATACGAAAGTGATTGTACTTGCGAATGACTTGAGGAGACAGTAACTTTGATATGCAAGGAAACATAAAGAAAGAAAACAGACTATAGCAAAAGAACTTAAAAAGGGAAACAGCTTAATGTACAGAAAACGTTGTAAGAAAGTAATACAGAAAACAAAACGAAGAAAAAAGAAACAAAAACAATAGACAAATTTGAACGTACGTAAATAAAGCGAATACGAAGCTTTGGAATGTTATAGCACAAAATAAGATATGCAATAACAGGGTAAAGAAAATGAAGAAACTTAAAGAAACTTAAAGTAGGAAACGTCGCGAAACTTAATACTATCGCGAAATTCACAATTAACACGAAAATTATTAGCCTTGACCAGTACTACTCCGATGATATATCATCTGAGTCTAGAAGTCATAACTTCACGACAGTTCTCCAAGTTCTCAAATAAGCAGTCGCGAAATTTCCTACTTCTCAGTAACTCTTGCTATTTAAAGACAATATTTTCAACAGAAACAAAAGAAAGAAAACATGAACATCATCGGGCACTGAAACAACATTCACGGGTATATACATCATCAAATTACAACAATTTATCAATAGCTATTCATTTTTTTTTGCCCAACAGAAGTAAACATAGCAAATCAGCGTACATATATACGTGTAAATATTTCACCCTAATCTGTTGCAACGTGATGAAAACAGACACCATACTGAACCCAGTGGAAACCATCACCTTATTTCTTAGGACACAAGGTAATAGCTGTCTTTTTCGTTGTATTTCTAGGTAAAAGATTACTTTTTTCGTACAAAAATCTTGGTAAACGACTAACTCAAACCTGTTAAATTGAAATATTCTCATTTCTTTTCCATCCATTCAAAATAACACCTCTGCTGCAAGAACCAACATATATGGCGTAATTATTTGTGCAAGAACTTTCACCTTTCTGGCTGTATTACAGAAGGAATTATTCAAAATAATCACATGGTGCAAACGCCGTTCTGCCGAAGTCATCCCAATTAAGCAGTACGGTTACCAAAGCAGCATCTATTGTAGTACAGTTAGGTCACGTGATTACACAGCGTGTCATTTGTGATGACCGATAGCGTTTATTGGGCATTTTTAATCTCACTATCACGCGCATGCTTTCTTCCAATTTTTCATGTGACTGCTCGGTTTGGACAATGAATGGCAAGCGTCTAACAGCTCCGCCTCAATGGTAACTTAAGAATAAAGCTTGGCTTATTATAACAAAAATCATGAGATATGACACAAGAGATATGACAATATCAATGAACAGTAAAATATAGGTCACAGTCACCTAGAAGTAACATCCATTGTATTTAATAACACCAGGTATATAAGAAGTCAATGAAATAGTTTAAGACATATTGACTTAAATATAGAGCTATGTTCTATAGAACAAAATCGCTGACAAAATCGGCAAAATCGCTAGTCCATTGGTCAATGCGACCTACTGTTTTTTAGGCCAATGTTTGGGTTATATTGAGTCATTATCCCAAGCAATCATGTTCGTACACCAAAAATTTCAAGATACAATGCAAAATCACTGGACCATGAAATATAGGTCACCGTAAGTTAAAGGTTAAACTCGGGGTCTTACTGAGTTATTATCCAAGGCAATAATATTCATACAGCATGCCTTGTTCTTAGAGATATTAGGCAAAATCACTGACTACTGATATGCATCAGCTCACTGACCGATATCGCTGCTTTCAGGAAATCTTTTCTAGACGTATCGATGGAGTACATTTAAGCCCTTGTGGTTACTTAGAAACTGAGCTAATTGCAACAGATGGATAGTTTTGTCTATGTTCAGTCAACCTTTAACTATAGGTTATTTTCAAATATCCATAGCTGAATTCAATAGATCTTCCCCAGATGTACCTATGGACTCTATTATGAAATTGAGCTAATCGCTACTGGTGAATATATTTTTCTATGGCACAATATGTATCGCTGCTTCAAGAAGATCTTCCTCAGACGTATCTCTGGAGCAAGTTTGAAGACTAGCTCTTGCAGTTACTAAGAAACTGAGCTTAAGGTGAACATTTTTTCTATTTTCAATCAACCGTGAAATATAGGTCATGGCCGTCAATATGCATCATTGCTTCCAGGACATCTTCCCCAAACGAAGTCAGAAAGCTAAACGCAGCTGCTGAATATTTTTTCCATATTTTAGGTGGAATAGGACAAAACCAAAATTTTCAGTTTTCTAGTCAAACAATGTATCATCGAAAACTTCAGTCATTTGTGACTGACTATATGACTTTCTTTCGAACGTGAAATAAACAATTCCTATTTCAATGACGTCGTGAAAATGTGATGGGATGAGTTTTTTTACGCAAAATTTATAGCTTTCTGATATACGCATTAATCGAAACTGTTCTGCAGTCCGCCGAGGTATTGAAATAAATCCCATACCAAAGTACGTGCCGTCAGGGGTTCCATAAAGCTGCCCTATAGTTTCTGCTCAATCTCTATGCATTACGAGTAAATTGACGCGAACATAATTTTCATAATCTGCTGAAATTTCGCCTTTTTAACGTTATAATTTAAGTAAAGAAAAAACGTCTCCGAAAGAACATATCTTAAATTTTGATATGTTTTAATGAAATGTTAACTTAGAATACTGATGATTTTATCGTGTAAATCTTTTTCAAAGTAGATTTTTCAAACCCTAACCCCTGTTCAGATAACGTCGATTTTTTAGCGTCAAACTAAATTGGGCGCTAAGAGCGTTTTCCGATAAAGCAAGGTCGAGTTATTCTAGAAAATATATGGAAATGAAAAACGAAAAATCGAAGAAATATCTCATTCCGTTTTCGAGGCAGAAGAGTTCAAACAAATCAGGAGTTCATTTTCCCGTTTTGCTGTTTTCGGAAGTAATTGACGTCGCGAAACACGCGGTTCGTTCAGTAAACGGGACGTCCCGTCAAGTTATGCAAAATAAATAACTTGGCAAAAATGACCCCCTGATGCATTGAAATCTTTCTCCCTTGAAGACGGAATAAGATATTAAAGACAAATATTCTTGTTTATTGGCTGTCATAAGCCTCTTATGCAACAGTCCAGTGATACTGCTATTCCATCAAAGGAACGACCCTTTCTCACATAGGTAATGACATAACAGGGTCTTAAAACCAATAAGGATTGGGGGCTGTTCTATATAGGAGAGAATATTTGTCTTTAAATCAGTTTTTTCGTGCAGTTATATTCTCTAGAAAAGATCATAAATGTTTTACTAGAAACAAAACTTTTTGACCAGACGTATGCAGCCCTTAATCGACAAATGGATTCATCTATTTAATAAGAATAGTGCATTTCATTGGGCATAAATGGTTTAAGGAAAATTATATTTAAATAATACTAATAAATCCCCCCCCCGCCCCGCCCTCTGTGTCTTTTCCAAAATAATGTTATACTTATTGAATTGCCAATCTCCGTGTTTTCCACCAATTTTACATGGGAGAATTACATGAATTCCTAATAGTTTGTCTGGAGGACGCGGCTCTGCTAAATGGGGTTCACATTTTAGCTCGCCTGTGAACGAAAGTTCAGGAAGAGCTTTTGTTGTCACCGTCGGCGTCCAGATTGGATGTTTTTTAAGATCTATATCTCCTTAACCCATGGATGGATTCTTTAAATACTTGCACTGTAGTTAGATATTGGTCCAATTATTTCCATGGTACTAATCTCACTCCCTCAGTGACCCTGATGTCAAGGTCATAGACTTAGAAAATTGTCTTTTCATTGATTGGATGTTTTGGTTAAAGTTTTTCAAAGACCTGTATCTCCTGAACACATGGATGAATTCTTTTGATATTTGCACTGTGGTTAGATTATTCCAAAGTTGTACAGACTACTACCCCAACTCCGCTCAGTGACTCTAATGTCAAGGTCAGAGACTTAGGAAAGCTTGGGCTTTCTTTAAGCATTCTAATTGCATACTGATTCATGATGCTTGGCAGAGATTTAGTTTACACTTTAACTGATGTTAGACACTTTTTTAGTTTTTTTTTTTTACAAAACACTATACTGGATGCAATCAGGCGGCAGCTCTTGTTAAGGAAAGAATTGGCTCGTAGAGAAGCAAATTCTTTTCTTTAAGAGCTGACCCATAGTGAGAAAGTGAGAAGGGTCAAAAAAGAAAAAACAATCGAACTGCATATCCATACCCATTAGTTGTGTTTATAAGATGCAGTGGCTGTTTACTATTTTTAGGCTCTTAATACACCCACAGCCCCTTTCTTAAAATGCAACGTCCCCGGGGCATTTAATAGCATTAATATGGTATACAAAAATATGTTTTTATTGCAGAATAATGTCATTATTATTAGAAATGATGTTTATGTTCCAATTTTAAGACAAAAATACTTGCTATGATTTTGTTTGTAATAAACGCCCCTCTCTAATAAACACCCCACTCACTTTTTCAGTAAAAGTATGGCCAAATTCTAACAGAGCTTGCTTTAGGCTATTAGACTATGGCCCAAACTGTGTCTATAGGACTTGTAAATTGCAATGCTCAGATATGTTTACTGGAAGGAATATGGTAGTTTATAGCCCCGCTTTGAAAAGGTGGGGCTATACTGGATTTGGTCTGTCCGTAATTCTGTAACTTCGTAATTTCAAGACTTTTTGTGTCACAGTTATTTTCAGGAACTGTATACATATGAACGAGAGGCGCGGTAGTCGAGTGGTTAGAGTGGCTCGGCTATTGAGCAGAAAGTCACCGTAAGGTCGTGAGTTCGCGGCGCACTGTCGCCATACGATGACTGGAAAACTCTGTCAACCCAGCAGTAAATGGGTACCTTTTTCGAATTAGGGAAGAATAAGGCAGCGAAAGGAGAGGGATGTCAGCTGTGGCCAAGATACAGTGGGTCTCTATAACCCCCACTGCCCCTACGGCTATTAGGCTATGGGAAACCTTTATCTTTACCTTTTATACATATGAACAATGAGTTGGGATTAAGAATTGGGCTCGATGCTCTTATTCTTCCCTTCGTTTGTCCATTTTTCTGTCTTTTCATGGTAAATTTGTGTCACAGTTTTCTCAGGAACTATGCAAGCTTAGTAGAATCTTCAAGTTTGGTATACATATGCAGGATACGTAATTGTCTTGTGGGATTGAGACTCAGGCTCACTGCTACTATTTTTTTTTTCACTTTTCTTTCTTTCCCATTGAAATGCATGTAAACATTGAGAGCTTGTGTGAACGTTTTCTCAGAAATTAATAAAACTAGAATCTTGAACATAGTATACAATATGGATGATGAGTTGCTGTATCGTGGGATTGAAAATCGGGTTCATTGCTCTTACTGCTCTTGAAAACATGCAAAGTTTCACAAAAGGCATCCAGAAAGGGTTGCAAACACACGCTTTAATATAGAAATTCTAAGTCCCAAACGGCTGTGACTCCTTCAAAAATGATTGAATCGGAAATCATCCAAAATCACATGCGCATCTTCATACCAGAGCAAGAAACCCTGACAAGTTTCAAGAAAATCGGATGAGGCGTCTAGGAGAGGTTGCAGACACAAAATTTGGGACAGACTGATGCACGGATGCATGGACACACGTACAAATGGACTCACATTTACAAATGGACGCGCACACACGTGATTAGAAATAGATCATTACTATAGTCCCCGTACACCTACGTCGGGTGACAAAAATACCTGCTCTGTTTTATAACACAAAGAATGAAATGGAATTTGCTGGATGGAAAAAGTGTTAAATTTGATACTGGGACATCTGGAGAATAATTAACTGTGGAAAGTGCTACTAGATAATGATGACAGCCAGCTGAAAACTACAAGATTATTTCAAGAATCTATTGCCTTCCAAACCGGGAGAATTTCTAGCAATAGGTGATTCAAAGTAATAACATATCTGTTAAGGCCTCTTGACGGCCTCTTGGCGGCTTTCACTTTGGTATGAAATTTATGGCAATATCTTTACGGACAGCGACACAACTGCGAAAATCATATATATATAACGAGTGCTATTTATTTTGCATGTCAAACCCTCACATTTTTATGACGTCGTATAATTATTTGTTTCACACATAAAGAAAGTCATTTCGTAATATAGAAAGTGCTGAATTTCTTGATCATTGTTCGTTTTACACGAAAACTAAAGTGGGTTTTGTCCTATTCCACCTTAATCAACCGTAAATTTAGCTCTTTCCCCGACGTTGTATGAAGCAAGTCCTTGTGTTTCCTTGGAAATTAAGCCAAACGCAACAGCTGAATATTTTTACAAAGGCGCACACGCACGCGCATCCAGACGCACACGGTGGGAATTGAATAAGCCTCTCTTTGCTTCTTTAAGTCGCGTCTCGCTAAAAAGAGTTATCCATGTGATCGTTTCCATCCTTTCATCTGTTCGACCGTCCATCCGTTCATTCGTCCGTCCACCCACAATTGCGTCAGCCGCTAGTTAATATTCATTTCTTTTTGACGAAATTAGTTCTGTGGCTTACGGCGCTAGCCTTCCAATCCAGGACTCGCAGATTTGATCCCCTCTCATTAGGTGTTTCCAATGAGACACCAAACCGAGGTGACGTATGTCTTCAAACACCATTCGTATTATCAATACGCTGCAATGAAGAATTTCGATTTTTTTCATCTGTTCGAACGTCCATTCGTTCATTTGTCTGTCCATCCACAATTGCGTCATTCCTAGCTTCAAAATTCATTTATTACTAAATTAGTTCAGAGGCTTACGGCGCTAGCCTTCCAATCCAGGAATCGCAGATTTGATCCCCTCTCATCCGGTGTTTCGAATGAGACCTCGAACCGAGGTGACGTATGTAATGCTGGACATTTAACATGTGCTCGCTCTCCCAATCAAACTATGAAACATGCAATCACCAAATCTAAGTTTTTCTCAAGGCATAGTGTATCTTTTTTTCTTGACGTATACTAGTCTAAAGTTCTAACCGACCACTTAGTTTTTATCATTTTTCCTCAGTGCTCTTCGCAATCTCACGATTCAGTTTACAGCCACAGACAGGCAAATAAATATGTCGGTAAACCTTACCACTAAATTATTCAGTGCACTGTATCCAGGGGCCTGTTTCACAAAAATTTACCGTACGATGAATCGTGCGATAATCGTACGTTTGGTCGTACGAGAATCGCACGATTCTCGCACGATCGTTTCATAAAAACATCGTACGACAGAAAGTACGATTCTCGTAGGATTTTAGTTATACGATGGATCGCAGACGTGATGTGTATTAGCTTTGACAGATGTGTATTGGGTTTTATAAACACAAAAAGTAGCGATTTGTAATACAACGCAATCATGTCAAAGAAAAGCCTTTTGGTCAACAGGACCTCCAATGAGGTTAAAGCCCTTCTCACTGAAGTAAGGAAGATGGATGGATGGATGCCTTGCGATTTTACGTCCGTTTCAACAGCATTTCAGTCGTATCAGGACGGTGGAAGGGTGATAATGAAAGGTTATGTGCAATGGAACCCTGTTTACGATTGAAACGATTCCCGCCTCCGGAAACGACATCAGGACCGCTTGATCAGCAGGCCAGCGCTTAAACCACTGAGCTACCGGTGGCTTCTAAGTAAACATGGACGACTCCTAACCAAAGACACGAAGGATCGCACCTGGGAAGTTTTCAGTCCAAGGTTTAAAGTTTTTTATCCTTAGTTGCAGATCTTCAAAACCAAGATAAGTAGTAAAGGATGTCACTACATAGTGACACCCTTTACTTCTAAGATATGAAAACAAAATTCCTATATAAATTCATTTTACAAAAGTGGGGATTGGAGATCCAAAACCTAGGACTGAACCTCTAAAGACAAGGCTGAAACTCAGGGTTTTGAAATTCATTGTGCATTGGCTTGCCATGCCCTTCCTCGATTTTCGAAATACATTTGGTTGGTTGATTTGATGCTTAACGTCCACGGTAAACAACTAAGGTCATGTCGGGACGGTCAGTTAACCTAACCACACTATTCCTGGGCAGGCTTAGACCTCCTAAGCGGTTAACCAGTACCAAGTGCACATATACTTGAAACCATTAAAAATGCAAGTGTTTACTTATCATGTATTCAAATTGAAAGTAACGTCACAAGGCTGTAATATACTGGATGCAATTTTGCCTTTCGTCCGGCAAGGTTTTTGCAACAGTTCATCTTAGGTCCATTTTGTCTATGAAAAAATTGAAAGAAAAATGTCAAGATCAACAATTTTCAATTCAAAGCTTACATGAAATTAAGATTCCGTCTAATTTTAGAGAAATGATCTTCAGTATGATGCCTTTAATTGAAAAACAACGTAAAAGTAAAATTGCTTATGCGGGTGCAATGTTCAAAATCTTAACATAAGACCATTTATTGTAAAATTTTCACACATTTTGAGAATCATGTAAAACTTCAACTGAGGTCGAAAGAATGCACTCTTGAGAAAAGGGCATGTGGAATCTTGCCGACGCTTCACATTTGGGCCAGTCTTTACCTAAACAATCGCACCCTTTGCAAACGGTTTAAAGGTACAAACTTTCATCATCATTTACGCGGGTGATATTACTATAAGTTTTAAAAAAATGGCGTGTGCAGATACTTTGGACCAATATTGAAAGCATTGAGAAATTTAGCCAAAAACAATTCCGCACAAATGTTAAACAAAAACATTAACGAAACGTCTATTTCGCTTTTGCATCAGTAAAAGTCGAAGTTACTTCCCGTTATATGCAAATGCAATCCTCATTACTTGGACCGTTGTCAGTATCCCGCCAATGTTGATGTTAAACACTAGTGTACTAAATACCCTGGTTTCTTGATAAATGAGTGTTACTGACATAAATCCCTACATGGTCCAAAACCAGAAACTTGCGTTTTTACTGGCTTCAAGTATACTTTCGCCAGTAACTGACAACTGCCCTTCTTGAATCAGCGGAAGGAGAAACGAAAGTATGTGGCCAGACCGGGATTCGAACCCAGGACCTCTGACTTACGAGTCAGGCGCCCTAACGATTGCGCTACCCGGCCCGACTTTCGAAATACAGTTTTGAGAAAGAAGTTCCGAGGAATTAAACTCGGGTCTTTTTATTTTGCCAAATGCTGTCTGTGATTGTATCATCTCTTTCAGACTTGCACTGCAGAACCTTGTGGTCAGCGCAATAATTCGCTTGTATATTATAGCAAGCCAAATTTCGCATTCTCAATTTTAGGTGTTAAGTTTTCAATCCTTTGTTTTAACTTCAAAACTAATTTTTGAAAATTGAAATTTTCTATAATCGTTTTTACAAATCCGGGTATTGAAATCAGATTTGAAACCTATGACTGAACTGAAACCAAGGTTTGAAGCTCAACTTAGGGTAAAATTTTTTAAACCTAGTTTAAAGATTTATTGTGCATTTGGCGTGCCATACCGTTGAACACAAACATGCAGCCTCCTCAGATCAGAGATCCATAATTAGGGGTTCAAACAGTCCTAAAACCTCCCATTTTCTTGTAAGATAATTTCTCTCTATAAGAACAAATGCTGCCGTAATGATTTTGAGAATAGTCTCTAATACATTGCAGGTAAATTATCCCGCAAGAATCGCACGACAATCGTACGATAATCGTACAGGAAAAACTTCACTCAAAATCACCCTTACGTGATTTATCATAAATTTGGAATTTTGTTAATTGGCTGATTTGCTCAAAACTTGGTATAGCCCCCCAGGGGCCTATTTCACAACGAATCGTACGATTGAAATTCGTCGTAAGATAATCGGACGAGAATCTTACGACCAAAAATCGCTTTCATGAAAAAAATCTCGGTTTCACTATTGTCCTCGTAGAACTCAATTACGATCAAATCTACGATACCTAAAGGGCAGTCGTAAATTTCACTTTTTCTCCTCTTTCATCGCACAACATACTCATAGTTAACTTTTGAATAGATTACATTTATCTACTGTCTTTCTGAAAAGCATATACAAAGTTTTGAGCAAATCAGCCAATTAACAAAATTCCAAATTTATGATAAATCACCTAAGGGTGATTTTGAGTGAAGTTTTTCCTGTACGATTATCGTACGATTATCGTGCGATTCTTGCGGGATAATTTACCTGTAATATATTAGAGACTATTCTCAAAATCATGGCGGCAGCATTTGTTCTAATAGAGAAAAATTATCTTACAAGAAAATGGGAGGTCTTAGGACTGATTTGAACCCCTAATTAGGTGATCTCTGATCTGAGGAGACTGCATGTTTGTGTTCAACGGTATGGCACGCCAAATGCACAATAAATCTTTAAACTAGGTTTAAGAAATTTTACCCTAAGTTGAGCTTCAAACCTAGGTTTCAGTTCAGTCATAGGTTTCAAATCTGAATTCAATACCCGGATTTGTAAAAACGATTATAGAAAATTTCAGTTTTCAAAAGTTAGTTTTGAAGTTAAAACAAAGGATTGAAAACTGAGAATGCGAATTTGGCTTGCTATACTATACAAGCGACTAGCCGCTATATCATTTGCAAGTTTTTGCATTTGGACGTATATCTTTGCGCATATGAATGTTTACAAGTGTCTTTGATGCAAGGATTACATATGAGCCGCGATACGACAAAACTAGCACAGTGGCGTGTGCGCCCAGTGAAGCCTTCAATCATCTAGGCCAGTGGGCCGACCGGTCTGATCAGATTCTTCCCCGTCCATATTAGCCACTCTTTAAGCTGAAGCAAAGACACTGAGCAGACACCTAGGCTGATCTGAGTCTTCGCGTGGCGTACATGCCACTTTGATGGGATTGTCGTGTCACGCCTAAAAACAGTTTGGTAGTGTGGGTCCTTGTAATGTTTACTTTTTCTAGCCTGTCGAGTTCGACTGTGCGGCCATTTTCTTCTTACCATCATCTCATCAATTCTTCTGTCTGTGCGATCTGACAGAAATACTGCTGAAAAGGCATCCATTTATTCGTCACCCACACTGACATGGACTGAATTATTGATTTGTAACTCCCTTTTTCATACATCTAGCCCAGCATTCTTCATGCTCATCTCACTCATACAAGCGAGGAATACTAGTCACTGGGTGGTTGGTTTAAACAATATTTTATTCAATTAACTACATACATGTATGGTACATTCAAAGTACAATTTTCATGAAAATGATTTGGTCGAAAGCTGATAGCTTGTATAGACCATTTCCAAATTCACTGGGTGGTTGCTTAGTCCCGGTAGGCGGTGATTTTTTCTGACAATCGTCAACGATTTTTTCTGACAATTTATGTCTCATAAGCGTGACGGAGCAATAAGGTAAGTAAACAAACTTATTTTCAATACTTTCTAGGGATCTTTCGCAATTGAGCATTATATAGGCGTATTTTGTCGTTTGTCATATTTTTCTTTGTAAAATAGCCTCGGCAAACCAAGGACAATAATTACTGCAAATGTCAAGGATTTTTCCTACAACGGCTTTAGTGTCCCGGATTTTTTCCTACAGTGTCCCGGATTTTTCCTACCACGTATACTGCATTTCAGACTCTAAAACTAGCAGCATAGTAACAGCAATTAGATTTTTTTTCAGTGTGGGAACTCATTTTACTTCACCGAATGGACATCAAAGCATTTCTGTCATGTATGCCTCATCCTAATGATGAAAGCGAAAATATGGACCCTTTAGAAGCAAAGAATACGTAAAGACATAACATCAGAAGTCTTTGTTTACTTGAGTCCTCTTTTCAAATGCAGACTCAATAAGCATAGTCTGCTTTTTTTCCTTCTTTCTGACCATTTCTTACTTCCAAAGAAATTTCAAATCATATTTAACTTGAACTTCACAGGATGCAGGAGGTGTTGTGCGGCGGCCGTTTTAAGACTCCCGGTATCATAGTGCAGATTATATAATTTCTAGTCCTTTCGAATCAATGATTTTATTACGAGTCATTCTGAAAATAGAGTAGCCCAGCTACTGCTAGGGGGGCATGGCTGGGTTTGCACATTTTATTGAAACTTCACTGAAACTGGTGTTAGGTACCGTGTGACGGCCCTTAAAGGCCCCATTGCTCTATCAGCATGAAAAAAATATCACGAGGTATCGCTGCAACCTTCTCACTATAGGTTCATCATTGTAAACGACCGTGATCAGCCAGCTTTAAACAAATAAAACATCATTGAGTTTCACATAAAACGGATTTGAAAACTTATTTGGGTCATTTTAGTTGCCAACTAAAATGATCTGCTTTCGGTTTCATTAAGTTGAATAAAATGGTAAAAATACAACGTACAGGCGTGGAGCACCAATTGCTATCCCGCCTATGTTTACATAGCATTGCTAGACGGGAAAACAGAACAGGAAATTGTATTTTGTGGAGCGATTCGTTATTTTTCAAAAACTTGTTCTCTCTACTTTTTTACCAATTTTATGACTAGATATAAGCACATCAACATACATTTTATTACCAAACCGCTCTTTGCACTGATTTTAGTTTAGACATTTTTACCACTGATAGGACTATGGAGACTTTAATCGTCCCTAGGTACTCATTCATAGTGTAGATTGTATAAGTTCTGGTCCTTTGGAATCACTTATTTCATTTCGACTCATTTTGATAATACAGTAGCCGCTGCTAGGAGCATGGCCAGAGTTGCACATTTCATTACTGGTCATGAGCAGCCGCAGTTAAACCGAGTATGCTATTTTCATTTTTTTGGTGTTTTTCTTGCTTTCAAAGGATCTGACTTTTCAGAACTTTTTCTGTTAAAGTTTTGCAGTGCTGTATACAAAACTGTACAGGCCCTCAAGAGAAGTACTCGATGGATGGATGGATGACTTGCGATTTTGTGTCCTTTTCAACAGTATTTCAGTCATATCAGGACGTTGGGAGGACAAATAATGAAAGGCTGTGTGCAATGGAACCCCGTTTACGTTTGAAAAGATTCTCGCTTCAAGCGGGGATCGAACTTGATTGATTGATTGATTGGTTTGGGTTTAACGGCCCTTTGAGACAGTATTTCAGTCTATATCGGACCGTCTCCCAGAGAGAGAGAGAGAAAGAGAGAGAGAGAGAGAGAGAGAGAGAGAGAGAAGAAGAAGAAATGATGGACGAGAGAAAAATGTCCAAACAACCCCCACCCGCACCTACTGCAAGCACAGTAAGCCCTTGCTCTACAATGTTCCAAATCAGAGGACGCCCCGGCACTGGAAGTTACACACAGCACCATCGCACCACCCGACCACCCCTCGGGGTTCGAACTCGGGACCGCTATATCAACAAGCCAGCGTTTAAAGGTAGGTTCCTCTACTAGCGATAACAATTATTCCACAAAATAATTTCGTCTTTTTCTGAGCAGTATTGAATTCTCTTATTTTTCTGAATTTGTTTGCTACTGAGAAACTCGTCAGATTTCGAAGAAAATAGTCGTTTTCCCTTTTGTTTTATTTTCTTTCGTTGGAATTCCAGTTCTAAAAATAGCTATGTTTATTATGTCTATAAGTGCGCGATTTCTGAAGCCATTCTCCAAAGGTCAATTTTCCCTTGTCGTGAGCTCTCCTAGAGGTCCTGGCATGGTGGATGGGTTAGAACTATCCCAAAATGCAACGCAGCATGATCTCAGCTACGTTATCTATTTTTGGCGCAAACTAAAAATAGCGCTAACTGGTGTGCGAAGCAAAACAACTTTTCTAATATTTTTTTGATTTACACTTTTTAGTGAACCTTATTCATTCCCTTTTATAAGCGCTTTCCAACAACTTGGATGATAGATCATCAAAATTATGATGCATTCCAAAGTACAGGAACCTACCTTTAACCTACTGAGTAACAGGGCTCCAGCATCGGCTAGACATGTGCACTGCTTTCAGAATTATCAAGCCTAACATAAACTACGCTATAGTGAGAAACAGGTAGCTGTTGTGCACGAAGAGTAGTACAAATGGGATGACTGTTGCTATAGACACACACACACACACACACACACACACACACACACACACACACACACACACACACACACACACACACAATTTTGAAGAACATATATAAATCTTCTATGCCGCCTAAGCGAGAAAAAACACCCTGGCCGCGGCGGAACTCGAGTCTTCAATCTTTTCGGTACTACTGAGTAAAATGATAGGCAATGATCAGGACTGCTCTGCCAACTGAGCTTTCTTGGCATTGGACGACCACGTGACCACGTCGTTCAGTTGGTAGAGTTAGTACAGCAGTCTCGCCTGCATTGGGAAGGCCACTGAATATTGTTTTAATCTCAGCTCTTTACTACATGATATGCCGTTGTAAATTTTTATATATGGAGTAATAGAATGGTCTGTATATAATGAAAAGGCTGGTCTTTTAGGACCAACAAGTATCTCGTCTTCCATTTATGCACCACAATTAAAGTTTGAGACATGCTTAAATCTTGCTATTCAATCTATGTGCAATAAAGTATAGACTACTCATTTTGTAATTTGCGTTGTCAGAAAAAATCAGGCGCTTAAAATCTATTGTAGGAGCGAATCCGGGACTTGTATGAAAAAATCCGGGACCTATGAAAAGCTAAAATCTGCCGACAGACCCATTTATATTATTGTAAAGCGTCAAAAAGTAATATGATATGTTTCCCAACACCGATTTATGATCAAAATACCTTTTCCCTATGGTAAACTTCGAAGACATAGACAGAGCGGACAGTTCATCAAGATGTACCCTAAATGAAAATTTCCGGGTTTAATTTATCTGTTGACAACGTTAAACACTTGTATGGTATCTAATCTGCCTAAGATCTACCAGGAATACGCTTAAGATTTGTAAATTAATGGTTTAATTGACAAAATTCACCATTTTGTCGCATCAGTTTTGTGTTATGACGTCACGGAGAAAAAATCATTGACCATTTGGAAAAAATCCGGGACCATTGTCAGAAAAAATCGTTGACGATTGTCAGAAAAAATCACCGCCTACCGGGACTAAGCAACCACCCAGTGCTAGTTAAAGGTCCATTTATTTTCCCATCTATACGAAAGACAGATTAAAACGAGCTCTTAGTAATTTTTTCTTCGTCTTAGAGAGAGAAAGAAAGAGCGAATTATTCACAAAACGTTAATATCAAATACTGAAATAATATCGATTTACACAGTTTTCTTGGCTGTAGAAACCCTTGCATCAAAAGCACAGACACTCCTACATGTACACATGGATTTATTTAGTTACTTTTTAAATGAAGCTTTGCGGTCTTTTAAGAGAGAAAAAAATGACCTTGGCTGTCTCACATGTACGCCGCTGAGGCTCGAATACACAGTTGTAAGAGACCTTAAAGAGTCAACGCTCCTATCCATAAAGCCACGAGTTAAGCGATAGGCTGCTAAGCTAGCGGTCTGGGTTCAAATGCCACACGAAGCGGAATTTCTGATCATAGTTAACAGGTTGTCACAGCACATGGCCTTTCATTATCACCGTTAAGATCACTCGATACTGTTGAAAGGCCGTTATAAACAAGGTCATCATCCATCTGCTTTGTAAACAGAATTTAAGTAAATGTTAGGGTGTAACGCATAAACATACACCAGTGATTCTTGAAAAAAGGGTACAATTGTGGATGACAAAAAAATAAAAATTGAACTTCCTTGCATCGATTTGAAGATATAAATTTTTTATAGAAGACAGCAAAAAAATACCCACACTAAGCCAAGAGTGAAAAAATGGTTTCAGATTAAAATTTGGCGTTAAAATCGTCGTCACGGAGGTGAGATATAACCATTCAATGCATATAGCCGTAGATCTTGCAGGCCTAAAATGTATTTAGTTTGCGGAATAAGTGCTCATTTCGTAGTTTTGACCTAAAACTCTAATTTTTATATGATATGGATTACTTAGAGTATCCTATATAAATAGTTAATTGAAATGAAAAAAGAAGGCTTTCTAAACTATTCGATAAAACTACCATATTTCCTTTCCTTGCAAAGAACAAATTAGCCAAACAATTAAAAGAGCCAGTGAATGAAACTGTTCATGAACCTATCCATGGTAACTTAATATGACACTTTCAGTGATATATGGTATTTGGAAGTGTATTGTGAACATTTTCTCAAACTACCGTTTTCGTTACGGAGGGGTATATGTTTAGTATATGCAAAACATGCATATTTTTTACACAAAATCCTTTAACAGGGGGAGGTATCTTCTTAATTCCAACTTTTTTTCTAAATAGAGATCATTGGAGATGCGCAGTCAATGTAAATACAATGAAACAGTTATTTAAAGCAAATTATATATCATTAAGAGAAACGAATTCGAAATATGACCCTCCATCATAGGTAATAAGATATGAAAACCAACTCCACAACTGGTCAATGTTGTCCACATTTTAGTACCTAATCATAATCTGCTCTTTGTACCATTCTGTTGATATTTTCCCCGACAATTAATATTTTGTAACGGGGGGGGGGTTGATGTGTGATGTGATTGATGTGCACCATAGATTGATGTGCACCATACGTTTTCTTATCTATTACCGGTAATTCTTTAAGGGCATAGTACACGTTGTAATTCCAGTATCTTTCCTGATTTTGTAAATTTCAGTCACTTCGTGAAGTCATTATTGATACACATTATTGGAGGTGTCATGTATTCATTTCTGTTGAACTACGGGTCTCCAAAAATATTGAGTTCCATCAAAATTGCACACCATACACAACTGAGCCTCAATGTACATAGCAAAACCAAATAAATAACACACGTGTGCCGAGCGAAGACTAAGAAAAGCCTGGGTATCCGCCGTCTGATGTTAGCTTTCGCTGTCTGTTTTCTTCATGCGGTCAGCAACGACTCTGACTAGACTGTGCGGATGCCCAGACTGATCTGATTTTTTCACTGGCCACACATGCTGTTTTTTTTCTTCATGCTAGGACTCTGTTGTATGACCAATTTCTAAGTTCATCCGCCCAGTCAGATCTATGTTCGGATCTAAGGCTCCGCTTTCTTACACATTTCTGCTTTCTATTTTTCAATTATTTTTTTTCGCTCTTCCCCCCCCCCCCCCCCCCCCCGACCCCTTTCCACCTATCTACCCCGACCTCAGAATATGGCGATATATTAGGTGATGTTTTTCAGTTGAGATTCCATTCTGTCAAAGAAGAAAGAAAGTTTTTTTCATCAGGCGTTATTACATAAGGCATTCAGTGCAAGGCCAAATGTAACAACGCCTCATGTAATAAACCTAGATTTCAAAAATAGACATCTTTAACAACGTCAGGCATTAGATTCGAGTTTAAATGGTACCTAATTTGACACGCTGTCTCGCCCCGACGTCTCTCCACACCCCTACCCCGACCCCAAGATATGGCGATATTATATAAGGTAAAGTTTTTCAGTTCAGAATCCATCCTGTCATAAAAGACAGAATGTTTATTACATTAGGCGTTATTAAATGTGGCGTTGGTCAACGTGCACCGCCAAATGTAACAACGCCTAATGTAATAATCTCGGATTCTTCAAAAAGAATCTTTAACAAACTCATGCATTAGGTTCGAGTTCCTATGGTATCTTTTTTGAAACGCAGTCTCGCCCCCCCCCCCCCCCTCGCCCCCGACCCATATCCGCCCACCTACCCTGACCCCAAAATATGGCAATATTAATTAATGTTTAATTAATTAATGACGTAATTAATGTTTTTCAGTTGAGATTCCATCCTGTCATAGAAGAAAGAAAGTTTAATAGCAGTTGAGTGCAACGCCAAATGCAGCAACGTCTTAATGTAATAAACCCAGATTTTGAAATATAAACATCTTTTACATAAGGCGTTGAGTGCAACGTCAAATGTAACAACGCTTAATGTAATAAAGTCATATTTTTAAAAAGAATCTATAACAAACTCATGCATTAGTTTCGAGTTCCTTTGGTATCTTTTTCGAAACGCAGTCTCGCCCCGACCCCTCTACACCTAACTACAACGACTCCAAAATATGGCGATATTATATGTCGAAATGTTTTTCAGTTGATATGCCATCCTGTCATAGAAGAAAGTTTTTTACATTAGGCGTTATTACATTATGCGTTCAGTGCAGCGCCAAATGTAACAACGCCTAATGTAATAAACTAAGATTGTTAAAAAGGAATCTTTAACAATCTCTTGCATTAGATTCGAGTTGCTATGGTATCTTTTTCGAAATGCAGTCTAGCCCCGACCCCTCTCCACCCACATACCCCGACCACGAGATATAGCTATATTATATGAGGTAAAGTTGTTCAGTTGAGTTTCCATCCTGTAATAGAAGAAAGAAAGTTTATTACATTAGGCGTTGAGTACATGTAAAAACGCCACATGTAATAAACTCAGATGAGTTTAAGAAATAATCTTTAACAACCGTCATGAAATAGATTCGAGTTGCTATGGTATCTTTTTCGAAATGCAACGCCAAAATTTAACAACGCTCATGTAATAAACTCAGATGGGTTTAAGAAATAATGTTTATCAACGTCATGCATTAGATTTGAGTTGCTATGTTATCTTTTTCGAAATGCAACGCCAAAGTGTAACAACGCTCATGTAATAAACTCAGATGGGTTTAAGAAATCTTTAACAACGTCATGCATTAGATTCGAGTTGCTTTGGTATCTTTTTCGAAATAAGGCCTCGCCCCCGACCCCTCTCCACCTACCTAACCCGACCCCGAGTTATGGCGATATTATATGAGGTAAAGTATTTTAGTTGAGATTCCATCCTATCAGAGAAGAGAGAAAGTGTTTTGCGTCAGGCGTTATTATATTAGACGTTGAGTGCAACGCCAGATGTAACAAAGCCTAATGTAATTAACTCAGATTCTTAAGAAAAGAATCTTTAACAGCCTCATGCATTACATTCGAGTCACTATGGTATCTTTTTCGAAACGCGTCTCGCCCCGACCCCTCTCCACCCACCTACCCCGTCCCAAAGATAATGGCGATAATATATGGGGTAAACCATTTTAGTTGAGATTTCATCCTGTCATAGAAGAAAGTGTATTACATTAGGCGTTATTACAGTGCAACGCCAAATGTAACAACGCAGGTTATTACATTTGGCATTGTATTAAACTAGAGATTGCCACACAGCAGGAAGCAACGTAATCCTGCAAGGATGTCTTAGTGTACACTTTTTCTCCCATGATTGCAAAGTATGGATTTATATTTCCTGGAGTTGAAAGTGAATGTTTGGCCAAAAAAAGCTTCTCTTTTAGCTTTCAAGAAGTTGCAATATGAGCATATTTAACCAGTTTTTCCCAATTTGATGGGTTCATTTTGCAAAAACACCAAATGGCGGGTCTATCCCAGTTTATTAAGTGTTAGCATGTTGCTTATCGATCCAAATGGGTCTCTGATACCACGCATTGAAGATCCTTCATGGACCCACGGACTATGTTTATTAAATTATTATTATTCATTATTTATTCATTCATTCATTTGTTGATTCGGATAGATTGATGGAATCAACAACATTGAAACAACCCTAAATAAACCTTGTTTTAACGTCATGACGTTGAGGGATCAAATCAAAGTCTATACAATGCATATTTAGTGTTGTGTACCTATTGGAACAAGGGCTTCGCAAGCGGCGCATAATACGCCCGTTTCAGTGTCATGGAGGAATTACAGAATGAACAAGGTAGTTGACAGAAGGATAATAACTGTGTAATTAATGACTGCAATGTTATTAACACATCAAATACTATAAATATAGCAAAATCAGTTTCAGCGCGAAGCAACTCATAAGTTGAGAAATGCCAAAGTCAAACAAGAGAGATTATTCATAAAATAAGTAAAGTAGAGTACCATTCTTGGTTATAATACATTCCCTTGACAATATAAATATCATGAAGAGAATCCGTGTAGGGATTAGAAACATTATATACTCTGAAAAGTCACTCTTTATTTATGACGTTTCGGCATACTGCCTTTATCAAAATTATGAAATTTGTACAAGACTACATTTTGAGCGTTTACATTCTTCTCAGCATTCAAACATTGAATCACGGTAATGACGTTGCGTGAAGACAATGTACGGCGCACTGCCGTCAGAGGTAAACATTGGCGCGACGTTGACAGGATGAAACAAATGAGAACCTGTCCATCCTACAAGACTAAGTAACATCAACAGGATCTCAAATGCTCATCGATCAAATATTCAGATGGCGCATATAATCTACAATCATTCAACGTAATTAAAATAATAATCAGACAATACAGTTGAAGATGCACAGCCCAGTGTGTGTCATCATCCAGCATGAACAAATTATGAAAATTGCACAAGCAGCAAACAAACGCGCAACTCTGTTCCCACTCAGAAAAACATATACACCCACACAAGAAAAAATCCATCGCTCTTGCAAATGCACAGCTTAACTCATAATAAGGGTTATCTACTCACTAAGCACAAAAAAAAGGCAACAGCCAAACCCGCATTTCTGCTTTACACTAGTACATCTGCTTAAACTCTAACAGTGCCTACAAACGTGTGCCGCTTATATACCACCGTCTATCATCACCACCGGAAATAGCTTACCACCGAATCGAAAGTGAAAGACACGCGTGAATGGGTGCCTGTCGAAAATGGCATATTTGATTGGTAATATATCACTGTTTCATAATTAAATTACAACACATCTCTAGTGGATATAGTCATCTAATATGGTAAGTAATAGTTTTAGATAAATGCATCTTTAATGATACGTATGAAAGGAAAAACCGTTGGCTGGTACCGAAAACAAAACACATTTTTAACATTTCACAGCTTTTTCTCTGGACATTTGATTTTTTCTTCTGCAAATTTTGCCATTGTTACCAACAATATTTTAAGAGAAATGGTAGTTACTAGAATTTCAGCTGGAATCTAGCGGTTTAGCCAATTATTAACCGAATAATAAATTACATGTTGTACGGCGAATAGAATCTGACGTGTACGGCTTGTTGCAAAATAACATATAACAACCTATACGGCGAATAGTTCAAGAATTGTTTTACTTATCATGAGCCAGTGCATTTATTTCCAGTATTCTTGCAGTTCTTGCTACGTGCACTAAATTTACATATTATAATCTTGATTTCAGGATAAAGATGGGTGCATATAAGTGCTATATTTTGCTGAAAAGCCCGGATCTTTTAAGTGACTGGGTTCCTAATTATGAAAACCGTCATTTATAAACTCAAATTTAGGTCCTTATTTCTTTTTATTTCTCCCGAGAAACGTAATGTACAACGATTGACTGCTGCTGCGCATGAGTTTCATCTGATGCATGCATGATTGGTAGCTGACATTTATGTTTTGCATCTTTTCTACTATATGTGAATGTACCATTACACCAAGTATAATAGAAGTCAATGAAAATGTTTAAGAGATATTGGCTTAAATCAACCATTTTCTTAAGAATAAGGTTAATCCATGAAAAAGTGTTAACAACATGAGGCAAAATCACTGGACTATGCAATATAGGTCACTGTGACGTACTGATAGTTTGAGGTCAAACATCCTGTCATATTTAGTAATTATCGGAAGCAATCATGTTCGTAAATCTAAAAGTCTGAAAGAAATAAGGCAAAACTACTGGACCATAAAATATAGGTCACTGTGACCTACAAATTGTCTGAGGTCGAACATCCGGTCATATTGAGTCATTATCAGGAGAATCATGTTTGTACATTAAAAAGTCGTCATATGATTAAGCAAACTCACTGGAACATTAAGTATAGGTCAGTGTGACCTACTGTTTGTTTGAGGACAAACTTTGTTTCATATTGAGTCATTATCAGGAGAAATCATGTTCGTACATCAAATTGTCTTCAAGGGATAAGGCAAAATCACTGGCTCATGAAATATAGGTCAATGTGACCTACTGTTAGTCTGATGTCAAACCTTGGGTCATACTGAGTCATTATCCCAAGCAATCACGTTCTTTTATCCAATAGTCTTCAAGGTAGAAGGCAAACTCATTGAACCATGAAATAAAGGTCAAAGAATCTAACTTTTATTTTGGGTCAAATTTTGAGTCATACTAAACCATTATCCCAAGCTATCATGCATAATCAGTCATTATCTTAAGTAGTCATGTTCATGCATCACCATGTCTTCTAAATATTAGGTAAAATTACAGGACCATGAAATAGAGACCAATGTGGCATACTGTTAGTTTTAGTTCAAACTTTGGGTCATACTGAGTTATTATTGAAAGCAATCGTGTTTGCACTTAAAATAGTCTTCAAGATATAAGGCAAAATCACTGGACCATGAAATATAGGTCAACGTGTCCTACTGTTCGTTTGAGGTCAAACTTTAGGACATACTAAATCATTATCCTAAGCTATCATATACAAACATCATACAGCCTTCAAGATATTAGGTATAATCACTGTACCATGACATATAGGTCACTGTGACCTATGTTAGTTTCAGGTCAAACTTCGGGTCATACTGAGTCATTATCCTGGCGATCAAGTTCATACATCAAATAGTCTCCAAGAAGAATCTTTGAAGCATGTTTGAAGACTCTAGCCCTTTCGGCTACTAAGAAACTGAGCTAAACGCAACAGGTGAATATTTATTCTATGTTCAACCAACCGTGAAATATAGGTCATGCCCCAACATGCATTGCTGATTTCAGTATACCTTTCCTAGGCGTGTCCATGGAGCAAGTTTGAAGACTCTAGCCCTTGAGGTTACTAAGAAACTGAGTTAAACACAACAGCTGAATATTTTCTATGTTCAATTGACTGTGAAATATAGGTCATGGCACGATATGCATCGCTGCTTTCAGTATATTTTGTCAGACGTATCTATGGAGCAAATTTAAAGAGTAACTACACTTCAGGAACTGACTGAATCAGATCCCAAACCCTATCCCCAACATCAAAGGGAAAGATTGACAAAGACATCCCAACAAACAATAAATTACAAGTGATAAGCCGAGTCAGCAGCTCTTTCCCAAATAGATGGCAACTCAGCTGTCTTTATTGAACTAAATAATTAAGACCAACAGACGGGTTACAACGGACTAAGCAAATTATATGAAAAACATTTAACAATTATTTTTACCTATTTTCTATTTTTATGATAGAAGGATTAAACTGAGAACACAATAAATTAAACAGCACCGAACATAAAACAAATGCAACCGCAACAAAAGTACCGCCTTGGGACGGTCATTAATAACTACTGGGGGGTTTAAACCGGTTTTACTGGGCCCAAACCTTCACTCTTACCCTCCGCTGCGGTGCACACAATTAGTTGGTAGTTCGGTTCGTATGGAGGTCCCCTAACTCATCAGAGAGTCATCACGGTCAACAATTAAGATCAAGAAAAGACAAGTTTGAAGACTCTAGCCATTGCAGTTTCTTAAAAAATGAGCCAAACGCAGCAGGTGAATGTTTTTACAAAGGCGCACGCAAAGCACTCGCATACTCACATGCGGACACACACAAAGGGTTTTGCATAAGCCCATCTTTGCTTTGCAACGTCGCGCTTAAATAGATATAAAGCTTATTTGAACAATGGTGAGTAACAAGACAACTGGTAATTTCATAATGACTACTTCTATCTTCTAACACACCTTAGACTAGTGCTACAAACAGCCAGAACACGATATGAGCAGCGTCAAGACAAAACAACAAAATGGCTTGGCGACCAGCGAAGGGCCAGATCAGATGTTCGCAGTCTAATCAGAGACTTCGCTGTTCGCTCAGTGGCTAGTTTAGAATCCAAAAAGGATTTGTGTGAAAAGTGAAGACTCTGATCAGCAGCTAAGTGGGATGCGCAAGCTGGTTTGGACCTTTGCTAGTAACAAATCCACTTTATTGTTGTTCATCCCCGGCGACAATCCAAAGTAGTTTCTCATTGTCACATGGTCAAGTGAACAACACTTCCAGTAATGGCGAGAGCCAAAATGAACCTAAAAATGAGAATATCGAAGATGAAACTGATAACTATGAACCACAACCATCATCTTGGTAATAAATTACTTGGTGTCATCTCATGTTGAAGAGTTTCCCAGCCTAGTACACAGGTTTTGAACTGGTAATAGAAGATGCAGTCCCTCTTCCTACCTCCTTAAAGTTTACTGCTATGCTCAACAGCTGGGATCTAAACGGTCGGCTAAAACTATAAATAAAATTATTTTCTCTTCTTATTAACTTCGGAAGACTCCAACAGAGCACATTCACTACGCTCAAATTTTGCTGGATGAACGCCTACAAGTAATCATTAGTCTTCCTGCGATGCCATAAAATACCAAAAATAAATGTATTATTCGCATTTTATAGGCATGCTTGAAACTATTTCACATTTGAATCATGCAAGACAAGCAGAAACCATGAAAACAAGGGTGCTATTTGCCGTATATTGTTTGAGCTATGAGCCGTACATAAATCTAGCTACAAACAACTATTCGCCGTACACAACGGTTTATGTTTTATCAACAAATGTAGCTATAAAATCATTAAATTGATATCAGATAAAAAGCAGAGATGATGCTTGTTGCTAGTTAAACAGGTAAAATTACTTGTATGTCAAGTTTATCGAGGTAATCATAAAATCGAGACCTGTTTATGTAAAAAGCCTCAATTCTCGGCAGTACCAAGCACCTATGAAAGTGTGTTATTAAAGCAATGCCAATGTGTAGAACACAATAAACACGTTGAACAACGAAAACAGTCTCTCTATAATGTACCTTACATAAACTGATTATGCACTAACAAACAAAAAATTGTAAATAAAGGCTTCAACTCACCGACTGCCACTTCGTGTGTCTTTCACTTTCGATTCGGTGGTAAGCTATTTCCGGTGGTGATGATAGACGGTGTATACGGGCCGGTAGGTATCCCCATCAGATGAATACTGCCTCATAAGTAAACGCGCAACCCCATTCTCACGCACAAGTAAAAAAATTATTCCACCCCAAATAGACAACCGAATGAGTAATATCGTAATACCACCCACATGCAAGCGACCCACATCTATGCCAAACATCATCCTTGAGAAAAACAGCCAGGTGGAGGCAAACAGAAATCCCGAAAGCAGCTAACACAATACCACCAGTTAACTGCCCTCAGGAGTTCCATGACCACTCCACCAGACCCCTTGCTGAAAAGCGAAAATTCCAAATTAAGCACAGAATTTATCCTAGACAACTATCTCAATCATGGTATAAATATGAAGACGACCACACTTTCTATAGGCGCAATGTGTTAGAATACACGATAAAAAGTTGTCCTGTATAATAGAAGCAGAAAGCTCTTAAGCAGTTTATAAATCCACAGCTGACAGTACTTTTCTTTGAAGTTGCCAGTACTGAGAAATTCTGATAACTGTATAATAATCATGTACTGTTATCATGTACAGTTATCATGTACAGTTTTGATTAGACCAATCATTACGGAGCTGCAATTAAACAAACTTCTGTTTTAGTAAACTCTGCTGTTTTCCTTTTGGCCACTGAAATATTTGTTTGGGGTATTCATTTGAATAAAATGAGTCTCAACAACATATGTTATATGAAAATAATCCATTAAATCATATGATTGCATTAGATTCTCCTAAGAGTTTATTGAGGTTACCAACGTTTTGTTCAGAAAATGAGAACTAAATTAAGGTCACAGTAAACTCTGCCAGTTTCATTTTTGCCTCCCTTCTCAATTGGGGACAACTCTTGAAAGCAGGAATTTAATCCCTGCTCCTTTAGGAGAAATTCTTTCTTTTAAGAGTAGACCACTGGGAAGAGCTACATCATCTTGAGAAGCACTTTGTTCCTTTTGCATAAATGGCAGAAAAACTTGGATGTGTACCCATACATCTTAAAACAAATGTTGTGGTTACTCATCAATTAGGTGAGTCCCTACAACATAAGTTTTAGTAGAAAAATGTTAAAATTAAGCACTGAAACTTGTTGGTTATCCATATAAAAGGCGCGCCAGCGAGATTATTTCAATAGCACAATATTTGTTTTAGTTGAAAAAAAAAAACCCTCTATGTTATGGGTTTTGATGGGCCATGCTACCTGGAAATAGAAAAAAAGCACTAAAACATATGTGATTTGAAATAACCCAAGCAAAATGAGATTAATGAATTCCATGAACAAACATTTTCTTTGTGATTAAATAGAAGTAAAAAGTATGCAAAGACCAGGAACTGAAACAATCAAAATCCAAATTCAGCCCTCAAACCATAGTTGGAAACAACTAAGTTTACAAATAATCAAGATACAGAGAACATATGGCCAACCGAGTGAGCAGCTTGTTCCCAAAAGGTGGCCACTCAGCAACCCAAACCGAACCAAAAATAATAAGAACATACATAAGGTAAAACATCACAGAAACTCTGACACCAAAAACAGGACAGCAGAGCTTACGCAACAAAATTTGTTTAAACTGCAGCCCAATTTTCTGGTCTTTCCTATCCTAAAGGGCTCGTCCATTATCCTGTACACCTTACAATCAGTACTGATATCTACTGATACATCTAAAAAAAAGAATGGATATATCTATTACGTATAATACCTTTGACTTCAAACAGGTTTGACACGTTACCACACCAAGATGATAACGTAGTAGCTATAGCAGCAGCAGCCTGCCGTACATGTAGCTACACAATTTAATTCGGAAAAGTTTACTAGAATCTGAATCTGTCTGGTGCAACCAACGACCTGCATGTCACGGCACTTTCATTTGCTTAAAAGTGTGTTCTCTGTCTTTTGTTGTTTCAGGACTGAGTGCAAGAGATGGTTGTTTTTCCAAGTTTTTGTTTATTATTGGCGGGTACGCACCTTGCTGTAGCATCTGGAGCAGATCCGGAACAAGATAGCCATATCAATGAAGGTACGTTTTACCTTTAAACGCAAACAGAAGTATTTTAAAATGTTAGGAAATTAGGTGACCATTTTAAGAGTCCCACTAGAAGAATTCCGAGAAGTCTTTCATCTCTCCGACGATCAAAAGGGAGGATTTTTTTAGCCTAAATTCTTGTTCAGGATAGGCAGCTATGTTACTACAGAGCCCAGTTGATCTGCCCCATACCTAGTAGAGCGCGTGCCGGGACGAGAGCCCGAAAAAATAGTGAGCACAAATGTTTGATGCTGATTCTTATAATTTAGGATATCCTTACAGTTGGAACGCAGCTCCAAGGAGTAGGGATATAATCATGGCCATAGCAATGATTTTTGTTCGAAATTGTCGCCATCAAAATGGCTGTCGACGAACCCCTCTGTATTTTCACGCCACCATACAGATTAGTCATATTATCTCACCAACTGAAATTTTAAGAGCACTTCTCTGACTACCATTATTGAATATTTCTGCTAAAATAATTCCAAGACATTCTTTCGCGGCTGTGTTATCAACGTAACCGTGCCCTTTACTTCAACGTCAACACATGTGAACAAAAAATTACGATTTACAGCTTATTTGACTTTCTCCAATTCCCAGTCCTATGCCATAAAAACACTGAAATATATACTCTACTATTATGTGAAATTTCAGAAAATTTGGTTTTGGAACATTTTAAAATTGCAAAATAACATATGGCTATCCGGTTTGTAAACAAACAAAATGGAGTCGAAATCATGCCAGCCTTACGCGCGAAGTGTTCATTGCCAAAATAACAAACTCACAATTCTGACTGTCTGTAGAAACGTTAACGCCTCTCACTGTTTAATTTTCGACCAAGACAGAATAAAACAGTCTAGCAAATATATTTTATACATGAGATAGAATAATGTCAACTCTCACCTCTATACTGTTGCAATTTGTAAACTGTTCATTTAGGTACAGCTCATGCTCTCGTGCAGGGTTAACCTTGCCCCTTATAATTTAAAGGTAATTTAACGGCTATTCTTTTTAATTAGCAGAGCACACGCTTGATTTCAACAGTCAAATAAACGGATGTATGTGAGTTACCTGGGAGGGGTGAGGAATGCCGCCCCCCTCCACGTGGAGTGGTTAGAAGCAGGGCGTAACTAGGGGTTATTACATTTTACGCATAAGCTTGTTTGTACACTTTGAGAGCAAGAATAAGAGGTAGGCCCCAAAGATATTTTATGTAGTCATGTCTGCTTGAAGCTACTATTGAAGTCAATTTGACAAAATTTCAATACGCACCTGGGTATTTGCGTATAGGCAGTTACGCCGTTGAGAAGGGGTAGCAGTGCACTATATGCATGTGCTGTTTTTCCATAGCCTGTCTAAGTTTGAGAACTCGTCAGGCATCTGTGTGCTGGGTGAGTGGGGGGCAGCATTTACAAATCTGCAGATACACTGGTAGATCTACATATTATAGAATAGAACATTTATTTCTCCAATTAAGGACCTTTTCGGGTATGCATGCAATCACAAAAAAAACACTTACTGATAATTCAGATCATGTTTTCTTATTGCTCTATCAAATGATTGATGTTGCCTCACATCAGAGTAGTCTTGGCGAGACGGTTCCATATACAGCCGCAACACGTTTTCATGGATATTGCAGACTGTTACATCAAGACACAACTTTCTTGATTTCCTTTTAGTTTACCTGAACTGGGAAACTCTTCAAAAATTCTTTGCTCCCAAAGGAGCTATTGCTTTCCTTAAACTCTTTAAGTTTACTCCCATTGGAGAGATAGGCATAAATCAAAAATATTATTGCCGAGATGCTTCTCTTGAAAGTGTACCCAGTTGCCCTAGGCCCACACATTTACATGTACACTCTCAATTTCTTTTCAGTTCCTTCCAAGTATTAACATGTTCATTCTTCATTTGTGTGACGATTAGAACTGTAACATTGTAATTGTCCGGTTGACTAGCAGGCCCAAGTATCTTGCAGGTCACCAGAATATTTGATATTTTTGCATTTACGAATCTTTACGAAGGCACATGTAAAGGGCAAACCGGTACTTTATACTCAACTCTGGGCTTAGTCCCCATACTCTGTGACCTGAAATTGAATAATCGGGCAGTTGATTTCCGAATCGAATAGGACAAAAGTCGAAACAAATTCATTAGGCAATTGTAGGATTCGAGTAGCTTTCTCCAGATTCTCATCTGAACACTCTAAGCTACCAAATGTGGTGACGTTCGGGAAGGTTTTCACTTTTTTTCTTGTTTTCTGAGGGCCAGAAAGTATACGGGTGACATGCAGCCAGCAAAGAATTTGATTCTCGCACTACAAATGTGATAAAAGTCAAGATGAACAACCTGCATGTGTGCATTCTAGTACGGGCCTTCACCGGCTGCTTTTATGTTCATGCACATTTTGCTTACTGTTTTCAATTTTCAAGCAGATTGTTTAGGTACACTGTCAATGGTCTTTACGATTATTCAGGATGTGGAATTTGCTGAAGTGGAGCGATTCGTATACAGTTTAAGTACATGTACAGTACTATGCTTCCACGGAATAAATGGCTGCTCTTTGTGCCACGTGCCAAACGTCGGAGGGCACGTAGCAAGCCTCCAAATGTTCCCCACACCTCCCACCACCCGCACACCCCGACACATTTTTAAAACACGAAATGCTCTTCGTAGCACTTTTAATATTAGCCAGATTATCAGATTATTTCAGAACAGAAAGAGTATGCTTGCAAGCCAATCAGGATTTTGCTGTTTGTTTATACATACAGCTTTGTATCTTGAAGCAGTATTGTCAGTCTAAACAGATTTTGCTGTTATCACATCCGAAAAGATTCTTCTTTCCCTGTCACGGCTCAACTATTGGTAAGATTCAAATGTAATAAATCTCAGTGTGTGTGACAACAATGAAGCAAAATTTGGCCATTGAATCGGGCAGAGGGAGAGAGAGAGAGAGAGAGGGGGGGTGAGAGAGAAGAGGATGTCAAAGCAACGACTGCTCAATTCATATTTGGGACCTATACATCACTCCAGGCATCATTCAAGACGAAATTCCCCCACCCGGGTTCCCCAACTTCCCTGCCCCCCTAACCCCACACACACCCTCGTCACCAACACCCTCCTTCAATCCCCACCTGGCTTGTGTCTTTCTCAGTAACTATATGTTTTCTATAATTGTTGAGTAAAATCAGATTGTAATTTTTTTGAAAACCAGACAAAACAAAACGACGAGAAGGAAACTCCACTTCGTTCTGCGTAGAAAATTTTATGTTCGACGTATAATCTGTTTACATGACATGCGGGCTGCCTATAGCTCGTGGTAATATACGTCATTATCTTTGATTACGTCACAACACTGACCTAAAAACGTATTTGAAAAGACAGACTTTGAAAGATAAATAATGTTTGAAAAGGATATTATTATCACAAATTGGAGTGGTGGAACATCAAATTTATAGAGTGCCAATCAGGCCAGAAGTCGGCTGAGGTACGTTTTACCATTTTTAGTCTGTTTTAGCTCATTAAATTCCGTATTTTTTTCTCTTCTTCATGTTTTAGTAATCTGAGCTGCTGTTTGTCAAGCTGTCTACCTTAGTTTTCTGTCTAAGATGTGGCTGTCTGGCACGTATTGCTGGTGCCCATACCACGTGCAAGAAACAATTTTGTTGCCGTGTTGTAAATATGTTAACTTGTAAAAGAGGGCCCCAAGGAAGATTGGTTGTACCAATTGGGTCACCCTCTAAAAATAAAGAATTTACTTACTTACTTACTTACTTACTTACTTACTTATTTAAACCACAGGTGCCATCTTTCATTTTGCAATTTTAAAATGTTCCAAAACGATATTACTTGAAATTTCACATGCTATAAGAAGAAATATTAGTTTTCGATTGTATGGGTGTGCGCATTGGAGAAAGTCCCAACTTTCTGTAAATTATGTTTTATGTTGATGCAGGTTTTCTGTAGAATCAAGATAGAGTACTGTACTTTGACGATGAATATTTTAGCATTTCGTGCAGTTTTGGTTCTGAATTTTGTTTAGAAAGGATTCTTAATACTAGTTAGCAAAGAAATTTTATATGTGGAATCATTTTTATATTGTCAAGGCCTCTAAATACATCTGCGAATAAAGGAAAATTTCGTCAAGAACCCTGTTCGCCATTTTTGGGCCTACTTTTTATGTGGAAGGCTCCCCCGTTGTAAATACAACCACCGCTTTTCGAGGGTTTGCTTTCCAAATGATAACCAGAAACTAAGCGATGCCCCCTTGGCATCCTTGGGGAGATTAAAATATTCAAGATGGCCCCCAAGGGATAAAAATCTTTATATCTTCTTTAGTATACGGGCTAGAAACATAATCTTGGTGTCTACATATGGGATATTGGGAGCAAGGAATAAGTTTAACATGTTAAAATTGCTTTAAAAGCACTCCTGTTACACAAAATGGCGATGAAGATGGCAGACAAATCAACGGTCACGGCACTGAATGTTGGAGAAATGCACTTTCCGATAGCAGAATTCAAGTTTTATATTAGAAACCCGGATTTTAACAAGAGGACCATGATAATTCACAAGTCCTAGTGCAGGCAGGAGCAGATAACCCCGCTGACAAAGCTTTAGTCATTACAGAAAGCTATTGTTACAAGTAATGATCAGAAAATGTTGCCTGAAATTTGTTATATTCTTTTAACTATTTTACTTTCTTCACTTAAAACTTTGATATATTTGTTGGTTGCTTGCGTCGTTTAAAATTTAACCTCGCGGTCAGTACTAGTAGTGTGAGTGTCGCAGGCTCGTGCCATGCCACAGCCAGATTTTTCAGCATCTGGGCTGTATTTAAATTTACATGTCAGAAAAGATGTATGTTCTTCAAAGCAGTAACAAATTTTATAAACAGCTTTTGAAATTTTGTGTTTCCCAGTTCTTTCGGGTATAAAGGAGACAGTACTTCCCAAAATTATAGACAGTTGACTGCAAATTTGTATTTGCACATTTAAAATGGTTTAGTTTAAAATGCGTACTTGTCATGCCAGTTTGTGCGAGTATTCTTACCTGTCTGAATCTTCTGATCAATGCTACGGGAAAGCTAATAGCACAAACTGACTTTATAATCCGTCAGCTTAGACCACCCATACATTCAGACAGATTCTTCTCCGAAGCCGCTGGGCCGATCAAAATCACTTTTTGAGTACTAGAGTAGTTGGCCTAAGTACGGAAAGTAGGGGGTTTGAATCCTATCTCTGACAACAAATGCAAAAGGCTATCTGTCAACTCAGCGAAAAATGTGTACCTGACTAGAGTCAAGGATGGTCAAAAGTTGGCACAAGGATAGGATTTAGCTGGCACAAGGATAGGATTTAGCCCGACCTTTTATAACAGCACTTTGCCAAAGGCACAATGAGAATCTAACAACCCACTCACTGCTCCAACGGCACAAAGGCTACTGTGATAATTTGATATATAACTGTACTTTCATTTGTTTGAGAGAACGAAAGTCGGTATGAATGCTTGCGGCTCAAGATGTCACCGTTTCGTCTAAAAAGTCCTCTTCTCCTGAACCACTAAAGTACACATAAATTGGTCCTTCATGTAATATTTCAAATTCCTCAAAAGATTTAAATATGCACAAATGTTGTGTTACGTACGCCCCCAAAACCCCGGTCACATACTTTATAGTCAAACTGAATAGCCGACTTTGGAAAAGAAAAGGTACAAGTAGAGTTAGAAAGCGATTTTCCGAAACTGCAACAATGTTTCCTGACAGAGTCAAACTTTTGTCGCCAAGGGTTGTCCGGTTCCAGCCCATATGCTATAAGCTTGACACAGATAATTTCAGCGTAAATTCAAAGAGCTGAATGTTTTTTTTATTAAACTTCTGACAAAAGTTCAAAGTAAACAGATTTTTGGCTTGCGCTTTCCGGCGCAAGCCAGTATTCAAATACCGAGTTATTTTCGGAAGAAACGATACGTCACGCTTAGTCGGAAAATTCCAGGAGAGTGTGTACTGCAAAGATTCGTTCCAAACTTTTTAGGGCCGCAATTAAGCCATAGAGATCGGAAAATTCGTTCCGGTTTGAGACAGCATTTCTTCATTATTTTCTTCACAGAATAACAAACAAAGACCTCCTCTGATTTTGTCTATTTAATCATATCCGATATGCCTCATCTGCTAAAAATAACAGATGGAAACTTTATTCTATTTTTGATAGTACATGTACTTTTTTTTTTTTTTTTTTTTTAAATATTTCCGTTAAAAAGCACGTTTTTCTTTTACAAGTGTCTTGAACTTGGCCACATTTCTTTTGCTTTTTGCATAAAAACTGTTTGCATAAAAAATGAAACTCTGAATGCAATGCAAAGTATTTGGTTTTGCATCCGAAGAAATATAACAAAACTTGTGTAAGAAACAGTGTTTATATATAGATTAGCGCAAAGCATTAGCTTTTCCAAAAAGTCATGCAACGGCGTCGTGAAAAATAGGCCTTCGGGCATCGCATAATCTGACTAGTCAGAGCAGCCGGCACACTGTCCAGCGCAGATGCATTCGTTGGATCTGGTCAGTCTTTTTCGGCATATATATATTCTTCATCTTTCATCTTTCATGCTGAGGCTAGGCTGATCATACTGCGCTAATGCTGGAGTGGGCAGATCTGTGTATCAGAGTAAAATCTGAAAGAGCAGAGTTCAAATTTATTGTTTAAATTTAGAAACAAGCGCTTTTGACGATTTTCTTCCCTTATCACATTTATTGGAAAAAAAAATGTATCCCATGTATCTGTGTGTGTGGCTTATATGTACAACGGATCGTGTCATGTATATAAACGTCGGTAATGTCGGTGAGTAATTAACGCATACGCATTGGAACAGGCATTTCCATGGCACAAAGCGATATATTATGTACACATTTTTAGCATCTGATAAATTTCCTATTGGCCATCAACATGTTCATGAATAGCATGAACTGGAAGCCTCTTACAATTACACAGGTACAGAAAAAGAGGACAGTTCAGAATTGTTAAAATTTGAAACTGTTAGGTATTCATTGACAGCTTTATGACAATGGAGGGGCTGGTTGGATGGTGCGATGATGCTGGGTATAACTTCCAGTGCCTGGGCGTTTTACTGATTTGGATTATAGTAGGTGCGGGCGGGGTCTCTTATGTTGCCTTCTTACTTCAGCTATACAAATGTACAGAGAAATATTTACACTCTTCGACGATTTCCTTAGATGAACCTATACTGGGCTGACATTCATGCAATCTAACGCGTAAGCAACGTCACGGATAATTCAGATAGATGATTGGCCGACGTAACGTTTGATATATGTCTTGTCATAGTGACGGCTGCTGTACTTCATTACCAAACACGTTGGTTAATAACTATATTTCGTTCTTTGCTTGGCGTTAAATTAGTCAGTACTTCACGAAATTTCAATTGTCGGGAGTTCATGGAAAAACGAACGCAATAGGTTCCGTGTTTTTTTGTTCCCAAATGGTGTAAAGCAAGTTAATGTCTCAAACAGCAGCAGCATGCATTTTCTTCTCAGAGTGTCAAAATTTTGTTCCAGTCACTGCCACTGATGCCACTTAAACCAAAAATAAACTTCAGTAAATATAAATTTATTGTCTTCTTTTGATGCTAAGTTCAGATGTGCCAAGATTCCATAGACATGGGTTTGAAACAGTCTTTCGGTAAATTTTGATTCAGAGTAAATGTGACTCAACAGGCGTGAAGAAAATACTTGAAATAGGTCCATATAGTAATTTTCCTTGAGACATGCCTAAAACGGCCGACCAAAACGCTGGAAAACTGTGTTTTTGTTGTTGTTGTTGTTGTTGTTGTTGTTGTTGTTGTTGTGTGTGTGTGTGCGTGCGTGCGTGCGTGCGTGTGTGTGTGTGTGTTTAAAAATTTCTTCAATTTGTTTTTCTTTTACCTTACACCCGTGGATAATGCCACCATTTAATAAGTTAGGAATTAAATACTTAGCTAAATAGAAGTTAGCAACAGGAAGTGCACATACAATCGGGTTCTCTTCAATAACAACTCATGAAAATTTCACTGTCTTAGCAGGGCAAGCCTTCCTTTTAAAATTATTTCTGTTACGATTGTTTATACAGAAAAAGAAGTAAAGTCAAGGAAAAGAAAAAAAAGATTTTTCTTACAAAGCTTAAAATCAACAAAGCAATCAAAGTAATACACCATTTGTGCCAAGAACAAAATTTTGCCCCACTGCTTGCCCATTCGAGGGTTCAACAAGTGGTTTTCTCTTGCTCCAGCATTTCATCGGTCTTGTTTGATATCGGAGGGATCTCCAGGTGTCGCAAATATGTTGTTGGTTTGGTTTAAACAGTATTTATTTGATATAATACAATGTTATATGTACAGAATACATGGTAAAGGATTCGGTCGAAAGCTTTTTGTTGTTTCTGCCGAGTGTTACGAAATAGATCCGATCGTCGACTCTGTCGTCAAAATTATTTTAATCCTTTCAATCAGTAGGGCTACAGTTTTTAGGGCAACTGTGGTAATAAACATTTACGGAAATTGTGGCTACGTTATGCATGGGTTGTTTGTGAATACCTCTCGTGGGCAGCGTATTGCATGAATTTAAGGTGAACACGTGCACGAGTCTCTTGATTGTGGACAGCGTGTTGCATGATTTTAAGGTGAATACCTGCGCGCTTAGATTCGTGTTGCATGATTTAAAAGTGAGACGCATAGTATTACTCCTATTCTTTCACTGAAAAATTAGACGTGGCTGTTTAAATTTAAGGTGAATTGATGGATGTTATATTGTCGTGTGCCTAGTTTCTGTGTTAAGACCGGAAGGGTAAGATTTTATTATATTTATTTAGAATAGTTTGGCTAAGAATGAAAAATGTGACTTCTGATATGACGACCAATTTTGTTTATACTGACCATGCTGCGCATGGTATTTGTATATTAGGAAGTTTTGTAAATTTCGGAAATAGTTTATATCACTGATGTTGGTTGCAATGGTGTGCGTCTATTTGACGTCCAGTGACGTCAGTTGCATTCATGTTATTCATGTGACGTCAGTTGCATTCATGTTATTGCGACGTCAGCACTTTTTATATTAGTTTCACTGGTGTGCATCTATTTGACGTTCAGTGACGTCAATTGCATTCATGTTATTCATGTGACGTCAGTTGCATTGATGTTATTCATATGAAGTCAGTTGCATCATGTTATTGCGACGTCAGCACTTTTTATATTAGTTTCACGTATACGTGGCCTATAGAAGTAGATTGATTTGTAATGGAACTAATTTATATACTCGTGACGTCAATTGACGCCATAGCATGCACCGCATTAAGGGGTTTTCCATATGTTATTATGGTAACATTTGGTCGTCATGCGTTTGATTTGCCTTCACAAGATGACGTCATATGGTATAACATCATTGGCGTCATGATGTCAGATCAAACGTTAGGATCCCAAATGTGTTAGAAACGCTTATTCAGCTATTATATTCTATGGCAAATGGTATTACGCTTAATTTAAAGAAATGAATTAATACATATGCGAGTTAGATTTTGGTCAATCAATTTAATGTAAATAGGTCATTGTTTAGATTCATTCATGTTTTATGTGGGGTATGTCATGGTGATGCCTGTTGACGTCAGTATACTTCTTGACAATGTTTGGCGTCAGATCCTTCGACGCACATGCGTGGTAGGATCTACGTTTCTTCATTGGCGGAAGTGGTAAGCACAATTTTGGCTCTACATCGTGAGCGCGAGTCGTGTCTAGTGACACGGCTGGCGTGTGCACGTTATGCTCGGCATTCGCCAAGGGCGTTGTATGGTATTTCCAAGACAGGCCCAAGTCTTACGTATTATTATTATGTAGTTACAATGTGTTAAGTGTAAGTTCGTTATTTTTAGGCACATCAAGTCCGGCAGTCAGCTGTTAGGGCTTAGAGCCACGTCTCACCTGGAGATGCGATATACGTCTCCAGGTTAATACCAACCCGGGTAGAGCAGTTACAACGCCCTTGTGCATGTTTTCCTAGCAGAGGCGGGAAGCACAAAATATCGGCGAAGGCGATCTTATTACTGCGGAGGTGAAAGTGGTACAGTGTTCGTCCACTATCTCTGGTACGATCCAGGGAGCGACCAGTATATAAGCGTGCGTGTATAAATATAAGTTGGTGCTCCTCATGTTATATGGACTGGCCCATGATATGATCCAAGGAAAGACAAATTGAAGTCTACCAACATAAGGCCTTGTTTTTTTTTGTATGAGCTCAAACTAACGTTTTTTTGTTCTTTGTGTTTTCCTTTAGTTCATGGCGCTGAGCCGAGTACGGTGTTGACGTCAGACGGTAATCTATTTGCGTATTGTACGCAAATCGATTGTAGATTTGAAACAAATACCTTTCTTGGGCCAGCGTCATGAACTGATATGTGTTGTATATTATTGTAATTGTGACAGTTGTAAATTGTATTGTTGTATATAGAATTTACATTATATATAAACTTCAAAAAATTCTAACGTTGTTAGAGTTTCCTTGTTAGTGTAATACACTGGTAGATAATCCTTTAACCGGAAGTCACCCTCCGCCGTCCTGGCGACGCATAAGGCTCTACACCCGTGTCGACCGTGTGTAAAACCTTCTGCGTAACATGGTGTCATGAAGTAACGGGATTTGGTTTCCGGTTAATATCTGTCAGTGTAATACATTGACAATATATATAGAATCTAGTCACAATTTTGTCAGACATTTTTTTTATTATTATTTACTTTCTGATTGTTCTTTTCTAAGGTGACGTAAGGCTGTGAATTTTAGGGGAGCACTTTTGCCACTTAATTCTTTGTAAATGTAACCTACACTCAATTAAGGTCAACTATCCTTATTCCCTGCGTGATGAAGTGCGATAGCCCATGCATTAATTTGTGATAGAATGTAACAGGTTGCATATCTGAGTGGGGAAACTGAGGTATATAGACCTGAATTGTCTTGGCACGGATGATACATATTTAGTTTTAAGGTCCATTTGAGTACCTTGGCACTGCTGTTGCATGACAATCTGTTAGTTTATTAATTTGAACGTTTGTACGTTGTGTCGTAACCGTTACTGAGGTCCATTTTGTGTCCTGATTTAGTAACGAAGGTCACCCGTAACGTTATATAATATTGTTACAATGAATTAAACCTAATAGCAGAATCTTAAGTTTGATTTACCGTTGGTATCTTATAAGGTTTTGTAATGTAGGACGTACAGTTGTCGTGTCAGTGTTAATACGTTGCGTTACATACGTTACGTTTGTATATCCGATACGCTAGATCAAGTTGGGCGTAATTGTAGTGTGGGTTATTTACGTCATCCAATTGTGTCATATGATAGCGAAAAGTAATTCTCGGTGAAGTCAACGTCAGTTTATGACGTCATTTCCGGTCTGTTATGAACGTAACTTTAATAGCTACGTCTAGATCGCGAGGATACTAATTAATCAACGTTTTAGTTGGATTAGTTTGTTATTATTATTGTTAACGTTTTAGTTAACGTGTGTGACTATAAGTGAACGTCGGTTTCAGTTAAATTAACGTGAGCATTACGTTAAGCGTCATGGATCAGTTAGTTAAGACGGGAAAGGAGTTAGGTTATGAGGGGCAGGCTTTGCAGGAATTTGTTAAGCAACAGCAAGAGACTGAGAGGGCAGAAAGGCACGCGGTAAGGGAACTTGAAAAGAGAAGATCGCGGCGGAAAAAGAAAAACATGCGCAGGCCGATAAAGACAGGGAAATTGAGTTAGCGAAGATCGCGGCAGAGAAAGAGAGGATCGCGCAGGCCGAAAAAGGCAGGGAAATTGAATTGGCTAGGATCGCGACGGAAGAGGCTAAGATTGCGGCGGATAGGGAAATCGAGATGGCGCGGATTGAAAGTATAGAACGGCAAGCCGAGAAAGATAGGGAAGCTAGGTTGTCTCAAGTCGAAATCGATAAGGAAGCAAAGTTGTCGAGCGAAGTTGAGTTAGAAAAGTTGAAGTACAGTTTTGAATTGCAGCAACGCGAGTTAAAGAATCAGATAGTGTTGCAGAAGGCAACGTTTAGAGTTGAATTAGAAAAACAGAAGGCTGAAAAGTTAGCGCATGAGCGAGATCCCAAATTACCGTATTTTGATGAAAGCAAGGACAAAATGGATAGTTACTTATCGAGGTTTGAGAAATACGCGACGGCGAACAAATGGGATAAAAACGTTTGGGCTGCATATTTAAGCGCATTACTTAAAGGTCGCGCGCTTGATGTTTACGATAGATTGTCAGTAGATGATGCAGCGGATTATGACAAGTTGAAAGATGCGTTGTTAAAGAATTTCGATATGACTGAACGCGGTTTTAGGAAGAAATTTCGCTATGATAGGCCTGAAAAGTCCGAAACGTTAATTCAGTTTAGTAGTAGACTTAGGTCGTATCTTAATAAATGGTTGAAAATGGCGAAAGTAGACCAGTCTTACGAAGCTGTTTGCGATTTTTTCGCTAGAGATCAGTTTTCAGAATCCTGTAGTAAAGAACTATATGTTCATTTGAAACCGAAAACATTCACGAATCTAGGTGAGATGGCTAGGGAAGCAGATTTATTTGCAGAAGCACGTGGCGGTGTCTACGCTTGTGTTAATAAGGGGCAGCGTGATAGTAAGGGCGTAACTCAGAGTAGATCTGATAATAAGCCGAGTGCGAAGCCAGAGATAAAATGTAGTATTTGTGGTAAGGGACATATAAATGTTTTAAGAGTCCCGATAGGAAGCAAGCATATAGTGCGGAAGTAGGTGCAAGTGCAAGCGGATATAGCGGAAATAAGGGGAGTAGCTATGCACCGAAAGATGAGACACAAAGATCACAGAGTAAGAGCGATACTGTACAGACGAAGGGTAGTAATTCAGATCGTGGCCGTGGTCGGGGTTATTCCCGCGGACGTGGTCGGGCATCAAATGAGCTTTTGTAAAACTACAATGAATAGGTCTCATGAAATTGAAGGTCTCTATAAGAGTAAGGAAGAAAGTCCATTAATCAATGATAACGTGGATAGGGAAGGTGTCCGTTACTTTTTAAGGTCGCGATTACCAACATTGCTAGTGATAAGGAGGCATTGAAGCAGGCCCAAGTTGTTGACCCTAAATTGAATGGCATAAGGCAAAGAGTGGAATCTGGGAATGTGACTATTAGTCGTGGATTGAACCGAGGTGAAACTAAGTTAATCCGAAAGAAAGATTTATTGCATAGGCAGTTTACTAAGGGAAACAAGGTCACTTTGCAACTTATTATCCCTGAAGGTTTTCGTGAAAAGGTGTTAAGATTGGCGCACGAAACCTTGATGTCAGGTCATTTGGGCATAAAGAAAACTATGGATAGAGTCTTAACTGAGTTCTTTTGGCCTGGAGTTTGTGGTGATGTGGCAAGGTTTTGTAAATCTTGTGACATATGTCAAAGGACTATTCAAAAAGGTCGTGTCACTAAGGTACCTTTAGGAAAGTTGCCACAGATTGACACACCATTTAAACGAGTCGCTGTTGATATAGTTGGACCGATAGAACCTCGTTCTGACAGGAAATCCCGCTATATTTTAACAATGATAGACTATGCGACGAGATATCCCGAGGCGGTAGCGTTACCCGGCATTGAAACGGAACGCGTAGCCGAAGCGTTAGTTGAGATGTTCAGTAGATTAGGAATACCGAGTGAAATGCTAATCGAGCATGATAGTAAGATCACGATTGACGTCATGGGAGAGGTTAGTAGGTTGTTGTCGCTTCAAGATCTGACAACTATTCCTTATCAGTCTACTGGTAAAGGACCCGTGGAGAAATTCCATGATACATTGAAGCAGATATTACGTGAAATGTGCGTAGAACGTCCGAATGACTGGGACAGGTATCTCCCAGCATTATTATTCGCAGTAAGGGAAGTTCCGCAAGAGTCATTAGGGTTTTCCCCGTTTGAACTGTTGTATGGGCGTAATGTTAGGGGTCCTATGCAAATATTAAAGGAATTATGGTCTGTAGAAGAAACTGACCAACGTGCGTTATTGACGTATCAGTACGTTATTGATTTAAAAGAACGTTTAGAGAGAACGTGTAAGTTAGCACAGGATATTGTCCGAAAAATGGACGTAAAGCAGAATGCTTATTAGGATAAACGCACGAGGTCGCGTAAGTTTGACGTCGGAGACAAAGTACTTTTGCTACTCCCGAATGAGTGCAATAAATTGTTACTTCAATGGAACGGGCCATATGAAGTTGTCGAAGTAGTCAATGTAATGAACTACAAGATTAACGTCAAGGGCGTCGTGAATACTTATCCTGCTAACATGATAAAGCAGTACGTTCAACGTCAAAAGAACGTGACGTCTGCGGTGGTTAACGCACCTGACAATGTAGGATCAGAGGATCATAGTGATCCGAATGTCCAAAGAGTTACATTTGTACGTCGGAGGACGTATCCCAATATGACTTCATACGTGAAAACGTAAAGCCCGACGACGTAACGTCGACTCAGAAAACGAATATGGAAGAACATGGTGACGATAGTAGGTTAGAGGCAGAGGCAACGGATCCTGTGGGATCTGTCATGCGAAGTAGGTGTAATGTCAAAGACAACGTTAATTTTACGTCTGATACACTTAAAGGTGGCGATTTCCACCTAGTGTTCGATCAGACTTACCCATACTTCCCCATTCCATTTGAGGCACGACAGGTACGACACAGAGAATTGATTGACTTTGGGATTAGGTAAGTCCGTGGCCAAATAATTTGGGGGAGGACTACCTTAGTAGATAGTTTGGCCACGTTATGCATCGCACCGTTGTTGTGTATATAGCTAGTTTTCCAGTTTTGACATAGCCTACGATTTGATCGCATTTCGTACTATTTCAGAAAAATAACATTGTTATGTTTTTTTCTCCCTAAACGGAAATCTATGTTACGAAATAGATCCAATCGTCGACTATGTCGTCGAAATTATTTTAATCCTTTCAATCAGTAGGGCTACAGTTTTTAGGGCAACTGTGGTAATAAACATTTACGGAAATTGTGGCTATGTTATGCATGGGTTGTTTGTGAATACCTCTCGTGGGCAGCGTATTGCATGAATTTAAAGTGAACACGTGCACGAGTCTCTTGATTGTGGACAGCGTGTTGCATGATTTTAAGGTGAATACCTGCGCGCTTAGATTCGTGTCGCATGATTTAAAAGTGAGACGCATAGTATTTATACTCCTATTCTTTCACTGAAAAATTAGACGTGGCTGTTTAATTCTAAGGTGAATTGATGGATGTTATATTGTCGTGTGCCTAGTTTCTGTGTTAAGACCGGAAGGGTAAGATTTTATTATATTTATTTAGAATAGTTTGGCTAAGAATGAAAAATGTGACTTCTGATTGATATGGTATGATTATATGTGTCGACTGATTTGATTTTGTTGACAGTGATCAGGCTGTGCATATGTCGACCAATTTTGTTTATACTGACCATGCTGCGCATGGTATTTGTATATTAGGAAGTTTTGTAAATTACGGAAATAGTTTATATCACCGATGTTGGTTGCAATGGTGTGCGTCTATTTGACGTCCAGTGACGTCAGTTGCATTCATGTTATTCATGTGACGTCAGTTGCATTCATGTTGTTGCGACGTCAGCACTTTTTATATTAGTTTCACTGGTGTGCATCTATTTGTATATTAGGAAGTTTTGTAAATTACGGAAATAGTTTATATCACCGATGTTGGTTGCAATGGTGTGCGTCTATTTGACGTCCAGTGACGTCAATTGCATTCATGTTATTCATGTGACGTCAGTTGCATTCATGTTATTCATATGAAGTCAGTTGCATCATGTTATTGCGACGTCAGCACTTTTTATATTAGTTTCACATATACGTGGCCTATAGAAGTAGATTGATTTGTAATGGAACTAATTTATATACTCGTGACGTCAATTGACGCCATAGCATGCACCGCATTAAGGGGTTTTTTCCATATGTTATTATGGTAACATTTGGTCGTCATGCGTTTGATTTGCCTTCACTAGATGACGTCATATGGTATAACATCATTGGCGTCATGATGTCAGATCAAACGTTATGATCCCAAATGTGTTAGAAACGCTTATTCAGCTATTATATTCTATGGCAAATGGTATTACGCTTAGTTTAAAGAAATGAATTAATACATATGCGAGTTACATTTTGGTCAATCAATTTAATGTAAATAGGTCATTGTTTAGATTCATTCATATTTTATGTGGGGTATGTCATGGTGATGCCTGTTGACGTCAGTATACTTCTTGACAATGTTTGGCGTCAGATCCTTCGACGCACATGCGTGGTAGGATCTACGTTTCTTCATTGGCGGAAGTGGTAAGCACAATTTTGGCTTTACATCGTGAGCGCGAGTCGTGTCTAGTGACACGGCTGGCGTGTGCGCGTTATGCTCGGCATTCGCCAAGGGCGTTGTATGGTATTTCCAAGACAGGCCCAAGTCTTACGTATTATTATTATGTAGTTACAATGTATTAAGTGTAAGTTCGTTATTTTTAGGCACATCAAGTCCGGCAGTCAGCTGTTAGGGCTTAGAGCCACGTCTCACCTGGAGATTCGATATACGTCTCCAGGTCGATATACGTGTACCAACCCGGGTAGAGCAGTTACAACGCCCTTGTGCATGTTTTCCTAGCAGAGGCGGGAAGCACAAAATATCGGCGATGGCGATCTTATTACTGCGGAGGTGAAAGTGGTACAGTGTTCGTCCACCATAGTGTGTCTTGTTATATATAGACTGGTCTCTGGTACGATCCAGGGAGCGACCGGTATATAAGCGTGCGTGTATAAATATAAGTTGGTGTTCCTCATGTTATATGGACTGGCCCATGATATGATCATCCAAGGAACGACAAATTGAAGTCTACCAACATAAGGCCTTGTTTTTTTTGTATGAGCTCAAACTAACGTTGTTTTTTTTGTTCTTTGTGTTTTCCTTTAGTTCATAGCGCTGAGCCGAGTACTGTGTTGACGTCAGACGGTAATCTATTTGCGTATGTACAAATTGTAGATTTGAAACAAACACCTTACTTGGGCCAGCGACATGAACTGATATGTGTTGTATATTATTGTAATTGTGACAGTTGTAAATTTTATTGTTGTATATAGAATTTACATTATATATAAACTTCAAAAAATTCTAACGTTGTTAGAGTTTCCTTGTTAGTGTAATATACTGGTAGATAATCCTTTAACCGGAAGTCACCCTCCGCCGTCCTGGCAACGCATAAGGCTCTACACCCGTGTCGACCGTGTGTAAAACCTTCTGCGTAACACCGAGTCTTCATCTCTGATTCATCAGAGGTTTTGTCCATAATTTATTTGCTGTCTGTGAGAGTCATTGATGGGTTGGGTAAGCTTCATGCAGACCAAATGCTGACCAAATGCAGAAGCAGAAGGGTAGGGTTTGGGCCAAGTAAAACTCGCTAACTTCTCCCCAGTAATGTATTACTGACGGTTGCAAGGCAATTCTTGTGTTGTGGTCCTTCAATGTTACTTGTTCTTATGTCCGTTTGTCTGTTTTCTTCTAGCAATAAGGTGCTTTCTGTTTAGTCATATTCAAAATGTAAAATAATTAAAATAATTTGTTTTCAACTGGGGTAGCTGAATATTTAAGAAAGGACTGTTCACTCGATTTACCATGCTTGTCTTTCGCGAACTTTTGTCATTTTTTTTTTTTTTTTTTTTTTTTTTGTTTTGTTTTGAAGGAGGAATGTGGGTTCTGATTGTATTATTTCTTTATCTTTGCCTATCATTTTACTTTGCCAAAAGGTACATGCATGGAATTATAAACAAAGAAGGCCATCAGAAACGACATTCTCAAAATAATAATGAATGATCGAGATGTCAATATCTTTCTGTTGCGACTGAAATTTTCTAGACGGGATTGCCTGCCCCTACCGGGTCTGGGCTATTATGGATCATCATGTTCTCCTTGGTAGTTACACTATCAGATGCAAATGTAGTCTTTATGACTTCGTTTTGTATATTCATAGATCTTATAATTTCGAAATTCCGATTAAAATGCTTTGTGAAACCTGATTTCTGCTGTCAGAAAGTGCATTTTTCTGACATTCAGTGCCGTAATTGAGGCATCGTCAGCCGTCTTGTCCGCCATTTTTTGTACGTAAGTGCCTTGAAGTAAATTCTCACATGCTTAATGGATGCATTCACACCGAAAACCTACAAGCAGACACAAAAATCATGTTTCTAGCCCGTATACTAAAGAAGATATGGAGATTTTTTATGCTTTGGCGGCCATCTTGTCCGCCATTTTGTAACTGATTTGTCTGAAATAATTTTTAACATGCTTAATCGATTCTTCGACCTCGAAAACCTAAACGTAGCCACAAAAAGTATGTTTCTAATTCACATACTTTTGAAGATATTGAGGATGTTATTCCCTTGGTGGCCATCTTTGTTCTGGGCTTTATGACAAAAGGGACTTCAATTTTCCCAAAGTGAATTAATTGAATATCCTGAGAAATTTGAAATTTTTGATTGGTTTAGACTCTTATTCTAGATCCTCTTTTATATTAATTTGGACCCTTTTTGATACTATAATCAGTATTTGACTGCCCAACTGGAATTAAGAAATTGCAGTATGCTTTTCTCTGGTTTCGTTTCCAGATATTGTCAGGGTCACTGATGAGGCTTTATTAGCCGAAACTACGTAGTCTGCAACCTGTTACTTCTTCTGTAGGAACTTTTTAAAATTTTAATTTCCATTTCTGAGTAGCAATATTCCTTTGGCGTCTGCATACGGAGATTATGCACTATCCTAGAGCCTTTTTTAACAATTAAGACTTTGTTGATTCACCAGGAAATTTTCGCCATAGAGCGAAACTTGTATCTACTGTTAAAAAGCTCAATTGGAATTCGAACTCACGACCTCGACACTTCAGCCTATACTGAACCAAGACTTTTTTTACCACAAAATGTTTTCATGTTAAGAATAGGCCATGAGCCAAATATGGTCTACCTCCCCCCCCCCCCCCCCCCCAGGGGGAATTTTGTACACCATACTTTTCTTAAAGCCCAGCATCTTAGAAGTATTTTGCAGCATGTTAGCCCTCTGGCGAGTGGGGCGTTAAGCTGTAACAGCCTGTTACAAACGTTACCCATTAAACAAATAAACATAAAATAAAAATGATCAAAAATTATAAAAAAATAGAAGTCACTTTCTTATGTTAAAAGTTATAGTAGAATCGAATAGAGCAATCCAGTAGCTAAAAGTTATGATGTTTGACAGGTCACTTTAGCCTACATGGTGTCATATACGTGACATTTGTCTTAGCACTCCATTAAAATTGCTATTTCCATCCAAAATACTTTCTTTTTGTAAGTTACTCCTTTATCATTAGACCATATGTTTGTTACTGTATTAAAGACAATTTATTGATCTTTTCAGATCTGCAAAAATCATTATCCTATCTTGTATACTTTGGGAGAAATAGGATGTTTAACACAGTACCCCCTTATAAACATTCCATATTACAATTATCACTTTCTGTACAATTCAAGTGCTTGAACTACACTGTATGGATTAAAAAACAACAGTAAAAGGTAATATTGAATATGCCAGCCTATCTAAACAGCAAAAAACAGTTCCACAATATTTTGAACGCATTTTAGTCGGCCATAATGATCGATTATATACGTTACCGAGGACTATTTTTGTTAAACTCATATAATTTGACGATAGAATCATTTTATTTTCGTTGGTAGCAGTTTCTTCATATAAGAATCTTTTAATATAAAAGAAAAAATGCATTCTGGTTTATTTTCTATGATAAGTCATTACTAGTAGTAGCGTAAATAACATTAACATTTAAAATATTTCATAATAATACCTTTAATCATGTTTTTCCCACTGTCACATAAAAACAATAACACATTTAAGTCTGGATGTTCTTATGATATATTGTGTACTTGGACCTAGCCACACTCCTCTCAGTTATTACTTTTAGGGATTCATGAGGTGTGTTTTATACGTGATTAAATACAGTATACTACAAATTGTAATGTTAAGGGCATTGACATATTCTGCACATGTAAAACGATTTTTTTTTTTTGCTAAAAACTTTATTATATCAAAAATAAAAGTATTTCATAATGGCATTGCCCAGTTTGTTTCTTTTACAATTTGTACATTTGAGTTCTAAAGACAGTAACATACATGAAATTTTGTTATTTACAACTCAAAAAAATAAACAGAATACCACATCAGAAAAGATAAAAAAGATAAAGCCGCAGCTAAGCCAGCATAGATTTTGCATATAGGGCTCGATTAAAATGATATACAATCAGTTTTATAACATTAAAAGCTAAGCGCTTTTGACGTGTTTAGTAAATAATTATAAAATAATCAGTAATTAACAATGCAAATGGAGAACCACCTTGTTTATTGACAGGATTTGGTATAGTTTTTACGTGCACTCTGAAAAAACTATAAAGCAGAACAGTAAACCTGAAGTTTGAATACATAAGCCAAATACAGTTCTGCATCAAAGCTAGTATAGATATTTGCTGGCAGCGTATACTTACTTTTATAAGACTATCATATATTTTACGTTACCAAGGGAAACAACATTGCTGAGTTACAGTTAAGAAACAAACTGTTGAAAATAATTAATGGTAGTGTCAATACATTGCTTTATTTAGTTCATTTATGTAACTATCAATAATGTGTCAACCGTGAGTTTGGGAGAATAGTATCAGAAACATTTAATACAGAAAAGAGACACTGGCAGTTCACTAGCATACTGTAGCAATCTATTAATGCTATGTTTAAGATGATGTATATTTCTATGCTTTTATTTCTTTCTCTTTAAAGTATAACTACTTTCGATCATCTCTTAAAGAATCTAACTACATTCAACCATCTATGAAAGATCTATTCACCAAAGAACATAAAGATACTTTAGTTGGACAAAAATGTTTATTTTTTCCAGGGACAGTGTTCCAGTAGCTCTGCACACATAATGAAATGGCAAATGAAAATGACGGAATATATTACTGTTGGTCCTCGCTGTTTAGATATCTATGAGAAAATCTTAGTTGTTCTCCTTCAGAATGTATTTGCCTTCACTGTAGTTATGCTTTGCAGCATAATATTGAGAAGAAAAAAAGAAAAAAAAAAAGAAAAGAAAGACCGAACAAGTAATGTATACAAAGTATTCATTGCGAGTTTATGGATTCTTCATTTCCGATATCCTAAACTAGCAATGCAGTATTTCTAAAGAGCAAATAATCAAACAATAGAAATAGTGCATACCTATACATGCCAAGGAAGGGTTAACCTAAATAATTTACTGCATTTGATCTCTGTGACCTTGTATTGCCATATTGTTTACTTTTTAGAAATAAATATGGTTGAAAACTGCTTATTTATGATATCTTACTGCTTATCCTATAATCTTTGTCCAAATATGTTTAATACTGTTAGGGATTTTGGTGCTTACAGAGAATGACTCTTAAATACTGTTAGGGAATACAGCATTTTGGCAATATCCAAAGAACGATTTCAGTTGCTTACATATTGAAAAATTGTCTGACTGTAATTTGTATTTCGTAACACCATTATTCCTTGATAGTAACAATAAGTGGGAATAAAACCATGGGGTTTGCAAAATTACCTGACCAGTAAATATTTGTAGCAACATAATGAAAAATAGAACTCCTGAACAAGTTGATGACAATGATGTATGCGTTATAAAGTATGTCACTTTCTATCAGCCTTAAATTTTCACATTGTTAATAGTTTGTAATGTATTTGATGGCCGGGAGCTGCATAAACAGATCACGTAGATCACAAATTAACATGTAAGTTATGATCACGGGAGCCACACATATTTGCTAACCTATGTAGAGCAGTTACTGTGCATAGAGGCTTGTGGCTGACGATTCCACTGACAGCATAGCAAAAATGGTGTTTATCCCTGTTGGGAGAGTTGGTACTGCTTTTGATTGCCTCGGCTGGCAGTCACAGTTGCATATTTGAATGTAGGGTAATTGAATGGTGCAGCCAACAGCACAGGTAGCGAAATTGGTTTTATCCCCATCATGACGAGAACCTAAATATTAATCAGTTGCAGCATATATCAACTCTTACTTATTTCATTCTATGCATACAATTTAAAAAAAAAAAACATTTTTATGAAGTCCCTTTTAAGTGAAACTGAATTGAAAGTAAGGTCGAACTGCTTCAGCTATAACAGTCTGTGTGCGTCTTGCTGAGTTATTGTGTATTTCAAAAGGCTAAATTGCCATCTGACTACCAGTGGTAAGCTAATACTACAGCACTGAATAATTCATATTGCCCGGGAACTAAATTTTTGATAACAGATGACTCACAAATCTTACCCCCCGACATATTACAATTATGTAACGTAACGTTACTGTAAGATTGCTTTTTATATATACACTATCCGATGTTTTTTTTATAGTTTGAGGACACATAACATTGGCGTTTCTTCATATTTACATATACAGCAAGGTCTACTTAAGACATAATACAGATAACATTAATAAGGAAATGCAGCTGATGTTGGCTTTCTTAGCTTTCCTCGTCATTTTGTAGGTTAAATTGTTCAAAAATAAGATAGATTCTGTCCACATTTAATATATCCACTGCTAACTGCTGCCTAACTTATCTAAGCTGGGCATGAATCAAAGAAGATTGATGGAGCACGTATAAACTTCAGTCCACCGATTCACCGATTTAGTCTGGTTGTTTTTCCCCGAATTTTTGTTGGGGTTACATATTTATCGTGTTTGCAGACGAGTTTTGTAAGACTTTAGTTTTTTTACTAGACTATTGAAACAGTCATATATATGACAATTACTTTTCTCTTCACTTCAGTTCTTACAATTTGCTTCTTATATTACATGTATTTAGACACTGAAGGCGAAAAAACGTCAAATACAATGTAAACTACGTTATACGGGTTAGTCAACTTATCCTTGACCATGTCAATTACCTTGAAACAGCAATTTACGTACTAGCAGACAAAACCCAACATTATTTAGGGCGAATACTAACATGTGTATACCAATGTGTATTTTCTATCATAACGTGAATATGTAAATTTGGGTAGTGTAATTAACGTTGACGTTACACGTTAACGCCCCAACGTACAGAGGGCTAACATGTGTCATTTTGTTTCGTATATAATGTAGTTTTAGAAAATCATAGTGTTCAAAATTCCCCCTGGGGGGGGGGGGGGGGGGGAGGGGGGTCTATGGTCAGCTCAAGGTCTAGAACAAATTTGCAGAAAATTTATTTTGTGATTTAATTTCATACGTTTCAAACGATATTACGGAAAAAAAATTGGACGATATCCGAAAACTAGGCAATTCGTTGTTTTTGACAGTACATTAAATGTACACAGTAACTTCGCCATATTTGCAAATTGTGTTACCTGTGGTTTGGGCTTCTGGTAAAATGTTTCCATAATACTTTATACGTTTGATGCAATATTAACGTCAAGCAGCGGTCTAAATACTTCTATGCGGGACGTCCCAGGCTGCAATTGTCAGGAACTTCCAAATGAGTAAATCCACGCTAATAAACCTGCATCTGCATCAGACGGAAACGCCGAATGACAGGCCCAGAAGTTTATATCCACGCATCAAGACACGTTGCAAGGACCGATACGTGTTTCTGATACATCTTCGTAATCCGATACATCTTCGTAATCGGTTCCGTACGGCCTTTGAGACGGCTCAGGTTACGCCAGGAATGCACGAAATCGGGCTAGTCAAGAAATTATCAGGATTCCGCTTTGAGAGCTTAGGTTACGCCCGCGTCGTCCGTACGTTGGTGTGCTATTAACACCACAATGACGTCAGGTTAGAATGGCGTGATTCATTCAACACAGACAATTTCGGGTTCCCCTTCGTCAATGGCGTAATGTTACATTTTCGGATGAGTCCAGTATCTGTTGTATAGATCCGTCAGCGTGTGTACAAGCGTATCAGACGCTATCGTAACAATTGCGTAGCCAAAGTTGATCGGTTTGCAGGAAGTGGGTTCATGGTGCGCTTTGAGAGCTTAGGTTACGCCCGCGTCGTCCGTACGTTGGTGTGCTATTAACACCACAACGACGTCAGGTTAGAATGGCCTGATTCATTCAACACAGACAATTTCGGGTTCCCCTTCGTCAATGGCGTAATGTTACATTTTCGGATGAGTCCAGTATCTGTTGTATAGATCCGTCAGCGTGTGTACAAGCGTATCAGACGCTATCGTAACAATTGCGTAGCCGAAGTTGATCGGTTTGCAGGAAGTGGGTTCATGGTGCGGGCGGGCAGATATATTTCATGGTAATAGAACGTTTCTGATATTCACTGATGACCGTTTGACAACTCAGGATTACGTTGACGTAATTTAATGACTGGAGGTTGTGCTGTTTATATGTCAGCACAACGTTACATTTCAATTAGATAACTCTCACGCGCATGTTACACGGCTCAGCAAAACAAAATTGACCTGTTGCTCTGCCTTCCCTATTGTCTTGATCTTCCTCCTTTTGAACACCTTCCTCCTTTTGAACATCATTGGGACACCCTGGATAGGCGTGTTCGTAGACGCCCCACCTCCGCCCCAAGCCGCCAACAACGCTTTGATAACACGCGCTTATACAGGAGTGGAATGCAATGGAATATGCACAAGGCGTGTATGTGCGGTACTCAATGCAAATGGAGGGTACTGACACGCTATCAACTGCTTGTGTTTTTGAACTTGTGAAATGACCACCACAAACGGATTCGTTTGCCACACGGTCATCCTGAAAATTTGAAATCTCTATAGTGGCAACTGCTCATGAAGAATCACTTAGTTCTTGTCATTAAATCGATTTTCTGCAAAATTGATTATTTCTGCAAATACACACATTTAAATTTGGAGTTGCGTTTCTTTATCTATTCAGTATGTATAAAACCAAGTTAAGTGATGATAATTTCTGCCGAAAGTTAAGGCACATATATTATATAAATCCCTGCAATATCATTTATATATATTGTTCATTAAAATCGTATATTACATTCTTAACGAAGATATACAAGATTTCTTGTCAATATAAATATACTATTTCCCAGTTCTCTACGAGGATTTATTCCCTCTAGGGAAATAAATCCCTGTAGATTGATTACCTTCCCGATAACATTCGGAGATTAGTTATTAATGTACGACCGGGTACCGGCTTTTAGAACTACTTTCCACTGCAGTTGTAGCTATTAAATACCGCTGCAGTTGCCTTTTATGATCTTGAGAAAAACAACAGACGCTAAACAAACTCATAACAAACTTTGATATGTGTTTATGGCGTGTGGACATGAATGATTTTACGAAAATGCCATTTTATGTGGAAACGCATCTCCTTTTACGATACACGCCCCGCAGTGTGCAATAAGAAACGCATCATCCAGCTCATAACAGACTTCCATCGAGCGAGCCTTGGATCGTCGGGACCAATAGCCGTACAGACGATGATTGTAAAGACATGATGTAGGTTCCATTGGTCAGTAAAATATTCTTATTATAACAAACATTGGCCCGTTCAAGAAACAAAATGGCGGTCAAAGCGATTCAGTATTCATGTATCCTTTCGCGCTATTGTGTGCAGGGTCTCGGAAGGACACTTGAAAACATAAATACAGATGGAAATATTCTTTAAATCTAAGGCATACGAATGTAATATACAGTTTATTGAATCGTCCCATTTAGGATATAGGATTTATAAACCTCGGGAGGTTTGAAGATCCGATAAAGAAACTCGTCCTTCGGAGTCGTTTCTTTATCGGATCTTCAAACCTCCCTCGGTTTATAAATCCCATATCTTAAATGGGACGATTGATAAACTCTATTTCGTGAAGGTCTTAATGCTTCCGCATGAGTTAAAAAAACTTCAGAGTTTTTCCCACCGTGCTAAAATCTCAGTAGTCTATGTTTAGATATATAGGCTGCAACCTTTGACTATTTTGACAACATTCAAACAGTTATTTTTTACAGTTGTAATATTGGGTAAAAGTTAGGTCTCATCATAAATCTATTCATTGCACTCCAAAATGCATGTAAAAAACGACCATCCTTGTGAAAACAACAGCCTTTCGCATTCAAATAATTTTTATTAGACCGAATGAAATTCTAGACAGTAATAAGTTACCTCAATTTCTGTTGTTGTAATTGGCTTAGGTTTGCTATCATTAAAAGTGCTTCATAGCAATCTTGGCTTAATTATTATATTCTTTAAAAGAAAATAACAAACATTTCTTCTAAAAAAAGTAACATCATAATTTTAAGGAATACAGTGCTAACAATATCGACATAAATCTTTTGGCTAATAGGAACCAGCAAACCTGCTAGAGTCGAAAATTGCATGTTTTGACCTGAATTTTGTTTGTTACATAGTTATATACTTAGTTACTTAGTTATATAAAGGAACAAAACAGAAATAGTATTTCCTTGGTGTTACCAATGGTGGGTATCCGAGTATCGAAAAACCCAACTTTTTGCCCTTTTCAAGCGCGTGCCATCATTTCGCGCGGTCAGCCTGACATACCTGCCTATAACAACAAAACAGAGGAAAACTGATGAAACCTGTTACAGAGGGTACCCCATTCTGACAGGAAACAAATAAGAAACGAAACTCTGTTAAAAAATCTCATATTTTTTCCATAAGCAACGACATGCATGTAAAAAGAGTAGACTCACATTTAACAATATAAATATCAGAAGGGGCAGTACTGATGTCCTATTTAATTTTCTTCATGGGGCTCTGAAAGGGATTTTAACTGGTATTTTGTCACCGAGTTACTAACTTTTTTCATAAACCTACAAAGTACATAAGTGTTTTCTCCCGAAAAAGATGTAAAAAGGTAACTCTGATGTTAAATGTTTATTGAAATTAAGGGGTCTACAACAGCGGGGTGGGGGGGGGGGGGGGGGTCAAAAGAGGAGATTGAGGGCAAACTCACAAATGTCTTCAAATGCCGGGTAGCGCAATCGGTAGGGCACCTGACTCGTAAGTCAGAGGTCCTGGGTTCGAATCCCGGTCTGGCCACATACTTTCGTTTCTCCTTCCGCTGATTCAAGAAGGGTAGTTGTCAGTTACTGGCGAAAGTATGTGCACTTAGTACTGGTTAACCGCTTAGGAGGTCTAAGCCTGTCCAGGTGTGGTTAGGTTAACTGACCGTCCCGACATGACCTTAGTTGTTTACCGTGGACGTTAAGCATCAAATCAACCAACCAAATCAAATCATAGAAAGAAACAACACTTTAAAAATTTAAAATGGTTCAGATGGTCAAATGTAAATTGGCGAACAAAAACTTGGCAACTTCATTCACATTCCTCTAGAGGAGCTGAAAAGGGGTAAAATCAGCTCACCTACCCCCAAATCACAAATACTGTACCAATACAACAATGAAATACAGATTATGACGTCAGTGCTGTGACGTAGGATGTCACGTTTGTAAATTGTAATTCCGCTTGCCGCTCGATTTAAAAGAAAACAACAAAAGAAAAGGCTGAAAAATGGAGAAATAAATAGATGTTTTCCTTGCGTTCCTTTAATAAATAACGAAAATACAACATGTTGAAAACAAAGATTTATAGTTTTCTTCAAATCTTACCAACGACACATTTTTTTAAGTCAAATCTTAAACACTATGTTAATTTTGTAATGGTCAATTTAGCTGTTTGTAAAAAGGATAATAAAATCCGTTAATGGACTTTCGGAAGGTGCGACACATATGTAAACTGTTGTAGCTCGTCTGATACACTGGTGTTAAGTTAAAAGATGGGGAGTGATCAGGAATATGATGTCATTTCTCGTTCTCAAAACCAAACGTGAAAAAAGGATATACATAAATTGAACTAATTCACGAAAGTCACGAACGGTAGACCGAATGAACAGCTCTTTCCTAAACAGCTCGTCATTCAGCTACCCAATCAAAAACAATAGTAAAATCTATTTCTACCTTTTTTATAGTTTTAAATTACAAGACAAAAAAAAATGCAAAGTGCACAGCTTAAGAAGAGAGCAATTTTGCTAGGCCTCAGACAAATGGAAATAAGAACACGAAACATTATGGAACCAGACAAAAAGGGTCAGTCACAGATTAACTGTTTGGTTTAAAAAAGTTCTGCTGGATCCAAGCCTCGCCCTCTGCACCTGCTGTGGTCCAAAACATTTAGTTCATTACAGTAAACAAACAAACGAACAGGAAGAAAAAACATACACACGAATAAGTTCTATGCTGAACCAAAGCTGAGACATCGACAGCAACAACGTATTGAAACGCCTGGAGATCCAAGGAGTGTCAAACAAGATCACTGAAATACTTGAGCGAAAGAAAACAACCAGATGAACCCGCAAAAGATAATACAAACTTCACAATATGGGCATATACGGTAATTTAGAACACCTGAAGTTCTGAAGTTGGCTATTTCCCGGAAAAATTACAATATAGTCATACTGACGACTACCTCCACCCCATCACACACACACACACACACACACACACACACACACACACACACACACACACACACACACACACACACACACACACACACACACACACACACACACACACACATGCGCGCGCGCGCACTCGCGACACCCCTTAACCTCCCCTCTCTCTCTCACACACACTCCTTTCCGGAAAATGGATAATGTATTGTTTCCTCACAGCAATGATTATTAAATACTCCTCGCATAATTTCCAAGCATAATTTCCAAGTATAATTTAGCATAAACATAATAATTTCAAAGTAAATGTACCAAGCATAATTACAAAGTAAATTTACCAAGATTATAGAAATCATAATACTTTAGTTCTTACTTATAGTATGAAGACAAACTGCAATGTTAATGCACTGTAAAAACACCAAATTTGAATTGATTTGAGTAAGCACTGCCGATAGCGAGCACAGAATTGAATGTACGAAAAATTCACATTTTCGAAAGAAGACGATGCCTTGTTTTAATGATTATTAAAGCTAAAATCGCCAAAAACATTTACCATTACAAAACGTCATATTGATTTAAAAAAAGTAACTTACTTCTTTTTTACATCCAAATGTGTCTTGGACATATACATGTATGCTCGCTTTGTGCAGTGCTTACTCAAATTCAAATCAAAGATGCTAATTTTACGATTATTTTAAAGTGCCATTCCAGCTACACTTAAGCACCCCCAGAATCCTCCACACTACCGAATTCACGACCTCGGAGATTAGAGGCAACAACAACAATATACGTAGCGTGAAATGATGGCGATAGAAACAAAGACGATTTTTTTCAATCGTTTCTATGTAGAAAAAGAACCGTGAGCTGAAAGTTTTGGATGAAGCAAAGCATACTCCACTGCTATTTTCACTGTCCTCATTCTTCCAGAAAAAAGCAATCGTCAATTTCTTGGCTCCTTCTCTTTGGAATCACAAAGTGGATTTTCTGTACATACCATAAACATGATTAATGAAAAGCATATGGTAATGTAGTTTATACTTCAATACATCGGTTCACGCGATGTTGAGTGAGGAAAAAAATAAACAATGCTTCTTTCCAATCTGATTGGCGACGCTATGGCGTCGTTGACGCTGCTCCGAAATTAGGTAAAAACTGCGTACAAATATTTTTCTGCTTCAACTGTTGACCCAAACACAAATTTGTTGGTCAGTTAATAGATAGAAAAGAATGTAAATATAGGATATGAACTTAACTGTTCTGGTGTTTCTTGAAGTGTAAACTACATTAGGTCGCGTGCGAAGTTTATATAAACCCTTCGCGACTCTCTTACTTAGCACGCGATCCAATGTAGTTCATACTTCGAAAATTAACCAAAAAATGAAATTCATTCCTAAATTATTATCAAAATATATGTATGTATGTATGTATGTATGTATGTATGTATGTATGTATGTATGTATGTATGTATGTATGTATGTATGTACGTATGTATGTATGTATGTATGTATGTATGTATGTATGTATGTATGTATGTATGTATGTATGTATGTCCCCTTCATCTCCTTGTCTCCGAGTCTCCAGATCCCCAAATCGTCAGCGTATAGGTGTATGCATATATGTATCTATTTTTAAATGATCTCCGAGTCTCCAGTCCCCGGGTCCCCAGTAGTATCGTGTTTGGGATCATTGATTCCATTGTGGAACTTTAAAAAATATTTGAGGGTCACTGATGAGGCCTAATTGACCTAAACTAGCTAGTCTGGCCCAGAAAACTTGTACACTCGACAGTTTTCAGTTCTTTGGTGTGATCCTTGCTTCCAAAGGATAACCCTTTTATAGAACATTTACCCGCATATTCATTTCTCCTTGTCTCCAATATATCCGTGTATGAGTCAATATATGGGATCCCCTATATATTCAGTCCCCAGAGTCTCCAGTCCCCGGAGTCTCCGACAACGTATTTGTATGTTTATATCTAAATGCATCTAGTCTCCGGTCTCCGAGTCCCCAAGTATCATAATCATGTTCTTAGTCTTCTGACCCCTGGTCATGTGAAATGCTTTATTTGTGTTTGTATGAACATAGATCTATGTTTAATTGCTTCGAGTCTCCAGTCTACAACCTGAAGAATAACAACTGCATTCCAGTGAAATGTATGTTCATTCCAACCCATATTTGACACGGTCTTTTATTAATACAATATGCTGCGCAGTGTCTCCGAGTCTGCAATGCTACACGACACCGAAGCAATATATACGGTGCTTGTGTAGTACTTTTTTTCTTCACAACTTTAGTTGTTACCAAAAGGGAAGATACTTTCGTTACGGTTGCATTTGTTTTATGTTCGGTGCTGTTTAACTTATTGTGTTTTCATTTTAACCCTTCTTTTGGTATAAATTATTTATTTCAGTAAAGATAGCTGAGTTGCCACCTATTTGGGAAAGAGCTGCTGACTCGGCTTATCACTTGTAATTTATTGTTTGTTGGGATGTCTTTGTCAAAATATCCCTTTGATGTTGGGGATAGATAGGGTTTGGGATCTGATTCAGTCAGTTCCTGAAGTGTATTTACTCTTTAAATTTCTTTCTCTTACAGTAGTGCAATTAAAGATATACGCCCTGAATATTTCTTTTAACTTTCAAATTTCTTACGAAAAACTATATCCTAGGCATGATAATGATCGCTTGTAAAAGAACTTTTGTCTAATTTATGATTTGTGATAGTCACTGGAAGTAGGAGAATTTAAGAAAATAAATAAATTGGCGGGAATAGCGGTCCGCTATTCGCGCCAAAAAATGAAGACTGGATACGCCCAGCAATTAAAGTTAATCAGGGTAAAGTTATATCATGAATAATTTCAAGACCTTTCTTTAATCGCCTTCAAACATTGGATGAAATGAACTCACGTGAACGGATTAGAGGTTAATGCTATTGTTAAGTTATTTACTCCACCAATCATAAAATTCAAAGTGTGCTTGCAGAAACGCCTTTTTATTGCCACATGGGAGTCAGTCAATTTGTGACGACAAAATGTTCGTGAATGCTCAACAAGAGTAATGCACTGATATATCGCTTCTGCCTCCGTAACAAAGCTGTTTTCGCTGAAGATTGTTTGTACAAGGGTTGATCCAGATAATGTCACTACGTGCTTATTCGTTGTAGCATTATTACAAAAATCATATCAAGCTGGACTGTAATTCAGTTCTCATTAACAGAATAAATATACAGTTTGAATCTTGTTCCTTTCCAATTATATAGACGTTCAAAGTATGCCACCGCGCCGCACCAATCGCGCTGCACGTTGAAATAACGTTGATTACACTTACATAATTTAATTTGAGCAATCACCAATAAAAATCAAACTAACGCGCCAAATCAGATGAAATTCTAATGCTATGAAGAATAACAATCCATCATGAGTGTCCATGTAGCACAAGGAAATCTCACCCGAGGGGTCGGAATTTCAACCAGGGACGAGGCTTGACCCGACCCCGAGGGTGAGATTTACCTATCCTACATGGACTGGCTCATGATGGATTATTTTTCTCCCGTTGTTAGCGGATTTTAAACCTCAAGTCGGATTAGGCTTCAGAACAGGAAAATTTTAACTTTTTAAGCAGTGATCTGAAATAAAATTTGAGCAGCCCAGTGTGCTTATCGGGTCCTAAAATGGGTGTAACCACAGTTTGCTCCCGAAAAATAGACGGAAAACACGATATGTGGACTGTTTTATCTTCCAGAGGGCGAAAACAAAATGCAACTAAGCCTCTCACGTCACGCGCGTCAAGTTTGCTAGCGACGTTTTAACCGGTTTTAGTGATGTCATTTAAATTGAGTGACGTCACAAACTTATGATCTGCTATCAAACATCATCCGACATGCTTGCGTGTCCATTTTGTTCATTTAAAATAAACATATTAGTCAAAAATTGAAAAAGTTTGGTTGCTAATATAAGAAAGATGTTGCCACGTGTAAGATAGAAGTGTCTTATATGAGCTGAGAGCCTATCTTATACATGCAAAGACGGGAGAAATATATTTTTGACACCTACTGTTGAAACTTGGATAACGTCATTGCAGTTTGAAGTTCGCTAGTAAGGGCTAATGCTTGTTACTGCAGAGTGAAAAATGCTGCTTTCTGACAAACGCGGGAGCGCACAGTTATGAGATTTAGTCACAAACTAGGAATTTCACCGCTAAAGACTCTAGAGCTGTTTAATTAGACATGCGGTGATATAACAGTGACTATGAGGCTTGCGTAAAGGTGCAATTAGCGCTGAAGTAGCAATAGGATCGTCTGAAATCCGAAAGACCTTTATGTGCAATGTTAAACGATAACGTTACTCTTGTTTAGACCCCCCCCCCACACACACACACACTTTTTGTCCAGTACTGTTTCTCTCTCTGGATTAAGATCCGACTACGTCTGAGTTTGTAACGACGTCGCGTCAGTTGTTCAGGCACAAGCTACTGTGCCTACTTAACATACGGTTAAGGTTTTACATAACATAGCCTAATAGCCGAAGGGGCAGTGGGGGTCAGAGACCCACTGTATCTTGGGCACAGCTGATGAAAGGCGGAGCCCATATCTCTCCTTTCGCAGCCTTTTCACTGCCTTATCCTTCCTTGCTTCGAAAAAGGTACCCGTTTACTGTAGTGTTGACAGAGTTTTCCAGTCGTAGGGTTGACAGACAGAGTTTTAACAGTCGTCGGATGGCGACGGTGAGCCGCGAACTCACGACCTTCCGGTGACTTTCTTCACAATGACCAAGCCACTCAAACCACTGCTGGCATATAGAAAAAACATAAATATTACATGGCATTATAACTTACTTTTGTTTCTTTTATATATTCATAGTAACCAGTAAGGAAACAAATCATTTTTTCATATCAGAAAATTCAAACGTAACTAAAATACCAAATTAAGTGCGTCAGACACGCATTTCTGTATTGTCGCTAAACCCCAAAAGTTTGTAAGAAAAAAGGTGATGGTCAGGTCTCCGAGCCACACTTACTGACGCATTTTACGAGAAACAGTAAACATTTCCATAAAATGGATTTTTTAGAAGCTTCGGCACTGGAACTTTGTCTGAATGTGTTAAATGGTAACACCAAGCTCACAATCTAAAATCACCACGATAGGAAACTATGAAACAACAGCAACATCAATCAAAACCTACTTTTTATTATAAACTACAGAACAAAAACAAAACTAGAACGTCATATTATGTTGTTTTTTTTTTAAAAAAAAAACAATGAAAGAAAATTGCTACAGATATCATCTAACATCCAACACTTTAAACATCGCAATTCTTAGAAAATATAACAATCGCTTAAACCCCTGGATATTTGCGTCTATGAGTTTTTGAAATTTGAAAGGACAAGTCGCCAAAAGGGCGTTTTCCTGATATAATATAATTGAATAATATTTGTGAACAATTAGCCCTATATAGGGGCCTTTCATCCATAAAAAGTTTAAGTCAAACGGAGCTTTGGTTTTATGTACACAGTGTCTTAAATGTGGCTGGGATAATTCCATACCTGTCGACCATTATAAAACTAATTGCTAAGTTACGATCTTCCAATAATATATTGACTAAAGGTTGTGGAATATATTGAATGAGCAGTAGACACACTTTAAGACGCAATAAGGTTTCTGTGTCCGCTACATAATTGTGCTAAAACATATCACTTCATTTGCAACTTTTAGATTTTTGTGTATTTTTGCACCTTCACACTTTGCAGAAAACCACAACGTTTCTCCATCAAGCAATATGTGTATTTTTGCACCTTCACACTTTGCAGAAAACCACAACGTTTCTCCATCAAGCAATAGAATTGCTTTCCTTTTAGTGCAAGTATTTGTCAATGACTGAACATTGCAGAATTGAGCATTTTTTCTGTAAATGTTCTCAATAATGCGTTATGTGTCCTTTGATGCAGAAAATTATGTTAACTAGAAGGTTGTCCAGGGACAACTGGTCGAGCCCGCTGTTTGCTATAGTGACCTATAAGTATGTCAAGACTAAGTAACTGTTTCACTCTGGAAAGAAGCCAAACAACATCATGCTTAGCCAGCATTTTCTTCTCTTTTTTTTTAATTTTCACGAAGAACTGATGACCCAGACTAGCTCAATTAATAAAAATTACAATATCTGACCTTCAAGTGTGACCTTGACCTTCGACCTACCCAAACATATATGTCACTTGATACTTCCACTCAGCAAGAAGAACAATTGTGTCAAATTATTTTGAAATTCATCCGTAAATGAAGAAGTAATGGTTCGGACAAACACAATTTATGACCATTTTATCATTTGACATTCAAGTGTGACCTTTTATTATGAAATCCATTCGTAAATGTTGAAGTTATGGCTCAGACAAGCTCAAATTATGGCCATTTTATCATTTGACCTTCAAGTGTGACCTTGACCTTAGACCTACCTGAATAAATTTTCCAAATGGCACTTTTACTCATCAAGGAGAACAAGTGTGCCAAATTATTTTGAAATCCATCCATAGCACCTTGTTATAAGTTTATAACATCAATAACAAGGCAAAATGTTATAAACTTATGTGTGGTGCTTAGAATGTCGAATTTCGTACAAATGTGGTTTCAGCGCAAAAGAATATAACAATGCAAAATGTTATCACACAATAACATTTCGAAAAATATAGGATTATTTACATGTGTCTGCTCTCATATCTCATACGTAAAATATCATCATTTTTAGGATATATACTATGCAAAATAAATTTAGCAATTGTTTTATATGTGCCAGATCCATCATTTAGGCTTTAATTGTCACTTGAGTGGATCAAGAAACAAGCGGCGATCGCCCGAGATGGATTGCCTGGTATAAAATTCAAGAATGATCTATTGCAGCGTTTGCTCTACCGTGACGTCGATTTTTAAGACCATAAGGACATTTTTTATCATGAGCAAAAGCCAAAACCATACTGATGCATCTGTTTTGTTGTTCACATAAAGGAATCCGCTTTAAAACATTTGAATATTCAACGAGTAATGAGATTTGAAAGTTTGATGTTTTCCCTTGTTTTTACGTTATCGTCTTAACACATTGGTTCTAATCGGTTTTCTTGAATCTATTTCGAGTGTATGATTATTTGGTTTCTACCAATATTGCTAACGTAAACAATTCTGAAAGAAAATTCTTCGTGGCTACTGAGAAGACATCATTATTTCTCAATTACAGTGCACTCCACGGAAGGAACTTCAAAGCTAAATTTATCAAGCTATGGTCTTTAACTTTAGCTTATTGTTTTTCTCGGTTGTTGATACTCCATTCAACTGACCCATTCCGCGCTTATCGCTTAACCGAATATCGATTTTAAAGATGGCTCCTGTAATCCCATGGTATCGTAAACCCCAAATACGGTTTTCTTTCTTTCTTGCCATTTAATTTTGCTCAATGTTGCACTTGAGTGATGAGAAAAATTGCAAAACATAAAAAAATGCCAAATTGCCAAATATAGTTTGTTTTGCCCTGTTTGCCCCTTTACAATGGTAGCAAATCCAGATTCAGTACTGCTCTGCACTTTCCAAGCTACGAAAACATAGCTCGCGTGTCAAATGTCAAATTCTATACAAAATGCTATCGACGCAAATGTTATAAATTTTGAAGACAATTTTTTCCTCCTTACCCTTTCCGATGAGATATAGTCCGAAAGGAGCAATCAATATATGCATTTCAAAACAACTTTATGGCGAACATTTCCCATCCATCAAACTCACATACCTGAGGGCAACATCGTAGGTATTACGTAATAATAGCTGAAAGTAAAATTAAAATCTTAAAAAGTACCTTCAAGAGCAGAGAATACATACAGAAGTAGGAACATGGGCCAGACTACCTAGTTTCGGCTAATAAAGCCTCGTCAGTGACCCTGACAAAATTGGTGACAAAACCAGAAATAAACATACTGTAATTTCTTAATTTTAATTGGGCTAATTAGTTTCAAAATAAAAGACGATGATCTACAATAATAGTCTGAATCAATCTCAAATTTTAGATTTCTCAGAATCTATCCTCCGATCTCAAAGGATGTAAATAAAATATAATCGATGTACGGGGAGACGTTTTACGGCCGCCACACGGCACAACACCGGCTGCAGTGAGGTAAAATTAAAAACATAAAAAGTTCCTTCAAGAGCAGAGAATACGTAGGAACATGTGCCAGACTACGTAGTTTCGGCTAATAAAGCCTCGCCAGTGACCCTGACAATATCTGGTGACAAAACCAGAAAAAAACATACTGTAAAACATACTGTAATTTCTTTATCAATTCAGAGAGAGAGAGAGAGAGAGAGAGAGAGAGAGAGAACATTTCAATTATTCATCGCATATAACTTACTGTGTAACTGTAAATTCTTTACCACTACGCCTTCATTGCTTTCATTCAAAAAATACAGTGAACCGAAACGCCATAAGGCTGCTTCAGTCCGTGCATTTCATGAATGAGAAAGAGGCGTGAGTTACAATCCACTGTGAATGGAATATATTGCTGTTGTAGACAAAACAAATATGGATGTTAACCAGTACTTTATGGTGAGTTCTTTTCTACTTATACTGCACTGTCCTTGACCTAAACCTATGGACACTTCCAACTCTTTCAAGTGGGCGCTTCCTCCGACTTGCAGAAGTCCACCTGATCTACTGATCTACAAACCAAACTTGGGAGTAAACACTGCTGACCCCAGTCCGAGTATTTTTCAGCATTCTGATCCGGGTCTGCACGGCTTGCCTGGAAATGTAAAAAAAATAGGGTAAAAGAAAAATAGGCCATGCACCTTCTTAAGAAGGTGATGGAATACTAAGAAGATACATAATAATTTTTGTTAATAAAACGCTTTGCACAGACACGCACATTCATACACGCCAAATTTCATATGATGCGCAAGGCAGCAGGCCCTAAAAGGCAAATTTTCTCATTTTTACTTTTTAGCATTTCTTGATATAGCAATATTTTACCTTTTCAGTCGTACCTTTCAATTTGCAAAATTTATTTGTTTGACATCACAATATAAAATTTAATACTTCCACCCTCTGACCAAACGTTGCATTGTTGATGACGTTTGCGTCGAAAAACGATATCGTCAGTTTTAAGTTGTCTGGTCCTCCCTGACGGCATACATTCGAACAAATGAAGAAACACCAAAAAGCATATATGCGCAATCTGCTAAAAGTTTTCCTTGTTCGCTCCATTTCTATATGAATCCTTATGAATCTGCAAATGTAAGACTTTGAAGAGTGTTTGCAGGGTGGTTGGCTGGAGCGAAGATGCCATGAACTTTTGGCATTGGGGCGTCCTACTTATATCAGGTTGAGGTAGGGCAAGGGCTTGTTGTGCTTGCAGAAGGTGCGGCAGTTTTTTTCTCTTCTCTCTCCCACTCTCTGGGAGACGGCTCGGTACAGGCAACCAATCAACCAATCTTTAGTGGTTGCTGTCGACAGACACACCATTCGGCACCTAATCACACGCATTGGTAAAAGTAAGAAGGCAAACAAGAATTCCGCCGAAAACTATGTCACACCTGCCATGCACAAATATTAGTGTCTTCTGATGTGTATGTAATTGGAGGGAAGAATAATAGTGCATCGCTCACAACATATATTTCCTGAGAACTTGGTATGTTGATCTTGAAATGAACACAGAAACTCTTCCTAATTACATACTGTAAGAAGTTTGGACAAAATCTGCCAATAGCTTCAAGAGATATTGAAAATAACATTAGTCATTCTCTGATTATGAAAATGGGATCTAGATCACCAAAAGCTGATCTCTTTGGCTTGTTCAAGCTATATATCCATACATGTTTAGTGAAAATTCAAAATCTGTCAATATATTGAGTCAAGGTCACAAAAACCTAACCATCTATTAGTACTGTCCAAATGATATATTCTTGCAAGTTTGGAGGTAATCCACCTGGTGGTTGGCGTAAAATATGGACAGATGGACATTGTCATCCTGTGTCAAGGTCATAAAAACATATTAATTCTAGGAATTATCCCACTGATATATCCATGCTAGTTATGTGAAAATCCACTCATTGGTTTAGGATAGAGAGGGATTTAACGCTAGGGTCGAGAAAAAAACACGTTTAGTCGTATTATGACCTTGAAAATGGGGTCAAGGTCTCAAATACCAAATAAACTCTAGGAATTATCCCAGTGATATATTCATGTAACTTTGTTGGAAATCCACCCATTGGTTCAAAATAGAGATGAATTTAACTGAGGATTGAAGTGAAGACATGAAGTCATCCTTGCCATGCTTGGTGAAAATCCACCCACTGGTTAAAATAGAGAGGGATTTAACGCCATGGTCCTTGTCAATCGTGGACGGACGGACGGCCGAATACCTATATTGGACCTTGCTAAAGCAGGTGCGACAAAAAACTGAAACTTCTTCTTGTCCCATGGGTAACATGTTTTCCCGCACCACGAATTCACTGTCACAGATTCACTTGCACATCCGTATATTTTCACTGTTCTAAAATGCGTAGACACGTTGGCGACATAGAGTTGACTCTAAGTAAGACTGCATTCTGGTCTGAGTTTTCCGAGTTTTCATTGGTTTAAGTTTAGCATATGGACAGACGGTTAAGACTGGGATAAGAAATTTTAATGCAAAAATATCCATGTGTATAGGAGAACGTCAGCCGTACCAGAAGAAAAGCTGCTGACGGCCATTGAGGCCAAGCCATGGGCGATTATTCTGCATCTGCACAGTCAGAATTGCACAGTCATCTGCACATTCAGAGTTGTCCCATCCCATCTTACAGTCATCAAGTTAGACCAGTGACAACGTGCGCATACCGATCGGACAGTATCGAATCACTCATAAGTTTTCACTCATTTTTCTCACAATTTAAGCAAATACTTTTTACCATTATATTACAGTCATCAAGTTAGACCAGTGACAAACTGCAGGGTGAAAAATTCGATCGAAATTATCTAAGTGGCATTGTTAAGAGTAGACATCGGTCTATGGAAGAGAAATAGTTTATTTGCGTAGACCTAGATCTCCCTATAGTCTGGAGGCAGATATGCAAAAACAGGCCAGAAAATGGGTACGCTAAACATGTTCGGTACAAGCAATTTGATATTTTTTTTATCAAAACTAGTGACTTAGAGAAGTGTGAAAACAGACGTTACCATTCCGAAAAAGCATTTTTAGTGCCTACGACGGATTTCAAATTGCCACTCAAAGTTGGACAATTGAAATCTTGCACGGTATTATATTGTTAGCAATAGATGCTGAAAGAACGACAAAATTGTCTTGTCCGTTCATATATATCATACTCATATACTCAAAAGCAAAAATTACGCATATTTTTCTTTGTCAAAATAAAAATCTGCTGAAATTGGCAAAACAGAGAAGATATTATCAATGCATGGACTACATTTTGTCGCAAAGTCATTGAAATTTTATTTGTTTATTCATGCGTAACGAAGGCGTAAACAACGAAAATCTAAAAAATCACAAATTCTGATCAGTAAACTCAGTGTCTTGAACTGAGGTGTGCCAGGCTCCTAAACTAATGCCTTCTTTATCTGGGACGCTAAAATGTCTCAGAAACATCATCAAGCACTTTCAGCATTGGTTACTGGTTATAAAAAAAATTATGCCCCTTTAAGCAAATCCCGTAAAGTAGGAAAATTTTGCGATAGCAAAAGAAAAGTTTGTGGATTTTTCAGCAAACCGAATTGATAATGAATTCCAATTCGGGTTAAATAAAAGGGTAAGTGGTCAAAAAGAAATGGAGAGTGCAACAAAGGGAAGTAACTTTGTACGTCCTTCCAATAATGCAACCACAGATTGAACTTTTGGGCGCTGGATCCTTGAAATCACTGGGTAAAATTGAACGAAAATCACACAGCAGCTTTATCATAAAAGGAAGTCTACGGTAAGCGAATCGGTAGGCAAGATTTTTTCCAGGAAAAACACTTTTATCGGCTTTAAAATTCCGTAACTCAAACCGGAAGTGAGCAAATACGTGCTCATTTCAAACCAAAATTTTGTTTTAAACAGGTCCTTTACCCATAGCCATTTTGAATCCCAAATTACCAGAATTTTCTTATAATTTGATCATTCAGACGATTCTCAAAAACTTCGAAAAACTTTGAAAAAATGAAGATTTTTGCATGTGCGATTTAACTGTGTAAGAATCAAGTTTTAAACCGTTTTATACCGTTTTCCAGTTGGGTACATCATGCTGAACTCACATGCAGCAAAATCGTATTGATAATTCATTTTGTTCCACTGTGAGCCAGAATTTCGTGATTTTTGCCTTTTTGACAAAAATCTAAATATTGTTTTCAAAGGATTGCTCTGCGACAAGAAAATGCTGCAGAACTTATGGCCACATATAGACAAATCCCAGTATTAAGTTAAAAGTAAAATATCATTACATTTAATGAGGCAAAACAAGACACTAAAAATATGCGTTTCTTTTGCTGTACATATGAGTATATACTCACACTCATATATACTCATACTCATATATCATACTCATATGTATGATACGTATTTGGAATATGATTTTTTGCTTGAGAAAACAAAATAGTAGCATTACTAAACAGGCATTTAGGGTCATATTTTCCCCACCCACTATAAGCTCATTGACACTTTTTTTTTCTAAAAGTTGTTTTGTCAGCAGCCAGTGCATCTTGTCGCTAACTTTATTTAATTAAGTGCCTGAGTGATAAATTATATCCACGCTAGTGTTCTGTTCGTGAGTTTTTCCATTTAACGAGCACGAAGGCATGAGTATTAGATGTGAGTTTTGGTTAACAATTAAACGGATTCCTACACTGATCAGACTTTTCACAAGAACATGCTGTAGTGCACCTCAGAGCATTTTTATGACAGACACATCGTCTTGTATGGCATTGTAAACCTGCTTACTTGCACCAGATTCCTCGTGTGCACGGGAGTTTTTGTCATCAAAACCGGAGTTTATTCTCCATCGACGAAATGCTACCACGACAGTTCTGGGGCAGGTAAGAGAGGCTGTGGTTCAAGTGCTCTGTTCCAAACTAGAGACTGATAACAATGTATTGAACCACTCTTATTTCAAATTTTCGGCCTTAGGCCTTCTTCAGGAAATTTGGAAACAATTATTTCAACTATGTGGCATCCATTTTGAAATCATGATATTTGCATCAGTAGTTGACAGGGGTGACGTCACATCATTTCCTGTAAAGTTACTAATAAGTTGGCGTAACGTCAAATGACGTGACGTCACTTCCCGCCAAAACAGAGTACAAAACCACAATTCCAACATGCCATGGATATTAAGAGCAGAAGAACAACTCACACTTAAATAAATAAATAAATAAAAATTAAAATTAAATAAATAAATGAATAAATGAAAAAAATATTCATTTATTTATTTAATTTTAATTTTTACTTTATACCTGGAGAATGGCAGGGTCTACACTAGTCTCTACAGGAAACCTACTGGCAAACAGCTCTACCTGCACAAGGCATCAAATCACCCACCAAGCACAAAGTCAGGCCTAGCTTATGGACTTGGATTAAGGCTAAGGAGAATTTGTGAGAAACAAGAGGACTATCAAGTACACAGAAAAGAGTTGAAGGTCCAATTGAGGAAAAGGGGCTATTGTGGTAAAGCTATTGAAAAACAGCTACAAAAGGTAGATAGCCTAGAACGAGATGACCTTCTTAATGTGAAAACCAAAGAAAAGAAAGAAGAAAGAGTACCCTTAGTGCTTACTTTTTCAAAACACCTGCCAGACATCCATAAGATAGTTAGAAAACACCTGCCTGTGCTGTATAGGTCCGATAAGATGGCTAAAGCGGTCCAGAAGCCTCCAATAGTGGCGTACAGACGAGACAAAAATCTGGCTGATACCCTGGTTCATGGGAAGACAATCAAGGCAGTGAAACAGACAGATAGCACATGCTCCTGCAAGGTATGCAATGCCATACATAAAGATGAAGTATGGAGTTCGACTAAAGACGCCAAATACAAGACGGCTGAGAACGTGAGTTGCAGGGATAGAAACGTTGTCTATGCCCTTATCTGCAGCAAATGTGACAAGACTGTGTATGTTGGAGAAACTGAGAGGACACTGAAAGAGCGAATAGATGAACATCTACGGGACGTCCGCCAGCAGGCTGAAAAACCAATAATGAGACATTTTGAAGGCCATGGGGAGCAGCATGTAAGAGTTTCCATCATACAAAGAATGTTTCGAGAAGGTCGCATATACAGACAGTTAGCCGAGGAACAGTGGATAGTGAAACTTAAAACTAAAATGCCACAAGGATGCAATATAAAATTAAATTAAGTGCAGTGCAGACGATTTGAGGATGCTATTTTGTGACAGGGGACAGTTTAGAGTTTTTGTTTTTATAATAATATTATAATAATTAAAATAGTAATAGTAATAATAATAATGTATATATATATATATATATATATACATTATTATTATTACTATTATATATATATATATATATATATACATTATTATTATTACTATTACTATTTTAATTATTATAATAATGTATATATATATATATATATATATAATAGTAATAATAATAATGTATATATATATATATATATATATATACATTATTATTATTACTATTACTATTTTATTTATTATAATATTATTATAAAAACAAAAACTCTAAACTGTCCCCTGTCACAAAATAGCATCCTCAAATCGTCTGCACTGCACTTAATTTAATTTTATATTGCATCCTTGTGGCATTTTAGTTTTAAGTTTCACTATCCACTGTTCCTCGGCTAACTGTCTGTATATGCGACCTTCTCGAAACATTCTTTGTATGATGGAAACTCTTACATGCTGCTCCCCATGGCCTTCAAAATGTCTCATTATTGGTTTTTCAGCCTGCTGGCGGACGTCCCGTAGATGTTCATCTATTCGCTCTTTCAGTGTCCTCTCAGTTTCTCCAACATACACAGTCTTGTCACATTTGCTGCAGATAAGGGCATAGACAACGTTTCTATCCCTGCAACTCACGTTCTCAGCCGTCTTGTATTTGGCGTCTTTAGTCGAACTCCATACTTCATCTTTATGTATGGCATTGCATACCTTGCAGGAGCATGTGCTATCTGTCTGTTTCACTGCCTTGTTTGTCTTCCCATGAACCAGGGTATCAGCCAGATTTTTGTCTCGTCTGTACGCCACTATTGGAGGCTTCTGGACCGCTTTAGCCATCTTATCGGACCTATACAGCACAGGCAGGTGTTTTCTAACTATCTTATGGATGTCTGGCAGGTGTTTTGAAAAAGTAAGCACTAAGGGTACTCTTTCTTCTTTCTTTTCTTTGGTTTTCACATTAAGAAGGTCATCTCGTTCTAGGCTATCTACCTTTTGTAGCTGTTTTTAAATAGCTTTACCACAATAGCCCCTTTTCCTCAATTGGACCTTCAACTCTTTTCTGTGTACTTGATAGTCCTCTTGTTTCTCACAAATTCTCCTTAGCCTTAATCCAAGTCCATAAGCTAGGCCTGACTTTGTGCTTGGTGGGTGATTTGATGCCTTGTGCAGGTAGAGCTGTTTGCCAGTAGGTTTCCTGTAGAGACTAGTGTAGACCCTGCCATTCTCCAGGTATAAAGTAAAAATTAAAATTAAATAAATAAATGAATATTTTTTCATTTATTCATTTATTTATTTAATTTTAATTTTTATTTATTTATTTATTTAAGTGTGAGTTGTTCTTCTGCTCTTAATATCCATGGCATGTTGGAATTGTGGTTTTGTACTCTGTTTTGGCGGGAAGTGACGTCACGTCATTTGACGTTACGCCAACTTATTAGTAACTTTACAGGAAATGATGTGACGTCACCCCTGTCAACTACTGATGCAAATATCATGATTTCAAAATGGATGCCACATAGTTGAAATAATTGTTTCCAAATTTCCTGAAGAAGGCCTAAGGCCGAAAATTTGAAATAAGAGTGGTTCAATACATTGTTATCAGTCTCTAGTTTGGAACAGAGCACTTGAACCACAGCCTCTCTTACCTGCCCCAGAACTGTCGTGGTAGCATTTCGTCGATGGAGAATAAACTCCGGTTTTGATGACAAAAACTCCCGTGCACACGAGGAATCTGGTGCAAGTAAGCAGGTTTACAATGCCATACAAGACGATGTGTCTGTCATAAAAATGCTCTGAGGTGCACTACAGCATGTTCTTGTGAAAAGTCTGATCAGTGTAGGAATCCGTTTAATTGTTAACCAAAACTCACATCTAATACTCATGCCTTCGTGCTCGTTAAATGGAAAAACTCACGAACAGAACACTAGCGTGGATATAATTTATCACTCAGGCACTTAATTAAATAAAGTTAGCGACAAGATGCACTGGCTGCTGACAAAACAACTTTTAGAAAAAAAAAGTGTCAATGAGCTTATAGTGGGTGGGGAAAATATGACCCTAAATGCCTGTTTAGTAATGCTACTATTTTGTTTTCTCAAGCAAAAAATCATATTCCAAATACGTATCATACATATGAGTATGATATATGAGTATGAGTATATATGAGTGTGAGTATATACTCATATGTACAGCAAAAGAAACGCATATTTTTAGTGTCTTGTTTTGCCTCATTAAATGTAATGATATTTTACTTTTAACTTAATACTGGGATTTGTCTATATGTGGCCATAAGTTCTGCAGCATTTTCTTGTCGCAGAGCAATCCTTTGAAAACAATATTTAGATTTTTGTCAAAAAGGCAAAAATCACGAAATTCTGGCTCACAGTGGAACAAAATGAATTATCAATACGATTTTGCTGCATGTGAGTTCAGCATGATGTACCCAACTGGAAAACGGTATAAAACGGTTTAAAACTTGATTCTTACACAGTTAAATCGCACATGCAAAAATCTTCATTTTTTCAAAGTTTTTCGAAGTTTTTGAGAATCGTCTGAATGATCAAATTATAAGAAAATTCTGGTAATTTGGGATTCAAAATGGCTATGGGTAAAGGACCTGTTTAAAACAAAATTTTGGTTTGAAATGAGCACGTATTTGCTCACTTCCGGTTTGAGTTACGGAATTTTAAAGCCGATAAAAGTGTTTTTCCTGGAAAAAATCTTGCCTACCGATTCGCTTACCGTAGACTTCCTTTTATGATAAAGCTGCTGTGTGATTTTCGTTCAATTTTACCCAGTGATTTCAAGGATCCAGCGCCCAAAAGTTCAATCTGTGGTTGCATTATTGGAAGGACGTACAAAGTTACTTCCCTTTGTTGCACTCTCCATTTCTTTTTGACCACTTACCCTTTTATTTAACCCGAATTGGAATTCATTATCAATTCGGTTTGCTGAAAAATCCACAAACTTTTCTTTTGCTATCGCAAAATTTTCCTACTTTACGGGATTTGCTTAAAGGGGCATAATTTTTTTTATAACCAGTAACCAATGCTGAAAGTGCTTGATGATGTTTCTGAGACATTTTAGCGTCCCAGATAAAGAAGGCATTAGTTTAGGAGCCTGGCACACCTCAGTTCAAGACACTGAGTTTACTGATCAGAATTTGTGATTTTTTAGATTTTCGTTGTTTACGCCTTCGTTACGCATGAATAAACAAATAAAATTTCAATGACTTTGCGACAAAATGTAGTCCATGCATTGATAATATCTTCTCTGTTTTGCCAATTTCAGCAGATTTTTATTTTGACAAAGAAAAATATGCGTAATTTTTGCTTTTGAGTATATGAGTATGATATATATGAACGGACAAGACAATTTTGTCGTTCTTTCAGCATCTATTGCTAACAATATAATACCGTGCAAGATTTCAATTGTCCAACTTTGAGTGGCAATTTGAAATCCGTCGTAGGCACTAAAAATGCTTTTTCGGAATGGTAACGTCTGTTTTCACACTTCTCTAAGTCACTAGTTTTGATAAAAAAAATATCAAATTGCTTGTACCGAACATGTTTAGCGTACCCATTTTCTGGCCTGTTTTTGCATATCTGCCTCCAGACTATAGGGAGATCTAGGTCTACGCAAATAAACTATTTCTCTTCCATAGACCGATGTCTACTCTTAACAATGCCACTTAGATAATTTCGATCGAATTTTTCACCCTGCAGTTTGTCACTGGTCTAACTTGATGACTGTAATATAATGGTAAAAAGTATTTGCTTAAATTGTGAGAAAAATGAGTGAAAACTTATGAGTGATTCGATACTGTCCGATCGGTATGCGCACGTTGTCACTGGTCTAACTTGATGACTGTAAGATGGGATGGGACAACTCTGAATGTGCAGATGACTGTGCAATTCTGACTGTGCAGATGCAGAATAATCGCCCATGGCTTGGCCTCAATGGCCGTCAGCAGCTTTTCTTCTGGTACGGCTGACGTTCTCCTATACACATGGATATTTTTGCATTAAAATTTCTTATCCCAGTCTTAACCGTCTGTCCATATGCTAAACTTAAACCAATGAAAACTCGGAAAACTCAGACCAGAATGCAGTCTTACTTAGAGTCAACTCTATGTCGCCAACGTGTCTACGCATTTTAGAACAGTGAAAATATACGGATGTGCAAGTGAATCTGTGACAGTGAATTCGTGGTGCGGGAAAACATGTTACCCATGGGACAAGAAGAAGTTTCAGTTTTTTGTCGCACCTGCTTTAGCAAGGTCCAATATAGGTATTCGGCCGTCCGTCCGTCCACGATTGACAAGGACCATGGCGTTAAATCCCTCTCTATTTTAACCAGTGGGTGGATTTTCACCAAGCATGGCAAGGATGACTTCATGTCTTCACTTCAATCCTCAGTTAAATTCATCTCTATTTTGAACCAATGGGTGGATTTCCAACAAAGTTACATGAATATATCACTGGGATAATTCCTAGAGTTTATTTGGTATTTGAGACCTTGACCCCATTTTCAAGGTCATAATACGACTAAACGTGTTTTTTTCTCGACCCTAGCGTTAAATCCCTCTCTATCCTAAACCAATGAGTGGATTTTCACATAACTAGCATGGATATATCAGTGGGATAATTCCTAGAATTAATATGTTTTTATGACCTTGACACAGGATGACAATGTCCATCTGTCCATATTTTACGCCAACCACCAGGTGGATTACCTCCAAACTTGCAAGAATATATCATTTGGACAGTACTAATAGATGGTTAGGTTTTTGTGACCTTGACTCAATATATTGACAGATTTTGAATTTTCACTAAACATGTATGGATATATAGCTTGAACAAGCCAAAGAGATCAGCTTTTGGTGATCTAGATCCCATTTTCATAATCAGAGAATGACTAATGTTATTTTCAATATCTCTTGAAGCTATTGGCAGATTTTGTCCAAACTTCTTACAGTATGTAATTAGGAAGAGTTTCTGTGTTCATTTCAAGATCAACATACCAAGTTCTCAGGAAATATATGTTGTGAGCGATGCACTATTATTCTTCCCTCCAATTACATACACATCAGAAGACACTAATATTTGTGCATGGCAGGTGTGACATAGTTTTCGGCGGAATTCTTGTTTGCCTTCTTACTTTTACCAATGCGTGTGATTAGGTGCCGAATGGTGTGTCTGTCGACAGCAACCACTAAAGATTGGTTGATTGGTTGCCTGTACCGAGCCGTCTCCCAGAGAGTGGGAGAGAGAAGAGAAAAAAACTGCCGCACCTTCTGCAAGCACAACAAGCCCTTGCCCTACCTCAACCTGATATAAGTAGGACGCCCCAATGCCAAAAGTTCATGGCATCTTCGCTCCAGCCAACCACCCTGCAAACACTCTTCAAAGTCTTACATTTGCAGATTCATAAGGATTCATATAGAAATGGAGCGAACAAGGAAAACTTTTAGCAGATTGCGCATATATGCTTTTTGGTGTTTCTTCATTTGTTCGAATGTATGCCGTCAGGGAGGACCAGACAACTTAAAACTGACGATATCGTTTTTCGACGCAAACGTCATCAACAATGCAACGTTTGGTCAGAGGGTGGAAGTATTAAATTTTATATTGTGATGTCAAACAAATAAATTTTGCAAATTGAAAGGTACGACTGAAAAGGTAAAATATTGCTATATCAAGAAATGCTAAAAAGTAAAAATGAGAAAATTTGCCTTTTAGGGCCTGCTGCCTTGCGCATCATATGAAATTTGGCGTGTATGAATGTGCGTGTCTGTGCAAAGCGTTTTATTAACAAAAATTATTATGTATCTTCTTAGTATTCCATCACCTTCTTAAGAAGGTGCATGGCCTATTTTTCTTTTACCCTATTTTTTTTACATTTCCAGGCAAGCCGTGCAGACCCGGATCAGAATGCTGAAAAATACTCGGACTGGGGTCAGCAGTGTTCACTCCCAAGTTTGGTTTGTAGATCAGTAGATCAGGTGGACTTCTGCAAGTCGGAGGAAGCGCCCACTTGAAAGAGTTGGAAGTGTCCATAGGTTTAGGTCAAGGACAGTGCAGTATAAGTAGAAAAGAACTCACCATAAAGTACTGGTTAACATCCATATTTGTTTTGTCTACAACAGCAATATATTCCATTCACAGTGGATTGTAACTCACGCCTCTTTCTCATTCATGAAATGCACGGACTGAAGCAGCCTTATGGCGTTTCGGTTCACTGTATTTTTTGAATGAAAGCAATGAAGGCGTAGTGGTAAAGAATTTACAGTTACACAGTAAGTTATATGCGATGAATAATTGAAATGTTCTCTCTCTCTCTCTCTCTCTCTCTCTCTCTCTCTGAATTGATAAAGAAATTACAGTATGTTTTACAGTATGTTTTTTTCTGGTTTTGTCACCAGATATTGTCAGGGTCACTGGCGAGGCTTTATTAGCCGTAACTACGTAGTCTGGCACATGTGCCTACGTATTCTCTGCTCTTGAAGGAACTTTTTATGTTTTTAATTTTACCTCACTGCAGCCGGTGTTGTGCCGTGTGGCGGCCGTAAAACGTCTCCCCGTACATCGATTATATTTTATTTACATCCTTTGAGATCGGAGGATAGATTCTGAGAAATCTAAAATTTGAGATTGATTCAGACTATTATTGTAGATCATCGTCTTTTATTTTGAAACTAATTAGCCCAATTAAAATTAAGAAATTACAGTATGTTTATTTCTGGTTTTGTCACCAATTTTGTCAGGGTCACTGACGAGGCTTTATTAGCCGAAACTAGGTAGTCTGGCCCATGTTCCTACTTCTGTATGTATTCTCTGCTCTTGAAGGTACTTTTTAAGATTTTAATTTTACTTTCAGCTATTATTACGTAATACCTACGATGTTGCCCTCAGGTATGTGAGTTTGATGGATGGGAAATGTTCGCCATAAAGTTGTTTTGAAATGCATATATTGATTGCTCCTTTCGGACTATATCTCATCGGAAAGGGTAAGGAGGAAAAAATTGTCTTCAAAATTTATAACATTTGCGTCGATAGCATTTTGTATAGAATTTGACATTTGACACGCGAGCTATGTTTTCGTAGCTTGGAAAGTGCAGAGCAGTACTGAATCTGGATTTGCTACCATTGTAAAGGGGCAAACAGGGCAAAACAAACTATATTTGGCAATTTGGCATTTTTTTATGTTTTGCAATTTTTCTCATCACTCAAGTGCAACATTGAGCAAAATTAAATGGCAAGAAAGAAAGAAAACCGTATTTGGGGTTTACGATACCATGGGATTACAGGAGCCATCTTTAAAATCGATATTCGGTTAAGCGATAAGCGCGGAATGGGTCAGTTGAATGGAGTATCAACAACCGAGAAAAACAATAAGCTAAAGTTAAAGACCATAGCTTGATTAATTTAGCTTTGAAGTTCCTTCCGTGGAGTGCACTGTAATTGAGAAATAATGATGTCTTCTCAGTAGCCACGAAGAATTTTCTTTCAGAATTGTTTACGTTAGCAATATTGGTAGAAACCAAATAATCATACACTCGAAATAGATTCAAGAAAACCGATTAGAACCAATGTGTTAAGACGATAACGTAAAAACAAGGGAAAACATCAAACTTTCAAATCTCATTACTCGTTGAATATTCAAATGTTTTAAAGCGGATTCCTTTATGTGAACAACAAAACAGATGCATCAGTATGGTTTTGGCTTTTGCTCATGATAAAAAATGTCCTTATGGTCTTAAAAATCGACGTCACGGTAGAGCAAACGCTGCAATAGATCATTCTTGAATTTTATACCAGGCAATCCATCTCGGGCGATCGCCGCTTGTTTCTTGATCCACTCAAGTGACAATTAAAGCCTAAATGATGGATCTGGCACATATAAAACAATTGCTAAATTTATTTTGCATAGTATATATCCTAAAAATGATGATATTTTACGTATGAGATATGAGAGCAGACACATGTAAATAATCCTATATTTTTCGAAATGTTATTGTGTGATAACATTTTGCATTGTTATATTCTTTTGCGCTGAAACCACATTTGTACGAAATTCGACATTCTAAGCACCACACATAAGTTTATAACATTTTGCCTTGTTATTGATGTTATAAACTTATAACAAGGTGCTATGGATGGATTTCAAAATAATTTGGCACACTTGTTCTCCTTGATGAGTAAAAGTGCCATTTGGAAAATTTATTCAGGTAGGTCTAAGGTCAAGGTCACACTTGAAGGTCAAATGATAAAATGGCCATAATTTGAGCTTGTCTGAGCCATAACTTCAACATTTACGAATGGATTTCAAAATAAAAGGTCACACTTGAATGTCAAATGATAAAATGGTCATAAATTGTGTTTGTCCGAACCATTACTTCTTCATTTACGGATGAATTTCAAAATAATTTGACACAATTGTTCTTCTTGCTGAGTGGAAGTATCAAGTGACATATATGTTTGGGTAGGTCGAAGGTCAAGGTCACACTTGAAGGTCAGATATTGTAATTTTTATTAATTGAGCTAGTCTGGGTCATCAGTTCTTCGTGAAAATTAAAAAAAAAGAGAAGAAAATGCTGGCTAAGCATGATGTTGTTTGGCTTCTTTCCAGAGTGAAACAGTTACTTAGTCTTGACATACTTATAGGTCACTATAGCAAACAGCGGGCTCGACCAGTTGTCCCTGGACAACCTTCTAGTTAACATAATTTTCTGCATCAAAGGACACATAACGCATTATTGAGAACATTTACAGAAAAAATGCTCAATTCTGCAATGTTCAGTCATTGACAAAATACTTGCACTAAAGGAGAGCAATTCTATTGCTTGATGGAGAAACGTTGTGGTTTTCTGCAAAGTGTGAAGGTGCAAAAATACACCTATTGCTTGATGGAGAAACGTTGTGGTTTTCTGCAAAGTGTGAAGGTGCAAAAATACACAAAAATCTAAAAGTTGCAAATGAAGTGATATGTTTTAGCACAATTATGTAGCGGACACAGAAACCTTATTGCGTCTTAAAGTGTGTCTACTGCTCATTCAATATATTCCACAACCTTTAGTCAATATATTATTGGAAGATCGTAACTTAGCAATTAGTTTTATAATGGTCGACAGGTATGGAATTATCCCAGCCACATTTAAGACACTGTGTACATAAAACCAAAGCTCCGTTTGACTTAAACTTTTTATGGATGAAAGGCCCCTATATAGGGCTAATTGTTCACAAATATTATTCAATTATATTATATCAGGAAAACGCCCTTTTGGCGACTTGTCCTTTCAAATTTCAAAAACTCATAGACGCAAATATCCAGGGGTTTAAGCGATTGTTATATTTTCTAAGAATTGCGATGTTTAAAGTGTTGGATGTTAGATGATATCTGTAGCAATTTTCTTTCATTGTTTTTTTTTTAAAAAAAAAACAACATAATATGACGTTCTAGTTTTGTTTTTGTTCTGTAGTTTATAATAAAAAGTAGGTTTTGATTGATGTTGCTGTTGTTTCATAGTTTCCTATCGTGGTGATTTTAGATTGTGAGCTTGGTGTTACCATTTAACACATTCAGACAAAGTTCCAGTGCCGAAGCTTCTAATAAATCCATTTTATGGAAATGTTTACTGTTTCTCGTAAAATGCGTCAGTAAGTGTGGCTCGGAGACCTGACCATCACCTTTTTTCTTACAAACTTTTGGGGTTTAGCGACAATACAGAAATGCGTGTCTGACGCACTTAATTTGGTATTTTAGTTACGTTTGAATTTTCTGATATGAAAAAATGATTTGTTTCCTTACTGGTTACTATGAATATATAAAAGAAACAAAAGTAAGTTATAATGCCATGTAATATTTATGTTTTTTCTATATGCCAGCAGTGGTTTGAGTGGCTTGGTCATTGTGAAGAAAGTCACCGGAAGGTCGTGAGTTCGCGGCTCACCGTCGCCATCCGACGACTGTTAAAACTCTGTCTGTCAACCCTACGACTGGAAAACTCTGTCAACACTACAGTAAACGGGTACCTTTTTCGAAGCAAGGAAGGATAAGGCAGTGAAAAGGCTGCGAAAGGAGAGATATGGGCTCCGCCTTTCATCAGCTGTGCCCAAGATACAGTGGGTCTCTGACCCCCACTGCCCCTTCGGCTATTAGGCTATGTTATGTAAAACCTTAACCGTATGTTAAGTAGGCACAGTAGCTTGTGCCTGAACAACTGACGCGACGTCGTTACAAACTCAGACGTAGTCGGATCTTAATCCAGAGAGAGAAACAGTACTGGACAAAAAGTGTGTGTGTGTGTGGGGGGGGGGGTCTAAACAAGAGTAACGTTATCGTTTAACATTGCACATAAAGGTCTTTCGGATTTCAGACGATCCTCTTGCTACTTCAGCGCTAATTGCACCTTTACGCAAGCCTCATAGTCACTGTTATATCACCGCATGTCTAATTAAACAGCTCTAGAGTCTTTAGCGGTGAAATTCCTAGTTTGTGACTAAATCTCATAACTGTGCGCTCCCGCGTTTGTCAGAAAGCAGCATTTTTCACTCTGCAGTAACAAGCATTAGCCCTTACTAGCGAACTTCAAACTGCAATGACGTTATCCAAGTTTCAACAGTAGGTGTCAAAAATATATTTCTCCCGTCTTTGCATGTATAAGATAGGCTCTCAGCTCATATAAGACACTTCTATCTTACACGTGGCAACATCTTTCTTATATTAGCAACCAAACTTTTTCAATTTTTGACTAATATGTTTATTTTAAATGAACAAAATGGACACGCAAGCATGTCGGATGATGTTTGATAGCAGATCATAAGTTTGTGACGTCACTCAATTTAAATGACATCACTAAAACCGGTTAAAACGTCGCTAGCAAACTTGACGCGCGTGACGTGAGAGGCTTAGTTGCATTTTGTTTTCGCCCTCTGGAAGATAAAACAGTCCACATATCGTGTTTTCCGTCTATTTTTCGGGAGCAAACTGTGGTTACACCCATTTTAGGACCCGATAAGCACACTGGGCTGCTCAAATTTTATTTCAGATCACTGCTTAAAAAGTTAAAATTTTCCTGTTCTGAAGCCTAATCCGACTTGAGGTTTAAAATCCGCTAACAACGGGAGAAAAATAATCCATCATGAGCCAGTCCATGTAGGATAGGTAAATCTCACCCTCGGGGTCGGGTCAAGCCTCGTCCCTGGTTGAAATTCCGACCCCTCGGGTGAGATTTCCTTGTGCTACATGGACACTCATGATGGATTGTTATTCTTCATAGCATTAGAATTTCATCTGATTTGGCGCGTTAGTTTGATTTTTATTGGTGATTGCTCAAATTAAATTATGTAAGTGTAATCAACGTTATTTCAACGTGCAGCGCGATTGGTGCGGCGCGGTGGCATACTTTGAACGTCTATATAATTGGAAAGGAACAAGATTCAAACTGTATATTTATTCTGTTAATGAGAACTGAATTACAGTCCAGCTTGATATGATTTTTGTAATAATGCTACAACGAATAAGCACGTAGTGACATTATCTGGATCAACTCTTGTACAAACAATCTTCAGCGAAAACAGCTTTGTTACGGAGGCAGAAGCGATATATCAGTGCATTACTCTTGTTGAGCATTCACGAACATTTTGTCGTCACAAATTGACTGACTCCCATGTGGCAATAAAAAGGCGTTTCTGCAAGCACACTTTGAATTTTATGATTGGTGGAGTAAATAACTTAACAATAGCATTAACCTCTAATCCGTTCACGTGAGTTCATTTCATCCAATGTTTGAAGGCGATTAAAGAAAGGTCTTGAAATTATTCATGATATAACTTTACCCTGAATAACTTTAATTGCTGGGCGTATCCAGTCTTCAATTTATTTATTTTCTTAAATTCTCCTACTTCCAGTGACTATCACAAATCATAAATTAGACAAAAGTTCTTTTACAAGCGATCATTATCATGCCTAGGATATAGTTTTTCGTAAGAAATTTGAAAGTTAAAAGAAATATTCAGGGCGTATATCTTTAATTGCACTACTGTAAGAGAAAGAAATTTAAAGAGTAAATACACTTCAGGAACTGACTGAATCAGATCCCAAACCCTATCTATCCCCAACATCAAAGGGATATTTTGACAAAGACATCCCAACAAACAATAAATTACAAGTGATAAGCCGAGTCAGCAGCTCTTTCCCAAATAGGTGGCAACTCAGCTATCTTTACTGAAATAAATAATTTATACCAAAAGAAGGGTTAAAATGAAAACACAATAAGTTAAACAGCACCGAACATAAAACAAATGCAACCGTAACGAAAGTATCTTCCCTTTTGGTAACAACTAAAGTTGTGAAGAAAAAAAGTACTACACAAGCACCGTATATATTGCTTCGGTGTCGTGTAGCATTGCAGACTCGGAGACACTGCGCAGCATATTGTATTATTAAAAGACCGTGTCAAATATGGGTTGGAATGAACATACATTTCACTGGGATGCAGTTGTTATTCTTCAGGTTGTAGACTGGAGACTCGAAGCAATTAAACATAGATCTATGTTCATACAAACACAAATAAAGCATTTAACATGACCAGGGGTCAGAAGACTAAGAACATGATTATGATACTTGGGGACTCGGAGACCGGAGACTAGATGCATTTAGATATAAACATACAAATACGTTGTCGGAGACTCCGGGGACTGGAGACTCTGGGGACTGAATATATAGGGGATCCCATATATTGACTCATACACGGATATATTGGAGACAAGGAGAAATGAATATGCGGGTAAATGTTCTATAAAAGGGTTATCCTTTGGAAGCAAGGATCACACCAAAGAACTGAAAACTGTCGAGTGTACAAGTTTTCTGGGCCAGACTAGCTAGTTTGGGTCAATTAGGCCTCATCAGTGACCCTCAAATATTTTTTAAAGTTCCACAATGGAATCAATGATCCCAAACACGATACTACTGGGGACCCGGGGACTGGAGACTCGGAGATCATTTAAAAATAGATACATATATGCATACACCTATACGCTGACGATTTGGGGATCTGGAGACTCGGAGACAAGGAGATGAAGGGGACATACATACATACATACATACATACATACATACATACATACATACATACATACATACATACGTACATACGTACATACATACATACATACATACATACATACATACATACATACATACATACATACATATATTTTGATAATAATTTAGGAATGAATTTCATTTTTTGGTTAATTTTCGAAGTATGAACTACATTGGATCGCGTGCTAAGTAAGAGAGTCGCGAAGGGTTTATATAAACTTCGCACGCGACCTAATGTAGTTTACACTTCAAGAAACACCAGAACAGTTAAGTTCATATCCTATATTTACATTCTTTTCTATCTATTAACTGACCAACAAATTTGTGTTTGGGTCAACAGTTGAAGCAGAAAAATATTTGTACGCAGTTTTTACCTAATTTCGGAGCAGCGTCAACGACGCCATAGCGTCGCCAATCAGATTGGAAAGAAGCATTGTTTATTTTTTTCCTCACTCAACATCGCGTGAACCGATGTATTGAAGTATAAACTACATTACCATATGCTTTTCATTAATCATGTTTATGGTATGTACAGAAAATCCACTTTGTGATTCCAAAGAGAAGGAGCCAAGAAATTGACGATTGCTTTTTTCTGGAAGAATGAGGACAGTGAAAATAGCAGTGGAGTATGCTTTGCTTCATCCAAAACTTTCAGCTCACGGTTCTTTTTCTACATAGAAACGATTGAAAAAAATCGTCTTTGTTTCTATCGCCATCATTTCACGCTACGTATATTGTTGTTGTTGCCTCTAATCTCCGAGGTCGTGAATTCGGTAGTGTGGAGGATTCTGGGGGTGCTTAAGTGTAGCTGGAATGGCACTTTAAAATAATCGTAAAATTAGCATCTTTGATTTGAATTTGAGTAAGCACTGCACAAAGCGAGCATACATGTATATGTCCAAGACACATTTGGATGTAAAAAAGAAGTAAGTTACTTTTTTTAAATCAATATGACGTTTTGTAATGGTAAATGTTTTTGGCGATTTTAGCTTTAATAATCATTAAAACAAGGCATCGTCTTCTTTCGAAAATGTGAATTTTTCGTACATTCAATTCTGTGCTCGCTATCGGCAGTGCTTACTCAAATCAATTCAAATTTGGTGTTTTTACAGTGCATTAACATTGCAGTTTGTCTTCATACTATAAGTAAGAACTAAAGTATTATGATTTCTATAATCTTGGTAAATTTACTTTGTAATTATGCTTGGTACATTTACTTTGAAATTATTATGTTTATGCTAAATTATACTTGGAAATTATGCTTGGAAATTATGCGAGGAGTATTTAATAATCATTGCTGTGAGGAAACAATACATTATCCATTTTCCGGAAAGGAGTGTGTGTGAGAGAGAGAGGGGAGGTTAAGGGGTGTCGCGAGTGCGCGCGCGCGCATGTGTGTGTGTGTGTGTGTGTGTGTGTGTGTGTGTGTGTGTGTGTGTGTGTGTGTGTGTGTGTGTGTGTGTGTGTGTGTGTGTGTGTGTGTGTGTGTGTGTGTGTGTGTGATGGGGTGGAGGTAGTCGTCAGTATGACTATATTGTAATTTTTCCGGGAAATAGCCAACTTCAGAACTTCAGGTGTTCTAAATTACCGTATATGCCCATATTGTGAAGTTTGTATTATCTTTTGCGGGTTCATCTGGTTGTTTTCTTTCGCTCAAGTATTTCAGTGATCTTGTTTGACACTCCTTGGATCTCCAGGCGTTTCAATACGTTGTTGCTGTCGATGTCTCAGCTTTGGTTCAGCATAGAACTTATTCGTGTGTATGTTTTTTCTTCCTGTTCGTTTGTTTGTTTACTGTAATGAACTAAATGTTTTGGACCACAGCAGGTGCAGAGGGCGAGGCTTGGATCCAGCAGAACTTTTTTAAACCAAACAGTTAATCTGTGACTGACCCTTTTTGTCTGGTTCCATAATGTTTCGTGTTCTTATTTCCATTTGTCTGAGGCCTAGCAAAATTGCTCTCTTCTTAAGCTGTGCACTTTGCATTTTTTTTTGTCTTGTAATTTAAAACTATAAAAAAGGTAGAAATAGATTTTACTATTGTTTTTGATTGGGTAGCTGAATGACGAGCTGTTTAGGAAAGAGCTGTTCATTCGGTCTACCGTTCGTGACTTTCGTGAATTAGTTCAATTTATGTATATCCTTTTTTCACGTTTGGTTTTGAGAACGAGAAATGACATCATATTCCTGATCACTCCCCATCTTTTAACTTAACACCAGTGTATCAGACGAGCTACAACAGTTTACATATGTGTCGCACCTTCCGAAAGTCCATTAACGGATTTTATTATCCTTTTTACAAACAGCTAAATTGACCATTACAAAATTAACATAGTGTTTAAGATTTGACTTAAAAAAATGTGTCGTTGGTAAGATTTGAAGAAAACTATAAATCTTTGTTTTCAACATGTTGTATTTTCGTTATTTATTAAAGGAACGCAAGGAAAACATCTATTTATTTCTCCATTTTTCAGCCTTTTCTTTTGTTGTTTTCTTTTAAATCGAGCGGCAAGCGGAATTACAATTTACAAACGTGACATCCTACGTCACAGCACTGACGTCATAATCTGTATTTCATTGTTGTATTGGTACAGTATTTGTGATTTGGGGGTAGGTGAGCTGATTTTACCCCTTTTCAGCTCCTCTAGAGGAATGTGAATGAAGTTGCCAAGTTTTTGTTCGCCAATTTACATTTGACCATCTGAACCATTTTAAATTTTTAAAGTGTTGTTTCTTTCTATGATTTGATTTGGTTGGTTGATTTGATGCTTAACGTCCACGGTAAACAACTAAGGTCATGTCGGGACGGTCAGTTAACCTAACCACACCTGGACAGGCTTAGACCTCCTAAGCGGTTAACCAGTACTAAGTGCACATACTTTCGCCAGTAACTGACAACTACCCTTCTTGAATCAGCGGAAGGAGAAACGAAAGTATGTGGCCAGACCGGGATTCGAACCCAGGACCTCTGACTTACGAGTCAGGTGCCCTACCGATTGCGCTACCCGGCATTTGAAGACATTTGTGAGTTTGCCCTCAATCTCCTCTTTTGACCCCCCCCCCCCCCCCCCACCCCGCTGTTGTAGACCCCTTAATTTCAATAAACATTTAACATCAGAGTTACCTTTTTACATCTTTTTCGGGAGAAAACACTTATGTACTTTGTAGGTTTATGAAAAAAGTTAGTAACTCGGTGACAAAATACCAGTTAAAATCCCTTTCAGAGCCCCATGAAGAAAATTAAATAGGACATCAGTACTGCCCCTTCTGATATTTATATTGTTAAATGTGAGTCTACTCTTTTTACATGCATGTCGTTGCTTATGGAAAAAATATGAGATTTTTTAACAGAGTTTCGTTTCTTATTTGTTTCCTGTCAGAATGGGGTACCCTCTGTAACAGGTTTCATCAGTTTTCCTCTGTTTTGTCGTTATAGGCAGGTATGTCAGGCTGACCGCGCGAAATGATGGCACGCGCTTGAAAAGGGCAAAAAGTTGGGTTTTTCGATACTCGGATACCCACCATTGGTAACACCAAGGAAATACTATTTCTGTTTTGTTCCTTTATATAACTAAGTAACTAAGTATATAACTATGTAACAAACAAAATTCAGGTCAAAACATGCAATTTTCGACTCTAGCAGGTTTGCTGGTTCCTATTAGCCAAAAGATTTATGTCGATATTGTTAGCACTGTATTCCTTAAAATTATGATGTTACTTTTTTTAGAAGAAATGTTTGTTATTTTCTTTTAAAGAATATAATAATTAAGCCAAGATTGCTATGAAGCACTTTTAATGATAGCAAACCTAAGCCAATTACAACAACAGAAATTGAGGTAACTTATTACTGTCTAGAATTTCATTCGGTCTAATAAAAATTATTTGAATGCGAAAGGCTGTTGTTTTCACAAGGATGGTCGTTTTTTACATGCATTTTGGAGTGCAATGAATAGATTTATGATGAGACCTAACTTTTACCCAATATTACAACTGTAAAAAATAACTGTTTGAATGTTGTCAAAATAGTCAAAGGTTGCAGCCTATATATCTAAACATAGACTACTGAGATTTTAGCACGGTGGGAAAAACTCTGAAGTTTTTTTAACTCATGCGGAAGCATTAAGACCTTCACGAAATAGAGTTTATCAATCGTCCCATTTAAGATATGGGATTTATAAACCGAGGGAGGTTTGAAGATCCGATAAAGAAACGACTCCGAAGGACGAGTTTCTTTATCGGATCTTCAAACCTCCCGAGGTTTATAAATCCTATATCCTAAATGGGACGATTCAATAAACTGTATATTACATTCGTATGCCTTAGATTTAAAGAATATTTCCATCTGTATTTATGTTTTCAAGTGTCCTTCCGAGACCCTGCACACAATAGCGCGAAAGGATACATGAATACTGAATCGCTTTGACCGCCATTTTGTTTCTTGAACGGGCCAATGTTTGTTATAATAAGAATATTTTACTGACCAATGGAACCTACATCATGTCTTTACAATCATCGTCTGTACGGCTATTGGTCCCGACGATCCAAGGCTCGCTCGATGGAAGTCTGTTATGAGCTGGATGATGCGTTTCTTATTGCACACTGCGGGGCGTGTATCGTAAAAGGAGATGCGTTTCCACATAAAATGGCATTTTCGTAAAATCATTCATGTCCACACGCCATAAACACATATCAAAGTTTGTTATGAGTTTGTTTAGCGTCTGTTGTTTTTCTCAAGATCATAAAAGGCAACTGCAGCGGTATTTAATAGCTACAACTGCAGTGGAAAGTAGTTCTAAAAGCCGGTACCCGGTCGTACATTAATAACTAATCTCCGAATGTTATCGGGAAGGTAATCAATCTACAGGGATTTATTTCCCTAGAGGGAATAAATCCTCGTAGAGAACTGGGAAATAGTATATTTATATTGACAAGAAATCTTGTATATCTTCGTTAAGAATGTAATATACGATTTTAATGAACAATATATATAAATGATATTGCAGGGATTTATATAATATATGTGCCTTAAATTTCGGCAGAAATTATCATCACTTAACTTGGTTTTATACATACTGAATAGATAAAGAAACGCAACTCCAAATTTAAATGTGTGTATTTGCAGAAATAATCAATTTTGCAGAAAATCGATTTAATGACAAGAACTAAGTGATTCTTCATGAGCAGTTGCCACTATAGAGATTTCAAATTTTCAGGATGACCGTGTGGCAAACGAATCCGTTTGTGGTGGTCATTTCACAAGTTCAAAAACACAAGCAGTTGATAGCGTGTCAGTACCCTCCATTTGCATTGAGTACCGCACATACACGCCTTGTGCATATTCCATTGCATTCCACTCCTGTATAAGCGCGTGTTATCAAAGCGTTGTTGGCGGCTTGGGGCGGAGGTGGGGCGTCTACGAACACGCCTATCCAGGGTGTCCCAATGATGTTCAAAAGGAGGAAGGTGTTCAAAAGGAGGAAGATCAAGACAATAGGGAAGGCAGAGCAACAGGTCAATTTTGTTTTGCTGAGCCGTGTAACATGCGCGTGAGAGTTATCTAATTGAAATGTAACGTTGTGCTGACGTATAAACAGCACAACCTCCAGTCATTAAATTACGTCAACGTAATCCTGAGTTGTCAAACGGTCATCAGTGAATATCAGAAACGTTCTATTACCATGAAATATATCTGCCCGCCCGCACCATGAACCCACTTCCTGCAAACCGATCAACTTCGGCTACGCAATTGTTACGATAGCGTCTGATACGCTTGTACACACGCTGACGGATCTATACAACAGATACTGGACTCATCCGAAAATGTAACATTACGCCATTGACGAAGGGGAACCCGAAATTGTCTGTGTTGAATGAATCAGGCCATTCTAACCTGACGTCGTTGTGGTGTTAATAGCACACCAACGTACGGACGCCGCGGGCGTAACCTAAGCTCTCAAAGCGCACCATGAACCCACTTCCTGCAAACCGATCAACTTTGGCTACGCAATTGTTACGATAGCGTCTGATACGCTTGTACACACGCTGACGGATCTATACAACAGATACTGGACTCATCCGAAAATGTAACATTACGCCATTGACGAAGGGGAACCCGAAATTGTCTGTGTTGAATGAATCACGCCATTCAGGTTTATTAGCGTGGATTTACTCATTTGGAAGTTCCTGACAATTGCAGCCTGGGACGTCCCGCATAGAAGTATTTAGACCGCTGCTTGACGTTAATATTGCATCAAACGTATAAAGTATTATGGAAACATTTTACCAGAAGCCCAAACCACAGGTAACACAATTTGCAAATATGGCGAAGTTACTGTGTACATTTAATGTACTGTCAAAAACAACGAATTGCCTAGTTTTCGGATATCGTCCAATTTTTTTTCCGTAATATCGTTTGAAACGTATGAAATTAAATCACAAAATAAATTTTCTGCAAATTTGTTCTAGACCTTGAGCTGACCATAGACCCCCCTCCCCCCCCCCCCCCCCCCCCCCCCAGGGGGAATTTTGAACACTATGATTTTCTAAAACTACATTATATACGAAACAAAATGACACATGTTAGCCCTCTGTACGTTGGGGCGTTAACGTGTAACGTCAACGTTAATTACACTACCCAAATTTACATATTCACGTTATGATAGAAAATACACATTGGTATACACATGTTAGTATTCGCCCTAAATAATGTTGGGTTTTGTCTGCTAGTACGTAAATTGCTGTTTCAAGGTAATTGACATGGTCAAGGATAAGTTGACTAACCCGTATAACGTAGTTTACATTGTATTTGACGTTTTTTCGCCTTCAGTGTCTAAATACATGTAATATAAGAAGCAAATTGTAAGAACTGAAGTGAAGAGAAAAGTAATTGTCATATATATGACTGTTTCAATAGTCTAGTAAAAAAACTAAAGTCTTACAAAACTCGTCTGCAAACACGATAAATATGTAACCCCAACAAAAATTCGGGGAAAAACAACCAGACTAAATCGGTGAATCGGTGGACTGAAGTTTATACGTGCTCCATCAATCTTCTTTGATTCATGCCCAGCTTAGATAAGTTAGGCAGCAGTTAGCAGTGGATATATTAAATGTGGACAGAATCTATCTTATTTTTGAACAATTTAACCTACAAAATGACGAGGAAAGCTAAGAAAGCCAACATCAGCTGCATTTCCTTATTAATGTTATCTGTATTATGTCTTAAGTAGACCTTGCTGTATATGTAAATATGAAGAAACGCCAATGTTATGTGTCCTCAAACTATAAAAAAAACATCGGATAGTGTATATATAAAAAGCAATCTAACAGTAACGTTACGTTACATAATTGTAATATGTCGGGGGGTAAGATTTGTGAGTCATCTGTTATCAAAAATTTAGTCCCCGGGCAATATGAATTATTCAGTGCTGTAGTATTAGCTTACCACTGGCAGTCAGATGGCAATTTAGCCTTTTGAAATACACAATAACTCAGCAAGACGCACACAGACTGTTATAGCTGAAGCAGTTCGACCTTACTTTCAATTCAGTTTCACTTAAAAGTGACTTCATAAAAATGTTTTTTTTTTTTAAATTGTATGCATAGAATGAAATAAGTAAGAGTTGATATATGCTGCAACTGATTAATAACTAAATGGTCTCATGTCTGCCAGAAATATCAAGCCCTATCTAGTATAATGGATATGGTCACTTGCTGCAAACCATGGAAGCATTTCAGCAAAAGTGGATAGGTACAGTTTCCAGTTTCCATCTCGAATTGCACGAGTAAATCTCAATAGAATTGCAACCATTTCCATATACTGACGCCAAAATAATATGCAGGGCACGTCAGCATGTTCTTCATCAAAAGAAGTCAAAATATTTAATGGCTTTAATTCTCCAGAAAGCTGTTCTAATGTATCTTCCATGGCTTCAATATTTGAACTATCCACAGATTCAACGAGCTGGTATGCAAGATTGTCAATGCTATCTGTGTTGATTTCATAATCATTTGCCTCACACCAGTCCAATAACAAGGGCCAAAATAAGATCCACAAGGCCTCATATGTCATTTTATGCGCTCTAAACGCCCTGTTCCACTGTTTACCGTTCAAAATATTTTCCGCTACACCTTGACCGAACACAGTGCTTTCAACCCATATATCAGATAGCCCAGAGTCTTCCATAAAGTGTCCTATTACTTTCACAAAATTCCTTCGAGCATAATGATAAGGTTTTCACAGTCGTGTGGACTGTGCCATTGCAGAAGCTTTGCTTTACAGTAGAGCTGCTCGTCAAAAGTGATGACAGTATGCCTTTGCCCTGCCGTCTTTGTCATTCCTATACGGTTTTGTATGACTGTCCAAATTCTGTCGTACTCATGAGCAGGAAAATTAATGATAGGGAGATGCCCTAAAACTGTTTGTGGTGCCCTTTCTGTAGAAAGTTGCTGATTAAAACCACTCCACAGTGGTATTTTCTGATTATTTATTTCAACATTTCTAGACAAAAACCATGCTCTATCTTTTGCGTCTGCATATACTGCTAGGTCATGATCTTTTGTAAGAACCCCTGTACTAACTTCTGACTCAAAGAAGGTTTCAGGTTTCGCTGTACCTATATCAGAATCTTTAAGAGATAAAAAGTTGTCACGCACTTGAACAGATCGCATGACGCCACGTTCTATTTTCAACTCTTCCTCAGGAGAGTCATCATCTGGGGACATAAATGCCGCTGTCTGAGAGGCATCGAATGTGCCTTTGCCACTAAGTGTGTCTTCATTTATATCAATGTTATCATTTGCAAACCTTATATAACCTGATATTTGTTTACCTTCAAAGTTTCGAGGAAGAAGGTGTCCATGGCTGTTAAAACGGGTGATAGCATCGTTTGCTATTGATGTATCAGAACGCAAGACTGATTCATAACTTATAGAATGACCTCCAGCGTGCAAAAGCAGTACAAGTTTTTTGGAGCGAGTGGCTTGATGGATTGTTAGGCCGATACCTTGGTGATTTGGAGTTTCTTTCTTTCCACCTGATGCCAGAAATACAATATCCTGTGCAATACTTAAAATACGGGCATGCAGTGTATCACATGATGCGCCATCATCGGCTTCGTCATCAAATAATTCTTCATCTGATGAGCAAACTAACATAAGAAAAAGATAGAGACTTTCTGGTACAACTTTCTCTGCTTGTTTTACATTAATATTGCCGATAACAGTATGTCCAGGTGTTTCATGTAAATCACCACGTATTTTAAGTGCAACACGAAACAACCAACTCAGTATTTCTTGGTCCAAATCAGCAGTTTCAAACGTGGCATCTGCAATTAAAATCTCTTTAAGGCCAGCTTCTTCATCAGATGTAACATGTTTCCGCATTAGATGCGAAGAAGCTTCACAGGGAAATATCAAAAGTGACTCGGTTGGCTTCAGTGGTCCCACAAGACAGTTGCTTCTGGCACAGCAGCGCTTGTAGAGGCAATTGGCTCCATGGTTCTTACGAGACCCTTACCAATATCAAGATAATATTGCGTATGTGACAATAATACTGTGTACAACAATTTAAATTAACCTTAAGCTTAAAGTACTAAAAATGTTAGCTATTTTGGTATAAAACAAATAAGGATGACTTGAAAAGCAGAAGAAATAACGCTTAACAACATTAATGGAAACACATCTTTTCAAAGCAAAGATTGTATGTCTTTTTTAACACTTTTCAGCTGTTGCGATTGACGCTAGGCGACCCATCAGGCAACAAGTTAAACGGTGTTAAAAATACAATGCACCGCGGCGGAGGGTGAGTGTGAAGGTTTGGGCCCAGTAAAACCGGTTTAAACTCCCCAGTAGTTATTACTGACCGTCCCAAGGCGGTACTTTCGTTGCGGTTGCATTTGTTTTATGTTCGGTGCTGTTTAATTTTTTGTGTTCTCATTTTAACCCTTCTATAATAAAAATAGAAAATAGGTAAAAATAATTGTTAAATGTTTTCGTATAATTTGCTTAATCCGTTGTAACCCTTCTATTGGTCTAAATTATTTAGAAAAATAAAGATAGCTGAGTTGCTTTCCTATTTGGGAAAGAGCTGCTGACTCGGCTTATCACTTGTAATTTATTGTTTGTTGGGATGTTTTTGTCAATCTTTCCCTTTGATGTTTGGGATAGGGTTTGGGATCTGATTCAGTCAGTTCCTGAAGTGTAGTTACTCTTTAAATTTGGTTAGAAATATGTGCTTGCTGTATTGCCCTAGTAAGGAGAGAAAAATACAAAAAAATCATCCTCACCAACTGCAAGCACAGTAGGCCGTTGCCTACTATTATCCAAATTATTAGGAAGCCCCGTCACTGAAAGTTACCCAGTAAGATCGCTTGACTGGAACCAGCCCCTTTATTAGTTTAGGACATGGTTTGGGTTCATGAATAATTATAGAGAAGGAAGGCTTCCTATAATTGTGTTGTCCTCATGTTACTTCCTGTTCCCTAGACACGGGAGTCACTAAGGGATTTTGGGAAACATGGCTGAAATTGTTAAGAAAACAATCGATGAAACTTGTTGGGAGCAAACAAACATCTCTAAAAGACAGTATTTTAGCGTACACTGAACTCCTGGGAAACAGTCAAACATACTAGGTCCAACTCTTGTATCAATTATTTGGCTAACCTGTTGTGTTGCTGTGCATCTTTATTCCCCCCACCCCAACACGCACACACACACACACACACACACACACACACACACACACACACACACACACACACACACACACACACACACACACACACACACACACACACACACACACACACACACACACACACACACACACACACACACACACACACACACACACACACACACACACACACGCACACACACACACACACACACACACACACACACACACACACAGAGACGATTCGTTGAACACACTTTATGAATTTTAGTTAAAAAAATTACCACTGTTCGCGGTCTAACAGGCCAGAACCATCCCCCACTAATTTGCCACAATTTTCATCAAAATCTATTCAAAAGTTACTGAGATATTGTCAGTTTCATGTTTTTGTGCTATTTTTAGTAACGGCAGATGGCGGCCATCTAGGAATGTCAAAATGCAAAAAATCCAAAAGCTTTCATGCAAGGACCATTTTGACACAATATTGTAATTTTCTAATTTTCATATTTTGCTATTTTAAGTAACAGAGGCCAACTTGATGGGTCTATATTTGTTAATTTTTGAAACACCTCAAAGTAAGAATAATTTTGCCACAAATTTCGTCTAAATCCATTCAGCCATTACTCAGATATTGTCATTTTCATGTTTGTGCTATTTTTAGTAACGGCAGATGGCTGCCATCTTGAAATGATAAAATGCAAAATACCGAAAAAAACTTAATGAAATGACCATTCTGACACAAAATTAGTGCAATTCCATTGAGATTTTCTAATTTTCACATTTTTTCCATTTTTAGCAACAGAGGCCAACGTGACTGACCTGTAGTTAATTATTTTTGAAACATTTCAATGCAAGAATCATTTTGACACAAAATTCGTCAAAATCCATTCAACGGTTACTGAGATATTGTCATTTTCATGTTTTGTGCTTTTTTTAGTAATGGCAGTTGGTGGCCATCTTGGAATGCCAAATTGCAAGTAATCGAAACGGCTTCATGCAAGGAACATTCTGACACAAAATTGGTCCAATTCCAGTCAAGGGTTCTTAAGTTATTGTCATTTTTATGTTTGTGCTATTTTTAGTAACGGCAGATGGCGGCCATCTTGGAATGCCAAATTGCAAGTAATCGAAACGGCTTCATGCAAGGAACATTCTGACACAAAATTGGTCCAATTCCAGTCAAGGGTTCTTAAGTTATTGTCATTTTTATGTTTGTGCTATTTTTAGTAACGGCAGATGGCGGCCATCTTGGAATGCCAAATTGCAAAAATCGAAACAGCTTCATGCAAGGAACATTCTGACACAAAATTGGTCCAATTCCATTCAAGGGTTCTCGAGTAATTGTCATTTTTATGTTTGTGCTATTTTTACTAACGGACCCACGGCGGCCATCTTGGATAGTCAACTGGCACAAAATTGAAATAATTCCATTCAAAGACCGTTTCTGACCAAATCTGACCAGAATTTCCTTGAGATACTGACATATGAGCAAAATCGATCTTGTAAACGCTAAGTAGGTCACTGTGACCTAATTCCGCTATAGATTCTTTAATTTTTATAATTTTTAATTCCAAGGTCCCATTAATTTTCCATGCAAACTTTCAACAAAATACACCAAATGGTTCTGGAGAAGAAGATGATTTTGTTTTGTTTTTGCTACTTTTAGTAACGGCGGTCATCTTGTATTTTTGACCTAACCCAATTTTACAATTTTGAAACCCTGCAGTCTGGTCATGTTCCATGTGAAATTTGAGACCCATGGGTTCAGCGGTTTTAGAGAAGAAGTTGTTTGAAGTTGTTTGAATAAGTCGTTTTGTGACATGGGCATTTGAGCAAAATTACACTCGTAAACAGAAAGTAGGTCACTGTGACAAAACTCCGCTACAGATTTTTTTCATTTTTACAATTTTGAATACCAAGGTTTCACTGATGTTCCATGCCAAAATTTCAGACAAATATACCCAGTGGTTCTGGAGAAGAAGTTTATTTTATTGTTTTTGCTATTTTTAGTAACGGCGGCCATTTTGGATTTTCAACCTGACCCAATTTTACAATTCTGAGACCCTGGAGTCAGGTCATGCTCAATGTGAAATTTGAGAACCATGGGACCAGTAGTTTTACAGAAGAAGATGTTTGAATATTTGTTTTTAGGTGTTGACGGACATATTTCGGGACGACGCACGACGCACGCCGGACGCATTGGTATGACAATAGCTCACTATGGCCCTTCGGGCCAGGTGAGCTAAAAAATATTAGCGCCTAATAATTTTCCTGTTTTCCTGAAACTACTTGGATAGGGTAAACCTCCAGACATTTCTCTTATAAGGCTTGTCGTCTCGGCGGCAAGCCAGTATTCAAGCGGTTTAGTGATACCGAGTTATTTTCGGAAGAAACGATACGTCACACTTAGTCGGAAAATACCTGTACTGCAACTTCTAAACTTTTTTTGGGCCGCAATATTAAGCCAAAGAGATTGGAAAGCTCGTTCCGGTTTGAGACTGCATTTCTTCATTATTTTATTCACAGACATAACAAACAAAGACCTCGTCCGATTTTGTCTATTTTTATCCATATCCGATTTACCTCATCTGCTAAAAATAACAGATGGAAATTTTAATATTCTATTTTTGATAGTATATGTACTTTTTTTAATATTTCCGTTAAAAAGCACGTTTTTTTTTGACTTGGCCACATTTTTTTTGCTTTTTATAAACTGATTGCATTAAAAATGAAACTCTGAATTTAATGCAAAGTTTGTGGCTTTGCATCCGAAGAAATATACCAAAACCTGTGTAAGAAACAGTGTTTATATATAGCAATAGCGCAAAGCATTAGCTTTTCCAAAAATCGTGCAGCGGCGTCACGAAAAATAGGCCTACGGGCATCGCATAATCTGACTGGTCAGAGCAGCCGGCACACTGATCAGTCTTTTTCGGCATATATATTCTTCATGATGATCCATGATGAAGACATCTTTTATGCTGAGGATAGACTGATAAGACTGTGCTTATGCCGGAGTGGGCTGATCTGTGTATCTGTAAAAACTGAAAGACCAGAGTTCAAATTTATTGTTTAAATTTAGAAACAAGCGCTTTTGACGATTTTCTTCCCTTATCACATTACCTGAAATTTTTTTATTCCATCTATCTATGTGTGTGGCTTTCTTATAGGTAGAACTGACCGTGTTATGTATCACACTGGTCTGGCATTCACCACAGGCAACGAAGACAACGTACTATAAAACTCGATCGTTTTCAAATACTTCTTAGATTAATTTCAAACTAATGTTCTTACGGACCCGGCAGTTTGTTGTACCTCTTTGTCAGACTAGATTTTTGAAGAAATTCCGTTCTAGTATAAATGCAGTGCTTAAATAAGTTTCTTCACCAATTCGTTACCTAGTCGTTGTAGTCCAAAAATTGTTTTCAAGCATTTCTTGAATATACATATCAATTCAGTAGAACTTTTAATTCCTATTTCAAGAGTCGGGGGTCGGATGGTCCGTGAGACTATACTTCTGAAACAATCTTATCCTGATGAGCGGAAAAAGCAAGTTTCCTTAAGTTGTCTTCGTTACCTTTGTTGAATGCCAGACCAGTGTGGTATGTAAAAGTCGGTAATGTCGGTGATAAAATAACGCTTACGCATTGCAACGGGCACAAAGCGATATATTATGTACACATTTTTAGCATCTGATAAATTTCCTTTTGGCCATCAATATGTTCATGAATAGCCTGAAGAATGATACAGAAAAAGGGGACATTTCAGAATTGTTAATTTTTGAAGCTCAGAATTGTTAAAATTGAAACTGTTAGGGATCCATTGACAGCCTCATGACAACGGAGGGGTTGGTTGGTTGTTGCGATGATGCTCCAGTGCCGGGGCGTCCTACTTATTTGGATTATAGTAGAACAACGGCCTACTGTGCTTGCAGTAGGTGCGGGTTGGGGTGTGTGGACATTTTTTTGCTTTTATAACACTCTCTAATGTTGCCTTCTTAGTTCAGCTATACAAATGTACAGAGAAATATTTACACTCGTCGACGATTTCCTTAGATGAACCTTTACTGGGCTGACGATGTTCATACATCTACGAACAACACACATTCATGCAATCTTACGCGTAAGCAACGTCATGGTTAAATCAAATAGATGATTGGCCGACGTAACGATTGACATACGTCGTCATAGTGACGGCTGCTGTACATCATTACCAAACACGTTGGTTGATAACTATTCTTTGTCCTATTCTTGGCGTTAAGTTAGTCAGAACTACACGAATGAGTAAACAAAATTGATGTAAAAACATAGCATAAATATAAAAGATAAATTTCATTTGTCGGGAGTTCATGGAAATACGAAGGCAATAGGTTCCGTGGTTTGTTGTTCCCAAATGGTGTAAAGCAAGTTATTGTCCAAACAAAAAATAGCCTGCATTTTCTTCTCAGAGTGCCAAAATTTTGTTCCAGTCACTGCCACTAATGCCACTTAAACCAAAAATAAACTTCAGTAAAAAATAATTTACTTATTCTTTTGATGCCAAGTTCAGATGGGCCAAGATTCCACAGACATGGGTTTGAAACAGTCTTACCTAAAATTTTGATTGAGACTAAATGTGACTCAACAGCCGTAAAGAAAAGACTTTTGAAATAGGTCCATATAGTTATCTTCCTTGAGACATGACTAACGGCCGGCCAAAATGTTGGAAAACTGATTTTTGTTGTTGTTTGTTTGTTTGTGTGTGTGTGTTGTGTCTGTGTGTGTGTGGTGTCTGTGTGTGTGTGTGGTGTCTGTGTGTGTGTGAATATTTCTTCAATTTGTTTTTCAAATAAATTCTACTCTTGTTTTTACCTTACACCCGTGGATAATACCACCATTCAAGAAGTTAGGAGACGACGTCTGTAAGCTAGTTAGCTTGTTGTCGAATCCTTTATATTATCCATGTATGAATTGATTGTTTAGATTGTTCTTTAGAATGTACAATAAACGCAAAGATTAATGCTATATAAATATATTTCGTCGCATAGCTAAAGACCATTTCCTGCATTGCTCAACTGTTCCAGTCCTTTGCGTCCCCTGCCGAGTACATGGATTTGAGCAAAATATTGGAACAATAAGCCAATCCAGATATAATTTATCTTGAATAAAAAATAATAAGATGATAATAATAACAGTAATTATAAAGTGTTATCATAGAAGTGACATCCCTTATCAGAATTATTTAGTCCTAGATCCCAGCCGGGGAAAAAATTGGGAAATCCGATCACATTTGCTTTCATCTCTGATTAGGGCGACCCTTATGAGACCCATGCCACGTTTTTATGTTGGGGGACGTAGAAACTATTTAAATCATAAAAAATGTCCAAATCTTCCAACCTCCTTCGGAACTTTAGATATAGTAACATTATACGAGTGTTGTATTGTAATCAGTTTTCATAATTATTTCAATAAAATTTGACAAATTTCTTTGAGTTATTGAATTTGCACTCATTAAACTTTAAGATAATTGAGTAACGTGTAAAGTAAGGTTGAATAAACGTTTTCATTTGTAAAAATACGTATTTCATAATGTAGTGAAATTCGTCGCCTACACAAAGGTTACAAATTCTTTCATTTACTGGTTTAGATTGCCAGGGTCCTAATTCGACTGGTAGCTTATGAATTCTGGTTTTAAAAGCAGTTAATATTCTACAACGTTTATTTTGGCAAGTATACCAAATTCAGTTTTAATTAATCTATAATTTATGCCACTTGTTGATTTATTTAAAAGTGAATCCCGTTTTTGCAAAAATTGATCGCTAAGTTTTTGCTTGAAAGCTTGGCAAAACCACTTCTTGTTTATTTCACTTTGGGACATCCACACATTTCCGAAACCGTTTGTTACTATCAGATATATTACCGATCTAGTTTTATTTGATAAACCATTGTTGATATCTAAATTTAGTAATTTCGTCCAAAACGAAATCATCCTGGCTTTAATATCAATTTCTAATGGGTAAATGCCAATTTCTCCATAAGCCATATATGACGGAGTCGATTTTTTCAGTTTAAGAATATGCTTAAAAACTTTAATTGGACTCTTTCAATAATGTCTAAATTTCCACTTCCCCAAATTTCACAACCGTAGAGTAAAATTGGTTTTATCATTTTGTTGAACAAATCAAGTTGCATGTTTATTGGTAGATTCAGTGTCCTATTTTTCCTGAGAAGAGAAAACATTGCATTGTTAGCTTGTTCTGCAATATGCTTTTTACAATTAAGATAAGATCCACTTCTTGACAAGATAATGCCTAAGTATTTATACTCGTTTGCTAGGTCTAACTCTACTCCGTCATAGTAAAAGTGGTAGATTTTGGATATTCTCTAGCAGCAGGAGCATATAATTTCTCTATTAGAGAAATTATATGCTCCTGCTAGCAGCAAAGACTAAAATTTTTGTTTTGGAAATATTCACAGTCAATTTCCGTGTGAAGCAATGTTGCTGAAATATGTTTAACATATAGTGTTCTCTGATTAATCCCTTGAAACAGATATAGGGAACTACTTGGACCGTTTTGTTTGCGGCAGTTGACATTTTTAAGATAAAAATGCCCGAGTTGGAATTATAAGAAATGAATTTTATTTTTGTGGATTTTATGGGTGTGTAAACGCTGGCGAATCACTCACAAACTTAACATAAAGCACTTCGCCGGCGTATTCACATCGATAAAATCCACAAAAATAAAATTCATTCTCATAACGTCGCTGTTAATTCAGTGGTTAACGTCGTGTCATAAAAATCGTATGACCACACGGTAATAACACTTTGGTACGTACACGTAACGTCATTGACAACGTTCATGTCAACCATGCGTTTTCTTATTGGAATAATTTCATTTGGAGGCGATAAAATCCCATTTTAAAGTGTCATATGATAAACAGATTCTTACACTGGTGGTCATTTCATATGAAATTTGTGAATTTCGCCATAGGCTCGTTTCATAAAATGACTACTCGTGTAAGATCCCCTTCATATGTATATTTATCATATGACGTCGTTGTTATACAGTGGATAACGTCGTGTCATAAAAATCGTATGACCACACGTGTAATAACACTTTGGCGCGTACGCGTGTCCGTGTAAGCAATAGAAATAAATTTCATTCTGAAGGCAAAAATCCCATTGAAAAGAGTTATGTGATATTAACAGAAACTTATACTCGTGGTCATTTTATCGTAAAATTATAAATTTTACATTTCCTTTTTTGTAGGTAGTAACTATGCTGTCACCTTCATGAGTAGCTTTAGTCTCAGACGCCGAGATGAACACAAATTCTCTAATTTGCTCTCAAATGACGGTAAGACATCAGTAGAAAAATATTGATACATTCATTTTTGTTTTTTGTTTTTACTTTTAAGTTTACTGTACCAAGTGTGGCTAACTTCATGTAGAAACACAATGTAAAAAATCTATTCTGTATTGTTCTTATGCCACATTGTAAATTATTGTTATTTATTTCTATTTATCCTAAAAACTTAAAATGCAAATAGTAATCTTATTATTCTTATAGTGTTCCTCTTCTGCTAATAGTAGTGTCCTGTAGGAATAAATCCTGAATATCCTTGCATATAGTAGTTTTACTTCATCTCTGTTTTTTCTTTACTAGTTTTCTTGCTTTTTACTTTGTTACTAACGTTATTATTACCTGACAACGACGTCAACGTCACTTAGACGTCACGTCAAGTGACGTTACGTCATTTTACCTAAACTAAAATTAGATGTTTGCATAAGACTCTTCAGGATATAAATGTTCCATTTATAGCAAATTAATTATATTTATTGTGGGTTTCACAACATTCCCACAACAACAAATTGTCTGGTCTTCACTGTTTGTATCAATATTTGAAGTTAGTCCTGGTCATCATTTAGCTGCTGCTGAATCTGGTAACGTGCCCTTACTGCTGCTCGTCTTGTAGGCTCACTTGCAGAATGTTCAGAGACAGAAGGGGTACCCCTTCTGTCTTGTAGGCTCACTTCTAACACCTGCACCAGCTGCCAGTGGTTCTTCTTGTTTCTGCTCATCTTCAAAGATACCCGATCGAATGTTCAGAGACAGAAGGGGGTACCCCTTCTGTCTCTGAACATTCGATCGGGTATAATTGGTTCAGTGGCCGACCTATCATTTTCTTTGATGGTAGAAGTACCTTCGCAGACCGAACTAGCTGATCTCTACTCATTATCAGTTCTGTAATTCTTCCGATTGTCCAACATCCCCTCGGTAGATTATCCTTAATTAGAACTATATGTCCTACTTTTGCAGTAGAAGATGTCTGTACCCTTGGTGATTTTAGTTTGATTTGAGTTCTCTCTCTCAGATTTAAAAGATAATCATCTCTCCAGACCTGCCAGAATTTGTTTAGATGTTTCATTCCTTTCTTCCAGCCAGTGATAAGAGTCTCTGCTGCATTTACCTTTGGGTTGAAGCTAATGTCATAATCATCCTCTGGAGCAAAATTTGGAAGTCCTACATTTGGGTTTAGAGACAAGAAATGTGCAGGTGTGAGAGGAGTACCAGAGTTTATGTCATCCCCAACATATACAAGGGGTCGCGAATTGATGATGGCTTCATTCTCCTTCAAAACTGTTAGAAGTTGATTGTTTGTCAAACACAACTTGCCTATCGCCTTACGTAGGGACCGTTTAACAACACCTACCAGCCGTTCATAAAATCCTCCCATCTAAAAAGGTGCTAATTCAACAATAAAGTTCCACCTGATTTTTTCATTCACGGAATAAGAGATGACGTCTGTCTCAGTTAGTACCTGACCCCAAAGTTTGTCAATTGTATCGTGTGCAAGTTTGAATTGAGAAGCGTTATCCGAAATTATTTCACGTGGACTTCCATGTCTTGCCACGAATCTGCGTAGTCCAAGTAGGAACATTTCTGTAGACATGTCCAGTATAAGTTCTAAATGAATAGCCCTTGTGACTAAACAGGTAAATAGACAGACCCAAACTTTCTTTGATTCTGATTTTTCTCTCACATACTGTGGGCCAAAGTAGTCTATTCCACAATGAGCAAAGGGCACTGATTCACTAACACGTTGCTTAGGTCAGCGGGACATTACTGGCATTCTATAAGGCCCACCTTCCCAGCGTTTGCAAACTGTACAGCGTCTCAATACCCTTTGAACAACTGATCTTCCTGATGGAATCCAATACTTTTTGAGAAGCTGAGCTAATGTTTGTGCGACACCGCAGTGATACATTCTCTTCTGAAGAGTGTCTATCAGTTATTCTGTGAAACTGTCTGCTTTACGCAGAAGCAAAGGATATTTCGCAGTTTCATTCAGGTCAGAGTTTCCTAATCGTCCATGACATCTCAGTAGACCCTCTTCATAAATTTTCACCCCAAGTTGGACCTTAAGGTTGTTTGGTTTATTTCTCTTAATAGACTCAAGAAGGCTACCAAAGTGTAAACACTGAATGTGAGCTATCCAGAGGTTTTCAGCTTTGTCCATCTCAGAAGCCTGTACAGGTCCTGTACTTATTAGATTCCCTCTTATTTTTTTGATGAATCGGCCTACCAGTGATGTCATTCGCAGTAACTTGGTCAGCTAAGAAAACCTCCTGCTGTCAATTTCAAATGGACCTGTTGTTTGTGTTAAGCGTACTGGTATCTCCTGTGAATTCTCCACTACATCAAGCTTTGCTTCATATAAAACTTCTGAATTCTTTTGGCTTTGATTTTGAATGTCTTGTTTCCATTCTGTCCAAACATGATTTGGTTTTAGCAACCACTCTGGTCCATGCCACCATAGATTGTTACCCAGAAGCTCCTTTATGCATTGTCCCCTACTAGCTAGATCTGCAGGATTGTCCTTTGAAGGAACATAATGAAAGGTGATGTCCTTATGCTTTCGTATCTCTGCTACTCTGTTCTCTATCAATCGCGATGAGTGTCTTTCGCTACCTATCCAACTAAGCACACATTGGCAATCTATCCAGAGATGTTTTTTCAGTTAACTGCACTGGTAGTTGATTTGCGACAAACGGAATGGCTCTTGTACCAATGAGTGCTGCAAGCAGTTCAAGCCTAGGAATGCTGACTGTTTTGTTGGGAGCTAATCGCATTTTCGAAAAAAACAGATCAAGTTTGCATGTTTCCCCAATTCCCTGATATAGGTATACTTCCCCTGCGTATGCATGTTTGGATGCATCACAGAAGCCAACGAGCCGATATGTAGTCTTGTCCTGATTTTCTCGTGTCAGTCTTATGTATCTTGGAAATCTGCAGCTGGGTAAATTCTTCAGGTCTTCCTTTATGTTATTCCATTTTTCCTTGTCCTCTAAGGATAATTTGTCGTTCCATAGCTCTTGTAGAAATAACTTTCCTTGTAGTGTTACAGGACAAAATAGGCCAAGTGGGTGTTTTTACACCTGACGTTTTGATATCTCTGATGTAGGATCTAAAGTTATCTGATTCAGGGAAAGCACATCCTCCTTGACAATCCATGATAGTCCTATTACATTTGCCTTCTCTCCAATTGATCTGTCACATACTGGTATTTCATTTTGTACACTTGTGTCATTTGATGTCCAGTCACGTAGATTCATTGATGCTTGTGCAAAAATTTGTATAGAACTTTTCTGCCTCCTCTGTTGATTTAGTACCCGCGATCACATTGTCAACATAAATATTTCTTGCTATTTTATCAGCTATAGGGGAGTTGTACCTTTTTAGATGAAAGTCAAGGGTTGCACTCAGCAAGAACGGGCTTGATATTATGCCAAACGGGACCCTACAGAATCTGTAAACTTGAATATTGTTGTCTACATTCAGATTGTTTATATTTTTCAACCAAAAGAATCTTGTGACATCTTTTTGATTTTCATTTAAACCTATCTGTAAAAAAGCCTTTTCAATGTCCGCAACAATTGCTACCTTGTTCAAACGAAAACGTAAAAGAATTCCTGTCAAATCCTGCAGCAGCACGGGTCCACGGTATAAACAGTCATTTAAGCTTTTGTTGTCCTGTTTTGTCTTGGCAGATGCATCATACCCCACTCTAACCTTGGTTGTTGTCTTGGAGGGATTAACTACTGCATGGTGGGGTATGATGCTATCACTAGGTCCTGGTTTCACATTTTCTATTACTCCTAGTCTGAGTTGGTCTTGTATTACATTGTCATACTGTTTTAGCCAATTCCCTGTTGTTTTTCATTTTTGTGATAAGTGACTTCAATCTACCAAACGCTAGTTCTCTATTTTCTGGCAAAGGAGGATTTTCGTATTTCCATGACCAGCTGGCATGATATCTTCCATCATTATACTGTAACGAGTCATGGAAAGATTTGTGTACCTCCTTGTCAAGTGGATCTACTGGAGAGTCGTCTATTCCGATTGTCTCCAATTTCCAAAAGTCTTCAAGATTTGCCTTTGTAGGTAGCGATCTGTCTGCCTTGGTATACAGGTTTGTCTCACTTTCAATATTAGTACCATGGGTCAAGATTAGCATGTTCATTTCTTCCTGCTTTTTATCAGTATACTGGGAGGTTCGCCCAACCAAGTTTAGAAGCTAACAGGTAGAGTCCTGTCCTTCTGAGGTAAGATTAAGTCAAGGTAGTAATCACTGCCTACGAGTAGTTCAATTGTAGAACTTTCTTTTTCACAAGGTCAGCCAGTGCATATTGCTTCACTAAATTTTCACGGTCTTGTACAGAGCTTAGATTGATTGGACCCCTTTGTATGTTCCCTGTAATACTTGGCACTACATTTGCTGTTATAGTACAAACACTTCCATCTTTCAGAGCGATATCTACTTCTGTCGTGGGTGTGCGATATCTCTGAGGTTTCTTCGAACCAAATGTCACGAAAGTTCTGTTAATTCTCCCATTTTCAGATAAAGTGCTTTAGCCAGGGACTCTTTGATATAAGTTCTATGACTTCCAGTATCCAAAAGAATAAGGACGGTTTGTGTCATACTGGTCAATGGATTTCTAATGTCAGTCTTTGCAATCTGCATTAAAACTGTTTCTCCGGAGGATATCAGCACTGTGTTACCGGATGTGAATATTCCATCTTTGTTGCTGGATGTGACCATTTCATCTTTGGATCTATCCACCTCTTCTTGTACAAATAACTCTTCAACAAGATGTGCACTCTCTTTTCGTAAACACCCAAATTTCTGTGGACATAGGCTTCTATGGTGACTGTTTACTTGGCCACAATAAAAGCAATTCTTTGTTAGAGTACATTCACTTGTTCTGTGTCCATGTTTTAAGCAAATGAAACAACTTCCTCTTATTTTCTGCTTTCTAGCCTCAATAGTTGGATACCTCATACATTCATCATTCCAATGGTTTCCATTACAGAATCTGCATGACCTGAACACTTTGCTTTTTTCATGGGGACGATACTGAGCTTTTGGTCCAGATATCAAAGCCTCAGTTGACAGCGTTAATGGATGTGGTGTTTGTTGTCTATGGGTTGAGATTCCAGTATTGGCATGCTACTCTGCCTTCTCCCTTGCAGAAACATAGTCATTCAGAAGGTCTCTTAATTTATTAACAGTCCATCTATTTTTGGCTCCCTTTTGCATCTCCAACTGCACCGAAACGTCCTCTGGCAGTTTGGACGTGATAAAAGAAATGAATACTTCCTGACTGACATCCTGATGTAATGTCTCTAAACTGCGCAGGTGCTTTTCAACCTGATCATACAGAATTCGAAGTCCTTTTGAACTGTTAATAGCTGGGTTGATATTTATCAGCTCAATGTAGTGGCAGTTAACGACACTTTGTACATCTCCAAATCGTTCTTTCAGCAATGCAACAGCTACGCTGTAGTTTTCATTGGACAGCGATATTCCAGATACTGCACCCTTTGCTTCACGCATTAATTTACTGTTTAGGTAATTTAATTTTTCAATGTCATTTAAATTTGGATTGTGATCTATTGTAGCTTCAAATATATCCCAAAATTCCTTCCACCTCATTTTGTCTCCACTGAATGTTGGAATATCAAGTTGTGGAAGTTTGATAGAGCTGGAGTGAAAATTTGAATTTTACCTAAACTTAGCTGCTGGATTTGAGCTTGTATTTGGCTAATTCCATCATCAGTTAAACTATGAGGTGAAAATGTCTGGGGAGGTGCAAGCATATCACGTAGTGTGTCTTGGAAACATTCTAAGTCCCCACAACAATCAAGGGCTTTTTCTATCACAGAACTGTCAGACAGTATTAATTGTTCATGATCATCCATGGCTTGAAGGGACATTCTTTCATTACAACTATCGAATGTTTGTACGACGCTTTCTGTCAAAGTCAGTTGGTCATTTATTTAAATGGGTAATTTATTAATTAAATTGATTAAAAGATATCATCAATTTCTTCAGTCAATAGCAACAAGAAAAAGATATAAAGGTCAACTACAAACGCGTTTAATACTAAAAGATCAAAACATTAATGCCTATTAATTTCGTCAGATAGCAACATGAAAAGAAATAAAGTTCAAATATAAACACTACTATTTAATAGAGACAATTTCTACATTATTACAAACATTGTTTTAATACAATCAATTACTAACAAATACAGCTATTTTAATACAAACAATACTAAGCATAAAAGATCAAAACAATGACAAAACTAAAAAATACACGTACAGCAGAATTAATAGACTGGCTCCAATCCTTGTGTTTTAATTGCATATCTGTAAGAAGACTAACTCTACAGGGAATAATTTTTACATCAAGTAATTGCAGAGTTACCCTGGAAACATAAATGATTGGTCATCAGAATAAACCAGCAACGTTAAGACTTCTACTATTTAAATACATATAACCAAGCTACAGAATTAACCATGTTCTATGGGTTGGGTGTCTAGATTACTGTGGTAGATTGCTTATGTTAATTTTCACAAGGGTTTGACAATCATATGTTTAAAAAAATGTCCGTTTGTTTAAAATCCGTGAACCTTGTGTATATTATTCATGGATTTCCTTCCTGTGTTTGAATTCGATAAATTTCGGCCGCCGTCCATGAAATGGATACAGATTCCAAACAGTGATAGAAAATACAGTTACTTTCGACATACTCAACGAAATAAGGGCACCTTGTCCCGAGGATATGAAACTTCTTTTTTTTCAGCTCAGATGAGATTGTGCTCAACTTTTAATTTTGAATAAAAGTCACAATACTAAACTGAATTTGTTTTATCTGAACAGATCAGCCTGCGGCTCTTTCTTGAAAGTCTAATCTAAATGCAAAGGCGAGCAGCCAAACAATTTTTTCTCAACCATCGCAGGATAATTTAAAGTAAATGTCTACAACTCTGCCGCTTCCATTTGCCTCCTCTTTCAATGGCAGTCAACTGTTTAAGGAAAGAGTTTTCCCCTTTAGGTGCAGCCTCCCTCTAAAGCGTCCACCGAACAAAGATTTAATCTTGCAATAACGCAAAAACAAATTCACGACCATTGCACATACACCTCAATGAAAAAATAAATATTTACTGAGTTAAACATAGTACATAGCTCGTCGAAACATTATTAAAGGCTTAGGTAGAGCGCAGGCGGTACATTTAAAAATAATGAAAGTGCCGCGCAGAAGCTAGTCAAGTTTTACACATGCCGTGACGCCTCAAAGAAACCACCATGACGAAGCGTTTGCACTGAGTTGCCAAAACGTATGTCCCTCTGGAGGTCAGAGAGCGCCACAGAACACTTCTCTCATCTGGAACCCAAATCATATCATCTTCTGTCTGTCTGTCGCAATACTTAGGATTTCTACGGTATACGTTTTTTCCACCTGCACTGTTCAAATATAATTGTTCAAATTTGAGTTGTATGGCGAAAAGAGAAAAAGAGGAAAAGAGAAGGGGTGGTCAATGTTTATTTTTCTGGATTGTTTGAGATCTGCTGTGAGGGTCGTAAATAAAAAAGTCTTGTAGAAGGGGGTGGGGAGTTATATAATTTGTTAGGCATATGGGAGTTGGCGGTGGCGGGTTCAGAATTTTTCTATCAATATTCTCAAAAGGTGTTTGAAAGTCACTATGCCCCAGGCTATCTCAAAAGAAGACATAATTTTCGTATACATAAGGCACATTTTCTGTTTGAGTCTACTTTCAAATTACATGCAATTACAGTAGAAACAAAACTGGATTTTACGAAAACATCCACTTGCTGGCATTAGTGTTTTGTATCTTTGTCAAACCGTGCAACCAGCGACTTTACTAAAATGTATCATTCCTTTTCGGGCAGGAAAACAAAACAAAACAAAGAAATAAGTAATAAAGTAGTAAAAAAAACACTTGGTGTAAAATAGCAGGAAAATGCGCATGTACATTTTGCATAAGATGAATGATGTGCCATCATGATTTTCATGCAGTTCTACAAATGTCTCAACTATTGTGACTTTCAGTTTGCTTTCTAAGATGACGTAGCCCTTTTAAAAAAGGAAATAATTTGCTCATAGGGCTTTTAGAATTGGGGACAAAAATGACAGTGATAAAATTGCTTCCCCTGAACTGTACCAACTGATTTTAGTGGCTATTTATCCGACCAGACTGTTCCTAAACATCGTGTGCCCAGTTGTTCATATCATCGTTGACTTTGCGAAGTCATCAGTGAAGGACTCGTTGTCTAATACAAATTATCCAAACTGAGCAATTTTTGTAGAAGAAAAAAAAAATATCAGGCAGATTTAACAAAAGCTTATCACATATTTTCTGCAAACCATGGCAGTGCTTTTGAGTTCAGTACGTCTGAAAATGTTTACAAACAAAAATATAAACCGCCGGAAGCAAAACCTCGAGCCCATGTCACGTTCCCTGTTCAACTCAACGATTAACATCAGACAATCCCGGTTTCGAACCAGCGACCTTCTGCGCAATAACCAAGCGCTGGCTACGGCGTCACACATGTCACAGAAAACAACGTAGTCCGAAAGTCTTTGCTAATAACACACGTGAGGAATCATCAGGATAACAGTAATTGTGTACAGAGCACAGGCTTGTGTGAGTCACCAATGCCTATGTATATGCCATAACGCCTTTTTAAAAGCGTCGGTATAAGGGAAGATAGGCAATTATTGAGCTGAAAAGTCGCGGACATGACTCTACATTCATACATTAATTATTCCCGGATTTGAGACCCGTTCTAGGCGGGATTCTTTGGTTTAAAATGTAGTTTATTCGTATAAACATATATTACAAACAGAAATAAGAGAAATTATAATATTATCTATGTTATACAAACGGGATTCAGAAGGAAGTCATTCGACTTATCCCATTGTATCAATGTGATTGAAACTTTTAATCGTAAACAGTGTTCCTTTGCACAAAGCCCTACATTATCATCCACCCATCGTCCTGATATAATTGAAATTCTGCTAAAAAGAACATAAGAACCGAAATCATCCATCATCGACCTATTTTTTGTTGAATATTCACCACATGATAGCGGTAGCAGATTCGAATTTGTTGAAAGCTTTAATTTATTTACATGAAAACATTTTTATCGACTTATACATTCCGTAATTCAGACCGGAAGTGCGCAAAATACGTGCTCATTTCAAACCAGAACTTGTTTTCAACGGGTCCTCTACCTGTAGCCCTACTCATTTTGAATCCCGAATTACCAGATTTTTCTAATAGTTTGATGATTCAGAAGATTTTCAAAAAAGTGATGAAAAATGCAGATTTTTCCATGTGCGATTTGACTGTATAAGAATCAAGTTTTTAAAAGTTTTATACCGCTTTCCAGTTGGTTACATCAATGCTGAACTGATGTGCAGCAAAATCGTATTGATAATTTATTTTTTTGCCACAGTGAGGCAGAATTTTGTGATTTTTGCCTTTTTGACAAAAGTCTTCATATTTTTTTTCGAAGAATAGCATCGTGACAAGGAAATGCTGCAAAACGTATGACTACGTATAGGCAAATCCCAGTAGTTAAAAGTAAAATATCATTATATTTCATGAGGCAAAACAAGACACTAAAAATATGCATTTCTTTTGCTGTTGAGTATTTTTAAAAGACTGCTGAGAGCAAAGGTGCAAATCATCTGATTAACTTTTAAGCTAATCTCCAGGGGGAAGCGCCTTCGTAGGTTACGAACGTCGGCGCAACTAACTCCGTCATACGACTGTATTACAATCCAAGTGCACGAAGCAGGCGTACGTCAGGCGTAGTTGCGACTGGAGTACGTCTAGCGCAGTGGTCTCAAGTAAGATAAGCACGTAGTTTTCATGAATGATTTTCTCATACGATAAGGCATAAATGTTTTGTAAGTAAGTAAGTAATGACTTTATTTTACGAGGGTGACCCAGTTGGTAAAACCAATCTTCCCTGAGGCCCTCTCAACACGAGCATAGCATATACATGGTAACAAACATAAAACATTAAAATACAAGTGAACATTATGAGTAGAAAGTGAGTGACAGAAATGAAAAGCTTGACTGAAAAAAAACTGTTTGATTCCTTATGGTTCAATATTGCTTTGGCGGTGGAGCATACGTGAGCATGAATATTAAAGTTTAAGACCTTCTTTCATCCATTTTAAACATTTATTAACAAAAGAATCAATTGTGTTGTCATTTGAATGCTATTCCAAATTAAAGCACCTGAATAAGATAAGCTGTTTTGAACCTGTTTAATTTAGGTCTTGGTGTCTTAAAATTCTTATTTGAATCAGATCGCAAAGTCATTGTATCGCCACTATTACAGCCTTTAATTTGGAACATTTCCGTACTATAAATTGGAGAAATGTCATGAGTTACCTTAAACAATACTTTAGCTTTGTTTATGAAAATTAATTCTTCAAATATTGCCTACGAGCATTTTCCAGTGAAGTACAATCCATATGAAGTATCATCTTGCAGACTCTTTTCAATTTTATATACATTAGAATTTAACGAATTCCCCAAATCATACAGCAATATTCAAAATGTGGCTTAATATAGGCATTGTAGAATAGCACTCTGTGTTGTAATGGAAGGTATGCTTTTATTTGAGACAAAAGCCAAAGGTATGACGATATCTTTTTTGAAACATGTTGAAAATGATTTGTCCATGTTAAGTTGTCATCTATATGGATCCCTAAAACTTTTTCACAGCTTGTTACTTGCAAACCAAAATTATCATAAACAAGTGTCAAATTATCTTTCATATGGCTTTCTCTTTTGCCGACTTGATATAACATCAATTTTGTTTTGTCTGTATTTATAAGCATACCATTCTCTAGACACCAAGTCTTGAGTAAATTCAAAGCATGTTGGAGGTTATTTTCCAACATCTGAACATACAATATGTATCATACAATGTCGTATCATCAGCATACAAATCCACAGAACGAATTGCATCTTCTAAAAATAGTGGCAAATCATTTATGAAAAGCAAGAATAACAAGGGGCCTATGATAGACACCTGTGGTACGCCACAGAGTACATTTTCACTTTTTGACAAATTCGTATTGATGTTCACTTGTTGAGTTCTGTTACTAAGATACGATTCAAACCATGACAAACTTAAATTATTGATTTTGTAGTGTTTTAGTTTTTGAAGAAGTATTTTGTGGTCTACCAGATTAAAAACCTTGCGAAAGTCTACAACCAACAATATTTCCATCATTTATTGCATTTAACCATGTATCTGTCATATGGATGAGAGCTGATTCGGTCGAGTGTCCAGATCTAAATCCCTTTTGGTTTTTTATTTAGAAGCTGACGATGATTTAAGTATGACATAAGTCCACTTTTCAATTATATTTTAAAGCGTAGGTAATATCGAAACCGGTCTGTAATTATTCAATTCATCTTGTCATACTTTCAGGGCTGCTGGTTTTGATAATGCTGATAAGTTGGTCATATCTTTCTTCAGACAGTTCTTCTTCCGTCTTTCTGAATGAATCATTCCCGCCGACTGATATAATTATGTTCCGAAACGCCGTTAAATCGTACAGGCCAATATCGTTTGTTATGTCGCTAATGGTTGCCCCACTTCTGGCATGTTTATGTGTCCCACTTATAAGTCCTTTTGTGTTAATCGGATTCAGTATAGAGTCCCCTATCAACAGAGTTTTGTTTGACTGATGTTTTCGAGTGTACAGCCATGTGTTCTGTGTGTTTCTTTGATTTCTGCTGTTCTTATTCTGTAAACTATTTGAAGGCTCTGTTGGTCTCACTGGAGCCCTGTTAGTGATACGCAATGGAACCTGCGGTCCTGGGGGAATATCTCGCGTCTCAGGCTTCACACTCTCTGCCTCAAATACATTCATGGGATGGATCTTGTTTGAATCTGTCATATTTATAAAGTTCATTACAACACTTTTTGTATTGCATACCGGTATGTACTTTTGCATGCAAATGAAAAAAGTCTCTGAGAGAGAAAAACACTTTGAAGATTATGAAATACTGAATGTTGGTTATGTATACATAAACGGAAAAAAATATAATAAATGAGTAATAACAAACATTGAAATTCTAAGTCTGGTCGCAGCTCATCAATCAGTACCAGAGACCTTTGGCGGATCATATAGCTTTATGTAATTATAGTTTTCCAAAGGATAGATTCTGTCTCTGATTATCCTATCCATTTTTAAAATTTAAAGAGTAACTACACTTCAAGAACTGACTGAATCAGATCTCAAACCCTATCCTTCCCTAGCCTTCTATATGTTGTATATCATCCATCCAGTGTAACATTCATACATCTATATGAAGCACTAACGGAATTATTTCAAATGAATACACGATGCGACAATGTTGCGTCTACTATCTAGCAGACGTGAGTTTTGAAGCGACTTTACGACTAAGTTTACGACGCGCCTCGGTCGTGCACAGCAATGAAAATTCTGCGACACTTTTACGACGGATATTCGTCGGGCGTACGCTTACGTCTGCTTTGTGCACTCGGTCCCTGAACATTTAACTGAATTAGGCACTTTGTTGAATTTGGCATCTTGCCAAATTAGGCTTTTGACCTCGACAATTCCCTTTTTCTTTTCATATGGTGTGTGAATAATTCTGATAATGGTTATGCCATTATTGACAACGGTATGCCCCTTCTTTTTTGTTTGTAAAAAAACATTGTAGGGTTATTTATGTTATTGGAGCCCTGGTAGCTCAGGAGGTTAAGCGCTGGCCTGCTGGTCTAGCGGTCCAAGCTTCGGCCTCCGCCGTAGGCATGGATCTTTCAAGGGTAAAAGAGGTTCCATTGCATACAGCTTTTCTTTCGGCCTGATTTGACTGATATACTGATTCGACATTAAGTCGCGAGTCATTCACCCATTGTTATATGTTATTCAAAGGAAATTGCCTTGATAATGCATAATGGGACAGAACATAAAAATAACACTTAAGTATCTTTCTTCTTTTCCGTCGGCCATTTGCGCATTTTTAGGGAAACTGCCAGTCCTGGGAAATCTGTTGGATGCTTATATTCATGATACTGCTAAGAGCCAAGATATAGCTCACCTGATTAACTTTTGGGCTGAATTATTTCCACAAATAAGCGCGCCATTAATACCAATTATATTTGGGCAGTAAAGACTGAAACTTTAACGGTAGCACAGTGTTCAACACATGTCGGAATTCCTATTTCTAATAATATGAAGTGCCGTCTAAAAGTGGAAAATGCATCTAGAAATGGCAGAGCTGCCCTCCATCGTTTAATGGACTAGATTTATCCTCAGATTCGCCTAAACTCAATCCTTTGACTCTTAGCAAACTGTACAGGTCAATCGTGATTCCAACCGCACTATACGGCTGTCACAAATGACCACCTCAGATGTACAGAAAATTGAAAAACGCCAGCATTACTGCGTCAAGAAAATACAGTGCCTACCCAATTAAACACGATTTTAGGCCTTCCAAAGTTATCGTATGAGATAGACAAGCGAAAGCTGTATTTTCTACATAATCTGATCGTTATGCCTGATGCCTAATTATTTTCTCCCACTTTTAGCGGACTTTAAAACCTCAAATCAGATAAACTTAAAACAGCAAAATTTCAACATTCAAACCAGTGATAAATTTTGAGCAGTCCAGTTTGCACTTTAAAAACAGGCGGAAACACGATTTATTGACTTCTTTGTCTTCCTGACGGTTAGAAATCCATCTGAGCCTCTCACGTCGCGTGCGAAAAGTTGCTAGAGACGTTTCAAAGCCAAGTCTAGTGATGTCATTAAAATTTAGTTATAAAGTTGAAATATCAGTCAAAGATGTTGCTTATATAAGAAAGATGTTGCTAGTGTAAGATTATGAGTGTCCATGTAGGACAGGGAAATCTCACCCGAGGGGTAGGAATTTTAACCAGGGACGAGGCTTGCCGAGTCCCTGGTTGAAATTCTGACCCCGAGGGTGAGATTTTCCTATCCTACATGGACTGGCTCATGATGGATTATTTTTCTCCCACTATTAGCGGATTTTAAACCTCAAGTCAGATTAGGCTTCGGAACAGGAACATTTTATTTTTTTAACCAGTGACCTGAAGTAAATTTTGAGCAGCTCAGCGTGTTTATCGGGCCCTAAAATGGGTGTAAACACAGTTTGCACTTTAAAAATAGACGGAAAACACGACATGTGGACTGTTTTATCTTCCAGAGGGCGAAAACAAAATGCAACTTAGCCTCTCACGTCACGCGCGTCAAGTTTGCAAACAACGTTTTATTACCGGTTTTAGTGACGTCATTAAAATTGAGTGACGTCACAAGACTATGATCTGCTATCCAACGTCATCCGACATACTTTCGTGTCCAATTTGTTCATTTAAAATTAAAATATTGAAAAATTGAAAAAAGTCTGGTTGCTAATATAAGAAAGATGTTGCCAGGTGTAAGATAGAAGTTTCTTATATGAACGGAGGGCCTATCTTATACATGCAAAGGTGGGAGAAAGAGGTTTCTTATATATATGAGTTGAATTTGTAACCTTAAGCCTATCTTTTATCTGTGAAAGTGGGAAACGACGCGTTAAAAGTCATATTAGATATGTTTCACATACGCGATATAATAACCTAGCAATTGACGATAATATTTAAAGTACAGAAACAAGGAAGTGGAAACCAGTGGATAAAAACGGCGGAGGGACATGTATTGTCAAACATGTACATACCACAATCATTCGTCAAAAATAGTTTATAGAAAGGTCCAATGGATGCCACAATCACAAACCGCAGCCAACCCTCGACACTAAGACTTTCGGACTGCATAGTTTTCCTGTGACGTGTCACGCCGTAGCCAGCGCTTGGATATTGCGCAGAAGGCCGCTGGTTCAAAACCCGGATTGTCTGATGGTAATCGTTGAGTTGAAAAGGTAACCGACAAGGGGTCGAGGCTTTCCTTCCGGCGGTTTTGCATACGGCGGTTAGTAAACATTTTCAGACGTACTGAACTCAAAAGCATTGCCATGGTTTGCCGAAAATATGTGCTAAGCTTTTGTCAAAAGTGCTTCATATGTTTTCAGCAAAAAGAATTTCTCAGTTAAGATAATTTGTATTAGAAATCTTAACGAATCCTTCACTGATGACTTTGCAAAGTCAACGATGATATGAACAACTGGGCACACGAGTAAGTAAGCGATATACATGTACCTAGCTATTGACGATAATAAGTAACTGTTTGGTCGGATAAATAGCCACTAAGATCAGTTGGTACAGTTCAGGGAAAGCAATTTTATCACTGTCAATTTTGTCCCCAATACTTAAAGCCCTATGAGCAAATTATTTCCTTTTTTAAAAGGGCTGCGTCATCTTAGAAAGCAAACTTGGAAGTCACAAAAGTTGGCTCCTTTTGTAGAACTGCATGAAAATCATGATGGCACATCATTCATCTTAGCAAAATGTACATGCGCATTTTCCTGCTATTTTACACTTTTTTTACCATATTACTTATTGCTTTGCTTTATTTTGTTTTCCTGCCCGAAAAGGAATGTATCTTTTAGTAAAGTCGCCGGTTGCACGGTTTGACAAAGATACACTAATGTCAGCAGTGGATGTTTTCGTAAAAATCCAGTTTTGTTTCTACTGTAATTGCATGTAATTTGAAAGTAGACTCAAACAGAAAATGTACCTTACATTTCGAGAGTTTTCGAGAATATTGATAGAAAAATTCTGAACCCGCCACCGCCATCTCCCATATTCATAACAATTACATAACTTCCCACTCCCCTTCTTTTAGACTTTTTTTTATATTTTACAGTAGATCTAAAAAACAAAACAAAACAACAACAAAAAAACAACAACATAAAAACCAAAATCATCCATCATCGATTGTTTGTTGAATGTTCAACACGTGATAGAGGTAGCAGATTCGAATTTGTTGAAAGCTGTAATTTTGCTTTTCAAAGCAACAAATACATCCTTTCAAAAACAGAAATTGATTGACACTTCCGGCTACTAATTTGGTTGCCTTTATGTCTCTCTACGGTTACAAAGGTCACAGATGTTTGAGATTTTACGGTTTTGTCTGTCACTTCTAGTTTAGGACCAGAAGGGAAACGTTTCAGACTGTCATAGGATCTATACAATATAGATTTGAATTTTTTTGCTCATCTTTGGTGAGCATGAAAAACAGTTTTGTAACCTTGGGACCTTGTCTTTCAGAACATACTTAGTGTTCAGAACATACTTAGCCTTTCATCCATCGTCATGATATAACTGAAATCTGCTAAAAAGAACATAAAAACGGAAATCATCCATCACCGACCTTTTGTTTGTTGAATATTCAACACATGATAGAGGTAGCAGATTCGAATTTGTTGAAATCAGTTTAGGACGAGAAGGTAAACGTTTCAGACGCTCAGATTTCTGGAAACTGTAAATAGGATTTATTCAATTCGGAAGCCGATAGGGGACATTTCACTTACTTACTTACTTGACGGACTTACACATTTCTATACACTTGGAAGACACTGGGCATTTAGACACTTTTGCGACATTTGAGACTTAAACATTTTAGTTTTTCTTATGTTTAAGTCTACAAAATTTCTAAATGTAGTAAAATGTTTAATTGTACAAAATTTTCTGAGCGTAATGAAATGCTTAAGTTTGAAAATACTTCTTGGAAAATGTTGGACTGGCGGAAAATCAAACGTGCGACATGACGGCGACTGATGGAAGTCTCAGAGGCGTGAAGGTGTTCTATTCATTCAGCCATTCATTCATTCATTCATTGGACATATTACTACGCTTAGAAGGTTTTGCAGACTTAGATATTTTGCAACACTTAAAACACTTTTAAACTTAAGCAATTCATTACGCTTAGATGATTTTGTACGCTTAGACATTTTACTACTTTTAGACAATTTTGAAGACTTAAAATTTTACTACCCTTGGAATATTTTATATTTTTCTACACTTAGAAAATTTTGTCGACCAATACATTTTACTATACTTTTACTACACTTATACGTTAAAATCTTCTTAGTGCAAAATATTTGAAATGTAGAGTCTAGGTCTATAAATTATTCTAAGTGTAGTAAAATGTTTTAGTCTACAAAATTTTCTAAGTGTGGTAAAATTTCTAATTGTGCAAATCTTAAATTTTCAAGTCTACAAAATCTTTTAAATGCAGTAGAATGTTCAAGACAGAAAAGTATTCTAAGTTTAGTAAACTGCTTGAGTTTGAAAAATCTTCTAAGTGTTGCAAAATATTTAAGTCTACAAAATCTTCTAAGCGTCTAATAAATGAATGACCTCTGAGACTTCCATCAGTCGCCATCATGTCGCACGTTTGCTTTCCCGCCAGTCCAACATTTTCCAAGTATACTTAAATGTTTAAGTCTCAAATATCATCTAAGTGTAATATAACGCATAAGTGTCCAGAGTCTTCAAAGTGTATAAAACGTCTAAGTCCGTCAAGTGAAATGTCCCCTATCGGCTTCCGTAATTCAATACGGATTTGAATTTTTATGCTCATTTTTGGTGGGCGTGAAAAACAGTTTTATTACCTTGGGGCCTTGTCTTTCAGAACAAACTTCATTTGTTATTGCACTCAGTAAGTTTTCCGGACAAACTATTGGTTTAATTGTAGATACGCCTGTGACAATTTTGTTCGGGGGATCAATCTAAAAGTATAAAGGAGATTTTCTTGAAACTGTTCACATAATATTGGGAGGCGGCGGAATCCAAGGGAACAAATTAATTAAGGATTCGCTCTAGCTTAATTTTTGAATCGACTCCCTATGTCATTTTTGTCTGGAGCTCCATAAGCTTACCTTGCATATTGATATATGCAGCTACTTTGCTCAAGAACTACCACAAGAACTACTAGATAAACAAAATGCTTTAGTTCCAATCCTATAAACATTGTGTGTTGTACTGTTTATGTATGTTGAGAAAAAAAAACATTACATGTACGTTCAATGCATATTTCTTTGAACTCAATTAAGATCTGGCCATTTTTTTAATGCCTAAGTGACAAAATTTATTACGAGTTCAGAAAATGAATATCACAACAAAAACTGCGCGATTACTATCCTCAGATCAGTTTGATTAAATGAGCTGTTATAATTTTTAAGTGCAATTTTGATGTGCTGTTTTTCACACAATGGTCAGCCAATGTAAAAAAGTCATTTCAGAGATGTTTATAAGGCGCATCGCTGATCCCTAAAGGTTGATCAGTGAAATACAGGACTTGCAATATCGCGCTTTTCAGGACACTTGGCTTTTACTTTCATGCATTGCACTGAAAATCCCATAGACAATGCAAGGTGATATACCACAGACAATTAACCAGCTTGATCGAATTTCTCATCATGAACTGGGATGTTGGAATAATATCCATGAATTAAACTTGAGTATTTTGTAAAAACATTACTGGTTAATTTGCTTTACTTTTAATTGCAAGAGAGTAAAAAAAATCTTTATCATCTTAATTCTTTGAACCGCTGGTTATAGCTAGGCAGATATGTGATATAATTGTGCACTTTTTGATAAAAGCATGAAATTTGGCACAATGCTAGACAAAGCTATTCTAAGCATTTTCAGAGTGGATGCCAAGCTGGAAAATTTCATTTATGGCGGCCATCTTGAATTTCAAAATGGCCGCCTCTGAAACTGCATTTTATGGCAAACAGAATCAGAGATCATTATAAAAGCCAGTTCTGTGCTTCTGAATATGTTTAGCTGAACTTTCACCATGATTTTCACTATCTTGTTTGTTATTCTGCATTTCTGAATTATGCTACTGGGGGGTAGACATGACACCAATCGATAATTACATGTTTGTAAGTATGGTAATGGAATACAGTGAAGCACAATCCTCAACACTTGGTGGATAAAACCTTTCAAAACATCATTGGTTTGCAGATTGAATTCTTTTTCTAGTGAATAAAACTTGTTAACAGGGTGACGATAGCAAATTTTTTACTTTTTAAATTTACTTGTTGCATTAGTGAACATAATAAATCATTTAACTGCTAACTCATAATTCATAAAAGATGCAGTAAACGTAATTTACTCGATAAATGAATTTAACTTTATTTCAGTGCATAATGCAATATAAGGTTTTAAAGGATAAAAAAATCACATTTGAGGTGTAACGTTCATAACAGTAACAAAGGTCCTAATAAACAACAATACTCTAAATAATCAAAATTGATGGTTGATCAATGTGGGCCTTACTGAACAAACACTTAGCATTCATTTTCAGATTATGCACATACTAGAGAGAACTGATTGGTACCTTTTGATTAAGTCTATGCAGCACTGACAAATTACTTGAATCTAGAATGAAACTATTTCTGTAAGAGTTCATACAATTTTGATGAATAACTTCGAGATATAGATACACGTTGAAATGGTAATGGCGTATCCTCAGTTTGATCTGTATTTCATCTTTAGTAGACAGAAGCATATGTCACTGTATTGGGAAAACATTGTTGTATGCTTCTAAACTATGATTCTATGATTTAAACATGTATCTGAAGGTAAGTTTAGTGGTAACGTAATGTAACATAATTGTAGTTTGTACATAATTGTTAGTGGTGTCAGAGGATAAGATTTGCAAACTGGTGTAAAGAGTCTGTCCCAGACTTCAGCTAGGCTTTCAATGCTTAAAGTGCCAACCTGTCAACTGAATTCAAATATTCAGATACATGTAGTATACGTAGATTTTTAATATTTTCCATAGTTCAGCAGGAACCGCAAAGACAGTTTGCGAATGACGTATGCTCGCTCTGACTCCTTTAAAACACATCTTTAAAGCAACATCGATAGAATAAGCTTTTAATGCCACACTCGACAAGTAAATATTTTGCTAAGGGTTTACGTTTAGTATAACGTTAAATGTGTACCTGTTGCGTGATAACACATGTCATCTGTTTGTAAAGCTCTCGTCAATTATACTGCCGCGTATTACTGTTACGAAAACGAAAAAAGTGCAAACCTTTTAAACTGAGATATGAAAATTAGAGCCTCCCATCATCTGTCTGTTCGTGTGATGTAACTGTCACTATAAAGACCTAATTTTGCCTGATCAGATAATTTTCCACCATCTTTGCCACTATCTTTGCATATTACGGTTTACTATTGTCAACACCTAAATTATTACAACATAATTACTTTCAAATAAGGTTTAATGTATTATTTATTGTATTAGTATATTCTTTCAGATTTTATTTGGATATTGTCCAAATGTGCTATTGGACATTAAAAGTTTACCTAGGCTGACATTCTACATTTGAGATCGGACGTTCTAGGTAAGGGGGCATTTCAAACGTATACATCGCATCGATTGTGGTGCCGAATTGCGTCGCACGAACAGGGAGTTTAGGACATTAGCGACGAGCAAAGACTCAGTCCAATTTAGTCTTTACATATGCATCAAATCAGGAAGACTGATCAGTCTGCGCTGGTGCGCAAGCTGATCCGAGTCTTTGTTAAAGGCACGCACCGTAAGGTAAAATTTTACACGACGCCATTTGCAGGATTGAATTAAAACCGTATCTACATCGTTGCAACATCATATTTACATCATGACGTTGCATCATCGTCGATTTGACGCTGACAACTTTTTAGCTACATTAGGACATCTAGGCAAAAAGACGATGTATGTCGTTCTTTCTCGTCTGGAAAGCATAAATAAACGTGGTGTTGTTTATATTTTCATTTTGCTGATACTGAATTAGCTATTTGTTCAACGACAATACCCCGCCAGGGAAATTTTTTTTCTTCCATTTTGATCGGTTGAAGACAGCTTGTGATAGCGCCACTCAAACTAAATCGTCAGCCCATAATGTAGGACAGAATAGAGCAAAGCGGGATCTAGCCGTGTAAACGTCTCCGTCATGATGGAAAATTACACGTGATGTCAGCATTTGTCATTGGAAGTGCGCTCTTATCTGACGTTAAGGATTGCTTTACCAGTGTATGGCACACAATTTGACTCGGCTATTTTGTACTACTGAATGAATATACAGGTTTTCAGTATCAGTCTGTTTGGAGCCCCATAAGGGCTGTCCTGATAAGCTAGCAGTCCGTGTTCGAATCTTACTGGAGGAGGAAAGCTTAAACTACAAACGGGATTCTTGCACATTGTATGAACATTATGCCAAAACTGAAACAGCATTTGCATGCAGCATGCTTATGTGTATACATGCAACGTATGTATATGTGTCAGTGTATATCTGTTGGAAACAAAAACGAAGTCGTATCAGGCTGACTGCACAGACGCGCAGATAGGTCTGAGTCGTCATTTGTCGCATATGTACAGCAGATCCTGTTAAACGTCGACGCAGTGGCACGCTGATTTTACAGACGAACATCTATGATCCGATCAAGGCCTGCCAGTAAATTAAATATCAATCAAAATTTTGGATAATTACAAGTTGTCATAATATGTAGAGTATTTAACTCTTTTTAGACTGGTAACCCGTTTTGGCGACATATGCGAACAGTGTAGACCCAGTTCAGACGCCGCATAAGTCTGCTCAGGATGAACGGAATATTTATACAAAATACAATAAAAGTGGAAACATGCACCAGAAACCCCTAAAACACAGAAATGGAGTCATCCAAATCCATGTAACAGACTTTCAAAGAAAAAGGGGATTGGGGAGACTTGGGGGGGGGGGGGGGGGGTGCTGGGGCGGGCTTAGATTACCCACAATTTAATGGGCTAACAAAAGCAAATGTACTACTCCAGCCTTTCCCGGTGTATATGTATACATGTGCAGTCTGGCCAGGGCATGTGCATTTAGTCCACATAATTGATTCGGCATTACGGCTCGTTCCCAACAGCTGAAAACGCCGTGGCAATATAGCATTTGATAGGTTCTGTGCACGCTGCAAATAATTTGCTATACAAAACGTTTGAAGCTTATCAAAGTTGATACACCAGCGACACGCTGTTTTAAAGTTGCCTGATCCTTGGTTAAGCTAAGTGATGAACTTTGGGTACATTCAGGGTTCTGCCAGTCCAGTGGTGTCATTGGCGATTTGCCAATGGTGCCATTGGTAACCGTAAACCCTGAACAGGTGACCTTTGGCAGCCAACTATTGGTAGAGCCAATGGCGCCATTGACAATATTGCAGAGCCATTTTTCTCTGTAATTAGAAAATTTTAGTTTTTCTAATTTGCTTTCATCACTGTCGGGAACAATTATTCTCCTGTCACAACTCAAGCGTTCACGATGGATTCACTAAAATGCCATATTGAATGACGCAATTTTCCGGCGTTTGTAATGTTACCCACGCCCTTTGTTGTCTGCAGTACTGGCAGCCAATGGTCGGCAATATTGGTACCTTTGGTACCGCCGGTAGAGCCAGTGGTGCCAATGTTGAAACTCTGAACGGCATTGACATATCTATGCTGGCATTGGCAGAGCCCCAAACGCACCCTTTGTTAACGTATACTTAGTATATTCTTGAGAGTGACAAAACACTGAAATGGCGAATGGACGTTGCGTTGATGACGTTGCAAGGACATTGATTCGACGACTTCCTTTGTTGCATACCAGACAGTCTGCACTCGTTTTGAAATGAAGTCGCTAAATCTGCCTCGACGTTTATGCGACGTTGTTTGGTTTCTGCGTGAGTTTCAGTTTCCTAACATTTTACATGTACCTTAACCTTGTTGGCAGAGTTTATACAACTGTTCAAACGTTGTAGTAATGTCGACATTGCATCGACGTTGATTCGACACTTGCCCGCTTGGTGCCTTCAGAAAAGGCTTCCAACACTTACATCTCAAACCAGCCATGTAGATTATCCAGCCAAAAATCCTAAATGCATACAGCTCTGTTCAATATATAAGGAACAGCGAGTATCGTGATCAGACTGCACTTATGTGCATGTCTTAACAAGGGCAAAATACATAAATACCTGTTTTTGTACCGAGCAATTGCGCACTAGCGGAAATCACACTGAGCGTGTTGGAATTTTGTCAGTGTGACAAAAAATTTAATACGCACCTGCGTATTTGCATACAGGTAGCTACGCTTTTGCCGACATTAGAATCCAGTGTCTGCTCATCGTACACGTTATAGACACACGATCGAAATCGAAAGTAAACACGTCCTTCTCGCAATACAGATAAACCTGTTGTTTTGGTATTTTATTGTTCAGCCATATATTAGTACAAAATTAAGTCATCTAATTTGAATCAGCGCTCAGTTCATCTAAAAGATCCATCCATCCATCCATCCATCTAGTCACCTACCTACCTTACATTCTTACCTGCCTACGTCCCTACCCTCTGAATGTCTGTATGTCTGTCTCTCCGTTCACCTACCTACTTACCTACCTACCCTACCCTATCCTACCTATCTACCCTGAGAGGCCGTCTGCCTGTCTCTGTCTGGCAGACCGTCTGTCTGTCTGTAGCTTTATGCATTATTTATAAGACACCAATATGTTCAGACAGTATGGATGGATGGATGACTTGCGAATTAACGTCCATATCAGGACGATGGGTGGGTGATAATGAAAGCGATGTAGCCAGTCTATGATTAAAATGATCTCCGCCTCCGGTGGGGCTAGAACCCCAGACCGCTAGATCAGCAGGCCAGCGCTTAACATACTGAGGCTCCATTTTTATACAGTACGAATAGTCTGATTAAATAAAGACAGAAGACCCAGATCAGCCTAATGGTAAAAAAAAATCACCAACAAATAAAAAAAACAACACTTCAGCTTGTGCTTGTAAGATTCCTGAAGATCCGAGCATAATGTGCGAACAGCAAAGACTCTGACCTGACTGCCTGCATGCACGGGTACACTTTCAGGGGAAGCAAGTCTGCCATTTGTATCTTTTGCCTCGCTTTTTACTTAAGGGTCAAACCATAAGGGAGCCGGGCCGCGTAGCGCGATCGGTAGGGCACCTGACTCATAAGTCAGAGGTCCTGGGTTCGAAACCCGGTCTGGCCACATACTTTCGTTTCTCCTTCCGCTGGTTTAAGAAGAGCAGTTGTCAGTTACTGGCGAAAGTATGTGCACTTAGTACTGGTTAACCGCTTAGGAGGTCTAAGCCTGCCCAGGAATAGTGTGGTTAGGTTAACTGGCCGTCCCGACATGACCATAGATGTTTACCGTGGACGTTAAGCACTAAATCAATCAATCAATCAAATCATAAGGGGAAAAAGCTACCTCTGGAGGTTCGAATTTTTTCCTCAAAGCATTGTTTCAGTTTGAAAGGGCAACGTTTTGCCGAGAATAAAACAGGAAGTCACAAAAAGCATGACAGCCCAGCAGGCACATGACGTTGAAATGACGTCGTACTGACGTCGATGCGACATGGTGACTTCGCATCGACGTCAATATGATGTAATTCTGACGTCATGTGCCCGTTGGGAGTGAACCAATTCATAAGACAGGTTTGCCTACAGCTTGATACTTAGCACATGTTATGAGAAAACGTTTTAAAGCTCGTGCGAACAGCGAAGACGATAATAAGCCTGCACAGATGGATGGATGGCTAGGCCGATCGATCGATCGATCGATCAATAGGTAGATAAATAAATAAAAACATGTAGATGGATGGATGGGTGGCTGGATGGATGGATGAATTGTGATTTTTACGTCCTTTCTAACAGTATTTTAGTCATATCAGGACAATGGGTGGATGATAATGAAAGGCTATGCCCATGGAACTCCGTTTACGATTGAAAAGATTCCCGCTAACAGCGGGGCTCGAACTCGGGATCGCTAAGTCAGCGGGCCACTGCCCAAGCTACTAAGCTACCGGAGCTCCTTGATAGACAGATAGACACCAGCAGGCACTTGACGTCGTATTGACGTCGGTCAGTCTACGAAATGACGTCGCACCGAAGTCATCACGACGTCATTTGACGATACGTATCCGCTGGGCCAGATTAGGGAGGTAGGTAACATGGAGGAGGAATGGAAAGACAGGATAAAATGATGGATAAATGGATGATTGGATGGTAGGTTGGGTTATGGTTGAATAGGTAGAGAGAGAGAGAGAGAGAGAGAGAGAGAGAGAGAGAGAGAGGAATGTGGTCGAGAGAAAAGAAAACAAAAATGAGGAAAATCAATTAATCTCGAGGGTAATACCAGTTTCCCAACCTGGTTTTCGACCTAGCCAATCAGTTACCGCACATGCAATAGTGGTTGTCGACTGGGACAATCGACACCAATACCAGCCCGGTCGACGCCATTTACAATAGTATCATTTACCGTGACTGGTATAGCTTTCGACCGAATTATCGGTCGACTTATATTAATTACTACAGTTACTTTGCACAGTACCGGATAGGTCCACTGTTGGTTGGTATTATCGGCTGTCAGCATGACAAATTAAGTTAGTCGCCCCTGATTTATGTTGCGTGATTTTTCCATTCCATGTTATCGGTGGTCGGTTTGGGCGATTGTGCTGTTGAACATTCAATGCCGTGGCGTTCTTCTAATTTGGCTAATAGTAGGGCAAGGGCCTGTCGGCCTGCAGCAGGTGCGGGATGGGGTTTGTTTGGATTATTCTAATCTCATCTATCCTATCTATACCTTTTCTTTCTTGCTCTCTCTGGAAGCAGCTCGAAGAGACTGGAATACTATCTGAAAGAGCCGTAAAACCCAAACGCCAACCACCACCACAATCCAGTCAATGTTAGTACAAACTTATGAGATAACAACGATCGTTTGTCCAGAGCGCTTGGCTTGCGTTTGAAGACGACAGGTTTCTTACTTACTGACAAACTCCCTCAGTCGTAGTCCGTACCTGATACTCTTGAATCAATAATAATAGGCAGCGAAATGACATGACTGGACCATAAGATATGCTATGACGATAGAGTGGAAATCTAACAGCCCACAAACAATACGCCCAAATGACATATGTATCATTATATCTCTGTATGATGATCCACATCAGTAGGTCCGCTTGCCTGCCGATCTAACGGTCCCGGGTTAGAGATGCGCGAGAAGCGAAATCTTTCCGACCGTAAATGGGGCTACATTGCACCCAGACTATCACTATCAATGTCCCATCGTCCTGATACGAAAATACTGTTCTAAAGGACGTAAAACTGCGACACATGCTGGCAATTAGTATCGGCAAATTTCATAGCCATCCGTCCATTTCTTCTCACGTTGTGATTTAAGGACCACCTTGGACATTCCCATACACCGGCGTGGCATTCATTACAGGCTTGCACGAAGGCGCAGGCTGATCTGTCTTTCCGCTATAGTATGCATCAATTGTGACTAGGATTCTTTTAAATTTGAGATGACCCCCAAGTAGTTTAGTCAGCCTCGAATATATAAACTCAGCGTATGGTCAAAGTTTTAATGTCCAGTAAGAATACTGTTCATTAGCAGCAGGACTTCATCAATAAATTATTTACTCCCCACACCCATCCCGATCCTCCTCTCCCCTACCCCTTTCCCAAAATGATTACAACAAAATCGGCTCATTTAGGGAAAAGATTAATTAGAATAACATTTAATTTGGTTAGTCCTTGCTATGTCTAGGTATAACTTATTTTATTTGTTTCTGTCCTGTACAAAATATTTTGACTACATATAAGGTGTGACTGATTGGGAAAATTTCCCAATAAAATGGTGTATACATTACTTGTTATGTTTGTTGTTATTTAATTTCTAGTTTGTTATGTTTGTTGTTATTTAATTTCTCGCCAAAGTGCAAGGTACAGTTAGGAGATAAGGAACTGAGATTTGCCTCTAAATTCCTAAGTAGCACCATTAAAGTCCTATTTGCTTTTGCAATTGCATTTTGTGCAGTTGGAACACTGCAGATTACTATTACTTGTAGAAACAAAATATTTTTTTCAATATTAGCAACTAAAGGTCCCATGTTTAGGCAACCCTTAAGACTGTTGAATGTATAAGCATTGACATGGTTAGAAAACTGCGGCATGGTATGAAAGTAAAAAGTATGCAACGACCAGGAACTGAAACAATCAAAATCCAAATCCAGCCCTCAAACCATAGTTGGAAACAACTAAGATTACAAATAATCAAGATACAGAGAACATATGGCCAACCATATGAAGAATGTCATAAAAGGAAGAATTTATCAAAAATAACTTAAAATATCCACATATCATATTACTCGACTCCTCGTATCATAAGCTTCAATTTTATGTTTTGCTATTTTATTCCCAAAGTCCTGCTTTTAAGGCATCAGAGGTAACAATATAGACAACCTCAAGCTGTGTTGTAAAACTTCTATATCGTATTTTCTCATTATGCAGTAATTTTTCGATTTTATATGATGATTAAGCTGAGCAATGCCATTTTTTGTAACGTAAACTACCCGTTGAGCCTTAACTTAAGTAAATGTGCTGTGTAACCAAAGTCTAAATGTAACATTCTGTTACCAAAAATACCAAAATTATTTATACCAAATATCATGTATGGTAGTGCCATTAAAAATATGGCAAAACAATTAAGCAGTTAAGCAAGTACGTTATTAAAAATGTTGATTTAGTCAACAAAATAAATGCCAGAAAAGAGTGATTGTCTTCAGAACTTGCCACGTCTAGAAACATTATTAGTTTGCAGTATTCTGTTTTCCCGTAACGTATAAAACACACGTCACGACACCATAAACCTAATTGGTTAAAGTGTCAGAGGTCTAAAGAAGGAACGTTTCTTAAGAATTGCAAGAATGTCATTTTTATAATATTTTTGAGACACAGTGAAGAAAGTTCAGAAGTGGTATTATAATGGACGATTGTGGATCAGTGTTATTTACGTTACCTCCAGTAGTGGAAAATGATAAAAAAAAAAAGACAGTAAGTATTCCGGTATTTGAAGATAGGAAAAAGGGCGATAGGCTGACAGAAACAAAACAAAATATTTCTGCATTCAAATTACATGGTTCTATGGAAATATTCATGGTAAACATGTAATTAACACGTATAGGCTTAGGCCAATAGTCAGAGGGTTTCCTGTAAACCCTCTGACTATTGGCCTAAGCCTATAAATCAACACAATTTTAATAGAAACTTCTGCAAACACTTTTCTCTTAAAGATTTTTATATATCAGGGGATTTTTTGTCAGCTCCAAGTTCACATAAAATGTTTTGGCGCCATGACGTCAAGTTGTTTTTCTTAGAGCAGCGACAACAAAAATTGAAAAATAAATAAAGTTATAAACTCATGATGGAATTCGCTAAAAAGTATTAATTCAGCATCGGATTAATATCAGCTTTAGGGTGATGTGTTGTTCAACTGGTGGAATATAGTAAGTTTGCAAATATTTGAAAGACTTTGTTCAACATCACACCCATGACGGAAATACCTGCGGTTCGGAGAATAAAAAGACATTGAGAACTGAACATCACAGTGAAAATAATAGGAGGTAACTGTTTTGAGCAGTCAGTTTACTAATTTAAATTACTAATTTTAATGCACAATATCATGTTTTAGCGCACATAATTACGGCATGTCTTTTGGATCATAAGGGGCTACAGTACCAACTTCCTGATTCAATTTGACTTTATAAACTATTTAGTTTGACTTTATAAACTGTTGCGTTTATACCCGCATATGAAACATGGAGTCCTCTTTAAGAAATCGCAGTTCAAACTGTAATCTCGAAAATCTGGATATAGCGGAGCTTGCTCACAAGGAAAGCAGCCTTGAAAATTTCACCAAAACAGTGCTATCAGATAGCTGCTCTGGTAGTTTATTCGTAGCACCAATGGAGAAGGACTTGTGGCAGACCCAGTCTCAGTCTCAGTCGTGTGCAGAGGACATGCTTGAAGATCAATTTGAGGGTGTTTTCTACAACACTTTTAGAAACGCATGTTTGACAAAACTTAAATTTATCTCAGTCAGATTTTTTTCAGTCTTTCATAATAAGATCATGGCTGATTTTTCTCACAATGTTAATACAGATGAGACAAATTGCATAACAACTTGCACCACACATGTAAAGGGACTTAAATGTGAACTGAGAATTGAACATATTACTCGAAGTGTCATAATCTCTGGAGTAGGGCACAATCTATGGAGAAAGGAATATTTCCCAAAAATTGCCGCTTCACTTTTCAAGAGATATGTGGATGAAACAGACAGCCAGTTGCATATTGAGAATAAGATGGGATATGACAAATCTGAGAAGCATGAAGAGAGAGATGGATTTTTCTCTCGATCACAGACTAATATTGCAGATAGGAGGCCTTCTTTCTTCAGTGGAGATGTTCCTTTCCTTACTAGTACCCCTATTATACAGCGTCAAGAAGAAGAAATAGAGGCAGAAGAGGCATCTGCAGATGAAAATTCAACATTTGCTGGATGCATTCTCAGTATTTTCAATTCAATGAAAGAGATGGAGAAGGAAGTTAGAGAGATAAAACGGGACATCGTTTCCAGCTTAGGGTTGAAGATAGATGAACTCAGGTCCATGCTAGAGCTAATGTTTGATAATACAACAACGAAGAAAACATACTCAGATGTAGTTAGGGGAACAGCAGTCAGTGTTTGCGATGAAGGGTTCTGTAACAGTTTTGCTACTAGCAATGCCTCTGTCTGTTCACAGACGCAGCCAAAAGTCGTATACAATAATAAAAACGCGACAGATGAAATTCAGGAAGAAAGAAGGAAACAGAGATCCGTGGAAACTAATCAGCCTCTGCGTATACAGAAAATTTTAAACAGTGGCAGTACCCAGCCAAACGTGAGTGCAGAGCGAAACGAAATACCCCGGCGAAACGAGAGTGCTCAGGGAGACAGGAGACCGCAGCGAGATGAGAGACCCAAACGAAACCAGAGACCCAAGCAAGACGCGAGACAGCAGCAAATTGACAGACAGCAGCAAAACGAGATACCACGATTAGAAGAGAGAACACAGCGAGACGAGACACCCCTGCCGAATAAAAAAACACGTGTAGACGAGAGACCACAGCGCGAGAAGAGACCACAGCTAGACGAGAGACCACAAAGATATGAGACACCACAAGAGAGAACGCAGCGAGACGAGATACCCCTGCCGAACGAAAGACAACATATAGACGAGATACCCCTGCCGAACGAAAGACAACATACAGACGAGAGACCACAGCGCGAGAAGAGACCGAAGCGAGATGAGAGACCACAAAGATATGAGATACCACAACAAGAGAGAACACAGCGAGGCGAGACATCAATGCCGAACGAAAGACCACATATAGACGAGAGACCACAGCGCAAGGAGAGACCGCAGCGAGATGAGAGACCACAAAGAATTGAGATACCACAACAAGAGAGAACGCAGCGAGACGAGATACCCCTGCCGAACGAAAGACAACATATAGACGAAAGACCACAGCGCGAGGAGAGACCGCAGCTAGATGAGAGACCACAAAGATATGAGATACCACAACAAAAGAGAACGCAGCGATATGAGATACCCCTGCCGAACGAAAGACCGCATATAGACGAGAGACCACAGCTCGAGGAGAGACCGCAGCGAGACGAGAGACCACAAAGATATGAGATACCACAACAAGATGAGAGACTACAACCAGATGATAGACCCCACAGTGATAAGAGAACAGGGCGAGGCGAAAGGCTGCTACGAGACATGAGACAGCATCGAACTGACAGACCGCAACAAGATGTGGTACCACAAACAGACGAGAGACCACACCGTGATGGGACACGGCAGCGAGACGAGAGACCCCAACGATATGAGATACCTCAGCGAGATGAGAGATCAGAAGAAGATAATATACCCCAGTGTGATGTGAGATCGCAGCGAGACGACAGAACACAGCGTGATGAGAGACAACAGCGACACGAGAGACCCCAGCGATATGAGATACTCCAGCGAGATGAGAGACTACAGCGAGATGACATACCCCAGTGTGATGTGAGACCACGGTGAGGCGAGAAAACTTGGCGTGTCAACAGACCACAGCGAGATGAGATACCCCCACGAGATGAGATACTATGGCGAGACGAGAGGCTCCAGCGAGACAAACGACTTCAACGCGACGAGAGGTTGCAGCAGAACGATTCACCTCCGCGTCATGTACCTGTGCGTATTACAGCTAGGTTTCCAGATGCATCTTCAGACGGGACAGAGAATTTTGAAAATAATTTGCACAATGCAAACTTTACCAATGCAATCCGCCAGTCACGACCTACCAAAACATTATTAATAGGTGATTCAATCTTGCGCCCGATCAATACAAAGGGACTTTACATAGGTCTTCATAAGCATGCGCGAGGTGGGGCAACTGTCGGTGACATTATAAATGAAATTTCAATGTATGACTTGACACAGTTTCAAAACATTATTATCTCAGTCGGTGGAAATGACTCAGCAAACGGCATAGATGAAGAACTTTTTGAGGAGAAATATGATCAACTCATAAGTATTGTAAAGACCGGAAACGCACAGGGTTCGCTTTATATTTGCAAAATCGCTCCAAGACAGGATACCGACGTAACCAATTTGAACAGATGTATCGAAAGACTGTCCATTTTCTGGCAGAAGCATGAAGTATACTGCATCGACAATACATATCGCTATTTCTTGGAAAAAAGCCGACTACCTAAAGGAAGATTCTTCGCCAGAGACGGGATACACCTATCGCATTCAGGTATTAAGCGCTTGCTCGATGCAATAGATAGAAGCGTCAAGATCGTCGAAGACTATAACTTATGTGTATTCAATGCACCAAGTAACCAAGGTTATTTTGGAAACAGAAATGGATTTACAGCTCAGAGACAGTTCCATCGGAATTCTAGATCAGGTCCAAGAAACTCATACAAAGAGTGCTATAAATGTGGAGAGACTGGACACATCTCTTCCGAGTGTTATAACAACTAGGGACTCGGCGATTCAGCCGCCACAAACTGGGAAGGCGCATCATTTATTGATAGGAATTCATTTAATTTGCTTTTAAGTATATGTGATCAATGTTACGCCGTGAACTGCGCCTGTTATGATAACGACGTTGAAATGGTTCAGTTTGATTATAATTCATCTCATGTTCTAAATGATTTGCATCTGCCTTATAATTTAAATTCTGAAATGTGTAAAAGCAAAAAGCTTGATGAAACTTTAGATTTTGAAACCGAAGATAACAGTAGATTCTACGAATTTAGTTTCAGATGATGAACAGACAGACAGGTTTACATATACTTCAGATAAAGGTTTGATTAACAATCAAAATGAGAATTCGTGTGAGTCAACGTTGGATCTGCACTTAAAAAGGAAAGGCTTTAATATTGCATTTTTAAATATTCAGGGGTTATGTGGGAAAGAAATGAGTAAATTCTCTGAAATCAAGTCAATGCTAACTTCTAGGACTAATAATAAGTTACATGTATTAGCAATGTGCGAAACTAAGCTTAAACAACACAAACTTCAAAGTGCTTTCAAAGTAGATGGATTTCATCAGCCTTTCAGGAAAGACAATCTTAAATCTGGCGGTGGAGGTATTATTGTCTATGTTAGAAATAATATAATTGTTAAAAGAAGAGCAGATCTTGAAATTAATGATATAGATGGTTTGTGGATAGAGATAACCCCTAGTAAAGGGAAATCATTTTTAGTGGGATCCTTTTATAGAAATCCAGTTGAAAAAGCAGAATGGTTAGATAGATTTGAGGTTCACATTGAGCATGCTTTATTGGAAAATAAAGAAATTATTATTCTTGGTGACTTTAATAAGGATTTGCTCAATTCGAATATAAATAAAGAATGGTCAAATTTTATAACCTCATGACGTCGAATCAGTGGACTTAGTCAACTTATAACAGATCCAACTAGAGTTACCAGTGTTTCAAGTACGCTAATTGACCATATATATGTAAGCAATGAAGAAAATATATCAGACGCATCCGTAAAGAAGTTAGGTATAAGCGATCATTTCGCAATTTGTTGTAACAGAAAAGTAAATTAAAGTAGCAAGAAATCTTCGCACAAAACTATTACATACAGATCATTTAAAAACTTTGACGAATATTCATTTTTGAATGACCTTATGTCTCTACCATGGCATCAAATTGAATTTTACGATAATGTTGATGATATAGTTACAGCCTGGTATACACTTTTCATATCTGTCGTTGAAAAGCACGCTCCAACAAAATCGCATAGAGTTAAACACGATATTCAGGCAGACTGGTTAACATCCGAAATAGCAGATAAGATTAAGGAAAGAGATAAACTTAAAAAACAAGATAAACATGATGAATATAAATCTTTACGTAATGAAGTATCTACTTTGATACAAAACTCAAAAAGGGCATCATACAAATCAAAAATAGAGGCTGGTAAGGAAGATCCTAAGTCAATCTGGAAAATACTCAAAGAATTTGGTGCGTCAAACAAAAGTTCTACTAATAATGAATGTATCACTCTTAAAGTAGATAATGATTTAATATCGGACCCAAATACATTAGCAGATATATTTAATGACTACTTTGTCATCATTGCATCGAAACTAAAGGAGCCGATTGAATATTGTCAATTTAAAGAGTTAAAAGAACATTTAAATGCGAAAATTCCAGAGAATGTATCTTTTGACTTACCATCTATCACTGAAAATTTTGTCTTTAAGTTTTTATCAACACTTGATGTTTCCAAATCTACTGGATTAGATGGTATTGTTCCAAGGCTTCTGAAACTTTCTGCACCAATTATAACGAAAAGCGTTACTTTCATAGCGCAGGCATGTATTTCAATGTGAGAGTTCCCGAACAGCTGGAAACAGGCTAAGGTGAATCCGCTATTCAAAGGTGGTTCGAAGGATGAAATAAACAACTATCGATCAATTTCCATATTGCCAACATTATCAAAATTACTGGAGAAATTCATTTCAAAGAACTTATTTGATTATTTAAATAAGTATAATCTATTGCACCAGTCTCAAAGTGGTTTTCGTTCCGGTCATTCCACGGAAACAGCTTTGACGCTCATGACTGAACGCTGGCTTAAAGCAATAAATGACGGTAATATTGTTGGCACTATCATGGTCGATTTCCGCAAAGCATTTGACTTAGTCGAACATTCTTTACTTCTGAAGAAGCTCAAATTTTACAAATGTAGCGATTCTTTTATAAAGTTCATGGCGTCTTATCTAGGAAAAAGGACTCAAGTTGTAGCTGTTGATGGTAAAATGTCCAGTATTTCTGACATTATGTGTGGTGTCCCACAGGGATCAGTTTTAGGACCTTTGATATTTTTGATTTTCATCAATGATTTGCCACTGATTTTATCTGACAAAGTTAATTCGACTGATTTATACGCAGATGACACAACTATATATGACATGCAACTTCATTTGGAAACACTAGAATCTAATTTGCAAGATGCTCTTGTTAAACTTCAAATATGGTGTAAACAAAATGGTATGCTTCTGAACGCTGATTAAACAAAAATAATGCTAATTACAACTAGGCAGAAGCGAGTTAGGCTAGATGAAAAAATATTCACTCTAACATGTAATGATATCGATTTGCAACTGACAGTAGGTAGAAATTACTTGTAGATCATAATCTGCAATGGACTAATCACTTTCAATATGTATGTAAAAAAGTTTCTTCGTATATTTGGCTTCTATCTAAAATACACTCATATTTAAGTGTAGAACACAGGTCGATCTTTTATAATGCTTATATTCAGCCACATCTAAATTACTGCAATATTGTATGGGGTAATTCTTCTAATCATAATGTGTCAAGAATAACAAAACTTCAAAGGCGTGCTTGTAAAATTATATTAGGGAATGAATATTCAGACCTTGAAAGCGCGAGGAGACGATTAAATATTTTAACTTTTGACCAGAATGTACTTGTAAACAAAGCGAGAACTATGTATAAAGTTGTACATAGCATGGTTCCACAATATATTAAGGAACTGTTTCAGTTTCGAGCTGATACTTTGCCTGATACCTCATTACGGACAATCACAAACCAGAATTTTAGCATCCCTAAACCAAACATTAGTTTATATAAAAACAGTTTGTCATATTCTGGACCGGTCATATCGAATGTTATTTCATCGGATATTAAGAACTTGTCAACACTTAATAGTTTTACAAAGAGAGTAGTTGATTGGATTACAAACGAATAAGTTAAACTTGTTTTTGTTGATAGACAGTATATACCTCCATCCCAGCTCTGCATTGTATATATCATTTTCATATGTATCAGTTTGTCACCATGTATTTCACTTACTCCTATTTCAATATGTATAATGTCATGTTTTTGTGTAAAAATCTGTTAATTATGTTAATAATGAGTTGAAAGAGGGCCCCATGGAAGATTGGTTATACCAAATGGGTTACCCTCTCTAATAAAGAATTTACTTACTTACTTACTTACTTAATAGGCTCTGATCACTATAATACTTAAGTATAAGGCAGATGCCATTTTGAAAATCAAGATGGCCGCCGAAATAGGCAAAATTCAGCTTGACATCCACCCTGAAAATTCATATATTGGTCTAATCTAAGTATGTACCAAATTTCATGCTTTTAGCAAAAAGTGCACGATTCGGCCAAAATTTGTTACATATCTGCCCTGCTATTAAATGTTATAAGGTTCATAGGGCGGTTACAAGGCAAATTCGAAAGTGTAAAATTTAAACGCTTGCGCATGCGCATTAAGAGTTTCACATTGTCTCGATGTTTGTCTTTGATGTTTTCAGTCGAAGTGGAATAATTCTGTAACAACTGATGTAAATCGAAAACTGAATGTCTGACATTTGGCGTGTGAGATGAGAAATTATTGTGCTAAAAGTTAGGTTACATTTCTTAAATACGGAATTATTTCCCCTTATAGTCAACACTAATGTAACTACTGTGTGACAGAGATTGTGTTCAAATTAAACAGAGGATAATGAAAGGAAATGCCATGTAAAATAATCATTACTACCTTCCAGTTATTTTGCAAGCAGACTGAAAATGAAAAAAAAGCATGATAGGCATGCAATAAAATGTCCACCACCTATACCCAGAAAAGTTCGAACGGCGGGGGCCCTGTCCGCCAGATTCGTGTTTAGAGTAGCTTTAAAGGGAATCGGATGAAAATATTGCGACTGAATGTTTTTAATTCACAATTTCCCATATTTATGCCCCATCTACGAAGTCGAGGGGGGGGGGGGCATCCGTCCAAAAAATTGCTCTAAAATCGTACTTCAAGGCAAAATAGCGACTTCAGAGCTAGGTTTTCTCTTCTAGTATGAAACAAGCATTTTTGCACTATGAAAAGAGTTTGCATGGGTAAAGCCTACGCTGAAATCAGAAGATTTACAATTCTATTTATTTCGTTTTACTGTGCCAAAAAATTCAAACTCCTTTTTCGCTAACTCAAGCGCTAAAGATGATTACTCGGATTAGCCGCGTGTATATAATCACCCTCAGTGAAACTCTTTTCATTTCAGCTCCAGGAAGAAAGAAGAGATCAGTGCCGCATGTTCATATCATTGCATATATAGGTAATAGTAAATGGACAGTTTTACGCTATCTCGTGATCAGGGTAGGTGGGTGCAGAGGGGGCGGTGTCGAAGCTGCGTTTCGAAAATGATACCACAGCAACTCAAATCTTATGCATGACGTTGTTAAAGATGTTTTTCTTATAAATCTGTCACATTTCTGCGTTGCACTCAACGCCTAATGTAATAAAGCCTAATGTAATAAAATTTCTTTCTTCTATGACAGGATGGAAATTCAACTGAAAAACTTTAATTTCGCCATATCTTGGAGTCGAGGTAGGTGGGTTGAGAAGGGTAGCGGGCGAGACTGCGTTTCGAAAAAGAAACTATAGCAACGCAAATCTAATGCATGAGGTTGTTAAAGACTCTTTTTTTAATAATCTGAGTTTATTACATTAGGCGTAGTTACATTTGGCGTTGCACTTAGGTTTGACATTCTGCATGACGTATATTTCTTCAATGTACAATAGTGTGGTATGGTAGGACCACTAAATGACTTGCTTGACTATTAGTACATAGTGGTTTTTGCAGTTTTGCATCATACCTGCGATCACATTGATATTAAAAAATAAAATTTTGCTGTAAATTTAGTATTTATTTCCTTTTTCTGAACCAACCACAATGATTCATTTACATGACGTCAAATGCTTTAAGTGCAGATATAAGTCGTTACAGGCTCAAATTGGTTCTGGCTTAATAAAATAAACTAGAGTTAGTCTGATTAATAAAATAAACTAGAGTTAGACTGATTGGCGATGTATCGTTTTGCTTCTGACTTCTTTCCAAAATTTCAAATACTTAATTACAGCAAACTCGTAGTTGAAAACGTGCAAAGCCGGCATGTTCGTTCAGTGCCGCTTGTCAAGCGTTTCAATAATTAATTTTACAAATTATGCGAATTTCAGACCTGAGCCATGTAGAAGTGAGGAAAGTCTCTTCATTCAAACAGTGTATGTTCTAATACCTCCCCCGCCCTCCCTCAGAAGAATCAACCTTTACAGAATATCGTGTTCATGGTGACACATGTTTACTTTCTATAGCATATCGTGTTGAAATAAATCCTTAAGGCAATATTTAATTGTTAAGCTCCAAATTTCTGACAGGATATCGTGCTTGGAGGCATTTGCTAGAAGGATCACGAAGAGTTACTGATGTATTTGTGAAGCCTGGAGAGTATATCAAACCAGGAGACTACAAAACAGCTGTTAGGCAGTTTCTATCTTTGAATCCTTCGGATGTAAAGGAAGTTCAGTTACCAGATGGGGTAAGTTTTCAAACAGAAATTAGGATTTAAAAGGAAGGACCACTGAGAGTAATGAGTATGAAAATATGAAACATACTTCTACAAAAAAAAAATATATATTTTACTCAAGATAAAAAATGAAAAGAATTAAAAAGGATAAAAAAAGAAAGGGGAAAACAATAAAAGCTGAAACAAAAATGAAACGAAAGCGATGCACATAATAGTTATACATACTCTTTATTTCCTCTTTGACAGAGATTTTACAACTGTTACATACAACAATACAGATAACATATATACAGAGAGGAGAAATAGGTAGAGAAAAACCGGCAGTTTACATATAAACATATACATATGTACAAATTACATGGAATTGGACGATCTAAACATGGACGATCTGAACAGTCTAAAATATAGACGCACAATAGCAAATACAGGTGAACATCGTCTTTCGCCGACAAACATCGTATCCCTCCGCGGCCGGTCTCACTGCCGGCGTAAAAAGAAACTCCCCCCCCTCCCCCACACCCCCTTACACACACCCTATGCCAACTAAACTGAACGAAGGTAAAATACGATGTCTCCCGGCGATCGCCGAGCTCCGTTTGCACACATCCGCCACTTCGTCTCGCAACATTGATGCAGCACTGAATCGACCCCGATTCAACGTCATGACGTCGAATCAGTGGCGACTCAATGTCCATTCAACACTGCGTGTCGAATGAGACCTGATTGTCACAGAATTAAAGCTATCAGCAGTCTGTTTATCTTTCGCTCAGTATTTCATACCCTTACCGAAACGAAAAGCAACAATATGCAGGGAATGAGCGACTGAATACTACCCACCGTGTACACTTCGCTGAACAGACACGGAATCGACATCGATTCAACGTCGTGACGTTGGAACAACGCCGATTCAATGCCGCTTCAACTCCGTGCACTCTTGGGAAAGAACAGCAGATATTATCTGAATGAGTCTACCTCTAGTCAGCCATTTTATACGGCTGCGCCGTATGCTCTGACAACATTATCAACGAATCTGAAAGAGATCGACAAAATCGCATAATGTCGCTAGTGCTGATGTCATGGTCAGTTTGATATATTGTGCCTAGCAACCCGCAGAAAAAAGTTTCAAAATCCGTGCGTTTTAAGAAAGTTCCAATATCTGCATTGACATGGCTTGTTACATGATTGATAAACTGAAGCCGTTCTGGTAAGAAGTATGGGCAAGAAGAGACGACATGTTTATAAATATCTGAAGTGTATTTGCTGCAGAAAGGACAGTGTAAATACTCAGGCTCACATTTGTATACTTTTGACCAAAGTCTTGCGGCTAGGAAAGACGCCGGTGCTGTGGATTTATCTAAAGCCAGCTTCCAAATTATCGACATTTCTAACCTGGGATGTAATTTTTTGAATCTGTTAAAGTCTGTGTCGGCTTGTAATCATTGATGCCACGCGATTTCATAAATCTGTCTGATTTTTCTACGTATCATGTTTTTCCATTGGAGTTTTGATGGAAAGATAGAAGATCTTAAGTATGTCTGAACATATTCTTGCAGGTTATATTTTTGAACCAGCTCCCAAATATCAGGTATAAATCCAAGCTGATTTTTACAACCTTTTGTCATGAATAGGTTAATGCGCAAGTCAAATATTTGTCTCGTTAGGGTTTCAGGTGGCGTTGTACACAACTTTTGCAAAAACATTAATTTTCTCTGTTCTACACGAGCACGCATGGGAAGCCAGCCGAGCATACCGAGAGCTATGTTAGTTCAGATGCGGACTGGAAACTTTTGGATGGATTTTGCTGCTAATCGTATAAATTTCTCGAGCTTTCTTAATCTGAAAGAGTTACACTGTGCCATAATTCAGCCCCATACAATACTGTTGGGAAACAAACTTTCTCTAAGATAGAGGAGAGAATGGCCGGGCTTACGAAACATGTGTTTTGTTCGATAGCGAGTATGGAAAAAAGCGAGGACCTTCCTTTTTGGATTCATGCATCTATTGCTCTTGAGCTTTTTAGGGACTAGTGTAGTTCGATGCCAACATGAGTTACGGATTCTTGTTGGGTAATCTGCGCTGGCCCAAATTTGACCGACAGACTTGAAGGCGGTCGTTTTGGAGAAAAAACTACTAAATGGCATTTATAGTCATGTTGAATGAAAATCTCCATGTCTTAGAGTATTCATAAACGATATCGAGAGCTTTCTCTAAGGATTTCATGTTTGGTGCTATTAGCGCGAGATCATCAGCTAGGGTCGGGTTACCAACTTTAAAAGACCCCATTGTACAACCTGTGCCTGATTCTTGTAACTGGTGTAAGAGGCTATCAATGAAAAGCAGAAAATACCAAGTGGAGGTAACGCTACCCTGGCGAACTCCTTGTTTGATGGGAAATGTAGTCGATTTTACACCGTTCACTAAAACGTGGCTTGACAGACCACTATAACTTATCATTATTAAGTTCAGGGCTTTACCTTTAATTCCGAAATCGAAAAGCTTGTAAAAAATCCGTTATGCCAGACGTTATCGAACGCTTTAGCGGCATCGAGAAAAGCTGCGTACGTGTTTGAGCCCAGCTCAGTATTCTGTGCAACTGTTTCTTGTAAATTGAATGAAACAGTAAGAGAGCCTAGCTGCTTTTGATAAGCGTTTTGCTGTAAATGCGGAAAGTTTTTATCTTGTACTAACGACCAGTTTTTTTTATTCTGGAATGAAACACAGCCTCGAACAATTTGTATAGGGTAGATGCTAATGCTATGGGCCTGTAACTTTCTGGAGTGTCTCGGGCCTTGCCGGGCTTATGAATTGGAATTATAATCCCAATCTTAAACCTGTCGGGAATACATTCTAACAAAAACATCTTGTCAAATAAAATTTTGAGACTTCGCATCAGGGCTTGCCCTGGGGATTTTCGTCTCTTCAAGCCCCTAAACAACTTTAGTGAGTTCATTTAACTCTACTGGACAGCTGAGATCGTCGCAGTTTGCTCTATGGTTGTTGGAAAACGATTTAACTTGGTTTTCTACGTGTACTTTAAAATCATCGTCATAGTCCTCTGATTCATTTGGGACAAAAATATTGGAAAAATAATTCGCAAATGACTCTGAAACTTCTTCAGGGCTGTATGAAATCTTATCGCCCACAGTAATTGTGCTTATGTATGACGGCTTCGCTTTTCTTCGCTTATTAACCAACTGCCAGAACAGTCGTATGTCGCAGTCAGCTGACGATTCTAAGTCGGAGTAGTACTTAAGCTCTACTTGTCAATAGCGTCTTTTGGGATTTTACGAAATAAACGTTTCGAATCTTTATAGGTTTTGTAGTATACGTTATCTCTATTTCTTGGGCGCCCTTGTTTAATCCATTCTTTACGTTTGTTTCTCTGTTCCGTGTGCGCTGCTTTCACCTCAGCTGTCCAATAGGGTTTAGCATGCTTATTAAATGTGCTGTAAGGCAAGGATATTTTCGCAGCCGTGTGAATGGCAGTAACAATATGTTCATAATACTGATTTACTTCTGAAACTGTACATTGGTCTTGTAATTTGACATTTTCAAGTTCCTGTTCTAATGAATACTTGTACAAATCAAAATGATCCTCTGTACATTTGTTCCATGCTACATGAGGACTAAAATTTTCACATTTTTTTTAAATTCACAGTTCATTAACGTAAGTATCGGTAGATGGTCGGACACGTGACATATATCGTCATCTATTGCTGAATTGCGGAGAACTAGGTCTGTTTTAGATTTGTTCATTATGACGTAATCAAGAGTTTTTCGAGTAGGGCGAAAAGTGTACGGAGAATCTAATGCAACTGGACAAGTCCTGGTATACTCTAGAAATGACATTAATTTTGACAATCTGATGTCATTGCGATCCGTGTTATTAATGTCACAGTTAAAGTCTCCTAAGAAAAGCACAGTTCCTATTTCAGAGAAAGTTTCATACAGATCTTGAAGATATTCTTTGTGGTCAATATATTCGTTATTACTGTAATTGATTGAAGGCACATATACAGAAAAGGCATAGATTGGTCTCAGTTCCTTTTGCTCTATTTTGATGCCTAAAATTCGATCGCTGACTTGACTATCTAAAGCAGAGAAAGAAAATCTACATGTTTTCTTATACATAATTGCAACTCCTCCTTTGCCGCACATTGCACCCTGACTGACAGAAGCGTCGCACAGAGTGAAGGCTGCATAACCACTGTGTAAAGAATCAAGGAAAGATTTTTGTTGTTCTCGTAACTTATGCTCAGTAATAAATGCCAAATCAATATCGTGTATATCGAGCAGTTCACTTGTGCTTCCCGCTGATGACATGACGCACCGGATTTTCCAGGTCAACATACAGCAAGTAGAGGTCGCCATCGCATAGAATAGAAAAAGCAGTATGACGTACAGGCTAGTACGTTTGTTTTGTATAAATTGGTGAGTCTTAGTCCACATCTTGATTATTTTGCTCATAATCATAATAGTCGTTAAACCTTGAGTTCCAGTTTTGCTTCCCGTACCACCTTCTGCAGTACATTTTTCTAGGCCATATGTTGGATTCAACAATAAACTTTTCCGACGAGTAAATGGTTATTTGGCTGCTAAGCTACCGCGACTGGTTTCTATCATTGGAACTCCTACTGGTTCAGCTCCGTTTTCCTTTAAGAAATCTACTAATCAGGCTCGGTTTGAATTTATTCCAATGTTGCCAACATAGCATCTGATGGTTTTACGGCGAACAACACTTTCAAATTAAAATCTTAAAAAGTTCCTTCAAGAGCAGAGAATACATACAGAAGTAGGAACATGGGCCAGACTACGTAGTTTCGGCTAATAAAGCCTCATCAGTGACCCTGACAATATCTGGTGACGAAACCAGAAAAAAGCATACTGTAATTTCTTAATTTTAATTGGACAGTCGATTCAGAGACTGATTAGTTTCAAAAGGATCCAAATAATATAAAAGACGATGATCTAGAATAATAGTCTAAATCGATTTCAAATTTTAGATTTCTAAGAATCTATCCTCTGATCTCAAAAGAAACACTGGTGCTTCGGGTTCAAAAGAATCAAAGTAGGATGTGTCCGGGTTGGTATTAGTATCATTCTGTGTCTCATTTCCGTTCACTGGTCTGCTTTGATATCTCGTATTAGCACTGTTGGGAACTTTTATAATGTTGATTCTGATGATTTTGTCTATAACTATGATTGGGTTCTGTGTATATCTTACTTTGTGGTCGATTTCTATTTGTGGTGTGGACATTTATTTGTCTTGGCGGTGAGGGGCTAGCCCTCTCCGAGCTGTCGATTGGTGCAGTGGTTCGCTTGAATCTCGGAAGACCTTCATCGCTATAGTAAAGATATAGGTTATCGCGACCAACTTGTCTTGTTTTGTTACTAATGGTACTGTCATCATCGTTATCGTCCGTTTCTTGGATATGCTTTTCCGTGCAAGGCGTCTTTGTCATTTTCGGTTTGCGATTCAACTTTTTTCATATTCGTTTTCTTCAACTGCAGCTTGTATTTATGAGTTTTGTTCTGTAGCTTGTTCATGTTTTTGTGTTTCGTGTTTACTGCTTTTACTATCGCTGCTTTCTCTATATACGTCTGTTGAACCTTTATCATCGGTTGTGAGCTGACCTTGTTGCTTCAAATTCGACTGATCATTTGGCACAGATTCAGTTTTATCTGAATTTTTCAATCTCTCGTCGGAATCTTGATTTTGATGTTTAATATTTTCAAATAGTGATTTACTTTTAGTCTTCTCATTCGGGTTCTGCCTTGCGGTTTTGGGCTGTGTTTCTGGTTTCTCAGTTCTAGTGTTTAGAATTTTCGCGTTTAATTCTGCTACGGTCTTTTCGAGTACCTCGATGGATTGTCTATCCTTTACTTGTTCTAACTTTAACTCAAGCACTGTGCCTTTCAGCTCTAGTATTTGACCTTTTAGGTCAGCTAATTCTATACGTATGGAATTTATTCCCGCCACCGGAGTGCTTATATATGTATCAGACAGTTCTGATTTTACGACTGTGCGTCTTTTGACAATCACATCCGTTAAAACTTTTGGATCATTGTTGTCTATGAATGTTTGTAGAGCGAAGCAGTCGTTAGCGTAACGTTTAAGCACTTGACTCCAACTTCGTAGTCCTTCTTGAACATAACGGGCCTACTGGACACTTGTCCGATTTTCTAGCTCTGCTGGCTAGGATGTTTCTATATACAGCGATTGTTTCTTCGCAGTTATTCGCCTTTTCAATTAGCAATTCGACAAAAATGTCTCGTGGTTTGTTTCGCAACTCAAAATCTAGTATGGTGAAGAATTCTTGATATTGGTTGACTGTCCATCTCTTCTTTATCTATATGTTCGGTTTGAGCAGAGACAAACGTTTGGTCAATAAGAGTCAATTCACTTTGCGACAGATGCGACTTATATGCTTCATATGCTTCGTTACTGTCCATGAAGAGCTGCGAATTATAGTCTAACGCTTCGTCTGTCTCGTCATAATCTCGTCATTTCAGAGGTCAGGGGCTTACGCTTGTTTGACCGCCAGAGCATACAGGGCCATGTCGTGAGGGTTGTGCAAAGTCATGGTGGCAAATACAAAAATACTGTGGAAAGGATATCAATATTAAGGTAAAAGAATGTCGATTCAAGATTGTAACTTCTATACAGTTTACTTATATAATGTGACCAAGAGGTCATTAACGGGAATAACTGTACACAAAATTGTCTTTGGGGAAATAAATCGGAGGTTTTATGGTCGGAAATTTCGTTTTACGGTGACGCGCTAGCGGAGCCGTAAAACGCAATTTGCGACCATAAAACAGACGATTTACTTCCCCAAATGACATTTTCAATACAGTTATCCCCATTTTAATGCACTTTTCACATTTTCATTTTTTTTAAAGTGTGTTATATTGCACCACTAGCAAATGCTTTCAGCAACGTAAAACCAGACGTCAACCAATGAGAAGCGACGTTGCTGCATGACGTCGGGTTTCGACAGTATATCTGACGTAATCCAATCAGACGTCGCGTTACAAACGTAAATGCATTAGCAAACAACGCTATTTTCCCCAATTTAAATAGCACCAGCCACAAAAGAATCTTTTTTCCCCCCAAAAGCAAGGTGAAAAGCTCAAAAGCGCAAAAAGGAATTTGCTTTTGGAGTAGCTTACAAGCATGAATGTGCATCATTTCATAAATTAACTTAAAGCTTCGTTTGTGCAAAAGTAAAGCACTCACCACCATTAATAATAATCATTAGAATCCTATTCCTACAAAAAAGAGAACATAAAGACTACATAAAGGTTGAGACTACATCAAATTGTTTTCCTTTCCAAATTGCAAATGAAAAAGACGCAAATTTCCGAAATCAATGGGCACCGTGCCCATTCCAATAATAGTGGAAAAATCACTGTAGAGTGCCGAAGTTCTTATTTTAATGAAGGTCTTAAAATATTAATATTTTACAGAATATCTTGGAAAATCTATGCGGACAAAACTTTTTTCTGTTTTATCCCGTTTTTTACCAAAGAGAAAATACTATCATACATATGTTGTCATCTTTGATTAGGCAAATGTATCAGGTAACGCGTTTTCGAAAAATTTACCATTATATTAGAAAGAAATTGAAATTTTCCAAAATATCCGCAACATTTTAAGCTAGTCTTAACAATGACTCCATTTATATGTCACGTTTATATCGGACATTTCTTTTTTTTTAGTTGGCCGTATTACGTTCTACCGACGCCAAAATATAAAACGTAGCAAATCAATTTAATGCTTTCCGCTGCGATTCAGCAATTAACATCAGCAGTCTATTCATCTATAGATATTGTACCGTTCACACCTGAATAGTCAGTAAAACGTTAAACATATCAAGAAGCTTCAATTTTACTATCACTTTTCTGCCATGTCGTTGATCTCCAAAGCACGTGTGTGAAGCGACTAAATGGGAAAGTAGGATAGATTAGCGGCTATGTAGGAAAAGGTCTATCAAGCGCTATGAATGGTTACCGCTTAAGTGGGAAAAACAATTACCGCTAAACAGGAAAATAAAGGTTAACTTGTAAAATGTTGTAATTTTCCGTTTCTGAGCTGTGTGATGAAAGAAGTGCCATATGCCACATCCCATTCCAGATCAGCATACTAGCCACTCCGGTTTTCACTTCTTAGTTAGGGCGGCGCTAGCTTTTCTGACTTGGGTAGGATAAGCCGGAATGGATTATGTTGATTATGTTTTGGTGGAGTGAGATAGCTGTTTCATGATACAGTTTGAGAACGGTCTCCTATGAATATAGAAATTTTGCCTTATCAAAGTAAGAAATTACAGTACGTTTTCCTTTGCTATTGTCACTAGATCATTTCAGGGGATTGAATAGACGAAACTTCGAAACCTGGCCCATGTTCCTTCTTTCCAATGCGTTCTTTGCTCTTGAAGAAACTCTTTTAGATTTTAATTTGACTTTACTGCAGCTGATGTTGTGCCGTGTGGCGGCCATAAAACGTCTCCCCGTACAGATTATGTTAGTGCAGATTATGTTTTGTTTATCCTTTGAGATCAGAGGATATCGTATTCTTAGAATTCAAAAAAATTATTATTGGCTTGCGCTCTCGGGCGCAAGCCAGTATTCAAGTGGTTTAGTGATACCGAGTTATTTTCCGAAGAAACGATACGTCACGCTTAGTCGGAAAATACCAGGAGAGTGTGTACTGCAACGATTCGTTCTAAACTTTTTATAGGGCCGCAAATTAAGCCAAAGATATCGGAAAGTTCGTTCCGGTTTGAGACAGCATTTCTTCATTATTTTCTTCACAGGCATAACAAACAAAGACCTCGTCCGATTTTGTCTATTTCTATCCATATCCGATTTGCCTCATCTGCTAAAAATAACATGGAAACTTTATTCTATTTTTGATAGTACATGTATTTTTTTTTAAACATCTCCGTTAAAGAACGTTTTTCTTTTACAAGTGCCTTGAACTTGGCCACATTTCTTTTGCTTCTTATAAACTGACTGCATAAAAAATGAAACTCTGAATGCAATGCAAAGTATTTGGCTTTGCATCCTGAGAAATATACCAAAACTTGTGTAAAAAAGAGTGTTTGTATATAGCTTAGCGCAAAGCATTAGCATTTCCAAAAAATAATGCAGCGGCATCGCGAAAAATAGGCCTTAGGGCATCGCATAATCTGACTACTCAGAGCAGCCGGCACACTGTCCAGCGCTGGATCTGATCAGTCTTTTTCGGCATATATATATTCTTCATCGTTCATGCTGAGGCTAGACTGATCAGACTGCGCTTATGCCGGAGTGGGCTGATCTGTGTATCAGTATAAAATCTGAAAGAGCAGAGTCCAAATTTATTGTTTAAATTTAGAAACAAGCGCTTTTGACGATTTTACATTTACTGAAAAAAAATATATCCCATGTATCTGTGTGTGTGGCTTATATGCACAACGGACTGTGTAATGTATGTAAAAGTCGGTAATGTCGGTGAGTAATTAACGCATACGCATTGCAACAAGAATTTCCATGGCACAAAGCGATATAGTATGTACACATTTTAAGCATCTGATAAATTTCCTATTGGCCATCAACATGTTCATGAATAGCAACTGGTAGCCTCTTACAATGACACAGGTACAGAAAAAGGGGACAATTCAGCATTGTTAAAATTCTAAACTGTTAGGGATTCATTGACAGCTTTATGACAATGGAGGGGTTGGTTGGATGGTGCGATGATGCTAGGTATAACTTCCAGTGCCTGGGCGTTCTACTGATTTGGATTATAGCAGGTGCGGGTGGGGATTGTGTGGACACTTTTCTTGCTTTTATAACACTCTCTAATGTTGCCTTCTTACTTCAGCTATACAAATGTACAGAGAAATATTTACACTCTTCGACGATTTCCTTAGGTGAACCTATACTGGGCTGACGTTGCTTATACATCCACGAACAACACACATTCATGCAATCTTACGCGTAAGCAACGTCACGGATAATAAAGATAGATGATTGGCCGACGTAACGTTTGATATATGTCATGTCATTTTGACGGCTGCTGTACTTCATTACCAAACACGTTGGTTAATAACTATTTTATTTCCTTTGCTTGGCATTAAATTAGTCAGAACTTCACGAATGAGTAACAAAATGGATGTAAAAACATAGCATAAATATAAAAGATAAATTTCATTTGTCGGGAGTTCATGGAAATACGAACGCAATGGGTTCCGTGCTTTGTTGTTCCCAAATGGTGTAAAGCAAGTTGTTGTCCCAAACAACAGCAGCATGCATTTTCTTCTCAGAGTGTCAAAATTTTGTTCAAGTCACTGCCACTGATACCACTTAAACCAAAAATAAACTTCAGTACATATAAATATATTATCTTCTTTTGATGCCAAGTTCAGATGTGCCAAGATTCCATAGACATGGGTTTGAAACAGAATTCTGATTCAGACTCAACAGCCGTGAAGAAAAGACTTGAAATAGGTCCATATAGTTATTTTCCTTGGGACATGCCTAAAAGGGCCAGCCAGAATCAGAATCAGAATCAGATTGTTTACTGTTGATACGTCCAAGGACAATCATTCACCAGCCAAAACGTTGGGAAACTTTTTTGTTGTTGTTGTTGTTGTTGTTGTTGTTGTGTGTGTGTGTGTGTGTGTGTGTGTGTGTGTGTGTGTGTGTTTAAATATTTCTCCAAATTTTTTCAAATAAATTCTACACTTGATTTTACCTTACACCCGTGGATAATGCCACCATTCAGTAAGCTAGAAATTAAATACTTTGCTAAATAAAAGTTAGCAACAGAAAGTGCACTAACATTCGGGTTCACTTGAATAGCAACCCATGAAAATTTCACTGTCTAAGCTGGGCAAGCCTTCCTTTTAAAAGGAAATTTTATTTTGGTTTAAACTCATATTCTAGAATATCGCTTTTTGCTGGCTTGCCGCTTCAGACAGGTTATGACTTCCTGTCATGCGCACTCCAGCGGAAGACGCTGATTTGTTCCCAGCTTCGAGAATGGTTCATAATTGCAAGTGGAGAACCAATATATGGAGAGCGTCTACGGGGCGCAACTTCGTTTGACTGTTTCTTTTACCTAAGCACCGAAACATAACGACATGCCACAATCTGGCACACCAAATAATCGAACATGTCTAGCATCTTTTGCCTTACTGAAAACATGAGTTATTATTATTTTTTTATTTATTTATCCGGTGTGTTTGAATATTTCTTGATAGTCCACGGTCAAATTAGGTCAAATAACGACATGCGCAATTCGCGGGCATTATGTAAAATATGGACTGGACTTGGACTCTGGACTTTGGACTCTGGACTTCGGGCTGTGTAAAACCTGGATTTCAGACTTTGTAAAAGTAAAAAGTATGCAAAGACCAGGAACTGAAACAATCAAACCTGGACTTTGGACTCTGGAGTTTGTAAACTTGGACTGAAATATTTCAACAATAGTTGTTATGCCTGTACAAACAGTGTAGAGTGTATATCCAAATTAGACTACTGGTTGGAACAGTCTGATCAGGGTCTGTGCCATCAGCCTTATTTAAAAGCATTTACTGGTTTTACAGACAAGGTGTTTGATCGTATTTACTAGATACTATTTCTTATTTTTTCATAAGCGTACATTGAAATTCAGTTTCTTATTTTTTCATAAACGTACAATGTTATTCAGTTTAATGTAAGTGTCTTATTGAAAAAAAATCAATTCAGGAAACACAACATGTGTGGGAAAATATCAGTATCTTACAGTTGCCATCAAATCATCCTTTTCTAGGCCTATGCAATTTTAACAGTTACCTTCCTTTTTGAATAAAAAGTGCTAAAATTTAGAGGGTCAAGGCAGCGTAGCCTAATCGGTAGCGCGATTCGACTCAAGAGCCAGAGGTCCCGGGTTCGATACTCGGTCCGACCACATACTTTCATTTTTCCTTTCGCTGATTCTAGAAGGGCAGTTGTCAGTTACTGGTGAAAGTATGTGCACTTAGTTAGTACTGGAACCGCTTAGGAGGTCTAATCCTGCCCAGGAATAGTGTAGTTAGGGTAACAGACCGTCCCGACATGATCATAGCTGTTTATCGTGGACAATAAAACAACAACAAAACAATAACTACTAAAATATAGAAGACTTCTTTTTTCTTTTGCATTAAATCCCTATATAATGACAAAATATGTGATGACCAAGGACACCATGCTAGATTCTGAAAACAAACATCCTGTGGAAGCAACAAAAATACATTGACTTGTAATCATTACCAATTACCAGTTATACTCTATACCGCAGGCTTGCTGGGCCGCATAGTGCAGTCGGTGGTGCGTCTAACCAAAAAACAGAGGTCCCGGGTTCGATATTCAGTCCGGCCACTTACTCTCGTTTCCGCTTCTGCTGAGTCAAGAAGGGCAGCTGTCAGTTACTGGCGAAAGTTAGTGCACTTAGTGATAGTTTAGCGCTTAGGATGGCTAAGCCTTCCCAGGAATATTGTAGTTAAATTAATTGACCGTCCTTGTAGCTGTTTACCGTGGACGTAAAACAATAACACAACAACAACATACCACAGGATTAACCAGTACTTAGATGGTAATATTCTAAAAAGAATAAGCTGAATATTTGCAGACGATCTATGGCAACTGTTTGGGAAGGAACTATCATTTTCATTATAACCTCCTCTCAGTGGTAGTCAGCTTTTCTTCAACAGAAACAATGAGACAAACAGTCATTAAAGTTGTTTCCCCTTTTAATAATAGCCATTGTTGCGGACGGTAAGATTTTTTTCCTACCAATCTGTCACAAATGAGGCTAAAAAGATTAAGATTTATTCAGGAATTAAGATCATTTAACAAAGTAACATATACTATCTAAAAGCGATTTTTGAAATTAAAATTTAAAAATTAATCAACAAGTGAGGTATTTAAGAGCACACTTAAATGATATTTATGTATATATCTATATGAATTTAATTTAAGAAAAATAAAATTATCACAGTGAATTTGACTAGAACTTAAGGAGTTTTGGAATGAGCTAGGCTGCTAGAAGTAAAAACTAACACCCACACCCATTTTCACTGATTCGAAAGATTCGATCTTAATACCCATGGATAGCCCATAAAGCCTAAATGGCTTATTTCCAATGGGGTCCATTTAGGTACGAACAAGACTTTGGCACGGAAAACTATGAAATATTGCACAGGTTAACACTGAGAGCTCCTATAAAAGGGAAGATTTTTATCACCGAAGAGTGCTCGAAAAGGAAAGACAAAACCAATGGTCATATCTGTCACTAGTAGGACGAACTACTTCCACTATTTCCTTCTCATATCAGCAGTCATGAACCATATATCATCTTGTGTGTAAGGGACTTGTAAAATAACTTTTCCAATGTAAGATGTATTTTTTCAACACCAAGACTTGACGATCTAATAATGAACATAACTTTGTCCTAACCGAACGGCTCAGGGAATATAGCAATCAAATTCCCGTCCATCTGTCTCTGTCCGTATGTTAGTATGCCCATTAACATTTTGTTGTCCACTCTGTAACTTGAATACGCTTTGGACTATTTTCATTACACTTCACCAGTTATGTGTAGTCCATTTGCTCCAAAGTACAAACACAGTTCTGCTTAGTTCACAAAAACAGGACGAAACTCCCAGTAAATCTTCTAATGTCCTAAAATTTCTTATATAACAATACATAATAGAATACGAAAATCCTTATTGGCTTGCGGCTTTGCTGATTTGTTCCCAGCTTCGAGAATGATTCATAATTGCAAGTGGAGAACCAATATATGGAGAGCGTCTACGGGGCGCAACTTCGTTTGACTGTTTCTTTTACCTAAGCACCGTAAAATAACGCCACGCCACAATCTGGCACACCAAATAATCGAACATGTCTAGCATCTTTTGCCTTACTAAAAACACGAGTTATTATTATTTTTTATTTATTTATCCGGTGTATTTGAATGTTTCTTCGTTGTCCACTGTGAAATAAGGTCAAATTACGACATGTGCAATTCGCGGGCATTATGTAAAATATGGACTGGACTTGGACTCTGGACTTCGGACTCTGGACTTCGGACTGTGTTAAACCTGGACTTCAGACGTTGTAAAACCTGGCACCGTAAAACCCGGACTAAAATATTTCCACAATAGTTGTTATGCCTGTACAAACAGTGAAGAGTCTAGATCCAAGTGAGACTACTGGTTGGAACAGTCTAATCAGGGTCTGTGCCAACAGTCTTATTTTATTTCAAGTTATCTAAAAGCATTTACTGGTTTTACAGACAAGGTGTTTGATCGTATTTACTTGATGCTATTTGTTATTTTTTCATAAACGTACATTGAAAATCAGTTTCTAATTTTTTCATAAAGGTACATTGTAATTCAGTTTCATGAAAGTGTCTTATTGAAAAAAATCAGTTCAGGAAATACAACATGTGTGGGAAAATATCAGTATCTTACAATTGCCATCAAATCGTCCTTTTCTAGGCCTATGCAATTTTAACTGTAACCTTCCTTTCTGAATAAAACTTACTAAAATTTAGAGGGACCGGGCCGCGTAGCGCAGTTGGTAGTGCGTTTTGACTCAAGAGCCAGAGGTCCCGGGTTCGATACTCGGTCCGGCCACATACTTTCGTTTCTCCTTCCCCTGATTCAAGAAGGGCAGTTGTCAGTTACTGGTGAAAGTATGACAATGTGCACATAGTACTGGTTAACCGCTTAGAAGATCTAAGCCAGCCCAGGAATAGTGTGGTTAGGGTAACAGACCGTCTCGACATGACCATAGCTTTTTATCGTTGGTGTAAAACAATAAAATAACAACAAAACAACAACTACTAGAAGACTTTTTTTCTTTTGCATTAAATCCCTAATGACAAAATTTGTGATGACCAAGGACAGCACGCAAGATTCTGAAAATAAACACCCTTTGGAAGCAACAAAAATTCACTAATTCCTTCATTGACTTGTGATCATTACCAATTACCAGTTATACTCTATACCGCAGGCTTGCTGGGTCGCATAGTGCAGTCGGTGGCGCGTCAGACTAAAAAAACAGAGGTCCCGGGTTCGATATACTGTCCGGCCACTTACTCTCGTTTCCGCTTCCGCTGAGTCAGAAAGGGCAGTTGTCAGTTACTGGCGAAAGTAAGTGCACTTAGTACTAGTTGACCGCTTAGGATGGCTAAGCCTGCCCAGAAATATTGTAGTTGAATTAACCGACCGTCCTGACATTACCATACATGCAGCTGTTTACCATGGGTGTAAAACAATAACACAACAACAACATACCACAGGCTTTACCAGTACTTATAACTGAACTCGGTGATGACAAAATACCCAAAAGAATAAGCTGAATATTTGCAGACGATTTATGGCAACTGTTTGGGAAGGAACTATCATTTTCATTATAACCTCATCTGAGAGTCTCAGTGGTAGTCAGCTTTTAAATGTGCTCCAACAGAAACAAGGAGGAAAACAGTCACAAAAGTTAATTCCCCTTGTAATAACAGCCATTGTTGCGAGCAGTAAGATTTTTGTTCCTACCAATCTGTCACAAATGAGGCTAGTAGGACGAACTACTTCCACTATTTCCTTCTCCTATCAGAAATCAAGAACCATATATCATCTTACATGTAAGAGACTTGTAAAAGTACTTTTCCAATGTAAGATGTATTTTTTCAACATCAAGACATGACGATCTTATAATAAACATAACAGTAAACTTTGTCCTAACCGAACAGTTCAGGGACAATAGCAATCAAATTCCCGTCCATCTGTCTCTATCCGTATATTAGTATGTCCATTAACATTTTCTTGTCCACTCTGTAACTTGAATACCCTTTGAACTATTTTCATTTTTACACTTCACCGGCTATGTGTTGTCCATTTGCTTCAAAGTACAAACACAGTTCTGCTTAGTTTCACAAAATAAATAAATAAACGAAGAAACTCCCAGTAAATCTTCTAAGGTCCTAAAATTTCTTATATAACAATACATAACAGTTGACGAAAATCCTTAATTTTAAATGCTTTTATGAAATATTTTTCATTAGCAGCAATACAAAAATTGACCTTTTCACTGAAGGTTATCATATGATTGTCAGAGCAGCCAGAATGTAGCGTAACCTCATTGTTTACTACAGTTGTGGACGTTTTTAAATGAAGAAAGTGTCTCCAAGTAAGATACCATCTCAAGACCACAAACCATAAACCACAAAATACCACAAACATTGACAGAAACAAAGCGCTAACTTGGCAAGCCTTTCCTTTTAAAAGGAAACTTTATTTCTAAATGCTTTTATGAAATATTTTTCAATAGCAGTAATACAAAAATTGACCTTTTTACTGAAGGTTATCGTATGATTGTCAGAACAACCAGAATGTAGCGTAACCTTATTGTTACTACAGTTGTGGACGTTTTCAAATGAAGAAAGTGTCTCCAAGTAAGATACCATCTCCCAAGACCAGAAACCATACACCACAAAATACCACAAACATTGAACTACATGAGCGCTAACTTGGCAAGCTTTTCCTTTTAAAAGGAAACTTTATTAAAGTCAAGATTACGAAAATGATCTTAACTTAATTTTTTTTGCAAAATTTTGCAAATGAATATATCTTATGTGTTAAATCGAAATTCTGACAACTCGTGTACCTCATAATAGTCGGAAAATGGAGATTCACGGTTTTCAAAAGGATTTCCATCTTTGCAGGATATTGTTTTAAGGCTTATGCAGCGGAATCGGTAATTCAACTGCCAGCGGGATAGGTGAATGCAAAGTTTTCCCGCATAGCCCACTGTTTCTTGGGCACAGCATATGGAAAGCAAAACGCATCCCTCTCCTTTCGAAAAAGGGTTCCTATGTACCACTGTGTTGACAGTGACATTTCCAGGCGCCTGTTGAACATGTGGGTGAACTTGGGTTTAACGTCCCACCAAAAACTAGGTCACATGGAGACGGGAGCTCAGTTTATACGCTCATCCGAAAGACCGGTACCCGGATTCGAGCCCACAACGGATTCGAGCCCACAATCTTCTGCATCTTAACCGAGCATCTTGACTACGCACTGTAAAATAATCCGTAGAATTTACTGTAAAATACTTGGCATCTGGCTGCCAGTTCATTTACCATTATTTTTATGGGCGTCTGCCTGTCGTTGGAATTTACCATATTAAGATAGGAATTCGTACTCGATTGTACGCCGTTTCCTTTGGCTTTGCTTTCGCCGTTTCCTTCAGGTCCCACTATCTCCCGGTACTTCTGCATTTGGCACACCCAGCTACAGGGTTCTCGCCAGCATCGCTAATTCATGATCTTTATAGCTTATATCTTAAAACCCTTTATGTCACCTTATACAAATAGTTACCTGAAAGTTCAGTTGGCACTTTACAGTTGAGATCACTGACAAGTTCTACTTGATTAACGCTAAATGCAGGTTCCACTATTTAACGGTACTTGCTCCCATAGTTTGGCGCATCCAGCTGCATGGCCCCTTCCAGCATTGCTAAGACATGAGCTGTAAAACTTATCCTGAAGACTTCATCTCGCCTAATACAAGAATCTCACCTAATACAAGCACTTTACCAGAGAGTACAGTCCACTTACGAAGAGCCATTACTAAACAGTACAGGTCATCTAACAAAAGTTAATAGCACTGAAGCTCAGCTGTTACAAGCCATCACTAGACAAAAAGAAAAAAACTGTCAAACTCGCCACTTACCTACAGCTTCAACAAATCCAAGAATACAATAAAATGAACTTGTATTGCTGCCATTTTTCTGCTTTACCACTTGCATCCTATAGATTCATTTGTTAAGGGATAACCTCTCAAGCTTTTTTCAAAAGCTAAACTTGTGTTATGTTATCCTGCCGAACTCGAGAACTCGAAAATACCTTTCACAGTGTTGGAAGGCTACATGATCAAAACAACACCTGTCCCGTTTTATTCAAACGGACGCCTGCAAAAATAACGGGAAATGGATAGGCAGCTGGTTGCCAGTTATTCTACCGTAAAATCTATGTCCATTTTACAGTCCGGGATCAACGGGATTGCACATCCGAAATTGAATCTAATTGATAGAGCAAGTAACTGTTTTAGACAGCCGGTTTTTAGAAATCTAAAGGATCGGATCGTAACATAATATTTATTACGATACTAGATCTACCATGAAAGATGGCAATTCGGTTCTGGACTGCAATCAGCCCCCAGAAGATCTACAGCCGGCCCTTCGTGAGGCTGTTGAGATTGCAGTAGCAGCACAGAAGAAGGAGAAGTCGGCCAGAGAAGAAGCTGGTTCAAGCTGGCTGGGAGACCATGCCAGAAATCTGTAATAGGATCTGGAGAACAGGGGAACGGCCATGGACTCAGTCGCTGATTGTAACACTCCTTTGCCAGAACTATAGAACCACCAGCCTTCTCGGTCATTCAAGCAAAGTCATGCTGAAAAGCATCTTGAACAGGCTTAAACCCCAAGCCGAAGAAATAATCGCTGAAGAACAGGCTGGGTTCACAGCTGGAAGGAGCACCACAGAACAGATCTTCAACCTTAGAATCCTGTGTGAAAAGTACCTCCAACATCAGCAAAATCTGTACCATGTCTTCACTGATGTCAAAAAAGCATTTGACAGGGTCTGGCATGCAGCCTTTATGGGCCACCATGCGGAAGTAAAATAGTTCGCACCATTGAGCAGCTCTACGACAAGGCTACAAGTGATGTCCTGAAGAATGGCAGCATGGGAGAATGGTTCAAAACAACAGTTGGAGTAAGGCAAGGATGTCTTCTGTCACCCACCCTCTTCAACATTTTTTTCTCCAACGGATCATGTCTGATGCTCTTGAAGAACATGACATCGGCAGAAACCTTACCAATCTGCGGTTTGCCGATGATATAGATGCTCTAGCTTAGGAAGAGCAGGAACTAGAAGCCCTATTTGAACGTCTCGACAAAACCTGCATAAGGTATAAGATGGAGATCAGTGCTGAGAAGACCAAACTGATGACAAATAGCGCCAATGGCATCCAGAGGGAGATAAAGGTAAACTAGGTACCATAAAAAGCTTCAAATACCTTAGAGCAATTGTCTCAGCAGATGGCTCTAAAAAGGAGGTTCTCTCTAGGATTTGCACAGGCCACTTCATCTCTTATAAAACTGAAGCCAATTTGGAGAAATAACAACATATCTCTCGGACCAAAGGTGAAAATTATGCGCTCCCTTGTCATTTCCATATTTCTGTATGCCTGTGAATCGTGGACCTTGACTGCAGAGTTAGAGAAAAGAACGTAGGCCTTTGAGATGAGATGCCACCGAAGGTTACTGAACGCAGGACCATATAACCAATGAGGAGGTTTGCAGAAAGATCCAAGCAGCCATTGGAGAATATGTTCAAAGTTCAAAGTTCATTGAGCATACAGGCACAACGTGCTCCTCACCCTAATAGAATACATATGAGAAGAGCAAATATATGATCAAAATACATATGCAACATCAAAACATATAAATTATACAGCAAGACAGTTAAATCAATACTGACATGCATATATTTCTGTTACTTCCAAAAAAACTAGTATCATTCATACTAACATGCATACATTTCTGTTATTACCCAAAATAAACTGGTCAAAATAAGTTAAGCCCCAGCCGAAAATTTCCCATAGACTTAATGAAAAAACTTCCGTGTTTGTTTTATCAAAACTTTTTACTGAATAAAGATCTTTGCATAAAATTTTCAGGGAAGTCTTCTCAAGATATGCTAGGTTTCACTTATATTGATAAATTTTCTATAGAAATTCACACATTTCAGTAAATGTCCCGTTTCATTCCCTATCTTTCCTATAGTAAAATTGGCAAAAATATGGATACTCTTGGAACATTTAGCACATATCAAAAGGCAATCGGTATTTTCAATTGAAACTGTGTGTAATTACACCTAAGATACTGTTGTCTTATTTGAGTTGAGATGGAGTGTTCAGTTATTTTAGGCATTTCTGAAATAAACAACTAAACATTGGAAATTTATCATTATGCCTATGGAAAAAACTGACATGGGGCTTAACTTATTTTGACCAGTTTAGTATCAGATTCAAGCAGACCTTACAAATATTCTTATAACATATTTTTTGTTCTTTTCCATAGCAAGATATATAAATTTAGATACGCGTTTTATCATACTGGTTTGACAATCTTTAAACAAGTTAATTAATTTATTCTTTTTGTCCATCTACAATAATGCGATGGTAAATACGGTCGTCTTAAGTCATTATAAACTGGACACACTAATACAAAATGGTACTCATTTTCCACCATTTTTATATTATATAATTTGCATATTCTATTTTGTCTGTCTGGTCGATTATAATGATTAACTCCTTACCCTGGTCAAGAAACGGAACTAAGGTGGTTTTGGCCATGTGTCAAGGTCTTCTGGTTTAGCAAAGACGATTTGTAGCACAATGAAAGGAAAAAGAAGAAGAGGCAGAGGTGGAGAGGTGGGAAGACATTGTTAAGAGTGGACAGGAATCGGCTTTGCCAGCTCAACTAGGCCGGCAGCTGAGAACAGGACATGGTGGAAAGGGATTGTTTCGAAGTCATCTGTGGTGCCCTAACGACCTTTTAAGGTTATGACATAGAATAGAAAATAGAACAGATTTATTAAGAACATTGCAATATCAGCACACGGATTGAATGAAAAATGAATTTAGATTTCATCCAAAAGAAAAAATTCCTTCAAGAGCATGGAATACATTTAGAAGAAGGAACATGGGCCAGACTACGCAGTGTCGGCTAATAAAGCCTCATCAGTGACCCTGACAATATCTGGTGACGAAACCAGAGAAAAGCGTACTGAAATTTCTTATTTTTAATTGGGCAGTCGAAACAAAGACTTTCTAGTATCAAACAAGGTCCATAATATAAAGACGATGATCTAGAATAAGAGTCTAAACCAATCTGAAATTTCAGATTTCTAAGAATAATCTGATCTCAAAGGACGAAAATAAAATAAAATCTGCACTATGGATGATGTACGGGGAGACGTTTTACAGCCGCCACACGGCACAACACAGTAAAGTAAAATTAAAATCTTTAAAGTTGCTTCAAGAGCAGAGATAACATTTAAAAAAAATGTCCGCGTTTTTTTTTTTTTTTTTTTAGATGCGTTACTTATCCAGTGTTAAAAGTTACTTTTGAAAATCCGACGGGGTCAGCCATATTGAAAACAATATCACCTAGACAGTACGTATTTCATGGCGTGACGTTCTTCGCAACGTCGAAACAACGTCACGTCGACGCAGACTTCTTTTCTTTTGTTCCCGCCACCTCTATCCCTCTTTCCGCCACACACTTACACAATGATCAGACCGTATGACAAGAAAACATACCTTCGGACCGTATATTCGACCGTAGCAGCTTCGGACTCGGTTTCGCATCCCTGTCGTCTGACCAGAGTCTACATGGACGCAGTGTATGCAGTCTTTGTTCCGTTATATACCATACACCAGCGGAAAAGACGTACCAGACTAAGCGGATGGTATGCGCTCTACACACATATCTGACGGGATGTTTTCCTGTGTTTTTTATCGTTAAAATGTGGTCATTGTTGATGGTCTCTACAGGATAAAGACCAGTGGGATATTACAGGGACTACAGGATTATATAAATTATTTTTTCTCTTGTTTTGAATTTCGTGAGTATAAGAAAAGACTTTTGAAATTGTTCATACTTATATTATATAATCGTAGCAGAAGGAAGGCAACCCCATTTACCTAATCATTCTACTTACACGGCTAATTGCCACCCCCTCCCTCACACCGTCCCCCTCATTTTTTTCCTAGAAGCAATGTTCGAAACCGCCGCGTCATGAGAAAACGTCTCTGCGAACAAATGCGTTTCCCGATTTCTCAGATCAGCCTGTGAATCCGTCGAGTCTAATCGGGATCTTTTGTGTTCAAACATGGTGTATATGGAGATTGCATTGAAGCGCAGGCAAGATTGTAGCTTTGCTGGTCGCATTGGTCAATATGCACGTTTTCTTGTGACGCAGCCCAACGACTGTGTGATTGGGCGGGGGTGGAGGGGGAGGGCGGGAACAGAAAAGAAAGAAAAGGAAGAAACAAGCCTTCAGACTGATTTTGATGCAATAGTAGGGCCTTGCATGGACGTCAATATGACATTGTTTTGATGTCGTGTGCACAGCCAGACAGATTAGGCGGGAACAAATAAGAAAAGAAAAGGACACACGCTCGCGCACACAATTTTTCTTTATCGTAGGAAACTTAGCCCAGACTATCAAAATAGGCCTCGTTGCAAAAATAAACCTGTTTACACCTGATATGTGTCCTCATAAAATTGGTTTCCCAATATTTCATTCGGCTTGTCAAGCACTTGCGACGGGTTCTCGCCAATGAATGACAAAAGTGAGATTTACAAAGGATTTTGAACTTTTTAACAATAAAACGTTTGTTAACACAGTTTTGTATGACTTTTCCAATACTGTGTAGCACTTTCCTTGGTCAAAGCAGGAAAACCAAGTTTAAGAGGATTAGATTTACTGTCGGCATTTGGTGTACCAAGTGCATTTTTAGCGAAGAGACGTCGAGGTTCCAGCCAATAATTAAAACATCTCAACGTCGATTTTAAGATGTAGTCCCTTAAAATCGACGTCGAGACGTTTTAATTACGTTCTCATGCATATTCAGACAAAATGGCATTTCAGTCTTTTTAAAATGTGCATAAGTGCTTTGTATATTTATGCCCCCGCCTGCCACAGGCAGGAAGAGGGGGGATACTGTTTTTCGCTAAACTATTGTCTAACACATGTTAAAGTTTACATCCACGTTTCACTTGTAGATAATGACCTTGCATGCTACAAAGTAGAGAGGCGCGGTAGTCGAGTGGTTAGAGTGGCTCGGCTATTGAGCAGAAAGTCACCGGAAGGTCGTGAGTTCGCGGCTCACCGTCGCCATCCGACGACTGGAAAACTCTGTCAACCCAGCAGTAAATGGGTCCTTTTTTCGAATTAGGGAAGGATAAGGCAGCGAAAGGAGAGAGATGGCCTCCGCCTTTCATCAGCTGTGCCCAAGATACAGTGGGTCTCTAACCCCCACTGCCACTAAGGCCATTAGGCTATGGGAAACCTTTACCTTTACCTTTTATGCTACAAAATATAACTTTGACTTCAAGAAAGAGTTGCCCCTGGAGCTTGTCCCTAGGTGGGGCCAGGGGTCACAATGTATATAACAGGTCATATCGAACACATCTGCATTTCTCTTGGAACTGCCATTTCTTTTATGCTACAAAGATAAAAAAATTGGATGATACTTACACTGACTAACACCTTTGACTTCAAAGTAGAGTTGCCTCTGGGGATTGGCCTTGGGTGGGGCCAGGGTCAGTCACAATGTATAACATGTCATATTGTGTACATGCAAACTTGGAATACCTTTACTTGCACTGGGGAGTTAGATATAGGGGATAATGATCACAGATAAAATAGTGGGTACCAGGATATGGCAACTGCATCAGGCAAGGGGTGGGGTTATGGGGTGGGGCCGAGGAAACACGTTTGAAAGTTTTGTTAATCATAGTCATTGGGTCTGTACCCTGTATGGAGCAGTCAGGAAATTTGACAGAATCATTAACTATAGACTTTTAAATGATAAAGGTCAATCCCTTGTGGGGAGTGGTCGGTGTTTTGCGCGTGGACTTATCGGCAAAGGACGTAGGGCGGGGATATCTGTGTACTCTGGACAATTATGTCCCGATATCATCGTTGCAAGACAATGGGATTGGTCGGTTAGAAGTTGTGCAGCTACTGCTACTACTTTTTACTAACATCAAAGTAGTTCAGAGGACGTAAGCATTTCAATATTATATACAAATTTCATAACGATCAGCTGTAAAATGTAGCAGCTAAATAAGAAATATAGGTCATTGTGATACGATTACGACACTAACATGTTTTTATCATAGCCTCTTCACAACCTTAAAGTGCGCACTCTGACCTTGACCTTTAAAACTAGCAACACGATCCATCCTTTTGTGCAACAAATGATGTCAAATAAATTTGAAATGCCACCATGCAGGTCAAAGTTATGGGCAAGCCGAACAGGTTTCACTGTTTACTTTGCCAAAGTGCAAAACTTTGACCTTTTTGAGGTTGCATTCCACCATCAATTTTCCATAGACGACAATGTTAATATCTGGTCATTTTATTACAAAACTGCACATACAAAGTTTTCCAAACCTGTCTTGATTCAAAGTGTCATCCTAGCCTATCAATTTCAGATGAAAACATCCACTGCCTTCCCATCTCAGTGAGCCGCTAAGCTAGGCTGAGTATGGCAACCACCGACTCGTACCCCCAAAAAGAGCATACTTTTTTCCTAGGGGATCAGTTACCAAAATCAACCCAATCTCCTTCTGGCAAAATATTTCTCAATTAAATATGCCTTTTTGTAACTATCATTTGTTGGTCTTTTTTATACTGCAAGAAATGTAACATGCATAATTGACAGATGACGTCATCTCTCTTACAATGTAAACCTAATGCTGTCCCCGAAAGAGGCGGGGCAAGTCCTCATGAATATTTAGTGGACTGTACCCTTGAGTTTGGGACATGATATTGTACTCGACACATCGTCATGTCAAGGTACTTATTTATGCCAAATAATTTTTAAATCCCATCATGCAGGACGAAAATGCTTTCACCATAGCCTATAGACAAAGTTTATGTGTGCAGTGTGACCTCAAGCAAATGGTTGTTGCAAATGAAACATCGTCTTCTCGTCATGAGTTGTGCCAAATAATTTTGAAATCCGAAAGTACAGGGCAGTTATGACACACTGTAGCCAATGCACAAAGTTAAAGTGCAGACTGTGACCTTGACCTTTGAGCAAGTGCATGGTTCTTGCATGCGACACATTGTCTTGTCATGAAAGTTTTTCATTCCTAATAATTTTGAAATCCTGCCTTGCAGGACATAGTTAAAGGCCTGACAGGAGTATGTTTCACTACAGCCTGTGTACAAATTTTATGAGCCCAAAGTGACCTTGACCTTCAAAACTCTTTAAAGCGACACATTGTCTACTCAAGATGATCATTTGTACCAAATTTTATTCTAATCCCACCATTCAAGAGGAAGTTATTGGCTGGACACAATTCTGGTCACACACACACACACATGTCGAAAAAGTTTGAATCATATTTGATGGTTAACGGTTGAAACGCCCATACATAATTAACATGGTTTTCGAAAATATATAAATCTGCATAATACGCCCATCAAATTACATAATACGGTTCTGAAGAAATTTGGATTTATTGCCAAGTTACTTCATAAAATATTTTCAGCACGCGCGCGCGCGCGCGTGTGTGTGTGTGTGTGTGTGTGTGTGTGTGTGTGTGTGTGTGTGTGTGTGTCCTCTATCTTAGAGAAAGTTTGTTTCCCAACAGTACTGTATGGGGCTGAATCATGGCACAGTGTAACTCCTTCAGATTATGCGCAAAAGATTTATACGATAAGCAGCAAAGTCCATACAAACGTTTCCAGTCCGCACCAGACCTGAAATAGCTATCTGTATGCTCGATGGCTTCCCATGCATACTGGCGCAGAACAGAGAAAATTAATGTTTGTGCAAAAGTGTGTACAACCCCACCTGAAACCCTAAACGAGACAAATATATGACTTGCGCATTAACCTGTTAATGATAAACGGTTGTAAAAATCAGCTATAAAAATACTTGGTTTTCCTGCTATGACCAAGGAAAGTGCTACACAGTATTGGAAAAGTCATACAAAAATGTGTTAAGCATCATTTTATTGTCAAAAAGTTCCAAATCCTTTGTAAATCTCATTTTGGAGCTGGTCCAAAAAAATAACTTGCAAGAATATGTTCAGACGTAAGATCTTCTATCTTTCTAGCAAAACTCCAATGGCAAAACATGATACGTAGATAAATCAGACAGGTTTATGAAATCGCGTGATACGTAT